>OX380350.1:18642124-19842124 GCA_947425015.1 Pterostichus niger
ACTCCAACTAAAAAGCTACAAAAAGTTCAACCAATGTTTTACCCAAATATTATAAAACAGAAAATAGCTGAAAAGAGAAAACTTCGAAGAATATGGCAAAACTCAAGAAACGCAACAGATAAAACCAGATACAACAAGGCAGCTAAACAATTGAAAAACGAATTAAAACAATGGAATGAAAAGAATATGGAATATTATCTGTCAAATCTGAGTGCTACTCAATTAACGGACTACTCGCTTTGGAAAGCAACAAAAGCATTAAAACAACCAAAAGCTAGAAATTCTCCTATACGCAAAAGCGATAACACATGGGCAAAAAGCAACAAAGAAAAGGCAGATGCTTTCGCAATGCATTTCGAACAAGTCTTCACAGAATTCCCACAAGAAATTGAAGACGAAGAAGAAGAAGAAATAATAGAAATTCTGAACTATCCAACGTAACTATCACTTCCTCTTAAAAGTTTTAGCATAGCAGAAGTTGAAGACATAATCAAGAATAATATTCACCTGAACAAAGCACCGGGATATGATTTAATTACGGGCAAAGTCCTACAAGAACTACCAAAAACTGCAATTAAATTATTTACCTTTGTGTATAACGCCTGCTTAAGACTGCAGTACTTTCCATCACAATGGAAAACCGCTCAAGTTATCCTAATACCTAAACCAGGCAAGCCCACAGAAGAAGTTACTTCCTACAGGCCAATAAGCCTACTGCCAACCTTATCCAAACTGTTCGAAAAGCTTTTACTGAGAAGAATAAAGCCACTTATTAAGGACATAATACCAGAACACCAGTACGGTTTCCGTGAAAAACACTCAACCATAGAACAAATACATAGAGTCACAAATGTAATTAATAAAACTTTCGAAGATAAAGAAAACTGCTCTGCTGCTTTCCTCGATGTGAGTCAAGCCTTTGACAAGGTGTGGCATGCAGGACTTTTATGTAAATTAAAACATATCCTGCCAAGTAATATATACTTACTAATAAAATCTTATCTTAGTAACAGATATTTCCAAATAAAATATAAAGACGAATACACATCACTAATACCCATTAAAGCAGGCGTGCTCCAGGGTAGCGTTCTCGGGCCAATTCTCTATACTATTTACACCGCGGACATACCAATAAAAGCGCACACCACCATTGCAACGTATGCAGACAACACAGCGATATTATCAACAAACAAAAATTCTGAAGCCGCATCACAGGGGCTTCAAGAACACCTAACCGAAGTGCAAGAATGGCTAAATAAATGGCGTATCCGGGTAAACGAAAACAAATCAGCTCACATCACGTTTACGCTGAAAAAAGAGACATGTCCAGTAGTTCAATTAAACAATAAAAACCTGCCACAAGTTGAACACGTTAAATACCTAGGCCTGATACTAGACCGAAGACGAACCTGGAAACAACATACTCGTATTAAAACGAAAAGAATGCAGTTAAACATTAAATTTAGAAATCTTTACTGGGTATTGGGACAAAAGTCGAAGTTGTCCACAAACAATAAAATCCTTATTTACAAAACGATTCTGAAACCAATTTGAACTTACGGAATTGAATTATGGGGAACAGCTAGTACATCCAACATCGAAATTATACAAAGGTTTCAAAACAAAACATTAAGATCTATTATAAATGCACCGTGGTATATCTCAAATAAAACAATACAAAATGATCTCAATATATCAACAGTAAAGGAAGAAGCAAGACTTAGAAGCAAAAAATACAATGGACATAATCCCCCTCTTGTTAACTTAATGTTATACCATTTGCTTATTGTCCAAATGCAACAGATTGTAAATTAATAAACAATAAAAAAAAAATAAAAAATTTATCCATGATAATCAATATATAATTACCAATTTTCAAAAAAATATATTTTTTAAAATTTAGTAATCACATTTATTTTTAATAGTATTCATTATTTCTAATTATTAATATTTATATATTTTTACTAACTGCGCAAGTGTAAACAGTGTCATTCTGTTCAACTCGAAACATTTTTCAGTGCAGTGCGATCTGAGGTATGTACGTATTGCATTTTAGCCGTGGAAAATTCGAGTATATTGTATAATATTTATTTGTAGCCTGTGATTACTAGGTAGAGTTTGCGAACTTTCGTACGCATTCTGTACACTGCCTTGACCTGGAGTTTATATTTACTAAGCGAGACTTCTCGCGCCCAAAACGGGAATCATATACCCCTAGACCATTGAATCGTTGTTAATCTTTCTATTTCTAATAATTTTTACAACAAATTTAATCGTCAGCATATAATACAAATTTTGAATTTTGGAATTATAATAATATATGTATAAATTAATAGTTGAAATAAATGTAACCGTGCGGATGTAACTACACGTATCAGAATTACTCTTCTTGGGTTGTTTGCCACAAACATTTTGATGAGTCAAATTTTAACATATTGTTCATATATAGTTGAAATTTAAAGCCAATTAATACGACAAGTGCTCAAACGCTCCATAAAAGTCTACCAAAATTTAAAAATCAAAATTCTTCACCTTATTTCCCTCTCTACATCAAAAGTTGCAATCGTAATCTGTTATTCACTCCCAGCTCGACATGTTCCATTCCAACATATTCCACATTAACCCTCATCCCAAATTATATCACGTTAAGAACATCCTCTAATTCTCTCTCAAATACTAGGTTATTGAGAGTAGAACAATACTCCCTAGACCTGACCAGTGCAAGTTGAAATTTTTTGTTAATAATTTAAGTATAAATACAAACGAAAAATAATTTATGTTTTATCATATTTTAGAGCTTTTTAAATAATTTATAACTATGAAATTCAATGCTCAGATGTATACTAAATATAGAATAAAATTTCAAGAAATTGTAAATATTTGGTCAAGAACAGACTATTTTATCTATAGTTATTTATTTACAATAAAGGAACCACATAGTTTTCAAATCGAAAGTTATGATTTATTTGATTCTGTTACAAAGACTTTTTTGACAAATATGTTAAAAAACTACAATAGTTTAAAGATATTATAAAGAAAACAATATTTGTTAAATGCAATATTATTGATTTTTATCGAAACTTAATTTTAGTTAGCACAGATAAAACAGTATTTTTAAATAAACTAGCCAATTAAAAAATATCTCCTTCATTGTGTATAAAGTTTGTTCTTGTTCTAATATTTTTTTTTGTCATGACATGATTGAAAATATTGTGACGATGATAGATTTAAAGTTAAATTTATGATTCGGATGGCGCCTGAATTCGAACCAGGAAGCTTCTACTTGACGGGCAGATGAGCTACCCGAAACACCACTTCACCTAGGTACAAAGTATAGCGTCAATCGAATTCTACTAACGCAGCATCGATCCCGAGATACCTATATGATAGGTAATGACTTTCTGTATTTTCAGTCTTGTCATAAGATAAAAAATTACTTTGTGGCATGATTTTTTTTTTAAATCAGAAAACCCGTTGTCAATACCTTATAAACCCGTATTGTAAAATGTGTAGTTTTTTGTTTGTTTGCCATTACGGAATATATTATATTCTTGGATAAATAAAATAAAATTATGTGTGCGCCACTGCTTTGTACAACAGGAGCTTAGTCGCAATTACAGCACAGCGTCCGAACTCATCGAATAGCAGTGTGGTAAATAAATGAAGTTTGAACACGATTCGGTAACCATAGAAAAGGCACAATTACAATTTAAATTGTATAACAAACACAACCGACATTAAAGGTAGTTTCTAAGGAAACTTTATATAAAATATATTACATTCGTCAACGAGTTTATGTACTTCTTGAAATGAATACTTTTATTAAATTTTTACGCTCTTGTTTTGGCCAGAAAGAAGACACGAAAGCTAAATCCAAGTGCAATGATAATGAAGAGCTAAATTCCATGTCTTCTATAAACACATGCGAAAAACAAATTATACCGGCTACGACAGAACGTAAGTCGCATGTAATCTCATTATTTGAGTAATATATTATTATTATATTTTTAGAAATTAAAGGAAATCCAGCTGTTTTTGAAAATGGATCGTTTGGCAAAATTTGCGAGTGTCTTTCTTCTTCAAACACCGCGAACAAAATTCTCAAGATTCAAGATACAAAATTATTTGATATTTTTGCCAACAACAGACAACTTTTGATTAGCAAACCATTATATCTAAATTGGATAAATGAACAAGTCGTGACATTTTTCAACACATTTTGGCTCCCGGACAGGTTTACATTTCACGTGATACTCATCGGCGATGATAAATTCAGAAGTGAATCCACAATATATTCGGATGAGTTTATCAAAATTTGTATCTTACCCATTTCAAAATGTCTGTATTTTTCGAATGATATGATGGTGGCGAGTCAAATTGTGCAAGTTATAGATGAAGTGATCAAAATCAAAAAGTATTATAACGTTTTGACCACACTTTCAAAATCATCAAGTTCAAGAGATGATGTTTACAAGAAACAAAAGAACAAAATTCTGGGGAAAAAATTTAAATCATTTAAGAAATTTTGTAGCCGGTTGAATCTTTTTCGTTATGTAAAGAAATTAAAATAAAATATAATTTTGATATTTAATAAATACTTCTTTTATTATAAGTTATCACTTTAATTTTTAATAGCATTTGAACAACTTTTTATTTATATAAAAATAATACGTATTTTAAAATAATTAATCTGCTTCTTCCTATTATTTTTAATTATTAATATTGATACATTTCTTACTTCCTTCGCAAATGCAAACAGCTTCGTTCTGTTCATCTATAATTTTTTTTTAGTACAGTGAGGCGTAAGTGCGATTATTCGGACACACCTACTTGTAAACAATTTCGTGGTGCGTAGAAATAATTCTAGTTTTACATGAAATTAAAAGGTTCGATACATATAAATGCAGCAATTTATCGAAAGAAAATACAACAGTTACTGATACGACATTTGAGGTTGTTGTACGATATTTATTAGTAGCCTGTGATTATTTTCAGCGGTTGGACTGTACAGTTATGTCGATGTTATATTAATTTATATTGATTTCGTTATAAGAGAAGTATATCAGAAAATAAACTACGAGCCATGCAGAAATACGTTTCTTAATAATTCTATTGAAAGCGGTTTGATTAAAATAATAATCAAATGTGAACTTCTCAACCAATCAGTAGACGTTCTACATGTGACACTCTGCCGTAGCAGATCACGATAAGTGATATATTTACACGATTATACGTGTATAGTACGGTTATCAGCTAGTGAAGGAGCCATAGGAGTAATTTTAATATAGTGAAATTTGTCTGTTGGCTGTGGGAATCGAATCTGGGTTCTAAAATCCTCAATTCGAATCGATACCACAGCCTGATACGCTATAAAAGATAGGCTTTCATAGAATCTTCGTCTTGTTAGTTGTAGGCTGTAGAATTTGTTAGATAGTGTGATGTGTGATCCAGGTGAGTATGTTATCGTATGTGGTGATTTTCATAGATAGGTAAGAGTAATGTTTGCGAACGTGATCTCTTTTTATCATTGATCTTACAAAAAAAAACTCTTCATAATAGTTTTTGCTTGTCTTCCAACTATCATACATTTAAAAATATTACATTTATCATGCTCAGGGCGGCCCTGAAAATCAGATTTCTGTTTTTAAGTACTATATGAGAAAATTAAGGTATCTTATATTGAATTTGAGATATTCAAAAATTGATTTATTGTTTCAAGTGAACAACTACACTGCTCAAAATTGTACAGGGATATTTCAAAATTCAATGTAAAATTAAAACCTAATATTATATAAACAAAACACTTCTTAAATACATAATTATAAAATTTAAACTATAAAATAAAGCTTGTCCCAGAAAAAATTGTCGCCTATAATTTTTAACTAAAAACCTTATAATGAAATGATTTTTTTTAAACTATTGAGAACTTTATTGATCAACAATTAAATAGTACATAATAGCAAATATTTACATTTTATTTATGATTCATCCAAAAGTTGCGCAATTTCCTTTTCACCCCATTCATTAAAATTTGTATAGCATAATCAGATATCATTTCTGTAATTTGTTTATACTTATATTTGAAATTATCACTTATAATATCATAAGAGCGTTAATTCTTTCCGGAAATTGGTAGGAGTGCATTTCAACGTTGTTGGAATGCACGACAAAAAATTTCCCGGATATGAATTAATGCTCGAATGTAGATTCGGTAAGAAAATCGTAACGACACCGCTACAAAAAGCAAAAATACATAAATTAATATTTAAATTTTATTCGAAATAATCAAGTTGGAATACAAGTATAACTATAGCAACGTAATAAAATTATTGACAACAAAAAACAATTACTGAAAAATTCGAGCAAAATGTCAGGTTTTGGTTCCCTGTCATTACAAAATATTGATAAAGCTGTAAAAGAATCATTACCAAAGAATACTGTAAGAAGTAAATCTTCGGTATGGAGTCAATTTTTAACTTTTTGTGAAGAAAAAAAGTACAAGTTGAACAAATCAACATCAAAAGAAAAATTAGCGGATATATTAAAGGACAGCTCATCAAAGTTACTGGGCATAGTAATGCGCATTCTATTCGGCCTTATTTGCAAATGGATGCAGAACATCATAAAAATATAATAGAAAGCAAGAGGAATAAAAAAAAAACCTTAATCTGGTAGTATCATTTGTTCTTCTATTGCTAACACTTTATCAGATTCTTCTTACAAAGGAAGCATTACTTATAACAATTGTGTTTTTAATTTTAATTAATATGCGTTAGTTACCGCTTTCTTGATTATACTGACCGTTAAAATAAAACTATAATTTCTAAACATTCAATATGATGTTTCACTATATTGTCAACTGTCAAATTTGACATAAAAATTTCCACTTATTAATTTCACTTAGGTTTTTCTAGGAATGAAAAATTTCCAAGAAAATCTTGACGTTGCTAGGTAACCCATGCTCGTATAAGTGTTTCTATTGGTCGTTAATTAGTGTCGTACGATTTTCAGTTATATAAATTCAATAACTACTGTACAAATTGCTACACTCCTCCCCCGATAATATGTATATATATATATATATATATATATATATATATATATATATATATATATATATATATATATATATATATATATATGGGCAGGGGTCCTACAGCTGTCGCCGCTTCCTGCACCTCAATCGCCATTCATCTTCTTTTAGAGCCCGTATTTCCATGAACTCTGATATTCCTTGCTCCCACGTTCTTCTAGGCCTTCCTCTTTTCCGTCTATTTATTGGACGGTACTTCATCATTCTTTGTGGCCATCTTTCGTCAGTCATTCGTTTGACATGTCCGTACCAAATAAGTTGTCTTGATTCTATGCGATCTATTACATTTTCGTTCACATGTACTCGCTGTCTTACCATATCTTTTGTTATATGGTCCAGTCTTGATATACGACATGCTCGACGGATAAAGTCCATTTCCACTGCTTGAATTCTTTGTTGATCTCTAGTATTCATGTGCCAACACTCGGCTCCATATGTCAGTATTGGCTCTACTATAGCTTTGTAGATTGTCTTTTTTGTATGCATTTTCATTTTAGTAGACCACAAAATAGAATTCAACTTTTGTATAACCACCTTCCCCTGAGTTGTTCTGCTTTTCATCTCCTTTTACATGTTGCGTCATCTGATATTATACTTCCCAAATATTTAAACGCGCTGCATGGCTTTATTTTGCCATCTTCAATATCTATGTCATTAGCTTTCCCTCCTACTACTAAGTACTCCGTTTTATTTATATTCAATTTAAGGCCCCAGTTCGTATACTCTTCAATTAATTTCCGTACCATGTAGTTCATATCATCTTCATCATTAGCTATTATAACTTGGTCATCCGCGAATAGCAACGTAAATAAACAGTTATCTTCTATTTCTATACCCATCTTAGAGCACTTTCGGCTCCACGTATGTAGTGCCTCTTGAATATAAATTTTGAATAATGTGGGAGATATTGAGCAGCCTTGTCTTAAACCTTTTGTACCTTGGAAAGTACCAGATACCATATTACCAGTTTTTATAGCATATTTACAATTTTTATAAAGCTTATATATAGACGTAACATATGTTCTTTGTAGTCCGCTTTTTTTCAAAACATCGAAGAGTTTATGTATCGGGACGCTATCGTACGCCTTTTCCAAATCTATAAACAAAAGATGTGTGTCTAAGCTTCTTGCAGTACGTTTTTCAGTTAATTGCCTTAGTAGGAAAATATTATCTAAGCACGATCTGCCGGCACGAAAGCCACTTTGTTCTTCAATGTCTTTAAAATTAGCTTCAATTCTTTGCTTTAAAATTTTACCGTACAGCCTTCCCAATGAACTAGTGACGCTGATGCCGCGGTAATTTCCGCACACCTTTCTACTACCTTTTTTATGAATGGAACTAAGGTAAGCTAAATTCCATTCTTCAGGAATTTCATCGTCAGTCATCATGCATTTATTGAACAATTTTACAATTAGTTCTTTTAGAATCTCCGGTCCATGTTTCACCAGCTCAATGGCAATGCCTCCTGGTCCTGGTGCTCTTCCGTTCTTAGTTCCTTTTAAAGCATTTTCTAGCTCTGTGACCGTTATTTCCTCTACTATACCATCTTCTTGATGCTCTGTTACTATAATCTCTTGTCCCATGTATTCTGGTCTTCCTTCTGTAAGTAACTTTTTGTAATGTTCTTCCCACTCTTTTGTCGCTATTAACGCGATATTATTGTTGTTTCGCACATCTTTTTTAAGGCTCTTAATGACCTTCCAACTTTCTGCAACTTTAGTTCCTCCCATGAACTGATCTATCTCCTTACATTTTTCTTCCCACATATTGTTTTTATTTTGAGTTATTTGTTTTTTAACTTCTCTATTTATTCTAGCATACGTTTTTCTATCTTCAGCATCCTTTGTCGATAGCCAAGTATTATACATTAGTTTCTTTAGCTTTATTTTTTCTTCTAGCTCTTTTGTCCACCATGCAGGAGTTCTTTTACTATTGTGTTCCTGTGCACCTAATGCTTCATAAGCAGCTTTATGTATACAAGTTTTTATTGCTTCGTAGATGTACTGGGCATTTTCATCTTGCACATAACTCAGTTTATTCATTAGCCTCAGCTTATATAGAAATTGTGTAGACTCATGCTTAAGACTGTCGATGTTGTATTTTTAAGGCTTAACTTCATTTCCTTCTGAGTTACTTTCTTGTTTATCCATTGACTTGTAGTTTATCATTACTATTGCCTTCAATAAATAATGGTCGGAGCCACATTCAAGACCTCTGTGCACTCTTACATCCATTATTTTTATGTTAGAATCTTGACGCTGAATAACATAGTCTATAATAGAGCTCAAATTTCTAGTAGCTTGTATCCACGTGTACTTATGAATCATTTTGTGAGCAAAAAATCCATTAGTAATTTTAAGAGAAAGTTTTTGTTAGAATTCTATGAGTCTTTCCCCACTGTCATTTACGATCTCTTCACCATATTTCCCTACTACTTGACTGTTGTCCGCCTTTCCTGTTCTTCCATTTAGATCGCCAAGTATAAATATTTCTTTACGAGGTTTTATACCAGATAGAATTTTCGTCAATTTTTCATAAAATTCGCCTTTCATTTTAGAATCTACGTTATCTGTGGGTGCATATACTCCCAAAATAACTAGTTCGTGTCCTCTTATATTCAATTCTATTTGTATAATTTCGATAAAATGAATATACAATTCAAGACAATATAAATAACAGTTGAAGTATATTAAAAATTATGATCATCACAATGAACAAGGCGATGTTGTAAAAAATTATTAAATATAAAAAAATCAATCAAATTGAAAAAAATAACTATTATCAATTTATGCTGGTTCAAGTCTATCTACGCTGACTGACTGAACTGTATCATTTACTTTTGAAGTTTTGAAAAATTTATCATGCCGTTCCAGAACTTTAAATTGTCCGGTGAAAGCTTGTTTGAGGATTGGTCCGATTTCATCATATCTGATAAAAACATGAGAAGTACGAAATAAATTTTTAGGTATGTAAGTTGATGGAAATTTAGAATTGGATATTTGAGTGGTAAAAGGTTTTAAATTACTGATTGAGGCTATCAGATTTTCTAATAATTGAGCTGTATTGAAATCGTGTGGAGGAATAGATTGTTATTGTGGTATAAATTCTCCTGGTAATCTTAATTTAGTACCGTACACTAATTCAATAGAACTACAGTAATTATTTTTAATTGTGGATCTTATACCAAGCTGAACTAAAGGTAGAAAATCATTCCAACGGGATGGATTTTGTAACGTTTTAAGAAAATCTTTCAAATACCGACAAAATCTTTATATAATTCCATTTGATTGGGGGTGATAGGCCGTAGTTCTTATATGATTGAACCTAGTAATTTCAACAAATTAGTAAAAAAAAACTGCAATAAATTGTGGTCCTCTATCAGTTGTAATTGTAGAAGTTTTAGCCGAACAATCTGTTAAAGGCAGAACTTCGTGCCACCTAGTAAAACGGTCAATGCATGTAAAGACATAAGAGTAATTGTCTGAAACTGGTAGTTTTACAATGTCAATGTGTATTAAAGTATATCGTGATGAAGAAATGTCAAAATTTGAAATTGGTGATTTAATATGCCTAATTTCTGACAGTTTAAACAGTTTCTTGTTAACATTGCAATGTGTTTGTTCATTTCTTTCCAAATAAATCTAGATGACATTAATTTTATTGTAGCATTTATTCCTGGATGAGAAAGAGAATTAAAATGACTGAATACAGTTTTTTGAAATGTTTTAGGTATGTATGATCTACAATTGCCTGTTGATACATCACAAGTCAGTTGTAGGTTAGAATTAGGTAGTTGAAAGTCTTGAAATTTTAATGAAGAATTTAATGAGGTTTTAAGATTTAATAATTCTGAGTCAGTTATTTGAGCGCTAGCTATTTTATTGTAGTCAATGTGCTCTGTGTTGTAAAAATAATTTATTGATATGCGTGAAAGTGCGTCAGCTACCGGATTATTTTTACCGGAAACATGACGTATATCTTGTGTAAATTGGAAAATAAAGTCTAAATGACGTAATTATCTTGGTGAATAATTACAATTGTGAGCAATTTTTGTAGTGAATGTAAGCTTTGTGATCTGTCAAAATATAAAAACTTTGTCCAATTAAAAAATGACGAAATTTTTTTACAGCTCAATAAATTGCAAGACGTTCTTTTCCGAAGGTACTGTACCGCAGTTCAGTTGGAGTTAAAGTTGCCGAAAAAAACATGATGGGTTTCCAGTTATTTTCAACAAATTGTTGTAAAACTGCTCCGACTGCGACCTCAGATGCATCGAGCATAATATTAAGAGAAGCGCCATGTATTGGAAAGGTGAGACACGTAAGTTCAGATAACTTGGTTTTAATAATTTTGAAAGCGTTTTTTTGCTTCATCAGACCACACAACTTCTTTCGAACTTGTTTTATGCTGATTTAATAATTTGTTGATTGGATTTAAAATAGTAGCACAATTGTTGATAAAGCGATGATAAAAATTAACTAGTCCTAAAAACTCTCGTAATTGCTTTTGAGAAGATGGACGAGGATATTTATTTATAATGATAATTTTATTTTTTAAAGGTTTAATGCCTTCTGAGGAAATATTATGCCCAAGAAATTCAATTTCGCGCAGACCAAATTGACACTTGTCTTTATTAATTAAAATACCAAATTTTTCTAATCTATCAAAAATAATTTCTATATGTTTTAAATGTTTGAGGTAAAGTCTTGTAAATGAGGAAGTGGATATCGGTCGGGTGTAGTTTGCGCGGTAGTTGCCGCATGGACGCCATTCTGCAGATTTTTTAAAAACTAAATGTAAGGGTGGAGCCCAAGCACTTGAAGAAGGACGAATTATTTCAATATCAAGCATACGATTAAATTCTGTCTTTGCAATTAAAAGTTTATCTGGGGCCAAGCGACAGGTTTAGCAAAGATAGGATTGTCAGTAGTAATGATTTTATGTTTTACAGTACGTTTAATTTCACGTTTGAAATATAATTTCTTAGTTAAATTTGGATAATTGAATAGTAATTTTAGAAAAATATTGGATGGATTTTGAATAATGTTTATATTGTTCATTTTGACTAATTCAAGGATACGTTTCGATGACAGATCAACTAAAAGTTTATAGTACCTAATTTTAAAAATCACATAAGCAATGATCAAATTCCAGGTGAAAGATTTTGACAAACCTAAATTCAAAGTAATTGTCTTGGAACCGTATGTTTTGATTTTAGTTAGATTTTCAGCTTGCAGATAATGTAAATTTGATTGATTTTTAGATTTTTTATGAACTTTGACAACACTCACCTGCGCACCGCTGTCGATTAAGAAACGATGTCCGGTATGGTGATCGGTTAAAAACAATAAAGGAGTTGGAGTTGTATAGGAAACGTTACTAAAAATGGAAGGGAAATAATAAGTTTTGAATGAAGTCATTGTATAAACTGGCAGCACCTCAGATTTCATCAACAGTGGGGGCCCAAAACATGGTGGAACACATTTCCTTGCCTTCTTGCCATAATTGGAATTGTACCAAAATAATACAGGCGCACAAACTTGATTAGTAGTTGATTGTGTCGTACGTGCTTGCATAGCTGACAACTGTAGTTTAATGTCTTTAACCTCTTGTTTTAACTTCTTAATGGATGTAGAATCATTTGATACCGTGGAATTTTCGCCATGGAAACCGCTGACGTCTGAGACAACGCATTATCTTGGTGGAACAAATTTTTTTTTCTGCAAATGTGGCTGTTTTTATTTAATTTCTGCCTTCCGTTTTCAAGTAATGATGCGTAGTATGTTCTTATAAGAATTAAAGGACTAAAATGAACAAGTCAAAACCAAAGATAATGACCAATAGCACTCAAACTTCAATAACAATCGACAACATAGACAAAATAGAATACGTAAAGGACTTCATATATTTAGGGCAATTTATCTCCTTTGACAGAAAGATGGAAAAAGAGACAAGTAGAAGAATGGACATGGCATGGAGAAAATATTGGTTTATGAAACATATTTTCAAAAATAGAAATATACAACTGCCATTAAAAAGAAGAATAGTTGACACATGCATCCTATAATGCGTCCTATAATCACTTATGGCTGTCAGACATGGGCACTAAGTGAAAAAATACTAAAAAGTATAAAAACATGCCAAAACAAAATGCTGAAAAGCATATTAAATGTAAAATGGTTCCACAAAAAGGCAATAGAAGAATTATACAATACAATAAAAGTAGCAGATATAACCAAAACAATTAAACACCTAAAATGGAGCTGGACCGGCCACCTTCTAAGATAAGAAGATGGTTGGGATAAAATAATTACAGAATGTATACTATTGGACGAAAAAATAAAAAAGGGAAGACAAAAACAAGATGGAAGAGAAGCTAGAAACCGAGAAAAATGGAGAACTTTGTGTGAGGCCTATGCCCACTAGGGGCGAAATCCACTGAAGCAACTTCAACTTAAATGTAAATTATAATAGTAATACTTAATTTTAATAAGGAAAATTCTTAGCATCTAATTTCTAATATATTTATTTTATACTTTTATAGGTTTATTAATATTTCACCATTTATTGTAACATTATACTAATTAAATTAAAATACATATACAAATACAAACATTGTGAAAGGAATGTAAGCAAAATGTGGAATAAAAGGCTAATAATAATAATCATAATGTTCTTATAATGGTATTTCCATTTTGAAGATAATCAAGTAAGATAACTCCATGACTATCCCAGAAAATAGTCGCCATTACTTTCCCAGCCGAAGGAACAGCCTTTGTTTTTTTGGAGGCGATTCCCGTTTCAGTTATTAAATAGACGTTAAAACTCTGATTTATTGCGCCTAAACTGCGCCAGCAGAGCGTTGGAAATATTCATAAGAACACGTTTTTGGTCCAAAGTGAGCAAACGCGGCACCCAACCCGCGGGCAGCTTACACATGCCTAAATTTTGTTTCAATATGTGACAAATACGTTCTTTGTGCAAATTCATAGCCTCTCCTATCTCTCTAACTTTAATTCGACGGTTGTCTAGCATCATTTGGTAAACTTGAGCGATGATATCGTCAGTGGTTGCAGTTGCAAGTTGGTACGGCCACATTTAAATTCAGCTGCGCAAAATTTCACAGTGATATATGATGGTATAGACCCCGTACATAGTGTGGAATTCGTCTTTGATTTGCGTAGGAGTATTACCTTTCAATAACAAATATTTGATGACAGTTGGATACTCGATTTTATTTTGATTTTCACAAAAGACACTCACATCGACTCACTCAAACGAGTGTCAAACAAGAAGTGCGTGTCCAAAATGAACTTTTGGTGAGTATCTTCCACCGCATGCGCAAACACATTCCCCCACTTTTGTTAACGAATACTGCTATCTTCATGTTGAGGTCGGAAACTTTTCAGACAATCCTAGTAAAAATATAATTTTAATGTAAAATTCGACCCGGTCAGCGATTAAGCAAAAGTCTTATAGAATTTGAATAGATGGATGCAAGCATTTCAATTATGTTATTGCAAATGATATTTGAAATTAATTTCATCGTTTGAAATACACCTGGAATGATGGTTCACTTTATCATAATGTATTGAATTTTCTTTGTCAAATTCAATATTTAAATATGAAACACCCTGTATAACGTAGGCGACGCTCAAAAATAATCGTATTAATTATAAATTTCAGTCATTTAGATTTTAATGAACGACCACATCCTTGTTAATTAATAAACTCCAGCTTTATCTCTATTTTACCAATACAGTACAGTTAAGAGAAAAGCAACAAGATCAACCAGAAGTTCCGGATGATAACAACCAGGCAAATTATCCACTGCATAGACATTTACAATATTATATATAAATTAAACTCCTGAGAATTACGACTTTCTTTTGTTCAGAATATCATTAGTTGGACAGTCTATAGAAGATTGGTCATACGACGAAGAATAATTGTACCAAAAACACTTCACGCGGACATGAAGAACATTTGGATATACCTCTTGGAAGTGGAGATTGAGAACCAAAGTTCGGTGGATAAATATTAACAAAAATGTAGAAAAATTGTGTAAATCATGTTATAGGTGTCTGGAACTCTGAGAAATGATTGCTTTGGTTATTTAGGGCCATTACCATCAAAGCATTATATGCTGGTTATTATTGATTACTATATTTTAAAATTTTAAAAATGAAATTTATAAATCTGACAATCTCTTTGTTAAATTAAAAATAGTTTTCACCCGATTTAGAAATCCATCAATATTAATTAGTGATAACGCTATAATCATTACCAGTTCAATTTTCAAATAATTTTTGTTCAACTTGGGAATCAATGACCGACGCATCACGCCATTATGGCCTGCAGAAAATGGAGAAGTTGAACGTCAGAATAAAACATTGTTTAAATTGCATTCACAAAAAAACACAAAAATTGGCAAAATGAATTATTTAACTTTTTGCAGGCATATCCGTACTATACCTTATAGTGCGACAAGAGTTCCACCTGCTCAATTAATGGATAAATTCAAAACTCTGGAGGATGTTGCTGTGAAATGAATTTGAACATTCTTTTAGAAATTATAATATAATTGAAGAAAAAAAAATGTAGCCAAACCATGTAACGAACCTAATGATGAACCAGATGAAATGCAATTTAAATCATTAACTGTAATTCCAGATAGAAGATGCGCAGAAATAATACCGCAAGCAACACCAGGACAATCGGTACGAAATCGACGTCCACCAGATAGATTTCAGTTGTACATATGTAATTGAATTTTGTTTTCTTATTTATGGTATAATTTAATTTTAAATAATTAACGATTTTTGAAACATTAAATTACTATTATAATTTAATTGCAAAATGAAGTTATAAATCGATGAATAATTGTGGGCAATGAAAAAATCACGTGTATGGATTGTATTTTTGACAAGCAATAAAAAGTCTAATTATTATTTTACTATATATCGAACTTTACAAGTAAGGAATTCAAAAGATAAAAACTTCAAAAAGAGAAACATGGTTTCCTCATACTTACAATTCAACAAGTAGATTATGAAAAAGAATAATATCCAACATTGAAATATTTATAGTGTTATTATAAATTACTCGAAAAAAAATCCTTTACAAACAAACAAAAATAGAAACTTTGTTCCTCTTACACTATAGCAGCTCTCGCCTTCGACTCGTGCTCGAGTAAAAAAGAATCACTTTACGCTCTTAATACACAAAATCTATTATAGGCTTCAAGTAAAGTACCACTTCCGGAAGTTATATAATGACCAAAAAGGGAGGTACACAACTAGATGTTCTAAATACAACATTTTTACTTTCTACGGCTTACCGTTTATGAGTTATTCAAGATACATACGTATGTACAGATGTCACGACGAAATTAGTCAAAATGGATTCAGGGATGGTCAAAATTCGTATTTCCGCTGAAAGGTGAGAATCGAAAATTTTCGTGATTACAATACTTCCTTTACTTCGTACAAGGAAGTAAAACGAAAATTAAAAAAAAATTACAAGATCTATAAATGGAATATAACTTAAAAGTATTTAACACATCACATCGTTATAATATTTAACTACTGCCATATATTCGCATGGCATTTTTCATGTGCTGCTTCCTGTCAACGCAGTTTCGTTAAAATTCCTAATAGCGTGAATACGAACCAAATTATGAAGACCGTGTTTAGCCTATCTCTCAGTATATGTAGACTGGAGTATTAAAAATATATCAAATTTTATATAGTAAATTATTCATACATAGTGATATAAAATGCATATAATGTCAAATGCACCGAGTGCATTACTTAACACTATAATATACTTTAACAATAGAAATTTGTTTTAATAATTTTAATTTAGAAATTGAAGTGCATACGAGATAATAAAATGATAAAGAAACATTTATGGAGTTTCGAAAGATACCAGTAACTTTTACAAGCTCAGCTCCTGTTCTTCAACTGATTATCTTACATGAAAATGTTTCAAATAAAATATTTCTAATAGCAGCTAGGTATTTCAAGTTATGTAATTTTTTTAATGAATATATGTTATAAGTTGAAAGCAGTAGAAGCACAATTTAAACACCATCTCCCCATTATGAAGTTTGTTTTTACTTCAAAATATAATTTTGGGCTACCCCTGGATTAAATATTTCATTCCTTATATGAAGAAAATGCTACTTTTCTAAGGTGTTACTCACAAGATTTTTTACTATCGTTTAAAATCTCTTGAACAAGAATTGAAAAGTAATTTGTATGTTTTGAAATTTATCTAAAACTGTTTTTCGTGCCACAGTGGATAACATACTATACTAGAAATATAATTTATTTACATTTCCGCAACAGTGCGGAAAAATACAACTTTTCTCAGCGCTCATCAATATTGAAATCAAAGATTAGCTAGTATTGTAGCAGATGATCTTCTAAAGCAACGCCCGGTGTAGCTCGAAGGAATCACTGGAATATCCACTTGTTTATTACTTAAACAATTGTTGCTGTGCGCGTTATATGAATTTTATCTAGAAAACATTCGGATTATTTTAATGCCAACATTTTAAAATTGACTGATTACCATTTATCACTGTATACTTTAATTGTAGTTTTATTTCCTTTCTGTATATTTCAAAATAACGTAAAACTTTTAAATGAAATTGTATTGTTATATATATATATATATATATATATATATATATATATATATATATATATATATATATAAATGTAACAAGTCTAAGTCAGCACAATTAAGACATACATATTAAGTAACTTCAATAACTGGGTCATGGTGTGACATGTGTAATATATAAACAGTATAGCAAAGTGTAATACTTATTTTGCTGACTTAGCATTGTTCCAATATTATATAAGGAATGAATATGATACTCGGGGGGAGAGTTAGTGCCAAAGGGCTGACCGGTTGGGCCAGCAGAGTAGAGTGTAAACCCGTTAGAGTCAACACATCAAGGCTGTATCGAGTAGTGCTGTGTAAATGTATGTATACTATTTATTAAATATATTTATACTTTTATACTTAAATACTTGCGTCCTTCAATCTGACAAGAACCCGTATATTATTTGCTAACTCTCGTCATAACGAGGAGGGTTACAAATTGGTGGCAGCGGTTTGGGATATCGTGTCAGATCAGGGTGAACAAAAAGAAAAAAATAATAGTTTTTTTTTTTTTTTTGTTACATTCGCGGAGGCCAAGTATTATAAGTTTTCGTTGTTTATTTTCTGTGTCTGGTATTTTCCGTCTTTATTACTTATTATAACATGGGTAAACCCGGGGATATATCGGGAAGTAGCAGCGCGTCGGACCGAATCACAATACAGACGGCGATTAAAACAGAACTAGAGACATTGTTCGCTGCAAACAGGTTTCAATACAGTGTGGCGGCGAACGTATTAGATAACTTTACAGGGCAAAATCCTTCAGAATATTTCGCTAAACTTAAAATTCGGGCGGAAATTGAAAATTGGTCGGACACAAACACAGTAGACTTGGTAAGACTAAAACTGACAGACGACGCATTTGACTTTTACATGTTGACTCCAGAATTACACAGTAAAACGATAACATTGAAACAATTTAGTAAAATATTGACTGAGCGATTCTCGAAAAAAAGACAACCAGGCCAGATCTATCGCGACTTGACGAATTGCGAACAGAAGATCGGTGAAAACGTCCAAAATTTTGCACAAAGGCTAAGAAAACTCAAGAAAGAACTAATATCGGAAGAAAATATAGAAGAAGAAGTGGTGGCGAAGATATGTTTAGAACAATTCAAAATAGGGCTACGTCAAGAAATCCGTAGATACATTAAAATCATGATGGACTCCCGAGATGACCTCACATTCGAGCGAGCGGTAACAATGGCTGAACGAGAAGAAATGGAAATAACGCGAGTAAAAATGGAAAATGTAGAAATCGGAGCTGTAGACAGAAGAACAACCAACGGCAAGGAAGTGAAAAAATGTTATAATTGCGGAGCTACAGGCCATTTCAAAAGAGACTGCAAACAAATGGAAACGTGTAACTATTGCGGAAAGCCAGGCCACGGCATTGCTGACTGTTGGAAAAGAACAAACAAGAACAATTATAACAGGAGCTACAACAATACACATAGATACCGAGATCCACCACCGGAAAGAAGCAATAGATATAACTGGAATAATGGATATCGAGGAGAAGAAAACACAAACAGGTTCACAGAGAGTTCACGCTATCAGTCTAATACGTCACATTTAAACGGGCAATCCCTCTCGCATGCGCCCCGTCGCGGGAGGTATTAGTATATTCGGGTCAAAATTTTAAACAAACAGTAATTACTCAAATTAGTCCAAATTCAGATTTCAAATTAAAAGATATTCCAAATTTTGTATTAGCATTGGTAAACAATAAAATTTTAAAACTGTTAGTAGACACAGGGTCAGCTGTTTCATTAATTAAAAGAAAATTCACAAAGGGGCAAATAGAAGCGGAAAATGTGGGAGCATTAACATCAATATCAGGTTGCGAGATAGTATATTACGGAACAACAAATGTAAATTTCTGTTTTGAAAATTCAAATATTGCATTTAATTGTGTGGTTTGTTCAGACAACATAAAGTTAGAAGCAGACGGTCTTTTGGGTCGTGATTTTTTTAAATGTTTTAAAGCCAGCATAGACTACGGCACGGATGAAATCACGTTAGGTAATATGCGTATAAAATTGTTAGCGGACAACTCGAACCAAGAAGTGCTGACAGCAGCAAAAGTGGAAACAATGCACGATAACGTCACGGAGCCAAGTAGCGCAGTTGAGAAAGGTCAGGAAGTGCAAGCTAGCAACATTCCGATACCTTTAAAAATGGGAGAACTTATTAGTAAAATGCCGAAGATAAACGCAAAAATTCAGAAGTCGGAAATCAGTACCCTAAAACAAGGGAAAAATGGCACAAAAACCAGTGAAGTGGTTAGGTTAAAGGATACAGTTACGATTCGACCAAACTGCGAAATAATGTGTACAGCCGTTCAGAATCTGGGTAATACGGAACACGATATTTTAATGGAACCAGTAGAGATCCAAATACATGGCGTTATGGCAGCAAGGGTGCTAGCTAAAGCACAAAAAGAAATACCTATCAAGCTTGTGAATATAACCAACAAGGAAATGGTTATTCAGAAAAATACGATTGTGGGAAAAGCAGAATTATTCAATGAAAAGAAGTTAAAAGAAGAATATAGAGATGCAGAATGCAAGTTAAGGAAAATAGATGTATACGGAATACACAAAAATAAGGGTCCGCGCGATATTGAGAAACAATTACAGTTAGAGTATCTGCCAGAAGATATAAAACAAGAGTTACTGGTCTTATTGAGAGAATACGAGGATGTATTTCTATGGGAAGACAGCAAACTAGGATGTACACATAATATAAAACACAAGATAAGCACGGGAGATGCACAGCCTATAGCAAAAGCACCATATAGAGTACCGTTTAGTCAAAAAGAGAAGTTGAAAACGGAGCTGGACAAGATGCTTGAAGCAGGGGTTATTGAGCAGTCGAACTCACCGTGGTCAGCGCCTGTGGTTATGGTACCAAAAAAATCAGAAAATGGCGAAAGCAAAATCAGGGTCTGCATAGACTTTAGAGGTCTAAATAAAGTGACAAAAAGGGACTATTTTCCTGTTGCTAATATGCAAGAGACCTTGGACCAGTTAGGGGATGCAAAACTGTTTACAACACTGGATTTGGCATCAGGATACTGGCAAGTTGAGGTAGAGGACCAAGATAAAGAGAAAACAGCGTTCACAACTGATGGTGGACATTATCAATTCACAAAAATGGCGTTCGGATTAGCGAATGCACCCAGTACATTCCAGAGACTTATGAATAGCGTTTTAGCAGGACTAACAGGCGAAAGATGCTTAGTATATCTGGATGATGTAGTTGTTTTTAATAATGGCGGAATTAAGGATCATTTGTAACCCTCCTCGTTATATATATATATATTTCACTTCATTTATATGGATAATAATTAAGGTAGAATGATAAAATAAATCATAATTTATTATGTGTTTACACTCGTCTACCTAATACGAACGTTTTCAATTATACTTAAAATCGGTAAAATATAATGTTATCTTTAATGTAATGTAATTGTAAAAACAGTAAATAATAAAAATTTCATTGCATTTGTTTCCATATAGTATTCGTCAATTTTTTTATTCGTATTTACTTTCACGTCGCATGAACAATTAAAGGGATATATGAATATTGTTTTTATATATTACATTAAATAATCTTATAGTAACATGTTGATTCATTAATTGTTTTCTATACTTGTTGACAGCGGGATCGACAACGCAAAGCAAACTTACACAAACACGATTTATACGCGTCTATGTCATGGACTTGTCGACGGGTGTGATGTAGACGTTGCGGTTTTAGACATAAGGCATGCTCCGTTTTGCATGTGTACATATGTATTATCATTTAAAATAGTATACCATACGTTAATTAATTTTTTTGCTGGAAACTCCTCTCTCGCACTGAAAATAATTAAATAAAAATTGATTTGTATCAGATGTCAGTTTGGCTATAAAATACGTAACATGGAAGAAATAATTACGAATCGCTTTCGTATATTAATAGAAATTGAAATCATCAGCCTGTAAGTTATTTACATTGATATTTCATAATTTATTATTTTGTTTAAGATATCTTCGTGAAAGTATTTAAAAATATATAGGTATCGTTGACTTAATCTTATAAATTTAATCTATATTTTTGATCTACAATAGTATATTACAGTGATACAATTAACTTGTTTGATTCATTAGTGTTTTATTCTAATAGTTATTTTTGTACCAAGGGCGTTATGTAGGCGATTTTACTCTAGAATATATAGAATTAATTGTTAAATTATAAAAAATCGATCTTTTCATATTTAAATTAGATTTTTTGAAACGCACTCGGTGTAGACGAAGCTGATAAATTAGTATTCATTCATACACATTTGAATGCGTCGTAATCGATATCTATAAATGTCTTCATTTTATTGTTGAGCATTTCTTACTCGTAATTGTACCAGAGTTTATGATAAATGTAATATATTCTTTATTGCAAAATTTTATTTGTTTAAAAACCCAAACCTCAGCTAAGTATTATTTTTTATAATTTTCTATAAATGCGTATAACCTAATGGTTCCAAATATATATATATTTTTTAAATCGAACATTTTAAATGGATAAAATAATAAAAAAATATCGTTAGTTTAAAATAAAAACGTGATTTGATTCAGATCGTGATTTTAATCATGACATCCGTAATTAGTTTTAATTTATTATTATAGCAACACGTATAAGAGTATTAATTAGCAATGGTGTTGAGTAAACGGATCGGACGTTATGAATCATAATGGCCACATCAAGAACCATATACATTATAATCTACATAATGCCCTTGGTGCATAAATAACTATTATTTTATGGTCATTTAATCGAATTTCTAACTCTTCTAACTAAATAAATAAGGAATGATGAGGCAATTGGTTGGTAAATTTTATTATATTTATTTATCAGCTGAAGATACAAATGAGGGTAATTTATATCTTTGTGATGTTCACACAAACATCAAACACAACGTTCCACGAGGAAAACTCGCCTTTTTTAATTACGATGCGCCAATCATACGTATCATTGTACACTATAATAGGCGAGGAAGTACGCGCTTGTCCGGTGGCGGGGTCGGTGACCCGCACCGAGCACCGAAACTCACTCAGCCGCTCACTTGATATTGAGGTGTGCACGTTGAGTGCAAATTGTGATTTGTTCAGAGAATACCAGCACACCGCGGTGCCTGCAACACTAGACACGAGACAGACCTTGCTTTGAGAACCAGTCTCAGTTACCCACCACGTGGAGCCAGCTTGATGCGTGATGTCTTGGTGCGCAGAGCCGTAGTGCGCGGACAACGAACCTTGAGACACGGCCGCATCACATATGTAACACGTGGTGCGCTGCCGGCAGAAGTATAGTTCATGTTTCCTGCACTTGTTGTCGATGTCGGTGCACGCGCAGCCCTGGGTGCAGGCTCGTTTAGCGGGGAGGCAGCGCTTGCATCGCCAACCATTCTTGTCGCGGTACAGAAACACCGTCACCTCCGCCTTGCACCTCCCGCACTTCTCCATCACAGTCGACCGCTGATCAGCCGCGTCGCTCACCCTCTGCTTCACCGTCACGGTGAACGTGGTGTCGTCGAAGCCGCCCAGCACGTCCTGAAGACAGTTTATATCTAGGACTAATGAAGTGTCCTCCTGGATCACCAAGCATTCTTGAGGCGCCACTTGGCCTTCTTTTGTCAACTTTTCAATACCGCGCTTGATATCCAAAATAAAGTAAAAGTTCGCAGCTTCCATAGACGCCAGTAACCGAACTGCGTGGAAGATTTTCCCTGTTGTCACGCAAACCTTTGTGTGCAGCAAGAACAGGATATGAAAGGCAGAGATGATGTAATTATGCAGACTGGCCTTAGTGATGTCGTGGCTGAGGTTGCAAGGGTTCTCCAACACGCTGTTCGGGTGCTGGTTGCGGCAATGTGCCAACATGGCCGCTCTAGGGCCCAGCCAGTCGCAGTGGACGGAGCCGAGCACCGGGCAGACATACTGACGGTACTCACACACCTCCTCGTGCGCGATCACTTCTGCTTCCTGTACAAAGGGCACCGTCTCGGGACAGCCCAATTCCCGGTTCTTACACGGATATTTGAGCAGCTTCGCTGTTGCTTCGTACTGAGTATTTCTAGTGGCTGGACGCTTAGGAGTGTAGCACCGGCCACAGACAGCAGCTCCGTTATGTTGTAAGTACACGGGACCCCGAGACAGGTACAACTCACAGCTGCTACATTTTAGTTTATCCAATATGTCAACTGGGATGTCCATTTTGTATAAAATCTCACTCGTCCAACCTGTAACAGAAATAAAAAAATGTAAATAAATGTTTCCACATAATTTATCTTTCAAGACGTAGGTGTCTGTTGCTTAGTAACCACATACTTTTTGTTAACTATGACAATCAAACACATTTTATAAACATTGTGAAAAATATAAGTGCACGTATGTCAAATATGTGTGAAGATGAAGATTTTTATACTCCTAGTGGAGTTTTGGAAATAGCAAATACAGCAACATTAAGTTTGTTGCCCGAAAAATCAAGAAAACAATATGAAATAGCGTACAACCGATATAAAGAATGGGGTCTAGCTTTCTCGGGAGTTGCAGAAGGATATGTAGAGGAATCAGTTCAAAACAAAATAAGAACTGCGGAGCAAATTTTCCAAGAAGTATTTGTTGTTGATGATACGAAACAAGAATATGTGCAATGTACTAGCAATGAAGTATAGTCAAAAAATATTCAATACGTCGTTTTAATGTTAAAAATTGCAATAACTGTACTTTTACTTTTAACATATATAGTTTGAATTAATATGTATTGTTAATTATGTTAAGCAATAAAATTTGCATCAATGCAATAAACATAACATAATTGGTTTTGTAGATTAGATTAAACTGTCATTATAATTTCATCCAATTAGAGAACAAAGTCAAATATATCTATCTTCTCCACACTGATATCTTAGCAAAAACGAAATACATATGATTCTGTAATTTTTCCACTTATCACTAAATTCTGTTCGATGAGAGATTGCAGTGTAGTTGTATAGGACGTATTTTATTATGATTCTGATTGGTCAACCGGCATATTAAACTATAGACATGTTTACAAAAATTGAGACACTGACATCACTGCACCAATTTTATTGTTTCACATTTTTATAAATATTGATTTTGAATTTTTATTTACTAGTCAATAAAAAATAGCCAAGGTCTACCACTGGTAACATTCGATTCGACTTGGGTTATTTAATGCAAATACGTACATTTGCCAATACTTACGGGTATTTAATAAAAGCAACCACAAGGAGTGTCATACAAAAGTGTCAACAAGCACGCAATGAAGCAGCTGGAGCAGTGTTGTCAGACGTAACTTTATAAAAACTGGAGAAATAATACAAAAAAGCTGGTTATAGCTCAAAATTGCTTCTTTTATTGAAAAATTGGTAAAACCGCAGTGTACGGACAATCCTGAATTTGGCTGCGGGTCGCTAGCGACTTTTAGTGAAATCGGCACAAGTCGGACATAGAAAAACCCGGCAAATTTGAATGTCAAGATAATTCAAAAAGTTTTGTTAGCAAAGTCGGATGTTTTTTTAAAATAATAAACACCACTAACCATGCCTGACCTAGTATAGAACGTATTTTTATGGTAAAAAGTAACAATTCGCTTGCTTCTTATGTCGAACTTGTACCGTTCGAACTGCCGTTTTCCCCAGAAGTCCCTAGCGTCCTGCGGCCAACTTCAGGATTGTCCGTACAGTACGGTTTAGCCGAAAAATTGTGTTATTGTAAATTTATGTATTTTTTTATATTTGAGTGAGGCATTTTGAATCTTATGCGTAGAAACATACGGCCTGAAGTAAGACTTACGAGAAGATGTTATCGTGTATGTAGGGTTTCTTGTGGTCCTGACAAAAATGTAGATCTAACCAATCATAAGAATCTGAAAAACTCTGTTTAAAATAGTGGAAGGGATATTGGCGCGCGTTTTAAAATTATACAAACATGAAAATAAAAAAATATATATTTCTATATTATATTTCAAACAATAAAAAATTAAATTAAACAAGACAATTTTATTTGATATTATGATTTAAAAATATAAAATTTTACTTACAATTTTATTATATACACTAAATTAATTTATTCAATTTTATCAAAAAAAAACTTTTTTAGTTAGGATATATGTGCAAAAAACTCACTTTTACCTGGATTTAATTACGTAAAATAAGTTAATTAATACACAAACGACGACGTTTCAAGATTAAGAGCTGATTCCATTATCAAACCATAACTTAATATAAAAAATTATTAAAAGAACAAAAAAAACAACAAATAATCGTAAAATTAAACAATTTTTATTTTTCGGATTTTACAGCAGTAAATTAAACATAATCTGGAAAACAACACATCCGTCGTATGATTTGTATTTTTCAGACAGTAAAAAATACAATGTGAAATCTGGTCCTGGGTGATCTTATCTAGGAATATGATACGAGAAATATATATGTAATTTTGACTTTAGAATCATGTAAACGCTTCAATTGAACAAAATACATGTATGTACTATCAGAGTTGTAGTTGCTTTATTTATATATCCTAATATGAAAAAACTTTATTTACAAGCCTTTCTGATTATAAGTTTATGTATTCTCAATTTTTCATCGACGAGGTATATTTGTTATGTTTTATTTTATCATTCATCTTATAATCTGTAAGCAATATAACAAAAATATAAAATTTGCCAATTTTTAATGCGTAACTGATACAGTCGTTTACCGGTATCAAAATGGAATGTGTGGACTTTGAAAATTTGCAAAAATATTTAACAACTATTGGCACCTTAACATATATGCCGATTCCTCTAATATTTAAATCATGCCTAGAAATTTAAATTCAAAGTCGAGACCGAGACGTGGCCAGCATGGAATCTCGATTATTTTAATAGACTGTTAACCACTTTTGTATTACCTTTTTATTTGAATATTTAAGTAATTATAAGAGTATAATTTCAATTCTGGTGTGAAAATTTTGTACATTACGCGAGATACCATTGTTTCAAGTTCAAATATTAGATTATGAAGTCATAAAATTGCGGAAGTAGTGGTATTTTTAATTATACTATATTTTAATCGTGTTTGTTTGCAGTACAATACATATAAAAACTAAAATGTAAAATATTTAAATTTATAACTTAAATAAATTAAAATAAGTATAGATTTTAAAATAATAAAAACAGTAACTACTGTGCTGCTGTTGGTGTATTTGATCGTGTCACAATGAAAATCTGTATCATAATGCAAATCTGTGAATGAACAGATAGTACAAATTATATGATCGTGACCGATATATAATAAAAAAAAACAATATTTTGATTTCAACACAGACTTTATTTAGCAGTTGTAACTTAGAGTTTTCACAGTAAAAAGGATAACATGTCTTTGTTTCACACGTATTTATAGTGTGTCTTATCAGAAAGGTTCTTATTACAGCGTGAGAGATTCCGTTAGACATTCATCACATATTTGTTATGTCGTCATCTAATAGGGTTACATAATACCTCCCCTTCTAGATGATGGCTAAGAAATAATGGATGGAAAAGAAATCTGATTTTCTACTTTATTAGTTGAAAGTGGTAATTGAATGATTTTTGTTTTATCAGATGTCTTTCCTTTACATATTTTATTCTTATATTTATTAATTAATTTATAACATATGCGGGTTAAAATAATAATAATTAGTAATACATACAATATAGTAAAATGTGTTTCATGTTTAGTGTCGAATCCTTGCAGTGGTCTTATAGTAGGAATAGCTTTTGTAAATTCTTCTATATTTTGCAAAATTTTATTTTTGTTTGTTTTTATTTCTAACATCAATGGTTGTGGAAACTGAAGTTTTATTTATTTATATTTATTTACAAAAGGTTTGAAAACATAGTCATTAATTTTACATTGACTTGTATTAGAAATCTGAAATATTCCTTGTGTGCTTCTTATTTCTTTAATACTTTTGCAATCAATTTCAACGTTCTGTTTATCAGGGCTTAATATAATTAATTCATTCGAATTTGGAATACGAATTATATTATTATGGGATGTTATCTGTTTAATTTCACATTTACTATTATTGCTGTACAATAATTGGTTAGTACATTTACTTATTTTTATATTGTTAGTTTTACAGTAATATTGCTTATTATTAATTAAACAATCATCAACCTTAACATTATTGTCAATATACATTGTTGTATCTTGGTCATATAAATAGTACATGTCGTTTAGTTTAAAGGGAATCATTGTCATTTGGTACAAATCGTGGGTCTTCTCTGACATAACAGGAATGGTTATTATAAAGTATATTTTATTTTTATCATGATTACAATTAACAGTTAATAATTTTGAGATTTCAACTATATCATACATGGGTAGCATTTGTTTTAAATTTTCAAAAGATATTAAACTTACATCGAAAGTGTGCAGAGAACAAAAAATTTATACTTTCGTTTATTTGAGATATAATCGTTTGAATATGATTTAGCATAGAGATTATTAGCTGCAGTTTTGAATTGAGTAGGAATAGTGCATCTTTGTATTCCCGTTTGTTAATTTGTTCTTTTAATAATTTTATTTGGTCAAAAAGTTCTTTTTCATTAATATTTACTTTATTAATTTGTTCATTAAAATGTTTAGGAAAATCTTCCAAATAATATAAATTATTTTTTATTTCTGTTTCTAAATTTTGTTCATTTTCTTTAATTTGTTTGAATAATTGTTTATAATGTTCTGCGTCATTTTGATCTAAATTTCCGGAAATAGATTTTTTTTTTTTTTTTTTTTATTAAGTATCTTTAGGACACTTCAGCAACGGGGCTATTAGTGTCCTTGGTACAATATATTTTACATTTATATGAGATGTTTTATTTGTATATCATGTAAATAATCTAGTATGTGTTTTATTGTGGATTGATTGTCTCTGAGGGTCTCTTTTAGTGTTTGCGGTATTTGATTGTTTTGTCTTTGGTTTTGATATTTGTAACAATCTGTGATAATGTGTTTGGTTGTTAGTGTTGCCTGGCATGTGTCGCATTGTGTTGGGTCGGCCTTCTGTAGAATGTGTTGATGGGTCCATTTGGTATGGCCTATTCTCAGTCTTGCCATGATGATCTGGTCTCTTCTGTTGTTTGGTATGTTGTGCCACGGGTTGGTATGCTCTTTGATCTGCCTCAGTTTGTTATCCGTTTGGAGTTGCCAGGTTGTTTGCCAGTTTTCTCTCACACGTTTTTTTATTTGACTTTTAAGGTCAGCTGCTGGGATTTTTATGTTTTTTATTTCTTTTGTTGTGGCTTCTTTTGCGAGATTGTCTGCAATTTCATTTCCTTGTATACCACAGTGTGATGGCACCCATATAAGTATAATGTCTTTATTGTGTATTATGGCTTCATGTATTTCTTCTTTAATATCTTGAATCATTTGGTCTGAGACATACAGTTTTTGTATGCTTTCTATCACGCTACGGGCGTCGGTACATATAGCATATTTACCTGGGGTTTCTTGTTGGTTTATATTTTTAATTGCTGCTAGTATCCCGTACATTTCAGCTGTATAGTTACTGCATATTCCTGGTAGTCGAAACTTGTTACTCTCTTTGTTAGTGTAGATTGCAGTTCCTGTTTTATCTTCATTTCTTGATCCATCAGTGTAGATAAATTGATGATTTGGGTAGGAATGATATATTTCTAGAAATTTTTGACTGATAACTTCATGTGGGGTATTGGACTTCGGGTATTGGTACAATTGGAGGTTAAATTTGGGTTGTAAGAGGATCCAGGGTGGACTTTTATTAGATACAATTGGCTGAATATTTATTAGGTTTATATTTAATTTATTAAGTGAGTTTGTGATATATTGATGTATTTTTGTGTGCCTCTGGATTCTCAGATTATTGTTATAATTTATGAATATTTGTTTAAAGGTTGGATTGTTTGGATTTTGGGCTAGTTTTGTAATGTAAGATAGGGTGAGTTGTGTTCTACGAAGTTGTAAGGGGAGTTCTCCACATTCACATAGGATACTGGTAACAGGACTTGTTCTATAGGCGCCGATTGATATTCTCAGAGCAGTGGTTTGTATGCGGTCGATTATTTTTAATATAGTTGGTTTTGCTGTTGCGTAGCATATGCATCCGTAGTCTAGTTTTGATTGTATCATTGCTTTATAGATTTCAATTAGGTTTATTCTATGTGCTCCCCATTTTTGGTGTCCTAAGTTTTTTATTAGGTTTATTCGTTGGGTACATTCTTTCTTTAAATTTTTGAGGTGTGGCACCCATGTTAATTTTTTGTCAAATACAAGACCTAGTATTTTCATCGTTTGTACATATTCGATACTAGTATTGTTTAGTTTCATGTCTGGATCTGTGATGTTTTTTCTTTTGTTTGTGAAATGTATAGCTTTGGTTTTTGTAGCAGAAAAGCTAAATCCTGTTTTCGTAGTCCATTCCTCTAATTTTTCTAACGTTTGTTGTAACTGTTGTTTTATTGTTTTTAAGTTTTTGCTTTTATAGTATATTATCAAATCATCCGCAAAGAGTAGGCTTTTTGTTTGTTTTGGAATATATGATTTTATTTTGTTTATTGCAATGAGAAATAGAGTTACGCTTAGGGTTTCGCCTTGAGGTACTCCATTAACTTGAGTTCGTTCTTCTGATAGACAGCCATTATACTTTACTTGGAATTTTCTGTCTGTTAAAAAGTTGTGAATGTAGTGCAGTATATTGCCGTTTACCTTGTATTCTTTCAGTGTACGTAGAATATAATATTTCCATGTTGTATCGTAAGCTTTTTCTAAATCTAGTGATATAAGAATCATATGTTGTTTATTCTTTTGGGTTTTGCATATATCGTTTTGTATATAAACTAGTTCATCTATAGTTGATCTGTTTTGTCTGAATGCATTTTGTATGTCGCATATAATGTTTTTTGATTCAAGATACCAAGTTAGTCTTTTATTTGCCATTTTTTGTAGTATTTTGCTAAGTATATTTGACATTGAAATAGGTCTGTAATTTAAAGGTTCAGTTTTGTTTTTATTTGGTTTTAATATTGGGACTGTAATTACTTTGCGCCACTGTTCTGGATACGTCTTATTTTTCCATATGAAGTTGTAGATGTTTAAAATGTAGTCTAGTGTTTTGTTCGGTAGGTTATTTATTAGTTCGGATGGTATCCCATCTGGTCCCGGACTACGGTTAGTTTTTAATTGTTTTATTGCTGATAGTAGTTCAGTTTTAGTGAACGGTTTGTTTATATGTAGATTACTGTCTTCTATGGTAATTTTTTCTTTTTCGATTTCTTCTTTATATTCTTTGAAAGTGTCACTGTAGTGGTGGTTGCTTGAAGTGTAGTAAAATGTATCTGCGAATGTTTCCGCCATTTCTTGTGGTGCCGTGATAACCTTTCCGTTCTTTACTAGAGTTGCTGTTTGATTATTTGTATTGAACCCGTTTATTTTCCGAATTTTTTCCCAAACTTCTTTTGTTGGTGTGGATGTGTTGATGCTTGATATATAGTTTTGCCATGACTGTTTTTTGCTTTGCAGAATAACTCGTCGTGCTAATGCTCTTGTTCTTTTGAGTTCTATAAGATTTTCGGTGTTCTTATTTTTCCTGTATTTATATAGAGCTTTTTTGTTGTTTTTAATGGCACTTTGACATTCCTGGTTCCACCACGGACATTTTTTTCTTGCTTTTGAAGGTTCTGATTTACCTATGGTTCTTTCTGCAGCATCATTTATGAGTGAAGTTAATTGTTTGATTACATCGTCGATGTTCTTTGTTTCCTCAATGGTGGTGTCATTTATTTCTGCATATTGTGCGAATTTTTGCCAGTCTGCTTCTTTTAATTTCCAGTGTGTGTAAATAGGGTGTGTGATTGCATTTTTCTTTGAACTGAATGATATTCTTATAGGAAAATGATCGCTGCCATGTAGATGTTGCATCACTTCCCATGTGACTTTCGATGCTAGCCTAGATTCACATAGCGAGAGGTCAATACATGAGAAATTACCTGTTCTTGTGCAAAAGTGTGTTTCCGCTCCATCATTTAATAAATTTAAGTTATCTGTGTCACTGATGATTTTTTCAATTAGTTTTCCTCTTCTGTCGTCATGGGTGGAACCCCATATTTCGTTGTGAGCGTTAAAGTCTCCTAATATGATATATGGAGGTGGTAGTTGATCTATTAAATTAACTAGCTGATTTTCATTTATTAAGATGTTAGGTGCGAGGTATAAACTGCAGATTGTCATTTTTGTGGGTATGTCTGTTGTTATTGCAACGGCTTCCAGGTCGGTTTGTAGATTGATCTCCTCGGTATGTATTTTATTGTTAACAAGAATAGCTACACCTCCGCTTGCATGTGTGTTAATTCTGTCTTTCCTGTAAATTGTGTAATTTTTTAGTTTTGGGTTTTGGTGAGTATGGAATCTTGATTCTTGGATGCATATATAATTTGGGTTTGTTTGTGTAATTAGATTTTGGAGTTCTCCTATATGGGACATGAGACCGTTACTGTTCCATTGTATTATTGACGTCATCTAGTTGTGTATTAAGTATTTGTTCCTCCCGTAATTGGATTTTTAGTTTATTCATTATTTTTGTACCTTTTAGTTTTAATCCTCTCGGTATATACTTGTATAGGGATTGTAACATATTTATTACTTCGTGTGGTTCGTCTGTGAAGTCTCTAACAATGCTAAGTGGATCGTCCACGCCACATGCGTTTTCCAGGATTTCCATGAATTCGTTGTGGTCGAGAGGATATAATTTTGGGTTGTCGCTTATAATTTTTTGTAGATTTTCCGTTGAGTTTGACGGACTGTCTGAGCGTGGTTTTTTGTTTTTGGTATTGGATTTTGGTTGACTAGATGTTATGGTTGTTTTTGGTTCTATTGGTGTTTCGTCGTTCTGTATCTCGGTTATTTCTAAGTCGATACTAGCTGGGCGTTTTGTAGTTTGACTGATTAAAATTGTTTCTGTAGAATTTGTTGCTAATAGGGGTTGCGTTGTTTCAGGTGATGGTTTTAACAATTTTTTTCTTTGATCGTTAAGTTGGTTTAGATTTATCATTTTGTTTTCTGTCGTATTTTTATCTGGTAGATTTGAGGTTTGTTTTGGTTGCAGTGTTGGTTTATTTTTAGTGTTGCCACTGACTGTTGGTTTTAGAAGTGTATTTTTGTTTTTTTCTTGGTTCACATTGTTTTTGTTCTTGCACTTTTGTGCGGAATGTCCACGTACTTTACATGTTTGACATATTAAACTGTCATCTGTAAGAAAAATTCTGTAGTCTGTATCGTCAAAGTTTATTACTATAGTTTCAGGAATATATATTTCTTGGTCACTTTGTATAAATGTTTGTCGCCTAGAACTTAAAATATGTGAGAATTCGCCATCTAACATACCAGCACGTAAGGGTGTAATTGGTGATGCTGTTTTGATACCTAATTGTTGTAGCGCATTTTCAATAATATTATGAGGAATTGAAGGGCATACGTTAGATATAACTAATCTTTTTGTCGGTGAAATCAGCCTTCTTACATCTAATTTATGATTCTCAATTAATATATACGGTGTGTTTTTTGTGAATTCATCAACTATATTTTTTGAGCTGAAAAAAATGCATATTCTTTTGTTAGACATTCTAAATGCATGTGTTATGTTTTTTGGTGGTACGGATTTTCCAATTTCATAGACGTACGATGAAATAGGGATTTCGTCAATGGCATTTATTATTATGGCTTGTTCTTTCGATGGAAATATGTCCTTTTTTTGGGTTATGTTTTGATTGTTTTGTGTCGTTTCTGAGTATGATTTGGTTATGTTTGACATTTTTGTTGTTGTTAATTTGTCGGTAATGATATATTGTTTGTAGTGTCACGCAGTGACACTACTTATTGTTAGATGTCTCCACCTGTTTTGTTTATATCTGTACTGGTTTCGAAAAAATTATTTTAGGTTGATTTTGATAATATCCAATGTAACGTTGGAATATCATATGATTTGAAGGGATTGGGTAGGGGGGTTAGAATGGATAGGAATTTAGAATTTTTGGATCAGTTTTTGATTTGGATTTGGAATTTATAGGCACACTAAGAAGTCACGCTGTCACTTACTGCTCAAGGCCGTTTGTACTCCGAAATAGATTTTATGACTGTACCTAGTCCATTTATTAGTCCTCGTTTATTTCTTTTGTGAATCTTTTATTTGTAGATTTGATTTTCTGTATGTTCATAAATCATATTCATTACATTAAATTTCAGTTGTTCCGCGACGGTGTGGTTTTCAAATTCGATCAAGAACAGACCTGTACACTATGTAACACACACCAAGAAGACAGCCTGCAACACTTTCTATTCTTCTGTCCAATATTTCAACCAATAAGGGAGGAATTTATCTCGAAGTATCTGACTGACTCCCCTTTAGAAGACCTCATCAAATCCCTATTGTCAAATTACACTGTAGATAAATTGTATAATATATATAACTTTTTTAACAATGCCTTAAAATTAAAAGCATTTATCGAATTTATTTAACATGTACTGTGTAACATCTGAACCAAAATATTGTAGCCAACCACTTGTATAAGTTTTTTCTTGAACAAATATACTACTATTATTATTATTATTATTATTACATTAAATGCGTCAACGTTTAGTTTTTGCAATGGTTTAGAATTATTGTTAAAAGTGTTTACTATGTCAGTAATAGTTTGAAAATTTGAAAATAGGGGTTGTAGGTCATAGTTAAAATAGGCGTATATGTCGTATTCGTTAATATGGGTTTTATCTAATTCAAGTAATGCGTATCCGTTGTTAATAGAAATATCTTGAAGGAATTGACCGTGAGATAAGGATATTAATCTGTAACAAATTATCATTTTAGTTTATCGATTTTTACTTTTCTTTTATGAATTTTCCCTTTTACTTCAATAGTATGGTTTTTATCATTATAATTATAAATTTTTACTTTTTCGAAAAGTGGTTTTTTGAATTTAGTTATCAGTCTAGGATTTTGTTTAAGGAAAGCTTGAGAGGCGTTTTGGAATTTTGTGTGGGTGTTATTTGATTTAAAGCGTTTTAATTTTTAGTTCGCGATTTTATTTCGTAATTTATCATGTTCAATTTGTTTATTTTTTTGAAATGATTCTATTTGTTGTTCGTCTGTTAAGGTCGTTCTTGATCGGATGTTTGAGTAATCTCTACCGTATAGTATTTCATTCGGTGATCATTTCGTGACAGAATGTATGGTGTCATTGTAGGCTAGTATAGTTATCGTCAATATTTCGTCTAAATTTTTATTTGGATATTTTTAAAATAAAATTCGCAAATGTTCTATAAGGGTAGAACGTAGTCTTTCTATTGCGTTTGATTTTGGATTACCAACGGATGTAATATGTAAATTTATTTGATTATTATGACAGAAAGTTTTGAACGCTATATTATCGAATTCTTTCCCTGAGTCGCAAATGATTGTTTGTGGTTGTAATCTTTCTCTAATGAAATTTGAAACTATATTTATGACATTGTTACAAGTTTTATTTTTTATAAAATATATTTGAGCATATTTTGAAAACTGGTCAAATATTGTCAAATAGTATTTTGAATCGGGGTTAATATATCTAGATTTATAATTTCGAAAGGTCGTTGGGGAGTTGGTGTAAGTTGATCTTCTAATTTTGGGGGTTGTATATCATATTTGCATTTCTTACAAGTTTCGCATTTATTTATGAATGTTGTTATAGTTTCTGACATTTTTGGCCAATAGTACTTTGTTTTTGACTTATTATAAGTTTCTAGTATACCACGGTGGTTTGTCTTTCCGTGATGGTAATTAAATATTATTTCGTCCTGTTCATTCTCGTTTTCTACATTTTCTACTTGTTGGTTAACTCTTATTAAATTTACTGTTCCGAATTCAAACTTACTCTGTATTATTTTATTTAAAGTGTTAGCGATTTCGTCCGTGCAAATACAATAATATCGTATTTTAGGTACTATGTAATTTTGAATAAAATCAAATAGTTGTGTTTCTTTATTTTCTGGTTTTAATGAAAATATAATTTTTAATTTTTTATGATTAAATAATCTTTTTGTTTCTACCTTATTTTCTGTATCTTCCTGTATTATTTGATTGTTAGCAACGTTAATTCGGTTTTCTAAAAATTTTAAACCATTTATAGGTTCTTCTGGTGAGGAATGAACAGTGTTGGTTGATAAACTTTCTAGTTCTCTCTCTATATCTTCGACGTTATTTAATAAACTGTCTACCGCTTCGTTTGAATGATTTTTTAAGAAATTCTCGATTTCTTGTGAATTTGCAAGATTATGAGGTAATTCATAAATATTAATTTGTATATTTGTATCTTTAAAAATGTTATTTAATAATTGAATTAATTTAGATTCTTCTAAGTTGTCTAATCCACATGATAAATATGGCATGTTGATTTCAAATAAATCATTTTTGATTAAATAATCTCTTAGAGAGATAAGACAAGATTTTAATTGTTAACGTTTTCTTTATAGGTGTCTTTTGTATACAAATGTAAGATTACTTTATTTTCAAAATTTTGAATAATTATATTTTGGTTTTTGAAGTTATTTTCGCAATACTTTTTACTAGCAAATTGTTCATCTATTTGTAAGGCTAATCCTTTACCAAAACGATTATCTTTAGAAACGCAATGACAAAATATATCTGTTTTAGTTACATCTCCGGTTACATAATTAATTTTGAAAGGTTCTCTTATTCGTGATAGGTAATCAGCAATTTTGTTTATTCTACCTGGTAAATACTCTACTTCGAAGTTGTATTCACTTAGCTCAATTTTCCATCTCATCAATTTTTGATTTCCATTTTTCATTTTAAATAGCCAAATTAAGGGTCTATGGTCCGTTCTAATAATGAATTTTCTACCGTATAAGTAGGGTCTAAAGTTTTGCACTGACCAGACTATAGATTTTAACTCTTTTTCTACTGTAGAGTAATTTTGTTCATGATTATTAAAAGTTTTCGAAGCGTATGCTAAAGGTTTCTCTACGTTATCTTGTACTTGCGAGAGTACTGAACCCATGGCGTAATTTGATGCGTCAGTTGTTAAGATAAAAGGTTTAGAGAAGTCGGGGAAGCTTAGTATAGGGGGGTTACTAATTAGTTCTTTAGATTTTTGAAATGCTTCTTGATAGTCTTTATTTGTTATATCAATTGTTTTATTTTTCTTTAAACATTCGGTAAAAGGTTTCGTTAATTTTGAAAAGTTAGGTATGAAACGTCTATACCATGATAATTTTCCCAAGAATGATTTGATATCTTTTTGTGTTTTCGGAATTGTAATTTTATTAATTGCTTCTATTTTTTTTATATTAGGTTTAAGACCTTGTTCTGATATGACAAATCCTAAATATTCTATATCTGTTTTCATGAATTCACTCTTATCAATTTGTATTTGTAAATTTGCATTTTTTAATTTTTCGAAAACAAGTTTTAAATTTTGTAAATGTTCTTCTGTTTTGCTAAAAATTATGATGTCGTCCATATAAACAAGACAAATTTTGTTAATTAAATCACCTAAAACTTCATTCATCATTCTCTGGAAAGTCGCGGGTGCATTAATAAGTCCAAACGGCATTCTGATGAATTCGTAATGACCTGATGGGGTGCTAAAGGCAGTTTTTTCTATGTCGTCCTTTTCTACCGAAATTTGGTGAAATCCCGAATGTAAATCAAGGGCTGTGAAAAATTTTGGTTTGCCAATTTTGTCTAATAGTGTATCAATATTAGGAAGGGGATATTTATCTTCTCTAGTATTTGCATTTAATTTTCTAAAATCTATTACGAGGCGTGTTTTTCGCTTTCCTGATGCGTCTGTTTTCTTTGGGACGATCCAAATAGGAGAATTATAAGGGCTGTTTGATTTTCTAATTACACCAGTTTTTAATAAATTTTGTACGTGATCTTCAATGTCATTCTCATATATCTGTGGAATTCGGTAGTTTTTCGTATGTATAGGAGTATTGTCTTTAGTCAGAATTTTGTGTTTAGTGTGAGTAGTACATGATAAATTTTCGCCATCTTTTGGGAAGAGTTTAGGATATTGTTCTAGTAATTTGTTAATTTTTTGTTTTTGGGTGTTATTTAAATGTTCTGATCGAAAATTTAATTACTATGTAATTTTGAATAAAATCAAACAGTTGTGTTTCTTTATTTTCTGGTTTTAATGAAAATATGATTTTTAATTTTTTATGATTTGTAGCCAACTATTTTCGCGCCTCTCGCACCACCGGTATGGTGCGGGGGAGGAGGTGGCTGGTCAGCATCTTCCCTTGGCCGAGAAGGGATGGCAGAGTGAGCCGCGTGCCCTTGTTGAGAGCAGACCGCATCTTGTTTTGTATATTTGTATTATCTCTTGTTATAATAATAGTTTCATTGTGTTTATGTGTTGTGTTTTAATTCGAACGAAACCCATATCCCGTAAACCTCCCCGCGAGTGTTACAGATTTAATAATCTTTTTGTTTCTACCTTATTTTCTGTATCTTCCTGTATTATTATTTGATTGTTAATTCGATTTTCTAAAAATTTTAAACCATTTATAGGTTCTTCTGGTGAGGAATGAACAGTGTCGGTTAATAAACTTTCTAGTTTTCTCTCTATATCTTCGACGTTATTTAATAAACTATCTACCGATTCGTTTGAATGATTTTTTAAAAAATTATCGATTTCTTGTGCATTTGCGAGATTATGAGGTAATTCATAAATATTAATTTGGATATTTGTATCTTGAAAAATATAGTTTAATAATTGAATTAATTTAGATTCTTCTAAGTTGTTTAACCCACATGATAAATATGGCATGTTGATTTCAAATAAATCATTTTTGATTAAATAATCTCTTAGAGAGATAAGACAAGATTTTAATTGTTAACGTTTTCTTTATAGGTGTCTTTTGTATACAAATGTAAGATTACTTTATTTTCAAAATTTTGAATAATTATATTTTGGTTTTTGAAGTTATTTTCGCAATACTTTTTACTAGCAAATTGTTCATCTATTTGTAAGGCTAATCCTTTACCAAAACGATTATCTTTAGAAACGCAATGACAAAATATATCTGTTTCAGTTACATCTCCGGTTACACAATTAATCTTGAAAGATTCTCTTATTCGTGATAGGTAATCAGCAATTTTGTGTTTAGTATAAGTAGTATATGATAAATTTTCGCCATCTTTTGGGAAGAGTTTAGGATAAACAATTATAAGTCCCATAGAACAATAAATTCAAATTAATTGTCAAACAAATATTGTGAATAAAAATATACAAGGAGTATATAAATTTAAACTAACAGAAGGATGTAGAATAAACAACTTTAAATTTAATAATATTCAAGAAAATTACAAAGAAATACAATTCGAAAATTTCGACTCCTTCAACAATTTGAAAATAATTAATCAGAATAAATTGAAAGAAATAAAATCAGTAGATATAAAAACCGAAAATGTTCCACAAATAAAAGAATTACAAATAAATAATAACCATCATTCTTATATATTATATTGTATTATTGTAATTATCGTATTGTTTATGATATGTTATAAATTTAAGAATAAATGTAAAAACCTATTGAAATGAAAAAAGAATGTATTAAATAATAAATTAAGTAATTAAGAGACAATGGGATAACACCTTACAAGTATTGTAAAATTTTAGAAGGGAGGAATTATGTAAGGCCTTGAAAGTATTTCACAAACATTATAAGTTGTGACTTGCTGCATCAGCCAAACACCCAGTAGTTTTCCATCATGTTAGAAATAGGATAAATAGCACGTCTCATAAGATAAGATTGTTCACTTGCTCTTGTAACTTCTTGAATGCACACGTACATGTCATTGTAGTGCAACAAAAAATTAATAAAGATTTTTTTTATTAAATATTAAATAAATCAATATTTAATTTACATATATTTTATGTTCATTGAAACAGACATTTTACACTTTTATGGAATTTCTGGAGTGAAAAATATTTGAGATTTTTTGGTATTCTATTATAAAGGTTGGGTTATAAGAGAATGAAGCTCTATATTTGACCTTATTATAAAATGGTACGGAGTATACATTCTTTTCCCTAAGAGTATAATCATTGACTTTAATACTTAATTTATTATATAGGAATAATGGTCGACCTGTAAGTATGATCTTATGTATAAGACATAGATAAAGTATTCTTACACGCTCATCGTTATAACTCAAGCTTGCCAAGATACGGTATCGAATAATATGATCCTACTTTAACACACTATACACAAATCTCAAACAACTATTTTGGAGGAGCGTAATTTTATGTTTATCGCCCTGTGTCAAACAGGGTACATTTAACTAGCCGTAATTTAACTTCCGGGGAAAGCGTATCACGGTAGTGATGCAGATGTCTTAAACTAAGTCTAGCAGCCAGTAATTTCTTATTTAGATGTTCCCGAAATTAGAGATTATCGTCAATTAGCATGCCTAGAGTTTTAATAACGCTACTACGTTTTAATACAGAACTGTCGAGAATGATATCAGGGGATACACAGTTTCCAATAACCATAAAAATGATTTTTCTGCGTTTATTTTTAACCCATTATTTTTAATCCACCTTACTAAATTATCTAGATCTGCATTAATCGTTCTGCACACATGTACAATATCAGTTTTACTACATGATGCTAATCAGGGGCGTATCTGGGGTACTTGGCGCCTGGGTTCTGAAGCAGAATGTGGCGCCCCGAAGCGTGCGCCGCAGGCGAAAATTTTGGAGCACAAAAATGCGATACGGTACTCAAAATACGTGGAATAAAAATACTTCAATACTCATAACTATACCGCGCGTTCCACGTAAAGGTTGGCATAGGGAAATAACATGGGAAAAAAGGTATTTGTAAATAAAAAGTGTCCGGTATAAAAATTATGGTATAATATTGCACATGACCATACTAGACCTATCCACATACATTATTTCATACAGATTACTTCGTTTTAATGCCACAAATTAGAGAAATTAATGAAAATAGTTCGAGAAAATCGCCTACTAATTATGATTTTTTGTGACAGCTTTGTCATAGAAACAGAAGCTGTCACTATAACCGTCAAGATTTGTTGTGAATATTAAGAAATCTTGACAGTTAACTTTATATTTCAAACATTAATCACATTACTTCGCGATCTTTTGTAATTAAAGGCCTTAGTACGATAGTAGGTACCTACATTTGGTATTCATTTAATTACTTTATTTATTTTACAAATAATATTAACATTCAGTATTTGTGTTCTTTTAATATACTCATATTTATTTTAACTTTTTGCCGTCTGCCGCCCTTTTATGCTGGCGCCCGGGTTCTGGGTTGGAACGCCCCTGATTCTAATATTTGCGTATCATCTGCATATGAGTGGACAGAGCAAGATGTTCGAATTAAAGGCATGTCAGCAATATATATATATATATATATATATATATATATATATATATATATATATATATATATGAGAAAAAATAAGGGACCTAAAATTGATCCTTGTGGTACACCTCGATTCAAGGAGTAAGGACTAGAAAATGAGGGAGATGTATTCGAAGATATATAGACTTGAAAACATCTGTTAGTGAAATAACTACTGCACCACTGCAGAGCATTCGGACTGAAGTTATAAAAATTTAACTTCGCTAATAACATGTTATGGTCCACCATGTCAAAGGCCTTGGCCAAAACAATTTGAATTAAGAATGTAATATTCGATTTATCGTAGTTCTTAATGATCATAATCAACAATATTTAGCAGACAGGTGTTCGTGCTGTACCCTTTTCTAAATCCGGATTGCGTAGAGGGTATTACGTTTTTCTCACTGACATAGTTAATTATTTGTTCACAGCAAAATTTTTCTAGCACTTTAGTCATGCTTGGTAAAATATTAATAGGGCTTAAATGATCAAAAGTAGTTATGTTTTCTTGTTTAGGTATAGGTTTTACTTCAGCTGACATTCACATGTCTGGTACAGAACCCTCAATGATAGATGTATTGACAATGTGTGTTATGTATATTAATATATAAATAAATTAATAAATATATCATCATGCCTTTTACCCATTATTGGGTGTGGTACTCTGTCGTAGCTGATCTCGGTAAGTGAAATATTTCTTCGCCGTCAAATCACGGCCCTCAAAGGTGTTAGTGGAGGGGGAGCCAAAGGGGTAAATTTAAATTGGTGAAAATTGTTTGTCGGCTGTAGGGATCGAACCAGGTTTCTCAAGATCCACAGACCGACTCGATATTTTTAAATTTAGTATTAAATAAAAAGCTGTTTGATCAGAATAGAAGAAGAAGAATTAGACAATCACAGAATTTGAAAAAGAATTTTTTTTAAAACAAAACCTAGTACCAGTTTTCTCATATTTACAATCCTACTCGAAATACCGAGCCATCTATCCCATACCCTGATTAGTCAACTTTAAAAATCATTAAATCTTACTAAGTCTATTCTCATTCAAATTCTCCCGTGAGCTAGAAATAAATAGATCACGTTCGCAAACATTACTCTTACCTATTAAATCACCACATACGATAACATACTCACCTGGATCACAGTCACACTATCTAACAAACTCCAAAATCTATTTTTTCGAGAACACTTTTGGATTCATTTCGGCCTACAACTAACAAGATGAAAGCCTATCTTTTATAGCGTAGCTGGCTGTGGTATCGATTCGGACTGAGGATTTAAGAACTCGGATTCGATTCCCACAGCCAACAGACAAATTTCACTATATTAAAATTACTCCTATGGCTCCTTCTCCACTAGCATCTTTGGGGCCGCAATTTGACGGCTGATAACCGTACTATACACGTATAATCGTGTAAATATATCACTTACCGTGATCTGTTACGGCAGAGTGTCACATATAGAACGTCTACTGACTGGTTGAGAAGTTCACATTTGATGATTATTTTAATCAAATCGCTTTCAATAGAATTATTAAGAAACGTATTTCTGCATGGCTCGTACTTTATTTTCTGATATACTTTTCTTATAACGAAATCAATATAAATTAATATAACTTCGACAAAACTGTACAGTTCAACCGCTGAAAATAATCACAGGCTACTAATAAATATCGTACAATAACCTCAAATGTCGTATCAGTAATTGTTGTATTTTCTTTCGGTAAAATGCTGCACTTTTTATGTATCGAACCTTTTAATTTCATGTCAAACTAGAATTGTTTCTATGCACCACGAAATTGTTTACAAGTAGGTGTGTCCGTTTAATCGCCCTTACGCCTCACTGTACTAACAAAAATTATAGATGAACAGAACGAAGCTGTTTGCATTTGCGAAGAAAGTAAGAAATGTATCAATATTAATAATTAAAAATAATAGGAAAAAACAGAATAATTATTTTAAAATACGTATAATTTTTATATAAATAAAAAGTCTGTTTGAATGCTATTAAAAATTAAAGTGACAACTTATAATAAAAGAAGTATTTATTAAATATCAAAATTATATTTTATTTTAATTTCTTTACATAATGAAAAAAATTTAACCGGCTACAAAACTTCTTAAATGATTTAAATTTTTTCCCCAGAATTTTGTTCTTTTGTTTGTTGTACAAATCATCTCGTGCACTTGATGATTTTGAAAGCGTGGTCAAAACGTTATAATACTTTTTGATTTTGATCAATTCATCTATAACTTGCACAATTTGACTCGCCACCATCATATCATTCGAAAAATCAAGACTTTTGAAATTTGGTAAGATACAAATTTTGATACATTCATCCAAATATATTGTGGATTCACTTCTGAATTTATCATCGCCGATGAGTATCACGTGAAATGTAAACCTGCCCGGGAGCCAAAATGTGTTGAAAAACGTCACGACTTGTTCATTTATCCAATTTAGATATAATGGTTTTCTGATCAAAAGTTTTCTGTTACTGGCAAAAATAGCAAATAATTTTGAATCTTGAATATTTCGAATTTTGTTCGCGTTTTTTGAAGAAGAAAAACACTCGCAAATTTTGCCAAACGATCCATTTTTAAAAAGAGCTTGATTTGGTTTAATTTCTAAAAGTATAATAATAATATATTACTCAAATAATGAGATTACATACGACTTACGTTCTGTCGTAGCCGGTATACTTTCATTTTCCCATGTGTTTGTAGACAACTTTGAATTTCGCAGCGATATTACCACTTCGTTATCATTGTACTTGGATTTAGCTTTCGTTTCTTCTTTCTGTCCAAAACAAGTGCGTAAAAATTTAATAAAACTATTCATTTCAACAAGTAAACATAAACTCATTGACGAATGTAATATATTTTATATAAAGTTTCTTTAGAAACTACCTTTAATATTGGTTGTGTTTGTTAAACAATTTCAATTGTAATTGTGCCTTTTCTATGGTTACCGAATCGTGTTCAAGCTCCGTTTATTTACCACACTGCGATTCAATGAGTTCAGACCCTGTGCTGTAATTGCGACTAAGCTCCTATTGTACAAAGCAGTGGTGCACACATAATTTTATTGAGGGGGTATACAAGAATATAATATATTCCGTAATGGTAAACAAAAAAACTACACATTTTACGAGACGGGTTTATTAGGTATTGACAACGGGTTTTCTGATTTAAAGGAAATCATACCATAAAGTAATTTTTTTTTATGACATAACTGAAAATTCAGAAAGTCAATACCTATCATATAGGTATCTCTGGATCGATGCTGCGTTAGGCACTATGTCAGAAGAATTCGATTGACGTCATACTTTGAAGGTTCCTGGTTCGAATTCAGGCTCCATCCGAATCATAAATTTAACTTTAAATCTATCACCGTCACAATATTTTCAATCATGTCTTGACAAAAAAAAATTATTAGAACAAGAACAAACTTTATACACAATGAAGGAGACGATATTTTTTAATTGACTAGTTTATATAAAAATACTGTTTTATCGGTTTTTCGATAAAAATCAGTACTATTGCATTTAAAAAATATTGTTTTCTTTATAATTTCTTTAAACTAGTGTAGTTTTTTTTAAAAAATATTAGTTCTAAAAGTCTTTGTAACAGAATAAAATAAATCATAACTTTCAATTTGAAACCTATGTTGTTCCTTTATTGTAAATAAATGACTATCGATAAAATAGTCTGTTCTTGACCAAATATTTACAATTTCTTCAATAAATTCTTATTTATTAGTTAGAAAGTTTATCCTATATTTAGTATACATCTGAATATTGAATTTCATAGTTATAAAATAGAAAAAAATATTTAAGAAGCTCTAAAATATAATAAAATTTGAATTCTTTTTCGTTTGTATTTATACTTAAATTATTAACAAAAAATTTAAACTTGCAATGGTCAGTTGTAGGGAGTATTGTTCTGCCCTCAATAACCTATTATTTGAGAGAGAATTAGTGGATATTTGGAGAATGTTCTTAAATTTTGGTAGACTTTTATCGAGCGTTTGTTTTAAACCGGCTACAAAACTTGTTAAATGATTTAAAATATTCTCTCAAAATTTTGACCGTTTTGTTTTTCAGATTTTCATGTTGTGAACTTGTTGATTTTGAAAGGATTGTCAAAATTCGTTGAATAATTTGGCCCGCCACCACTTTATCATTCAGTTCAAGATGATTGTTTGAAATTTTGAAGCTTCTTCTTCTTACTAGCGCTACAACCCAGGGTGGGTTTCGGCTTCCTCTAGTATCCTCTTCCATGCTACTCTGTCGACTACTGCTCGCCCCCAATTTGAAACTCCTAGAGCCCTCAGGTCCTTCTCTACACTATCCATCCATCTTATCTTTGGTCTTCCTCTTTTTCTATTTCCTAGGGGAATTCTCAATAATATTTTCTTTGTCATTCTGTCGCTGTTCATTCTCATGATTTGTCCTAGCCAGCGTAGTCTACCTATTTTTATTATTTTGGTTTTGTTTGGTTCGTTGAAATCTTCATATAGCTCAAAGTTATATTTTTGGCGCCGTCCATCATTTCCTTCCTGTGTAGGTCCTAAAATTCTCCGCAGTACTTTTCTTTCAAAGATTTCCAACTCTACTTCGTTTCGTTTTGTTAGACTCCAGGTTTCAGAGCCATGTAGTACTACTGGTCTTATAATTGTTTTATATAATATAAGTTTCAATTTTTTGTTCACAGATATTGAGCTTAGGAGGTATTTTAATCCAAAAGATGTTTTGTTACCTAATTTTAGTCTGTTCCTTATTTCTTCTGTTATGTCGTTATTTGGATTCAATATTGAGCCTAGGTATGTGAATTTGTCCACTGTTTCCTCATCGTTTCCTTCTTTGGACGCAGCCTCCATATATTTGTTTTTTTCCCGGTTAATTTCTAGACCGACTTCTCTAGCTTCTAGTATTAGCTTTATAAAGATTCTTGTTATTGCAATTTTATTTTTGCCAATTATTACGACGTCGTCAGCATATGCTAATAGATGAATATTCTGTTCATATATGGTTAAGTTCAGGTTCAGATTTCTGATAACTTTTTCGAGCGCTAAGTTAAACAGTAATGTAGCTAGCGGGCCGCCCTGTCTTAATTCCTTGTTTGCCGAAAATTCATTGGATAGATGTGATTTGACTCTGACGCTGCTTCTTACGTCTGTTAGTGTCATCATTGTTAGTTGTATGAGTTTGTTGGGAAAGCCAAAGTACTTCATTATATCCTTTATTTTATTTCTATGTACGTTGTCATAAGCTGCCTTAAAGTATATAAATATGTAGTGCGTATTGATGTTAAACTCTGTGCATTTCTCTAGAAATTGCCGTAGACAGGTTATTTGATCTGTAGTCGATCTATCGTTTTGGAACCCACATTGATAGTCTCCTATATTTTCTTCTGCGTATACCACCAGACGTTGGTATAAAATATTTGCGAATATTTTTCTATTACTTGCCACTTTTGGTCTATTTCTGTTTCCAGTTCTCGTTCGTCACTTCTGTAATCTTCTAGAACCTCATTTAGTTTTGCTACAAACAAATCTTTACTTTCATCTTTCTTTATTTCCTCTAAGTTGTATATGGTTCTTCTATTCCCTTTTATTGGTGACTTCTGATATCTAGAATATTGGAGTTTCGTCTACTATCTATCAGTATGTGGTCAATTTGGTTTACTGTCAGACTATCTGGTGAGGTCCAGGTTCCTTTGTGTATCTTTTTATACGGAAACCGGGTTCTGGCAATAACCATTACTTTTGTTATGGCAAATTGAATTAACCGAAATCCATTTCCATTGGTCGTATCATGTAAGCTGTGTGTATCTATTGTTGGTCTATACATTGCTTCCTTATCCACCTTAGCATTAAAGTCACCCATTATTATTTAAGATCATGTTTTGGTGTTTGATTGTAACTTATTTCTAGTGTGCTGTAAAATTGATCTTGTTCTTCCTCATCCTTGTCTTGTGTAGGCGCATGGGCGTTTATTATTGTTATGTTACAGAATTTTCCCCTCAGTCGCAGGGAGCATAGTTTATCATTAAATGCTCGAAAGTCGATAATATTATTCTTATATTTTTTGTTAACGATGAATCCGCATCCAAAAGCTTTCTTATGCAAATTGTTTCCGCTGTAATAGAAAATATGATTCTGCATTGTAAGTATGTCCCTACCAGGCCACTTGGTTTTCTAACACAAGCGGAATGGGTGAATAAGTTGATCTCTTATAAATGGACGCAGTCTTAAAATTTTATTACACAAAACTAATAAAGTTTAAACTGAATTGAACACGAAATGCTATAATTTAATAAGAAGATGGAAACAGAATTATGAATTAAATTAAATTTTTATTAATTATAATACTTAATTCACAAATCAAGTTTAAATAAAGTAAAACGCGAACACGGCGTGATGTGAAGATCTACATCTTCACGCTTTGAGTCGATGGACGAGACTGATGGTTTCCACCAAAACACTTGCTGTCCTGGGTACGATACTCACATCTGGAATCCATCCCCCATGCATCGGGGTGGACACAGATGTCTCAAGTGTTTTGGTTATGTAGTCTGACACTCTGGCCCTGCAGATAACGCGAACATGAAATCTTGTTGGAATTCTAAGAATATTAACTATAACTGTCTCTTTTTATAATTTAATGCCCTATATTCGAAAACCAAAAGATCTCACACTCAGCCTTAATGGCACATGTGGTCACGAGTGTCAAATTACACGAAACCAATCTTACCTAAACGCAACATAACAATGAGATAGCTCATATTGTTACAGTTTCTTGTACAGCTGTGATATCTATCTTTACTTTGTCCAGCTCATTCAGCAAGGTTTTTAGTGCTCCAGGTCGGTTTAAGCTTAACACATTCCAAGTTCCAAATATCATGTCCATTTATCGTCGCGAGTTTCGTCTTCCAGGTCGTCCTTGTTCATTCCGAGACGTATCCTTTGGCTTCACAACAAGTTGTTTTTCCGGGACGGGTTGTTAGCCCGACGCCAACCCCCTTTCCGGAGAATCGTGTCTCCCGCTTCCGTTAGCCCCGAGAGTTCTCGGGTTACCAGGGTGCACCACTTGGAGGTGGAAGTCGGAATTGGGTAGGAGAGGCTATGCGGTGGCATTATGGCCTAATCCGTGCGGTTCGAATGCACTACCCCATTGAACTCCGAAATTTTGATGTATTGATATAAATATATTGTAGATTCACTTTTAAATTTATTATCTCCAATGAGAATAACGTAAAATTTTAACCTGATTGGGAGCCGACATCTATTTATACAATTTTCATATAGTGGCCTTTTAACCCACATTGATCTACCGTCCTTTTAAAAGGACGCACTTGTTTAGCTTCTATATTTCAAATTAGAGGAATCCCAAGCGCTGAACTGAACCACTTACTTGATTTAGAGTGCTTGCAGTTTATACGTTCATAGTTGTTCCAGCTTGATCCGTAATTTAATCGTCAATAATAAGTAGTGAAAATTTTTAAATATATATTGACTATCATGGATAAATCTAAGAAAGAATTGTAAATAACTCTGATATAATTAAATACTATTTTATAGGTTATTGTAATGTCAGATAGTGCATTTAAATCTATGTTGTAAGATTGGCAATAAAAATAAATCTTACATGATTTATTTTTATGTAACTATGAGTGTCCTTTTAAAAGGACGGTAGACTTATAATTATTTATTGTAAAATAAATATTAATTTTACGTTTTATTTATAAGACCCGGTCATTATCACTTTTTGAACAACAACAATGAACGGAAGATGAATTACTTGAAAATATACCTAACAATATATTTATTTTACCACCAGAAAATGCTTGCGATGATAATATCGATGAAGATTTCGGCGAAGAAGATAATGTTTCTATAAAAAATTTACCTGGACGCCAATTACGAGCTGAATATGATTTGGGACAATTGCAGATGATTAATGATAATGATACTGATTCGGAATATAATGCAGATGACGAAATCTCGTTGAGTCAATTAAAATAAAACTTGATGCAAAACGGCATAAAATATGCAATTGGATAAAAGATGATTTACCAAACAGTGAATCATGATAGGAATCAGTAGAACAAGCTGCGAATAATCCTTCTTGTCTAGAAATATTTGAGTATTTTTTTGACGATAATTTGTTGCTGAACATTTTAGATGAAACTAATAGCCTTCCGAAGAAGTGTAGCTACTGCTTTGCTGGAGACAATAGGAAGCTTAGTAAAAGGGGCCCAAGTAAATATTGATCATCTCTTTTTGAGGTATCAAGATTTGATAGACTGGATCATCCACATGCACATCAAGAAAAGCAAACGAGATGCCATAAAAAAGTTCAGAGCATATGTACGAAATGTAATATTGCACTACACATCAAAAACTGTTTTATTTCATATCACACTAAAGATTGAATACATAAAATTCATATATTATTTTAAATTTTATAAATATTCTGTATTTTATGCGATAATATAATATAAATTTTATCTGAAACCAAACTTAATATTTTTTTAATAGACACTTATAATCCTGCTGTTATTTTAAAAGGACACTAATTATCTACAGAACTAGAAAAAATCAACAAAAACTTTATATAACAAAAAATATTTTCTTCATATAGCTACTAAGCACAATTTTAAATAAGAAACACAAAATTAGTTTTTTTAAGTTTCAGGTCTATCTGGGTTAATCAAATGTTTTCTGTCAGACAAACTAATCCAGTAATTTTGTATCTTGGATATTTCCATATCTGTTCGCATCGGTTGGGGAAGAAAGGCACTCGCAAATCTTAACAAACGAACCATTTTCCAAAAAGCTTGAGTTTAAATATAATAATAATATATTACTTAATTAAGTGGAAATTATATACGATTCACGTTCTCTGGTAGCCGGTATACCATGATTTTCCCATGAATAAGTATAAAATTTGGAATTTTGCAGTGAAATAAACAGCTTCATTATTATTAAATTTCAATTTAGATTTTGTTTGTTGTTTCGATCCAAAACAAGAGCGTACAAATTTTAAAAACTTATTCATTTGATGTAGTAGGTATAATACATTGATCAATATGTGTTTTATACAAAGTTTCCATGGAAAATGCAATTAATATTAGTTGTCTTTTAAACTTTTTAAACTGAACTTTGTTTTTTTTAAAAAGTCCACTTGAAATATAAATATATTTATTTCAATAATAAATTTGAACAAAAATATTTATACTTAAAATTAATATAAAATTGAGCATAGCGTCCAAATAATTGAAATGAAATATTTTTTAGTCGAAAAATGGACAGGAATAAAACAAAATCAGTGTTGATATGTTAACGTTTCTGTCTATTTAAGACCATCATCAGAACTATTTTTAAACGTTGCTAGTTCTTTAGCAGAAGATAGGCATTGAAGTGGATCATCTAGCTTACTTTCTGACTTCTCATTCTATAATTTTCATTTTGCACTACCGCTCAAATATTTTCTTTCCACTTTGTAAATAAGCTGGAATAAATACATATGTTTCAAATTTTATGTAATATGTGCCTAAGATACTTTTCAGAGAGTGCTACGATCTTTTCGAAGACCCCGGGCAAGGCCGGTTGAACCGCGGCGAACTCAGTGGAGATTGGGAGTGAGTGTAAGAAACGGAAATTCGGGTAGGGCGCCAGTTGACCTGCCGTCTGGTTCAACTTTAATGGTAGGTCAACAAACCACAGCGGGGTAAGGTCGTTACGAAAAAGTAACACTAGCACTTGGTGTGAATAAATTCTTTTTACAACACAGAACACATTGATTACAATAAAATAGCAAGTGCTCAAATAACTGATTCAGAATTATTAAATCTTAAAACCTCATTAAATACTTCATTAAAATTTCAAGACTTTCAACTACCTAATTCTAACCTACAACTGACTTGTGATGTATCAACAGGCAATTGTAGACCATACATACCTAAAACATTTCAAAAAACTGTATTCAGTCATTTTCATTCTCTTTCTCATCCAGGAATAAATGCTACAATAAAATTAATGTCATCTAGATTTATTTGGAAAGAAATGAACAAACACATTGCAATGTTAACAAGAAACTGTTTAAACTGTCAGAAATCAAAAGTAATTAGGCATACTAAATCACCAATATCAAATTTTGACATTCCTTCATCACGATGTACTTTAATATACATTGACATTGTAAAACTGCCAGTTTCAGACAATTACTCTTATGTCCTTACATGCATCGACCGTTTTACTAGGTGGCCCGAAGTTCTGCCTTTAACAGATTGTTCGGCTAATTGCAGTTTTTTTTACTAATTTGTTGAAATTACTAGGTTCAGATCATATAAGAACTACAGCCTATCACCCCCAATCAAATGGAATTTTATAAAGATTTTGTCGGTATTTGAAAGATTTTCTTAAAACGTTACAAAATCCATCCCGTTGGAATGATTTTCTACCTTTTGTTCAGCTTGGTATAAGATCTACAATTAAAAATAATTACTGTAGTTCTGTTGAATTAGTGTACGGTACTAAATTAAAATTACCAGGAGAATTTATACCACAATAACAATCTATTCCTCCACACGATTTCAATACAGCTCAATTATTAGAAAATCTGAAAACTTCAATCAGTAATTTAAAACATTTTAAAACTCAAATATCCAATTCTAAATTTCCATCAACTTACATACCTAAAACTGTATTTCTTACTTCTCATGTTTTTATCAGATATGATGAAATCGGATCAATCCTGAAACAAGCTTTCAACGGACAATTTAAAGTTCTAGAACGGCATGACAAATTTTTCAAAATTTCAAAAGTAAATGGTACAGTTGAGTCAGTCAGCGTAGATAGACATGAACCAGCATAAATTGATAACAGTTATTTATTTCAATTTGATTGATTTTTTGATATTTATTAATTTTTGACAACATCGCCTTGTTCACTGTGATGATCATAATTTTTAATATACTTCAACTGTTATTTATATTGTCTTGAATTGTATATTCATTTTATCGGGGGAGGAGTGTTGTAATTTGTAAATTGGTATATAATTATTATTTATTGTATTTGTTGACTTTCCAAGATACGTACATAGTTACAGTAGTTATTGAATTTATATAACTGATAATTTTTACTGTAAAAAAAATAAAATTGATTAAATTAATCTTTTTAATTTTTCTTTAATAAATCAAATTTATATATACAGGATGTTTCACAACTTAGAGCAAAAAATTAAAGGGTATATTCTGTACGACGTGCTGATCATGAAACAAAAGAATTTTTTTTAATTCGAAAAATTAAGGGTTGTTAACCTAAAACATTTTTTGTAGTACTGCACTGGATTCGCTTTCCTATTAAACACAAACAATGAAGTAGGTATCAACTACGAAAGAATAATTACACAATTCAATTATTGGCAGTTATTTATAATAGAATTTTATTTATTTAATCACTTTAACCGATATTTCTTTATGCTTTTATGACTGTATGGCTTTACAAATTAAATTAACTGATATTCAACGAAACAAAAAGATATAGATGCATTAACGTTAAATAAATATCTAAATTAAAATATTATGGAACCAAGTATCAATGTAGTACAAATGTTAGGACACATACTGCAAAAGAATTTATTTACAACAAAATTTAAAAAATATTAGAAATTACCTCCAGAATAGTATTTCGCAAGATAGATTAAATAATTAAGCACTGATTACAGTAGAACATTATTTATCAGAAAGTTTGGTTTTGTATGATATAATAAAAGAAGATTCTGAACAAAAAGCTAGAAAAATTAGATTTGTCTACTGGTTACTTAATATTGTTTACTTAAATATTTATGTGAGAATTCGTTATTGTGTTACTTTGTACTGTAAAATCCAACTTTATATTTATTTATTTCGTTATATATCTATTTGTTCTATGCTCGTTGGCTGGTACCACAAGCTTTGTTTTTGGGTGTTCTAAGAGCACAGTTTTAACAAGTAAAGCTGAATTTATAATGAAGTAACGCAAAACGTAACGCAGTTGCAGTAAAGTAGAGACTAAAGCAAGCGAAAATAGTTGATTTATATTAAAAAGTAGTTCCACTACTGTTAGCCAATCAGGTTATTGGATACAAAATTAACATTTATTTCGGTATCTTTCGTGTAACTTCGGCATCAAGGTTGAATTTCTGTACTTCTGTCATATCATATAACGTTTGATAGGTTAATTGTTGTTTATTGCTCGATGATACTTCGGTCCATTGTTTATTTTTAATAGAAAATATTTCGACTAATAAAATGAAATCTGACAGATAAACAGATGGAGAATGGTGGATAAATCGATAATAAAGATTTCTGTGCAAAGTTTAAAATGCTGTTTTCTTATTGGCCAGCGGTAGATAGTTTTAGTTAAGGTAAGGTAAAAACATGAATGTTGGGCAACTAGTGCTTTACATATTTTACTTTACTTCAATATAAATCATTACTAGCTGTAATACACGCTCAACGTTACCGACACTATTTGCGTTACTTCATTATAAATCCAGCTTAAGAGATAGCCAAAACAACTAAATTCACTGCTCTTAAAATAGTAAAAAACAGAGCTTGTAGTACCAGCCTATTACTGATATGTCTATATCTATATTCTATTTATGATAAACATATATTTATGTATTAGATATTTGATATGGATTTTTTTTAAATATACAAAATTATATTATAAAAATATTAAATATTATTCACAGTTAGAAAACTTTCAAATTAATTCATTGTTTTGTATGTGTGTTTCTTAGTTATTAATTTTTAAAAACATGCTAACTTTTTAATTAATTACATCTTACTAATTTACAAGATATACATATTATGCAATCCCCGTATTATGATCATTTAAAAACATTATAGGTCTAATTTTTATCTAGGTAGATTAAGATAAAACACATCGTGTAATTTAATCCAGATATGCAACACCGTTAGATGTAAATTATAAAAAATTTCTAAATTTTTATTAATATTTGTGCGCTGTGGGATCATTGCACCCCTTTTATTGCATGCACCATGCTCATTTTAATAGAATAACAACAAGCTAAGCTTGTTTATAAAACAGCTGCATAATTAGCAAAATATTTGATATATTAAGTCATGAGTCAAGATCTTGAAATATTTGTACATCGCAGGGCATCGTTTAGAATATATGGGAAAGAGCTAGAGCTTTATTGGTTAGAATTTTGTATGTTCAGGAAACAGACAGAAACATAAAATTCTTTGAGGAGGTCGTATACTCAAATGGTTGCAAACTGTACAAAGATTCATGGCCAAACGTCCCGGTAGGCTAGACATGGGTGTCTCTAAGATTTTCGTAGATGTATGTCTGCATTGGTGATAATTTATTAAGGACGTTCGTATATATGAAGTAGGTGGCTCAAGTGGTATCAAATCAGACTGTGGCTTAGAGAACATGGGTTCGATTCCCACAACTGACAAACAATTTTCATTACATTAAAATTATCTCTATGACTTCCATCTTTAGTGGTCATTTACTACATCCAGTACTGGGTAAAGCACGTGATATATATATATATATATATATATATATATATATATATATATATATATATATATATATATATATATATATATATATATATATATATATGTATATACCGGGTGTCTACTTTTTTTTCTGAACATAGGAAATTCAATGTTAAATTTGTCTGTTGTGTCTGACATTATTTGACATATTGGACCAGAATTGGAAGCTTACTCTAATTAATTTATTTATTTATTTATTCCAGCATTTAATTTAATAATAAAATAAATTATAATAGCAACTATTCTCTTTTTTCTACATAATCTAGACATATAAATACCTATTATTAAGTTATCTAATTTGATTTATTTCTCATGGCACTCTGATAATTGCTTTAAAGTGTGTATTTTCTTTTGCTTCTAACTCGGATATAAGAAACAGTTGAACGACAAACTTATACTCTATGAATACAGTTTTTCATTTTGAACACTTTTCTTCAGTATACTTTTGTTCTAAATTTAATAGGTAAAGAGTAGAGATGGGCGAATATCATCCGCGAATAGTCGAATGCTGCGAATATTGACATTATTCGATATTCGAGATTTTCGAATATTAACGTCAGTTTAGCGAACATTCGAATACCTTGAATAATCGCGTTATATGTTGACCTCAATTTTTGATTATGTTTTTCTTTATTATTTGTACATAAACTTAAAGCTATTACAATACTTTGAAGTTATTAATAACAGAGATATTTTGTTTCAAAACCATGAAGACTTACCATATTTCAAATTTGTTTTTCGCCAACATCAGCCCGTACGTTTCAATGAAACGTATGGGCCGAAAAAAAAGACGAAAACTTCAAATTTAAGGTGAAACGGTTTCACCTTAAATTTGAAGTCTTCGTCTTTTTCTTTTCTTTTTTGTTTGTACTTTTTGTTTTAATTTTATTTTATCTTAACAATTTCATTCAAATAATGAAAAGGACATAATTAAATAATTATTAATAATAAATAAATTAACTTTTAGGAGTATTCGAATATTTGAGTACCTCGAATATTCGCGATCTAATTAATATTCGTATTCGATATTCGAATTCGAGAAATTTGATATTCGCCCATCTCTAGTAAAGAGATATCGGTAAATCAAAATTTTTTAACATTGAATGTCCCATGTTCGGAAAAAAAGTAGACACCCGGCTTATATATATATATATATATATATATATATAGGGAATGCACGCATCGTTATAATATTCAAGCACAGTCTATTTTTCGTATTATATTTTTCGTGCACTGTTTTGTGCATACACAGTTTCATTCAAATTCCTAATAGTAAAGATACGAACCAATTGTTGGTGGTTATGTGTTTAATCTATCTCTCACTAGATGTAGACTGGCGTATTTAAAATTTATAATATTTTGTACACAAATTTAGTCACACATATCCTTATTGAGTGATATAAAATGCATATATTGCCAAATTCCCAAGTTATATTATTCAACACTCTAATATTCAAATACTGCCTTGTAATATACTTGCTTCGTTCAAGCACTGTTTCATTCAATGTTCCTAAAATGGTTTCCAAGTATAATTTGTTTTTGTCACCAGATGGCGCAAGTGTCCTTAACTGTTCAAACACAGTCAGCTGTCAATCACCAAGTGTCATAGGGCAGCTTCAAAATGAAAACAAATTACCATCGATAAAGACCAAGATCAATCATTACATGATGAAAGTATATTGACGCATATTAAAAACTAAAATATATCAAAATCAAAAATTACTTGCTGTGTGCCACAATACAAAAATGAGAATCTTAATTTTTACTAACCATTTCATCTTTGCAGAGCAAAATCATCACTTGTATAACTGATTGTAACTCATTCAATAGGTATTTAACAATGTTTATTGATTAGTGATCATGAAACAAATGCGCAGTGTTAAAGTTCAAATGACTACAAATATTTATTTCGAAACAAAACAAACCATGGGTTCCATTACATCATTTCAAGATAAATTAAATTGTAGAGCTAGGTGTACACAGTAAAACTTATTTTAGATAACAAATAAATAGTAATCTTATCTCCTTTCCATTAGCTCAAATCGTACTATCATACGGGGATAACATCGAAAATATATACTAATAAAGTATGAAAATAAAACGAAATTTGAAAGATATATTGTTCTAAATAACCACTTCATTTATATTGTGATAAAAATTTTATTTTTTAATCGTGTAAAATTTGAACTATATTTTTTTTGTGTTTTCTAGCACAATTCAACAAGAAATTACGATGTATTCGACGACAACAAACTTTCTTGAATCTGAGATGATCATGTGAAATTTTATTAATAGCTGTCACTTCAATAACTCCGCTAAATATTAAGTATGCAAATGCAAACCTATATGATTATTACATATTACGAATAGCAGCTGTATTTTCATCTGTAAATGAAAAAAATGACCGGGTTTCGTTTAATTAATCAATCTTCACTAATGGAATTTCTATCAAATATGAATTAATTATACCAACTGTAAACTGTGCTTTTCTTTTTGTTCAATAATTAGTATATTAAAATATCGTGCATCGGCATAGAAACACTCTATATATTAAACTATATCAACAATCATGTTTATATTTATTAACAATTATTACCACGTCGACTCTCAAAGAGTCGAACTTTAGTGACCTGTATCAGCGGCAATAATAAAAAATGTCTCTAAATGATAAATCTGACTTTCATCTGGGTAAACTCCTACTGCAACTAATTTCAGTCAATTTTTTCTTTATAGGTCAAGTGCGTCTTAACAATTCAGGCAATAAGTTAGTTCATTGACAAGTAAATGCTTCCATCACTCTAGAAAGCTTCACGTACATTTAGATTCTTTAATCGTCAAATGTTTTAGCAAAAATTGTTTCAAAATCTATATATTAGAGAAAGTTACAAATATAACAAAGATAGGTTGTGGCTTGCATATTCCAAGAGTGGCTACGGACCAAATATACATATTTATGAGTAGTTTTCAAGTATTTAATATATTACCTATAGAGTTCAGAAATTGTGATAGATTAAGACAATTTAAGAATAGATTAAGGGAGACCAATAAATAAATAATACATTTTTGAATTGTTCTGTTATGCTGAATGCTAAATAAAGATCTATTATTATTATTCTTGTCAAGGTGCACTTTTAAAACAAACAAACCCTAAACCTGTAAACCTAAACTTTATAATAAGTATATAATTGATTTAGGCAAACTATATTTAGAAATGTATTTCGCAATTTGCAGATAACATAAAAGAATATATATATATAATCAAATTTGACGGTAAAACATGTATGCGTCGAGTGGAGGAAGTGATCTTATTTAAAACACGATTTAAAAAAAAACATTTGAAGCAATCTAAACATCTAGTATTGTTCAGGCTAAAGTCTGCGTCGGATATACCTACAATTAAATTATTTATGCATGATATATCAACCGATTATTAAGTAAATGTAAATGTAACAGCAATATAAATTATATGTATTATCAGGTAGATAATTGTAACAATAACATAACAGTTGAATGAAAAACTGAGCATTAGAAGATTATTAGTTGAACTGTAGAAATTAGTGTATTGCTTTATATAGATAAAATTATAAATTTAATTTTTCTATTTTGCGTTCATAAGGAAGTCATTACGAAACCCAGTTGCGTATCGAAGGAGCATTCATTACGATACGCAACATTTTGTTTAGATGGTTGGTCACATCAAGCTGAGAACATCCAAATGCCAATATAACCTGAAAATCTGAACAATTGCATAAATGTCATAACTGTTACCAACCACAACATTTCATATACAAATTACCCTAAATTGACTAGGTTTAAATTTTTATTTTAAATTTTGATTGAAATTGAAAAGGCGCTACATTGAAAAAATAGTATAAATATCTCATTTATAAGACTTTTATCGTACTTATCCTTTATAAAACTTGGACGCGTGCGAAAAAACGTCTTATAAAACTTGTTCTTTAATATACTATTACGTTCTTGTAAATATAATATTAATATTTCTCTGCCAAATAACATGACATTGATTAAAAATGTTAATTCCCGTAATTATTTTCTCATAAAACAATTAAATTTGTACTTATTCTGATCTAGATACGATATCATGTGTGGAGTGTGTATTGAATTGCAAGTGCCGTAAGTTAATATTTTACATTTCAATATTTTTGAGTTAATCAGAATAATATAAATTCAGTAAATGCTTTTACGCACAATTTTGGTTTTAAAAACTATCGTTTTCATTGACAAAATTTTATTACTTCTAACATAAAAAAGTTTGTATTATATTTATTAATATTTTATATTGGTTTATATCCAGTCTTTATAAATATTTTTTTGAAATAGTATCTAATAAATAAATTATCCGCAAATTGTCCAGAGATGGAAATATCGGTCATAAATAAATAAAAACTACATAATGGGGAAATTGTGTTTGAAACTGTAGTCTTTGAAAAAATTAAAAACAATAAAATAGTAATAATATTAACAATATATAGGCTACGGTTAAGTTATTTAAATTTTTCATTGATATTTTTTTCTGATTCTTCAATAAGCGGTCGTACAGTGATAATTCGAAATCTATTTCGTACTGATTAGAAACAGAAATAATGTACGATAAATAATTGCACAGTAAACATAAAACTATAACAAATTGTCTGCTCGAATAAAACCATAAACATATATTAGGATGATAATATATGCAGTAGACATAATGAAGAGGAATGTTTTTTTTTATCTAACCACACTAATGTCTACAAACTGAAAAAATAATTAGCGCTAGTTTCGAGAATTGCAGTTTCAGACACCCTACTATAACGATAATTGTATGGTGTTCACCGATTACATTTTATTTGAAAAATATATGCACTTTGTTTCAGGTTTATGGCTAGCTGCAATTAAAGAATATCGTATGAAGAAACAAATGATATGCTATCATCAAACTGCTGATTCGGTATTCTTTACTTAAGTGATATTTTCTTACAGACAATAGGTAGATTCATAAAGCGGATTAACCACTAAAGCTTCTTTTAATACTATATATAACTCTCTTTCAAATGAAGCAGATTCACGAAAGAAATTAAATTTGAAGCTAATTTTTTACTCAAATTAAAATATATTTGCTTCACGAATTAAAAAGTATTGAAAATGAAACAAAAATTGGTTTCAATTACTAATTCGCTTTATGAATCTGTCAGTTACTACATGAATATGCACGTTAGTTTATATTTTAAACAAAAGTCTAAACCGCCATTATAATATTGGACATAAATCATTACGTGCATATTTGCATGGTAACTTCCAAGGTAATCAATAAATTTTACATAGGAATAATGACAAATTTTAAAATACCTACCCTTAGTTAATAGCTGTCAGACTTTTATAATTACATTACCCAGATTGTTATGAAGAGATATTTTTTTAATTGTTATTTTTCCTTTTTCAATTTCAATTTTATTTCAGACAATACAAATTACATGGAAAGAATTGACAAGGTAGATCAAGAACCAAAGAAATAAAAATTTGCAAATTATTGTTATTTGTATTTATTGGCGAATAGGTACATTATTAACAAATATTGTAAAATAATGTACTTTACAATAGCACCTCTATGTTAAATATAGAAAATATCTAAAGAAATGTGTTCCATAGCGATGAGAAATGAATTTTCCGCTACCGTTGCTTACCTAATTAAAGGAAAGATATTTTAATAAAAGTCGCAGAAAATTAAATTCATCATCTATAATCTGTAATATATAATTGATTTAAACGCAGAATTAAATTTTTTATTTGAATATTTGTTCTTAAAATTAAAAACAAATGTGAAAATAATTTGTTTTAAGTTGTTTTTGTTACTGAATTTGTTGCTTTAGTTTGTTAAGTTGTATAACACTGTTACATTTTGTTTATTTTCACATAGCCACCTATAATATTTGTATAAAAATTATTTCTAGTATTTCTCAATTTTCTTATTTTTCTCGAATTTTTTCAGATACATTAATAAAAACTAATACACCGTTGAAAAGAGAAAAAAATGGCGGTTTTTATTTTAGTAAAATAATTATAGGTTGCTATTTAAAAAATAAAAGTTGATAGTCGTATCTTGTAAACCTGACTTTATAAAAAAATATCTACATCTGCCATCAAATAGTATATTTAAAATAATAAAACTTTCATATGAACCATTTTTTTCTATTACTCATAATAAAAAAGTTAAAGGGGGGGGGGCGTCTTCCCAGACTCACCCTGTATATATATATATATATATATGTTAGGTTTTTAAATACCCAAAAATTAAAACAACTTATGACCAATTTGTAAACGTTTATTTCCAATGCATCTTACTGCTACTGCAGACCAAACATGAATGAATGAATAATAATAAGATTATATACAATAGTGTCGACTAAATCATTAGCGACAGATTATAAAACAATAGCTCTGATTCACAAGCGGGTGACGAAAGCATCCATCTGGGGGGCTAGAGAGGACTCAGCGGGCCCAGCCTCATCCCGATAAAGCTGATGCTAACACGGCCATTCTGCAAGTGGTGCGTCCTCGTACCTCAATATAGAAGGCTGTCAACAGAAAACAAATAAGTCACCTAGCAATTAATTTGTACCAATGGCTGAGTGAAACTGTCACCGGCCAATTATTATTTTCTTTTTTTTTTTTTTACTTGTTATCATTGTGGGGTCGCCACCAGATGTTTATTTCAACGGTTCTGTCATTTCTTTTTACTTTAGCGGTTCTGCCGCTTTTCGTTTCATTACGTTGTCTTAACGGTACAGCCGTTTTTGTTGTTTTAGCGGTATTGCCGCTCTCTTTAATATTTTAGCGGTATTGCCGCTCTATTTAACATTTTAGCGGCGCTGCCGCGCTTTTTAACATTTTAGCGGTACTGCCGCTCTATTTAACATTTTAGCGGCGCTGCCGCGCTTTTTAACATTTTAGCGGTACTGCCGCTCTATTTAACATTTTAGCGGCGCTGCCGCGCTTTTTAACATTTTAGCGGTACTGCCGCTCTTTTTAACATTTTAGCGGTACTGCCGCTCTATTTAACATTTTAGCGGCGCTGCCGCGCTTTTTACATTTTAGCGGTACTGCCGCTCTTTTTAACATTTTAGCGGCGCTGCCGCGTTTTTTAACATTTTAGCGGTACTGCCGCTCTATTTAACATTTTAGCGGCACTGCCGCTCTTTTTAACATTATTCATTTTGTGGGATTGCCACATTAGATAATTGTTAAGTGCTTGCATCAACAATTTTCAAGTTATACCAGACAAATTAAACAATAAAATCGAAATAAATTATTTTAATTTTCAGACAGGATCGCTGTCAGTCACTGAGTGCGTACTCACCACTTTACTCGGTTACCGTTTTACTTTGGTTTCAGTTTTCCTTCTCCTGCTAATTGTGAATCTTCCACAGGAACTACATCACCTATGGAAAACAACTTACCAACAAAGCGAGACAAATTAAATTGTCGCGCTCGCTCATTTTCAATATGTGTTATACGTGCCCGCGCTTGGGTCAAGGCTTCATCAGGGTCAACAGAGTAATCTGTTGCCACTGCATCACCCAAAAATTGCTGAGTTGCTGTTTAACTAGGATTCCTTCCAAACTGCAATATCGTAGGCGCGAAGCCTGTTGATGAATGAACTGTTATGTTATGTTATCTTGAATGTCTGCTATCGCTGACACCCATGTGTTCTCTTTATCAGTTGTAAGAGTAGCTCTGAGTAAATTAAACATCGTACGCATGACGCGTTCAACTTGGCCATTATACACCAAGTAATCACTGTAGTCACTAGGATTTTTAAAAACTTTCTTGCAAATTTAGTCATTTTTTTGGAAATTCCTCAAGGTTTCAATCAATGATAACTTAGCTGGCATACTCCGAATGACTTTCGCGGATGATTCCATCTTGCAGTAAATCATCAACAATTTGTTGTAATTTTAATCGTTCTGATAAAGCTAAACGTCGTGGTCGATATGCAACTGGGGTGTTATCTTTAAGTCTAATTTTAAGTTTCCTGTCAAAATGTGATCGGATGTGTTTGTTTCACATTTTAATAATAAATGCTTTATTTGTAACACACTGGGCTCGTCCAGTCCTGACACTTTAATATTATTTAAATCGCTGATAACCGTGGTAGTATTCGTCATTACTTTTAGATTATTGGTAAGGTCGTAATGTAACTCCAGACCGTTGATACCTTTATCAACTCGTAAATGCTGACTACCAATAACATCCCAGCCAATGAAAGCATCACTGTTAGGTATTGATGCAGCTGGAACTACTGAAAACAATACTTCTATTGTTACGTTTGGTAACACAGCTACGAGCATGCATGTGCCGATACTATGTACAGGTTTTCCTCCAAGTCCAAAAACTGCACGATGATCTGCGCTTATGTCAACACCAAGTCTTTTAGCAGCGTCTTCACTTAAAACTGATATATCAGCACCGCTATCAATGATGTACGTGAAGCACTAAGCTTTATTATTACATAGAACTGCTGCGACAGGTGAATTTTTTTTCGGCTTTCCGTGTTTGTACCAACAATTTTTTTCAATGTGTCCTATCTTTTTGCAGTGAGTGCAATTGGGTATTGATGTGCTCTCTCTTTGTTTATTTATGTCGTTGCACGATTTGTTCGGCGGCGTGCGTCAACTTCACTTAAGAATTTCAAAAGTTCGCGATCAGCACATGGTTGTTGAATACGGATGGTAGCTTGCGCTTCCGAATGGTCTAGCCCGTACTCCACCATGCTAACAATCATATTCCATGGTAACTTACTATAAAAACGCTGGATAGCACAAAGTTTTTGAATACCATAATCGCTTAAAGAATCACAATCGCGGCTTCTTAACGTAGCAGCAGTAAAAGCACGCGCTCCCGGTGTTTCACGATCGGTCGCCAATCGCAGTAATAACGATGAGCTCGTTCTTTTAATGCTTCTCCAGCCTTTGCTATCATAAGTGCGTCTCCTACTTGCAGTTCCTTTTTTAACTTTGCAGCCGTTTCAAGCCATTCTTCTATAGCATAGTCACTCGTATCCGGGTTAAATTCTACTAAACGGAATGACGTAATTACAGACATGTTTGCTGACGATGTACTGGGCGTTGGCACAGTCGCCATGTTGGTCTGCTGCGACATTTGCTTTATTTGATCCTGTTGAGCTGCAACAAGTGACAATAAAGTTTCTTGCCATGCCACCCGTGCTCGCTTTGCAGGAGGAACAGTCGACGATGATCCTTCCTCAACCTCCTCCGTTGCTATCTCTGAATCACTAGAATCGTGTTGTTCCGACGCCATTTTTGCTTTTTCGGTTACACACACGCAATTGAGTTTTCAGAATTTCACTACACACACAATGTAGTTTTCAGATTTTCACTGGTCACTATCCCACTTCTGATGTTAGGTTTTTAAATACCCAAATATTAAAACAACTTATGACCAATTTGTAAACGTTTATTTCCAATGCATCTTACTGCTACTGCAGACCAAACATGAATGAATGAATAATAATAAGATTATATACAATAGTGTCGACTAAATCATTAGCGACAGATTATAAAACAATAGCTCTGATTCACAAGCGGGTGACGAAAGCATCCATCTGGGGGGCTAGAGAGGACTCAGCGGGCCCAGCGTCATCCCGATAAAGCTGATGCTAACATATATATATATATATATATATATATATATATATATATATATATATATATATATATATATATATATATATATATATATATATATATATATATATATATATATATATATATATATATATATTCGAATTTTGTAAGTAATTACCTATCAAGTTTATTCCGTAAATAAATAACAGAGTTTATAATTTATGAAGGGGTGGCAAAATATATATTACGACCGCGGCACTATGTATGCCAGAAAACATAAATCCAAATATAAAAAAAATCTAAAATATTTTTATGAATTTTTCCAACTTACAAAGTTTCGAAATTACTGCTGTAGAACCCTTCAAAATTGATCTTATAGTACGAATGAATAAATTTGTGAATCAATCTTTATTTATTATTATTTCCTCCGTTGTTTCATCAACTTCGTTTGGTTGAATGGTTACAGTATCTAAACAGTGAAATTACATTTAACTGTTCTTTATTGTTGCACAACCTTGGTTATTATATGTAGAAAGACTTGAATTAATAGATACGCCACGATCACAAACGAAATAATACGTTATTTAAGTAACAAGACCTAAAAATGGTACTGAGTGAACGGGCATACTTTGATGATAAGATAATTTTAGTCTAAAAATAATCAGATATTACCGATTTTGTAGGAATAATATACAGTAAAATTTACATGATTATTTTGAATAAAAAAAGATACATACTTTATGCTCATTAGATTAAATATTTAATTACAGAAAAACTTATTTAGTTGAATATACGGTCCTTCGTGCAATATAATAATTTGCAGCAAGGCCTCCGTATCGCCCGGTCCATCAGCAACAGGTACCGCGCCAATGATATCAGAATTCGAGATGCGCAGCAAGCTTTACAGGATGGGATCCACACCATTTTTCATTTTTTGGAGATCGTGGCCCATTCTGTAGAGAATGTTGCAAATGATCTGCGTGAAGTAATTATATTTTAAATTATTTATATATTGAATCTTTTATATCTATATTGTTTTTTTCAGGAACACAATCTTGGACTTCTCGATGATGTAAGTAAAATGGTTAATTAATATGTTCATATCTGAAAGATCTTTAATCGGGATATAGCGGAAGTTTAAAATAAAAAAGGAAAAAACCAAGAAATAGATAAAAGAAACAAATTTTGTTTTGGATTTTCGTTCATATTTCGAAAACAGTTAGTGATATCGAGTTGATTTTGTTGTCAATCTATTTCTTGCTTCAAATTACATTGCCCTATAATAAGCACATGCCTATACTTTAAAGCACTATATTTTATAATGATGTATGAAATAATTTTCCGGAGGATGAAACTTAACTAGATCGTTTTCATAAACAAAAACAAAAACAAAACATAGAATACCAAATTTCATTAGAATTGTTAGAGTCGATTCCAAGATCGTAAACAGACACAGAGAGACAGACAGGAAATTGCTCAAATTAGAGTATAGGATGTGCAATTGTCCAGTATATTGACAGTTTTGAATGATGTGTAGATATGCTACTCTACTTTTATAATTACAGATCATTGACGATGTACCTGAACTGGTGGCAGTTTTACCTGCTCTTGAACAGGCAGTGGTCCTGCCTGTTCCTGAACAAGCTGTTGCTCTGCCTGCTCCTGATGAACAACTAGTGCTAGCACAACGAGAAAATATGGTAATGTGTACTTTATATGAATGTTGATATACAAGAACTAATTATTTCTATCTGCAGCGTACTTGCAACGTTTGCCTTGGTGGGCAACCAACCCATGCATGTGTGCCATGTGGACATCAATGCGCATGTGAACAATGTGCTGAGAGAATAATTGCACAGAATTTACAGCGTTGCCCCATATGCCGACAAGCAATACAGATTATGATAAGAATATTTTTAAATTATTTTTTTTGTATAAGAGAACTATTATTTTTATTTATTTTTAAATTAAGAACACTATTTTTATTTATTTATTTATTTTTGATTTGTATATAAGTATATAATAGTATTATAAGTATAAGTAAAATTGATAGAGTGAAAGTTTTATTCTGAGTACCCTTGAACTACATTAACAATTTATTTGAAACATTACTGTAACAATGGTCCTATTAAGATATGTCTTGTGTTATCAGAAATTAAATTATATTTATAATTTCATAAGCAAAATACTTGCCACCATTATGACTTCTATTTTATTTTGATACACAATTTTACTTGAATATTAAGTCTAATTAACACGAGTAATATTAAGTCATGCAGTTTATTTTATTGTATAATATAAAAATCATACGGTAAGTTTAAATGCATCGAATGCAATGACAGGTTTTATACAGCGATTGTACGATAACAAAATCGCTCAAGCGAAACAGAATTTAAGCTTTTTGTGCGATTAAATTTTGTTCTTGTGAAACGGGTCTTAGTTAAAAAACATCTATCAATAAAATATATTCATATAGTCAAAGAAATCATTGTTGTCTAGGGCATGACAGTTTTTATGCCTACTTCTCAGTTTTTAAATAACCATTTTGATCTATTGTAGAGGAAAAAGAGACATGATATCCTTGAAATGATTTTCAGCAATTATAAATATAGGGATGGTATTATGGAGAAGAACAAATAATATTTTTAATTACATTTAAAATATTACTGATAGATCAATATTACCTCGGCAATAGTTAGATTCAGTAAATTTTCAAAACAAATCCAGTTTCATAATATTTATAGTTTTGTAAATATAGTGGTCCCAAATAAAAACTGTCAATTTACAAAATATAACTGCAGATTTTATCCAATCCAGCAATGCAAGTACAACACACTAGAAATACTTTCAGTACTGTAATAAATTGATTACAGACTTCATCAAATCCAATAATTCAATGCAAAAGCAGTATGCACTTGAAATACAGCCATCTTCTAAAATTATCCAGGCATCTGTTTCTGAATTATTCTTTGGAAAAATTTTATCTAAAAATAATATATTTCAAACGTATCTGTAATATATTTACAGATTAGTATTACCTTTCGGACAGAATTGGTGAATTTTTACATGCTTTTAACTGTTTTCGAATAAATCCTGTGTCAGTAATTAACCAAATCGATCGTTTCAATGACGAGAAAACGTTGAAAATAGTAGTAGACTACACGCACACAGAGATGTGCGTGTAGTCTACTGCAAGTAATCTACGCCATTTTCTACGTGTAAACAATCATGTAGTCTACGTCTTCATTTTTCATGTAAACAATGTAGACTATGTAGACAATGAAAACACCTGTGTTCACTTAAGTCAGATTAGAAATTTTATCTCTAGAACTAGGGAATTTTAAATGTTGTTAGAGATTTTTATTTTTATTCTAGGGATTACAAAAAAAAAATTAGTTGTGCAGGGCAAAACGTTGAAAATTTGTCAACTGGTTACTGTTAAAAATAGCGCTAAAGAAAACTCCGTCTGGTGAGATGGCGCGTTGATCGATTTAAAAAATATGATAGTTCGCCCAAGAGCCAAGACAGACATTCGTCTAGTAATGTACCAGCACTTGCTTTATTAGTTTTATTATATAAAGACCGATAATGACCCGAGCTCACGAATACGAATACATGTAATAGTTACAAAGGAATAAATTTAGGTTATGTTGAATTTTACAACTGTCAGATGCATTATCTACATTGTTTACATTGTCTACGTCGCTAGAATTGTCGACGTATTGTCTACGTGTAGATGTAGACAATTAAAGATTACACGTAGATGCACATCTCTGCACGCACATCCCTGCTTGTCATAAATGTAAAATATAAATAAATAAATATATCATCACGCCTTTTACCCATTACTGGGTGTGGCACTCTGCCTAAGCAGATCTCGGTAAGTGATATATTTTTTCGCGTGAAGTGCGGTTACCAGCCGTCAAATCACGGCCCTCAAAGATGTTACTGGAGGAGGAGCCACAGGGGTAGATTTAAATTGGTGAAAATTGTTTGTCGTTTGTGGGGATCGAACCAGGGTTCTCAAGATCCACAGGCCGACTCAATACCACTGAGCCATCTACCCCATAAATGTATTTGAAAAAATTCAAGATAAATAAGATAATTGAGAAAAGTCAGAATTTATTTTTATCCAATTATTCTAGGTGGCTATGCGAAATTAAACAAAATGTAACAACATAAAATGAATGACAAAACACGTGAAACAAGTAACAAATAAATATCTGCATTGTTGTCATTAATTTTACCTTGTTACATTTTGTTTAATTTCGCATAGCCACCTAAAATATTTGAATGAAAATAAATTCTGACATTTCTCAATTATCTTATTTATCTCGATTTTTTTCATATACATTCATAACAAGTAATACATCGTTGAAAAGAGAAAAAAAATTCTAGGTTCCCATTTGAAAAATAAAAGTTGATAGTCGTATCATGTAAACCCGACTTTATAATTTTTTTTTGTGTCATAAAATAGAATAATTAATACATTTAAAACTTCCATATGAAGAAAATTTTATATTTCTTATAACAAAAATCATCCTGTATAGGAAAGGAGCATTCGGATTGGTCACTGTTTCCAACAGTATGAAATACATTTCTGAATAAAACTTTGTACTTCAAGTGAATTAAACATTCATTTTTATTTAAATTTCTAAATTGAGAAATATAACTTACATAACAATTTACATAATTATATAAATAACCTTTTATACAGGGTGTGTCAGGAATAGTGTAACAAACTTTAACAGCTTATTCCTGAGGTCATTTTGAGCCAAAAATGTCATATGAACATAGGTCCTATTCCTTCTAGTTACCAAAATACAAGAGGTTGAAGTTCTATAAATAACACGACATTTTCAAATTTTGTAATCAAGATACTTTCGGAAAACAAGAGTTTTATTGAAAAGATATACCTTATATGTCTTAATTAATTTTATTTATTAATATTAACGAATACGATTTAGAGAACAAAACATAAAATGACACAATTAAATAGACACAGAACAACATAACCAAACATGGAATAGGTTAACACAATATGAAATAAAATAATAATTTTTTTTTAAATACAGCAAGTGTTCAAAATGAGCGCCTTGAACTCGTCTGCATGTTATTATTAATAAATAAAATTAATTAAGACAAATAAGGTATAACTTTTCAATAAAACTCTTGTTTTCCAAAAGTATCTTGATTAAAAAAATTTGAAAATTTCGTGTTATTTATAGAACTTCAACCTCTTGTATTTTGGTAACTAGAAGGAATAGGACCTATGTTCATATGACATTTTTGGCTCAAAATGACCTCAGGAATAAGCTGTTAAGGTGAAGCATACGGCCTGAAGTTCGTTAACCAACAATTTGTTATCGTGTAAGTAGGGTTTCTTATGATTTTTACAAAAATGTTGATCTGACCAATCATAAAAAACCAAATATGAGTCTATGCTAAATAGTGGTAGGGGTATTGGCACGTAGTTTAAAATTATACAAACGTGATGATTTTCAAAAAAATTATTTCAAATAACAGATAATAATTCTAAATGATATGTTAACACAATAAACACTAAAATGTAATAACATATAGTATTTTATTTGATATTATGACATAAAAACGACATTACAGCAACTTGAATATTCTGACTTTAGAATCGCAGTTCTCATTTCTCATGTATTTTCTAATTATGTTTACGTACTGTAATCCTAAAATGTATTGAAAACATGTAAACGCTTCAATTAAACAAAATACATGCACTATCAGAGTTGTAGATGCTTTTTTATATATCCAAATATGAAAATAATTGTTTCCACAAGCATTTGTTTATAAATTTATGTACGTATTTTTAATTTTGCATCGACGAGACATATTTGTTCTGTTTTATGTTATCATTCATCTTATAATCTGTAAGAAATATAAATAAATTCCTACTTCCTTTTGTGAAATATTTAAGGTTAGAATAAGAATTGTTGTCTATAAACGTTAAATTAAAAACTTTGATAAAAATATCGGTTTTTAAAACAAATAATCCATTTCAATATTACTAACCATACTGTTCAACTAATCTGCTCTGCTAAAATTGATCAAATGTTTGCAGTAAAACCTGATATATCGTACTAATAACTTCGAATATTAGTGTAATATAATACGAAAAATAAAATAGATATATATCAAACCACAAATTCTGAAATACTCATTCATAACATGTATATATCTACATCGTGAAATATATCATTATGAATGACAGCTGTCAATCTAGATGTTCATTTTAGCGCTGAGTGTACGACAAAGCACACATCAAGTGTGTAAAATGAGTATTTCGCAAAGTTGCTGCAACAATTTCAAATTTCAAAAAAATATTTTATATACTTATTGTCATCTAAATGAAGGAACAAGTAGTGCAGAATAATCTCACAACATTCTACTATTTGATATGTACAATATGAAGAATGTGAAATATTTACAAAACAAACAAATTTGAATTGAAATGCAGCAGGTCAAGATATCAAAATTTCGAGTCTGAATTTCTCAAAAATGCCGAGTACGATTTTGTTTAAAAAATTCTGTATATTTAAGAATATGGTCCTCTATAACATATACAATTTTTATCCAATTTGAATTTGTAACTTTTGAAAAAAAAAAAAAAATATCCGAAAAAGCCTGCTTTTGAGCGTTTTTTCGCATGTTTATTTTTTTTCTCAAAAGTTACAAATTTAAATTGGTTGAAAATTGTATATGTTATAAAGGACCATATTCTTAAATATACAAAAAAATTTAAAGAAAATCGTACTCGGCACTTTTGAGAAATTCAAGTCCATTTTTGAACTGTTTTCTATCAACTAATTGTACATAAATTTAATAATATGTATATTATTACTACACCTTGAAGTATTGGCTTTAAAATTATGTACAATTCATCGTAAGTTTCATTCATAAAAACAAAGATATATTATTTGAAAGAGATCAAGACAGATCAAATGTTCTGCGGCTAACTTAAGATTTAATTAAACGGATGCTTCACCTTAAAGTTTGTTACACTAGTCCTGAAACACCCTGTATACTTATTGAATATTATTTTTTAATACGAGTGTGAATCTTTTCATGTTTAATCAAATCACTTTTTTGCAAACAATATTTTTTACAAACCGAACATTGAAACTTTGTACCAGTATGCATTCCTTCATGTAGCTTCAATGTACTTTTTCGCGTAAACTTTTTTTCACAGATTGAACATTGAAAGTTTCTAATTCCAGAGTGAATTACTTCATGGTTTCTCAAAGTACTTCTATCCCCAAACTTTTTTTCACAGACTGAACATTGAAAGTTTTTAACTCCAGTGTGAATACTTTCATGTCGAATCATACAACGTTTTTGCATAAACTTTTTTTCACAAATTGAACATTGATAGTTTCTAATTCTAGGGTGAATTTCTTCATGTCTTATCAAAGTATTTCTATCCATAAACTTGTTTTTACATATTGAACATTCGTAATTTCTAATAGCTTTGTGGATTTTTTCGTGTCGGGTCAAATTACCTTTGTGCGTAAACTTTTTTTTACATATTGAACATTGGTAATTTTTAATACCTTTGTGGATTTGTTCGTGTCGAATCAAATCACCTTTTTGCGTAAACTTGTTTTTACATATTGAACATTCGTAATTTTTAATACCTTTGTGGATTTTTTCGTGTCGAATCAAATAACCTTTTTGCGTAAACTTTTTTTTACATATGGTACATTCGTAATTTTTAATACCTTTGTGGATTTTTTCGTGTCGAATCAAATAACCTTTTTGCGTAAACTTTTTTTTACATATGGTACATTCGTAATTTTTAATACCTTTGTGGATTTTTTCGTGTCGGGTCAAATTACTTTTGTCCGTAAACTTTTTTTTACATATTGAACATTCGAAAGTTTTAGTTTTTTCATGTTTCGTCAAACTATTTTTAAATTTGAACGGTCTTTTATTCATTCCTGTTACTTTGTTTTCTTTAGGTTCAGTTAAGTTATTTTTACTATCAGTACCCGTATTACAGTATTTGGATTTTTCATGTACAACATCTTCAATCCTCGAAACAGAAACGTCCGAGTCACTTGAAATTGAATCCCTCTTTATTTCTGTAACAAGTGCATGATAAAATTCATCGCATACTTTATTTTCAAACGTAGGATATTCTTCCTTCACAACAATGTCATTTTCTTCTTCAAATAATGAATGTGATTCATCAATTTCATACTTTATGTCAGCTTCTGGGTTGTCAATTTCTTTTTCTGCAATGTGCGGCTCATTATCAGGTCCTGCGGTTGTGAATGTTTTGTCCCTTTTCACTGGTTGTAGTTTATTCTGGTATTTTATATCATTAAGTTTTACTGATAAATGTTTGTGGGATTGCCCTGTAGATGTTAAAGTTTGCAAGTAGCTCTTCAGATATGTGTTGTTTCGTAAGCAAGTTTGTTTGAACTTATATAAACATTCTAAATTGTTTATACAATTGCTGCATATGTATTTCGCAATTTCGAAATTAAAGTCAACCTGTAAATAATAACAGTGTGTATAGCATAATAATGTAAATGCTTTTAGGTTATGTTTACTTACATCCAATTCAGGTAAACAATATGATACTTTGTCAATTAACATCTGATCATTGTTTTCTATTAACACAGGTTTCAGGTTATTAGTATTAAGGCACAAAAAACATAAGTTTGATAAGAAAAATATTTTGTTATGACATTAACCATCGAATAAAGGGTGAATCATATAAGTCAGATTCCCTGTTTGAGTGTCATGAATTGGCGTTAATAAGAAACTAAACTCCCTAGATTGAAGCTAGAACCACGATTGTGAGTTGTATGGATTGAAATAATAATAACACTGAACATAGACGTTCTGATTTTCTTGTGTTTTGACGTAAGATCGAATATACTTAACCTAAAAATTTGTTTTGGTAGGTGTGTGATAATAAAGTTTATTATTAAATTACAGATATTGGAGCCATGATAAGTTATTCTTCAAATAAAAAAATATATAAATTATTAATGAAATAAAATTTGTTTACGGATTTGAGAATTGATAAGGACAAATTTGTAATATGAACCTGTATATTTTTCACTAAAGCATAAATATTAGTTTGTATTTTATTTAGTTTTTGTTTTTTATCCGCTTTTCAATTATATGTAAAATATTTGAGCTATGATTTAGATGTAATATTATTCATTTATTCGGAGTTTAGTCATAGAAATAACAACTAATTTCTCAACAAGTGTGATATAGAATTAAAATTCTTCTCCTTTAATTATTGGTGGCTCTGAGAAGAGCCGAATTGAAAATATATAAAGACTCAATACATCACGAGGACGGAATAATAAAATGGAAGAGAAAAGGAAGAAAATAAAATGGTGTGCCAGGATTTAACTTATTCCAGGATACTCTTTAGCCACATTGCAATTTTATTGAACCCCGTAGGATTGAAATGAATGCTATTTACTTTTAAATGAATTATATTATTATTCAACTTTAAAATTACTAGCTTTAATGATGCATAATTGTACATGTTAACAATAAAAATATGATTATCACTGTCAGATTTGGGAATGCCCCCAGCAGCCGAATCTATTGCAACAGATTCTAATTGAACAGAATCTACTGCAGCCGATTCTACAAATCCCGAAAATTTTAAATGTGGCGCTCTGTCTACATCGCCCGATTCTACAAAAACCGAAAAGTGGGCGTGGCTAAATTTATGTCCGCGTCAGCCGAAAGTAGTCTGAACCGATAGTAGTTCCAGCCTAATGCTATGTGTGAAACCTTACCGATAGATGACAGCATAAAATAGTTGTTGCTGCTCGTCACTAGATATCAAACTGAGCATTTACCAACATTTTATTACCGACTTGAATGCCAAAATATAAATATGCGACATACGTTTTAACTGTCAAAATGACAATTTATATGTCAACATTATAACTTTGCAATAAAATACAATGCCAATTTTTAAATAATAGAAAAAAGTAAACAGGGTTATCGTTCAATTTATAATGTTTCGTATATTAAGTTTTCTGCACGGTCATGAATTTGAATAAATTAATAAAATATTAAATTTTAGGTGGCAATTTTCAAAACTTCAGAATGTCGAATACAACAATAGAGCAAATATCATTTTTCATATATTTTTTTATAATCACTGACTAGAGTACATACCGCAGAATGTAAATTTGAGACATTAATAGATATTATCGACCTATAATCAGAAATATTTTTAAAATAAACTGTAAAATTAAAATAACATTTCTATAATCATTGCTATACTCATTACTAGTGCTATTTATTTTTCACAATCTTCACGATTTTTGATTCGATTGCATTGTCATTTATGTTTAGTTTAATATTTTTCTGGTAATATTTAATTCGGTATATAATAAAAGTAACGATTCTTAAAACAGATCGGCCGTTTTATATGTCTAGTTTAATTCGCATTGAAATATAATTTTATATACGAATACGAAAATACAGATATGTGTAATATAATTATGTTTATTCAAATATAACAATTAACATATAGATGATGTTATTTCTATTATATATCTACTATGATTTATACTTAAATAAATAAATTCAACTTGCAGCGGTTGTGACAAGGAGCGTTTGTTGAGTTGCTAACGCAAAATTAAGCATCACTGTGTGCGGATAGTAAATAGATGGGTGACCGCCCTGCGATAACCCGCTCTTTTGAACACCGCGTGCCGTTGTCAGACCATCGACTACGAGCAATCAAGGCGGCATATTTATGATGTACTTAGTAGTTGAGTGCTTGAAAAAAAATCCACCATTGTCGCAAAGTTAGGCTTACCTATGCATAAATTTCAACATTCACATTATAATTTAAAACGTAAGTTTTTCTATGCAAAATATAGTTTCTCATGGAACTATGAGCAGAAAGTATTGCTGCTGGCCCATGGAGATCGATGATCGAAGCGCAGCTGAAAAGAACAACCCAGACAAGAGCGGTAAAAACAAATTATTTGTTTGACAATAAAACCACCACATTTTAACGTAAATTTACGCCCATGTCTGTTTTGTAGTAAACGTACAATTTAATCTGGTCTTGAGACCATGAAGCTAATACTATAACACAAATTGCTAAGAGCAACATTTGTTAGGGCCTCTAATCAATAATAGTTGCTAAGTAGGTCGCTATCAAAAGATCATGTTTGCCATGAATGAATATTTTTGAAATATAGTTGGCATAATTTTAATACGATAACAATATTAATAATAGCAATGGAAGTATTTATACGTCACTACCTTATTTGGAAGTGAATTTATTAAACATTTTTTACAAATTGTGTAGAAGTTTCTTTCATTAAAAGTTTTTCGACTTCGAAATGATTTCTATTGTTATAACAATACATCTCATAATTTTAATTTTCGTCATTAGAAGTTTCCTGAATTATATGCGAATTCTTCAAATTTTCTCACGTCAAAAACATATTAAGAAGTGCACTGCCTCAGCTTACCTTAAAGAAATCATTGTTAGAATAAATTAAAGTACCTTCAGTATTCATTAAAGATTTCGTTCGCTTTCAAGAACCTTATACGATAACAGATTTTTTAATATTATATTCAATTTAAAAATTCTGTTTTCTATAAATACAGTGAAACATGGGATTTGCCATATCCATGGCTACGAATTTGACACAAATATATCAAAGGTTTATTCTAAAATAAAACATAGGTTGTAAATTAAAATTGCTTTAATTAGTGTTCGTATTGTTATAAACGATTTGCTACCTGTAAATAATACATGCAGGTGAAGAAAACATTAAATATTTATTTGCTTAAATCGACCGGTGGAGAAATATGTATAATGGCCTGCTGAATCTCCTGATTTAGCATCATTTTATTTTTTATTAGGCATTTTTAAACCCAAAGTATACACTGGAAACATTTTGAATTTAAAAGTTTTAAATTTAGAGTTCGTGTTTGGATGTATTACAGAGCTGCTTAAATAGCGTGTGATAAAAATCTTATAAAATGAGTTATTTATACTATTTTTTCTGTTTTGCGTCTTTCAAAATTAAAATTTAAAATTGTTTAATCCGAGTTAATTTAGGGCAATTTGTATATGAAATGTTGTGGTTGGTAACTGTTATTGGTATTTATGCAATTGTTCAGTTTTGGAGGTATATTGAAATTTTGATATCCAGATATTTAATTAAAAATATAAAGAATAATACCATAATTTGTGACGATTATTTATCTTCAATTGCGTCAGAAATGCCAAAATTCAAGTCTTATAGAAAATTATCTGCTCTAAAACGTTTTAAAAATAATTGATTATTATTTTAACGACGTTAAATTTCAATTCTTTATTTTTGCATGTAACATATTTTGTAGAACTTATTATGGTAAAATCTTACAGATAAATTTGAAAATAAGTTCTACCGATAAAATGTCCGCTCGTCATATAGAAATTACCACAATTTAAAAGTCATGATTGTAAAAGATTTGGTTTATTCCGTTTTAAAATAAATAAACTCAGTCTAGAAGAAAGCGAATTGTATATCCGAAATAAAGTTTTAGCAGAATTGTAAAGTATATTCCTTTATCTTACTATTTCGTAAATAAATATATGATACAACTGAATGAATGATTATGTAGGATATTGGAAACATGAGAAAATAGTTTGTTGTTGAAGTTCTTTAATTAAAATATGTGTTAATAATTTATAGTACCTACTCCTATATTTGAGTTCTTATACTTTCATAACAATACTTTTACTTAATTCACGACAACCCGCAATACACATAATCTTAAAATCCGTTCATTTTTATAAAAGCAGCCCGAGCAATAGCACTAAATTCTAATTATTGCTAAAATATAAAGTACCAATCATACTTACCATTTTTTATTTAAATTTCAGGCTGCTTGTTGTATGTTGGTTGTCACTCTTTTTTTAAAGTATTGTTTCATTTATTTTTGACTACATTTTTACGTTTTATACTAGATAAACCTACATTTATAATACTTTCTGTAAATAAATTGATTAACTTATGTACGATTTATTAATTGATTGTTTAGTATATGTTAACTAACACCAATAAAAATTATAAACTCGTTTACGAGCCCCGACAACTATAGGTTCGGGCACTTACTTTTTTCCTCAAATAATTGTATCTGTGTTATACATAATAAATAAAAAAAAGTTATATTAATAATTTTAAATACTAACACTTACAAGCTTACTTTTAAGACAATATTTCAATGATGAGCGTTTTGTTTTAATTTTAAGTATTTATTAAAAAATATATACACAAATTTCCTGTCAACTAAATCTTCGGGCATACCTTATAATAAGACATATTAATACTATGTAACATCACCTTTCACTTTAATAACTGCATTTATCCTAGTTGGCATTGTATTTATTCACTTTTTACATTCTTCCTGTGTTATGAAATTCCAAATCTCAATAATTTTTTACTTCAATCCACCAACAGTTCTTTGGTGATCAGTCTGTAATTTTCTTTTCATGATTCCCCATAGACTTTCAATAAGATTGATATCCGGACTACTGGATGGCCAGTTAAAAACATAAATACAATTTTAGCCGTATGACATCTTATTGAAAAGTCCATTCGCTATTATAATTTGACATGACAGATGGGATTAGATTGTTTCTCAAAATATCTATATAGTTTTGAAAATTTACTTAATTATCCGACACCTTTCGAAGATATGCAACACTATACCATAACATAGCAGAAAATTTTACAGTCCTTTTTAAATAATCTTTATGATAAGCCTCAAACTTGATTCGTATAACTTTTAACCGCATATCACCGACATACATGTCAAATTTGGTTTCGCCACTGAATAATATAATATTCCATTGTCTCTGTATCCAATTTTAATCGGTTTTGTTTTGGAGAAGTGGGTAATAATGGTGTTTCTTTAGCCTGATGTACGAGATAAATTTAAATTTCTATTTTAATTAAGATAAAAATACATTAACATATCTTATAAAATTTGTAACCCAGTTTTCTGAGATACTTTCATTTAGTTTCAGTTGAGACATTCTTTTTTATTGTTTCTGACCACAATATCTTTAACTCGCGTAAACTACTTCGCCGATTTTCTTTGGATATATTAATTAAACTGCGAACATCTCTATCAGTAATGAAACATTTTCGTCCTGTACTTTTACCTATTTCAATTGAATCAAGCGAACAATATTTTTTTGTGATGTTAGCTATAGTTCACACAAGCAGCTTCAGATCTTTTGATATGTTTCTACCACTTACTCCAATTAAATGATATTTTACAATAATGTTGTGACTATTCAGATTTATCGCATTTTTTTTTCAAAATAAACGAAAAAACAATTTAATTGACATATAAAAACGTCTCAATTTATTTTCGGTGCCCATTATAAGTAGTCTCGTTATAAATTATTATAAAATATTCATGTACGAAGATTTGACAAGAATCTTTTACAATATTTTTTGAAATGTGTTTCTAAAATAATATCAAAAACTGTCTTTATCTAAACATGTCTCTGAAATTAAGCATGTACTTTATAGTATTTAAAATTAATAATGTATATTTTTTTATTTAATTATATACTTCACAATTAAGGAAATTTAGTTTTGTTTACAACATGCAATTTTTATTTTAATGTCGCCGTTTTGATATAATCATCGTATATCTTCATCAGAACAAATTAAAATAAATAATTAACAAACACATATCTCAAAGTACAAAGTAAACAAATTATACAATTTTTAATTAACAGTAGTTAAATTGTATTCAGTCCATTGCCATCACACTGATTTATGTTGATCCAATGCTTATAAATTGCAATTGCTTCATAATCTTTCATCCATATATTTGGGTCCGGTGGTGATTTCGTTATCTTCACATTTAATATTGTACTACATTTGCTACAGTATCATGTGACAATAACTCTTGTTACAATTCATTAATTTTCTACAAAAAACGACGATCTACATATTGTCGGTGTTGGCACAAATTTCTTCAACGTGTGCATTCATTTCTTAATCATGCATAATAAATCACAAATCTGATCTTTTCATCTTGAAATTTATCTCCACAGAAACGATTAAGACTTATTGTTTCATATTTTTAAGCAGAATATTGTAGAGTTGTATATATTATGTATAGATTTAATACTTTCAATATACACAATAAAGAATAGTACCAATTTTTTCCTTTTTTTTATTTGATGATATTGACAAAATATCTATTCTCTAGTCCAATTCTTTTCACCGGATAATGTCTATAAAGTAAAAACATCATAAATATAGATCATTTACGCACAAATATTTCCAATGCATCTTATTTTTATTCCAACCAACTTTATTTTTGTATGATTTCTAGGACTTTTATGAATTTGACATATGCTGTAGGAAACCGTCGAATAAACGTTTCAGCAGTCCAATTCTTTCGACCAGAACATCCCTACAATGTAACTTATAATAAAGTTTGATCATTTATATACAAAACATTTCCATGAATACATATACTAACCTTAATTTTATTCAAATTCATGACCGTGCGGAAAACTTAATATACGAAACATTATAAATTGAACGCTAACCCTGTTTACTTCTTTCTATTATTTAAAAATTGGCATTGTATTTCATTGCAAAGTTATAATGTTGACATATGAATTGTCATTTTGACAGTTAAAACGTATGTCGCATATTTATATTTTGGCATTCAAGTCGGTAATAAAATGTTGGTAAATGCTCAGTTTGATATCTAGTGACGAGCAGCAACAACTATTTTATGCTGTCATCTATCGGTAAGGTTTCACACATAGCATTAGGCTGGAACTACTATCGGTTCAGACTACTTTCGGCTGACGCGGACATAAATTTAGCCACGCCCACTTTTCGGTTTTTGTAGAATCGGGCGATGTAGACAGAGCGCCACATTTAAAATTTTCGGGATTTGTAGAATCGGCTGCAGTAGATTCTGTTCAATTAGAATCTGTTGCAATAGATTCGGCTGTTGCAGTGTCACCCTCAGATTTACTTTTAAATTTCTGTATATCATCTGCAGATATTTTGCTAAATGCAGTATTATTTTAACGATTGTTTTTATACTTGAACATTGGATCGACTTGTTTGTCTTATTTTTGTTAGGTGCCAATTTATCCGCGGGTTCCATAGTTGAACATTCGGATAGAGTAGTTGCAACCGCACGACACTGATGAACTAAAGAATTTAATGTATATTCGATATGATCTAATAAAAAAGATCAACAGACGGATTGTTTATGTATTCACGCAATATTCCGTAGTTTGCTTCAATATTTTGAATTTTCCGTACATTAACTTCTGAATTTGTTGACGCTGGTTTATTTGGTTCAGTAATTAACTTTTCATGTACCTCGCTATCGCTAATGTTTCCATGACAGGTTTTCCGCAATTGTAGCATGTGAACTTTATGTACATGTTTACAGAGTGAAGCTCTATCTTCACAACTACAAGTATATAAATGTGAACATAAATTTTTGCATTTCATATTTATGCATTTATAAAAACAAACAAACAAAAATCAACTTCGCATATTTCATTTATCCGTGCAACAGTATATGTAATAGAAGCATCTGTTTGAGAAATAACTTCAAAACTACGGTCATTCAGAATATTAATATCGCCATCCGAAATATTATTTCCTTTTTTATGTCTACCTTCATTGAATTCTGCGTTACCTAATTTGTATAGTTCTTTACGTTTCGTGTAAATAAAATCATCTTTTTCAATATTTAATAATACTGATAATAAGTTGTCAATTCGTTTATTAAATTCTCGATTAAAGTATGAAGTTTTTAACTTATTATGAAAACTTTCTACAAGAGCATTGGTATTTACATGACCGTGAGGAAAATTTCTAAATGCAGTAGCCCATAGTTTAATACGATGCATGTAATTTGTTTGAAAATATTCTAGAAATAATACTTCATTTTTAAATATCGAAAAAAATTAGTTGATTAAATTATCTAATGTATTGCTGTTTCTTTCATATAAAATAGCCATCAGGGAAATATACATGTTTCTCTTTGTAGTCATACTTTTTACTAATATCAAAATTTTGCGTCACTCCCGTTGAATATGCCGTTGACATAACAAATGTTTTGTATTCCCGAAATTATTTGTTACCGCTTTAACAACCGCATTTATGTTTAAATTTGGAAAACGGGATTTTAATTATGAAAACAGATATGTAAATGTATTAGTATTTAAACAAGGTGTAATAAAATGAGCAACTGGATGGCCGCGACCAGTACTATCAGGGATCACGAAATTAACTAAATGATAATCGTACTGGCTTGTTTTATGTGTTGTATCAATACATAAAATTCTATCAACACCTTCCTGCATCAGATTCATTTGATACTCTGTTTGAATACTTAATAAAAATAAGCTTCTATTGTTATTAATATCCGCGTTGATAGGACCAATATATATTAATATCGGATTAAACTTTTCTTTTCTTAATTTTAAGATATGATTTATTTAACATATTTCGTTTCAATGCCGAGATATTCCTTTTTGGATACAACATTTCCTTCCTATACTCAAGTTTATCGCGATCGTCTCTACTAAGTGCTTCTTTCGTAATTATTGTATGAATTTTTCTGGTCGGTACGTCCATTTCTAATAATGATTTAATATCTGATTTTGTTGACTTTGCAATTCTATGAAATTTTGTATTCTCAAAGCTTAATTCATGGGAATGAGTTTGAATATAAGTGACTTCAACACCATTTGCAAGATATACGAGCTGGACATCGAATTCCTGTCTTTACATACCCTTTCTTAATGACGCGATCAGTTTTATTTTTTAGTTTTTTTAAGCGATCATCAAACTGGCAAATATAATGTACATAATTCCCATAACTTTTAATATGAGTTTGCCTATAAAAATAAGAGAATGTCCTAGTCATTTCTTCTGTCTTACACGTTTCAAATTCTTCTTGCACGTGAAAATGATGCTGGGAAATTTTAATATCACAATTATGATCTATTTGCTAGTGAAGAATTAACGATTTCTTATGATAAAAATCACGTGAACATTGTCCTACAAAACATATTATGTTATTAAAGCATGTTTTATCTGTAACGAGAGATAAATTATTTTGAGGTAATACAATACGGCACTTCTTTTCATGTATTTTTGCAACATTTGGTCGACAAAATACTTTTTTACAAATACTGCATGTAGAATCCATTATAAAGAATTGAAAAAATATTCAATGTATGGTGAAATTTATATGTACTTACAATTTTATGATGATATTAAGATCAAACACTAAATAAGAATGTATTTTTGTACTTCCAAATCCAAATCAAGCAATGGAAATATCTTCTGCAAGCAAATAAAATTTCAAATGCAAAACAAACTGGTATTTGAAATATGAACTCATGACTTCGAAATTCATCCTATCGGCAAACTAATTGCAATACATCACTACGTTATTTTGAGATAATTTATTATTTTCAATTTTATTTCAACCTCCATCGTATTTAGGAACAATTTATACACGTTCACAAAATGTATAATCTTAATATTATTACCGAACTATAAGAAAATACAATGTTTATGAATAAAGAAATGCTTATATTTATTTTATTAATAAAAGAAATATATAAACTTTAAATTTATATGAAAAGTTTATGCATTTTTTCATAAGTTGACTAACTTCTATTAAGTTTATTGCTTTATTGAATTATCTATAATAAACTACATTAAATGAAATACTTTAATAATATTATATAGTTTATATAATATATAATCAGTACATAAAATTGGATTTAAATATATAATATATTGTTTACTGTAATATGAATATTTTAAAACATGAACAAATAGTACGGTGACCAGTAAGTTAAATAATGTATACAATAATAATAATAGTTACAATAGTTCTAATTTTTATTCTGAATGTTCTCAAATGTTTGTTGTTGTACTTTTTTTATGAATGACTGCAATAGTGTGTTATTAACAAAAATTAATTTAATTATAAGATGTTAAATAGGTTGGTTTGATTGAAGGGGACAGTAAATATTCCTCCAAATTGTGAATTCGTGTGTCCGCCATACGAATCATCATTGACCCAGCAGAAGATATTTCATGGAATTATGGCATCAATGTTTATAACAAAGAGCTACATTCAACCTGAGCTCTGGACACGAGCAGCATGACACGACAGTTATACAAACATCTTATGTAAAATATCAATTGTATTTAGATAATACAGAAATTGTTCTCCTTGCTCGGAAGCAAATGTGAAAAACCAGAAAAATATAATAAGTACAAATACTTTTATTGTAAATAAGCTTCTTTTTTACCTGATCCAATTCTTTTCATTACTTTATTATGGTCTAATGAGGAAGGGTTACCTAAAAAATAAATAAATAAAGCCCTAAATAAGATGTTTATATTTGGAGGTTATGGATTTTGAAATGTCAAACTATCCAGATATTTTCTATAGTGGCCCTAGCTCATCGCAATTTTGACATTTGTGGCTTACTTCGGAACACTCATTAATCTAGTAACTTATATGTCAAAGTTAGGGAATTGAGTTTTAAACGCCAATTCGTGGCAATTAATCTGGTGATTAATCTAGGGATAAATCTAGGGAGTTTTGGTTATTTACGCGAAATCGTGACAATTAATTCAGTTTATCTGACTTTTATGTATTTAGCTCGAATAAATATCAAATCAAATATAATCAGTGTTGCCAAAATTCAACAAATTAAAAAGAAATCCCTGAATGATTAATGAAAAATCCCTATTAACAAATATTTAAAAAAAAACATACAATTTTTCTTTCTATATCATTTTCCAATGAAAATAAATAATTTCCATTAAACTATGTAGAAATTATTTTTACATACATTTCAGAGGGTAGCTATGCAACTCTATAATACTCAAACACTTCTTAAAATTGCGGATTTAGCAAAGATACGAACCAAAATATAGTGGTTATATATTCGAACTATTACCCAATAGATAACGATTTTGTAATATTAGAATTTTTAAAATTGTTTATTACTAGGAAAATGTATACACCACGTTATTTACGGGACAAGCAGATTCAGACATTGTGTAATTAATTTAATGTTCCATAATAATAATGCACTGTATAGTCTTCGAGTTTATGATGAAAAAAAATTAATGCTTTGAATGGGTGACATCGCAACGTTATAATATTCAACTACTGCCTTATATTTGTATTGCTTTTTTCATGTACTGCTTTGTGCAAACATAGTTTCGTTCACAATTCCTAATAGCATAGATACGAACCAAATAAAGAAGACCGTGTGTTTAGTCTTTCTCTCCGTAGATGTAGACTAAAGTATTTAAAATTTGTAATATTTCATATATTAAATTATTCATACATATTTTTGTTCAGTTATATATAATACATACAATGCCAAATGCAAACAGTGCCTTATTCAACACTCTAATATTGAAATACCGCCTTTTAAATGTCTTGCTTTTTTCATGGGGTGACATCGCAACGTTATAATATTCAACTACTGCCTTATATTTGTATTGCTTTTTTCATGCACTGCTTCGTGCAAACACTGTTTCGTTCACAAGTCCTAATAGCATAGATACGAACCAAATAAAGAAGACCGTGTGTTTAGTCTTTCTCTCCGTAGATGTAGACTGAAGTATTTAAAATTTGTAATATTTCATATATTAAATTATTCATACATATTTTCGTTCAGTTATATAAAATACATACAATGCCAAATGCAAACAGTGCCTTATTCAACACTCTAATATTCAAATACCGCCTTTTAAATTTCTTGCTTTTTTCATGCACTGCTTCGTGCAAACACTGTTTCGTTCACAATTCCTAATATTGTATCTCGTTATTACCTACATTTCTCACTAGATGGCGCAAGTCGTCGTCATCAGCTGTCAAACTTCAAACAGTACTTTGACGTTTGTCAATAGAAATGGGGTGAATCATATAAGTCAGATTCCCTGTATGAGTGTCATGAATTTGCGTTAATAAGAAACTAAACTCCCTAGATTGAAGCTAGAACCACGATTGTGAGTTGTATGGATTGAAATAATAATAACACTGAACATAGACGTTCTGATTTTCTTGTGTTTTGACGTAAGATCGAATATACTTAACCTAAAAATTTGTTTTGGTAGGTGTTGGTTATACAAAATTTAACCAGAGTGATTTTGGCAGCCAAAACTAGCAGCCACTTTTGACGTGTAGTACATTGTGAACAAACTACATACCACGTGGAACTATGATCAACTAGATGTTTCAGACATTATTTATTATTAAAAATCTACTTAAATACAGCCTTACAGTAGTTCAATCTATTATATTACCTGATATTAAACAATAATACATTTATTTATTTGATATTAAGGAAGATATGATTTTAATTGTAACAATTACGCGCCAAATATGAATCTGCAAATAAAATTGGTTGTGTATGTTTAGGAAATAAAAATTCGTTTCCACCCCTAATAATTGATGTGCCTAAATTATTTTTTACCTGTACTTACACTACACCCCTGTGCATATTTTGAAATTAGTCCGATGTCTAGCAACCCCGGATTAAGAGAGTAATTAATTTTTTAATTAATAATTTTTCAATTTTATACGTTATTTCATTAAAATATTCATATCAACCCTTAATAGTTGATGTGCCTAAGAAATGTTTATATATTTAAGTACACTACACCCCTGTGCGTATTTTAAAATTAGTCCGATGTCTAGCAACCCCGGATTAAGGGAGTAATTATTTTTAAATTAATAATTTTTCAATTTTATACGTTATTTCATTAAAATATTCATATCAACCCTTAATAGTTGATGTGCCTAAGAAATGTTTATATATTTAAATACACTACACCCCTGTGCGTATTTTAAAATTAGTCCGATGTCTAACAACCCCGGATCAAGGGGTCCCTGGTTCGATCCCCACAAATGACAAACAATTTTCACCAATTTAAATCTACCCCTGTGGCTCCCTCTTCACTAATATCTTTGAGGGCTGTTATTTGACGGTTGGTAATCGCACTTCACGCGAAAAAATATATCACTTACTGAGATCTGCTTAGGCAGAGTGCTCACACCCAGTAATGGGTAAAAGGCGTGATGATATATTTATTTATTTATATTTTACATTTATGACAAGTAATACATCGTTGACTGTAATAAAATAATTCTAGGTTCCTTTTTGAAAAATAAAAGTTGATAGTCGTATCATGTAAACCTGACTTTATAAAAAATTTCTATATGTGTCATAAAATAGTATATTTAATATAGTAAAACTTCCATATAAAGAAAATTTTTATATTTCTTATAATAAAAAAGTTAAGGGGGGTTCGTCTTCCCAGAATCACCCTGTATACAACTGTGAAATAATAAAGGATGTTGTTCCCACAATGTTATTAAAAAGTTTGTGTTGCTTTTATTTTACGTTTCTGGCATCGTGAACTGAAATAAAAAGAAACTAAGAAACAATTTAATTTTTTGATCTAATACAAAATAAATAAATAAATATATCATCACGCCTTTTACCCATTACTGAGTGTGGCACTCTGCCTTAGCAGATCTTGGTAAGTGATATATTTATATATATATATATATATATATATATACATACATACATATATAACATCACGCTATATCCCATTAAATGGGGTAGCACGAACCCGTCAACATTCTCATCCTGACATACGATACTCGATTCGACCACATTAACACTTCCTCCATACAAACTCTTTCTTTTCTCACAACCAAAATCCATCAACACACAACAAACATTCATCCATTCGCTCCTGTACACTGCGCTTGTTTCTGAAGATGGTCTCCACACAATTGCAGGTAAACACTCGAAAAATCTAACCAATTAATCTAAAATCAAGAATCATACGCTTGTCTTCATTCATCATATTTATCCCGCAATTAATTTTCTCCAAACATTCCTATCCTGACACACCACTTTTGCTTCAACCACATTCATAATACTTTTCATACAAGCTCGTTTATTCTTCACGCTCAGAATCTTTCGCTCACGCAACAACCCTTCAATCATATTCATCCATTTGTTCCTAGGCCGTCCACGCAAACTTTCACCCTCAATTTCACCAACATACACCTGTTTCACCAATCTGTCATTCGACATACGTTCTACATGACCAAACCATCTCAACTGACTTATTCCCACTCTTCTTACAACATTCTTCCCAATCTCACATTCATCATACACCAATGTATTCCGGACACGATCTCTTCTAGTATATCCACACACACCCCGCAAATATCTCATTTCCACAGCAGTTATACGCCGTTCATGTTTCTTTATCCATACCCAACATTCACTACCATACATCAACGTAGGCACTAACACACCATTATAAACACTCAATCGAGCATCTCTGGATACATTCACGTTCCGAGTAAAGGTTCCCAGAGCACCCAATATCTTACATCCAGCAGATACTCTTCTTTCAATCTCTCGATCAATACGTCCATCCCTCGAAAACACACTCCCCAAGTATACAAACTCATTTACTTGACCCAATCTCACACCATTCACCGAAACATTGCAATCAGTCACCAAATCACTCTTCTCAAACACTAACACTTTACATTTATCAACATTCAGTAATAGATTTAAACCTTTTCCTACTTCATTTATACTTATAATCATTCTTCTCAATTGTTCTTCAGATTCACCCATTACAACTACACCATCCGCATAAGCTAACGCAGGCACTACACTGCCACCAATACGTACACCATCCGCCCCATTCAGCGACTTTCGTAACAACACATCCATATATAAATTAAACAACCACGGGGACATCCCACAACCTTGTTTCACGCCAACATCTATAGGAAACCAATCACTCAATCTACCATCAACTCTTACCGCAGCCTCGCTATCTTCGTATAATGCACGAATCGCTCCCAACAAATTACCATTTATACCGTACTCTAGAAGTACATCCCACAGAATAACTCGATGAACACTCACTATCATATGCTTTTTTAAGATCGAGAAAGCCACAGAACACCTTCTTGTTCTTAGCAAGTGATTTCTCAACAATCATACGAAGAGAAAACAATTGATCTACACACCCTCTCTCAGGCAAAAATCCACCTTGCATATTATATATATATATATATATATATATATATATATATATTGTGACGAGTTATGGCGGACTCGTCGACAAAATGCTGGCGTGAGGTTGCTCGGGCGCCAACGGTCGGATAGCGGTTTCGGAGACAATAGGGTTTTCAAAAAGAAACACAAAGTTGGTAAAAAAATGACGAATTGAGTCTTTATTGAGCACTGGTGTCACTACAGAAATGTCGTTGATTAACGGCAGGTGTAGGATATACTGAGGCGGGATCGGGGAATACAGAGGTGACGTTTTTGGGAAAACGACGCCTGGCGTCGGGACGCCGGTATGTCCGGAGCGACGGTCGGGGCCCGCGGTGTAGGCCTGCGGGTTCGGAAACGGCGAAATCGCGGGTTGGTCACAAATCGACGCCGGGCGTCGCGGTGGTGGGGTTCCCGTAATAGCGGCTGGTCGACTCGTAATGATCGCGATGAGTGGTTTTTCACTTTTCCGGAAAATCGACGCCGGGCGTCGCGACGATGGGGTTCTCTGGACGACGGCTGGTGTGTCGGAAACGATTCCGCGACGCGTCTCGCGAAATTCGACGTGGTGAACTCCGGCCGTACACGCAAAACTCCTCACCGTAACGTCTCGGATTCGCTCACGACAGACGCCAAAGTGATTTGTCCGGTAGTCGCACAAAAGTTCCTAAAACGGAAGGTGGCACGCGACGGAGTCGCGAAGTTACGGTGTGAACTCCGGCCGTGCACGCAAAACGCCTCACTGTAACGTCTCGGATTCGCTCACGACAGACGCCAAAGTGATTTGTCCGGTGGTCGCACAAGAGTTCCTAAAACGGAAGGTGGCACGCGACGGAGTCGCGAAGTTACGGTGTGAACTCCGGCCGTGCACGCAAAACGCCTCACTGTAACGTCTCGGATTCGCTCACGACAGACGCCAAAATGATTTGTCCGGTGGTCGCACAAGAGTTCCTAAAACGGAAGGTGGCACGCGACGAAGTCGCGAAGTTACGGTGTGAACTCCGGCCGTGCACGCAAAACGCCTCACTGTAACGTCTCGGTTTCGCTCACGACAGACGCCAAAGTGATTTGTCCGGTGGTCGCACAAGAGTTCCTAAAACGGAAGGTGGCACGCGACGAAGTCGCGAAGTTACGGTGTGAACTCCGGCCGTGCACGCAAAACGCCTCACTGTAACGTCTCGGATTCGCTCACGACAGGAGTTCCTAAAACGGAAGGTGGCACGCGACGAAGTCGCGAAGTTACGGTGTGAACTCCGGCCGTGCACGCAAAACGCCTCACTGTAACGTCTCGGATTCGCTCACGACAGACGCCAAAGTGATTTGTCCGGTGGTCGCACAAGAGTTCCTAAAACGGAAGGTGGCACGCGACGAAGTCGCGAAGTTACGGTGTGAACTCCGGCCGTGCACGCAAAACGCCTCACTGTAACGTCTCGGATTCGCTCACGACAGACGCCAAAGTGATTTGTCCGGTGGTCGCACAAGAGTTCCTAAAACGGAAGGTGGCACGCGACGAAGTCGCGAAGTTACGGTGTGAACTCCGGCCGTGCACGCAAAACGCCTCACTGAAACGTCTCGGATTCGCTCACGACAGACGCCAAAGTGATTTGCCCGGTAGTCGCACAAGAGTTCCTAAACGGAGAGTGGCACGAGACCTCGAGGAAGCACAGTACGGTACGGTAAATAAACAGGAGTGCTTTTCTTACCTAGAAGTCTGAGTGGCCTGGTGACTGGAAGACGGTAGCAGAGATGTTGAATAATTCACAATGAAAGATTGACTGTCCTGGCTGTCTCGGCAGCGCGGTTTATATACTGTTTTGTTAATTAAACGAGTCCTAGGGTGTCAAAGTTAGTCCGTTAACATATAGGGCGGATTGGTTATAAACGGAAACTGGACTACCCGGTCCGTGATCTAGTTTAAATAGCAATTTTCTGATGCGCGTCTTACTTGTGAACCCGGTGTTGTTTTTTCGCGTCTCTCAGGTGTTGCGTTCGCGAGATACAGACGTTTCCGCGATCGTGATCTACATAACCATATTTGTGACGAGCACACTTCGTCACATCCCCGGGATACTTCGGGATGAAGAAAGAGGGAATGCTACAGGGTCTTTTATTGTTAAATTACCACTCTATCTTAACTTAAATTTTTATCAACTAGCCTAATTAACTTAACAAAACTTACCAATAAACTTAACTTACAAACTAAAAAAATTAACAAACCAACTTATGACTATAAAAACTTACATAACTTAATAACATAAACCAAACTTAACAAAAAAACTTAACTAACTTAACCCAACTAGACTTATGAACTAAAACTTAACAACTTGTCCGTAAACGGCACGAATGTCAAACTTAGGCAACAGGGGGAGGGGGCACTGCACTAGTGGGCGGGGGGTCTACGGGGGATAGAGACCCGTTGCCCGTTGGGGAGTCGTACCCTCAGCCGTTTGGTCCGGGAGGACCGCGGGGGACGTAAGGACTGGAGCCAGCTTCCGTAGTCGGCTCCGGGTGGGGCGGCGACGCTCTGGGTCCTGTTGTCCTCGGGTGGGGGGCTGCGGTCCGGGCTGAGAGAGGCGAGAAGGTCCACCAGCTCCTGCTGGGCATCCACCACGCTGTTCCGGGTCGGGATGGGGTCCGTCGGCGCTGGACAGGGGAGTCCGCCTGGACTCCGCGCCGGGGTTGGGGCCCGCCGCGCCAGGGTACCTCCGGGCCTGGACGGGACCTGACCCACGTCGTCCTCGGTGTCGGACGGTATGGGCGACGTGGCCAGGTCAATGGTGTCGCCTTCCGGAGAAGGCGACCGGTAGGGCCGGATTACTGGCGGGGCGCTTATCCTTGCCGGGAAGGATCCAAACCTGGCGACCAGGGCCACTCGCAGGGCCTCGTCGCCGTCGCCAGGTTTCCAGGACGGTGCGGGTGGTGACTCGGGTGCTGGAGCCGGTGGTGGTGCAGTGCGGGCGGGACGTACTAGCTAGCTAGCTAGTACGGTGATGACTGGGCGAATCCGGGATCCGCGGCGGTGGTGGCCGACCCGCCGGATACCTGGCAGCGGCAACGGTCCGCTGCCAGCCCAACCTGCCACCCTTACAGGGGCTCCTGCCCGCGGGGCGTAAGGGTGACTTCCCGCCCTAACTGGTCGGGTCGGCTGCCGGATCCATGGAGCGGCTGTTGTCGGCTTTTCCATTGTCTGGAATCACAGGTTTTAGATCTTTAACATGGATCTTTCGTAGGAGTTGGCCACGGGTTCCCTTGAGGTCATATACGTTTCCCGAGCGCCGTTTTTGGACGGTCCATGGGCCGGAATACCGTGGAGCCAATTTCGCCGCGAAACCCCGCGCGGCCGAGGACAGGTGATGTTCCCGACGCATCACCAGGTCCCCGGGTTGAGGTTGCCACTCCCTCCGCCTCATGTTGTAGTAGTGGCACTGCTGCTGGGCAGCTCTGGCGAGGTGGAGTCTAGCCAGCTTCCGCAGATCGGCCAGACGGATGAGGCGAGTTTTCAGGTCGTCAGGGACATGGTTACTGGCGGGGAGAGGGTCATTGGACTCGCGGTTCTGGGTGGTCTCGTAGTAAAGACCGGGGAGTACGGGTTCCCGAGCATAATTCAGGAAGGCGGCCGAGTAGCCGGTTGACTCATGACGACTGGTGTTGATGGCCATGGTGAGTTCCGGCAGGTGCTCGTCCCAAGTGCGCTGGTTCTCCTGGCAGTATTGGGCGATCATTGTTTTCAACACCCGGTTTACTCGCTCCACCGGGTTACACTGCGGCGTGTACGGAGGTGTTTGGTGATGCCGGATCCCCAATGCGGCCAGGGTCTCACGGAGCACCCGGTTTGAGAATTCCGTCCCGTTGTCAGTGATGATGGCGCGAGGACAGCCGTACCGAAAGATGACCAGCTCCTGAATCGCGCGAGTGATGGTAGCGGCGGTGGCGCGTCGAAGAGCCCGGCACTCGACCCATTTCGTCATCCTATCCTGGAGGACCAACAGGTAGCTATGCCCTTTCTTCGATGGGGGTAGAGGGCCCATGATATCTGCGGCGACGGTGTCCCAGGGTTCGTAGATGTGCGGGGGGTACATCTTGCCCGCTGTCCCTTGTTGGCAGGTTTTGAACTGCTGGCACGGTTTGCATCGACGGACGTAGGCCGTGATGTCGCGGAACATCCCGGGCCAGTAGTATCGGGTGGCGACCCGGGCGGTGGTTTTGGCGATGCTCCCATGTCCTCCGGTGGGGTGGTCGTGACTCTCCTGCAGCACGCGGTGGCGTTCACTCCGGGGTACACAGAGTTTCCATGCGGATTGCTCCGTGTCGCTGGACGTCTCGATGCGCCGGTAGAGTTCCTGGCCGCGTAGCTGGTAGTCTGGCCATGTGCGTGGATGGGTTCGCACTGCTTCGACCCGCTTTTGATACCAGGGACAGACGGCCGCGAGTGTGTGAACCGGGGTGATGGTGGCGGAGGGCTGGTCGGTCGTCAGTGGTTGACGGGAGAGAGCGTCTGCGACGCGGTTCAGATTGCCCTTCCGATACTGTACTTGGAAGTCAAACTGCTGTAGGAACATGGCCCAACGGGCCAGTCGACCGGGGGGATTTTCCAGCCGGTTGAGCCATCTCAGCGTCTGGTGGTCGGTGACGACGGTGAAGGCGTACCCCTCGAGGTAGTGTCGCATCTTCTGGATTCCCCAGACTATCGCCAGGCATTCCTTCTCCGTCACGGAGTATTTAGACTCGGTTCCTCGGAGCGTTCGGCTGGCGTAGGCGACCACTTGTTCCCCCTGATCGCCGTGTTGCACAAGGACCGCTCCTAGTCCGTCGTCGGAAGCGTCGGTTTGGAGGAAGAAACGCCGGGTAAAATCCGGGCAACCCAGCGTTGGGGCGGTGGTGAGCGCTTGTTTTAGCGTGTTGAAGGCGTCGGTCTGTTCCTGCCCCCACCTCCATTTCATGTCCTTGTGGAGGAGACGTGTCAGTGGCCGAGCTATCTGGGAGAAGCCTTTGATAAAACGGCGGTACCAGGATGCGGCTCCCAGAAACTGGCGTACCTGTTTCAGATTGCTTGGGGCGGTCATGGACTGGATGGCCTCTACTTTCTCGGGGTCGGTTTCGATGCCATTTTGGCTAATGACGTGCCCCAAGTACCGGATGCTGGTCTTCCCGAACTCGCATTTGTCGGGGTTGAGCCGTAGGTTGGCGGCACGCAGTCGGTGGAAGACTTCCCGCAGATGGATCACGTGTTCCTCGATGGTGCGACTGGCGACGATGATATCGTCCAGGTAAGGGATGGCGTACGGATCCATCTCAGTACCGATGACGGTGTCCAAAAGCCGTTGGAAGGTTGCGGGGGCGGCATGGAGGCCAAACGGCATCACCCGAAATTGGAAGAGCCCCCTACCCGGCACCGTAAATGCCGTTAATGGTTTGCTGGCCTCGGACAAAGGTATCTGCCAGTACCCCTGTTTTAGGTCCAGGGTGCTGAACACCGTCGCCTGACGTAACTTCTCCAGGATGTTGTTGATGTACGGGAGGGGGTACGCGTCTTTTTCGCTGACCTCGTTAAGTCGCCTGAAGTCAATGCAGAACCGTGGTTTCCCATCTTTCTTCCGCACGATCACGGCGGGTGAGCTCCATGCGCTACGGGAGGGCTCCACTACCCCGGCTCGGAGCATCTCATCTACCTCCTCATTTATTACCGCCTGAATCTTGGGGTTTCGCGGTTGATATCGTTGTTTTAGAGGTGTAGTTTTCTTCAGACGGATGTGATGCGTTACGAGGGAGGTGCAGCCCTGTAGCTCCTCGAACCGGGGGAGCTCCTCTTGGAGCAAGGCGTCGAGTATTGGAGACCCCGTGCGGGGCGTGTTGATGGTTCCCAGCTGAGTGGGCACGTGGCAGTGCACCCGGTCTGGCCCGGCTTGGAGGGTCATGCGGAACGCGCGCAGTGCGTCCATCCCCAGGATCATTGGAAGTGCCAGGGTCGGCAGGCACAGTACGGAGATTGTGGTTTTGTCCCCTGAATGTTGGCGGACACGTGGTACTGACCCGTGATCCTGGTGGTTTCTCCGTTGGCCATCTGTGCTTGACGGACGGGTGGCGGCCGGTGTGTCACCCCTCGTAGTGTAAGTTGGTGGGCGGTTTCTGCATCGACGTATGACAAGGAAGATCCGGTGTCGAGGAGCGCGTTGATCGTTAGGTTACGGACAACGACCGGGAGGTAGAGTCGGCCGTCGTCGCCTTGGTGGACGGCGGGTATTACTGGGTGTGCTGGTAGGGCCGACTGGGGTGGCCGTCGTGTATTCCAGCCGGTCTGGCGTTTCCCGGACAGGTACAGTCGCGGGACAGGATACCGTTCTTCCCACAGCGAGAGCAGAACCGTTTGGGAGGGTTTCGGCAGTCTCGTCGGAAGTGGTTTACTTCCCCACATCGCCAGCACACTTTGTGCGCCTCGTACGTAACCACGTGATTGGCGGGGGTCCGGCCACGAGGGGAGAATTCGGGGATTGGTCGTGTGGTCGTCTTAAGCTCCCTCTGTAGTTCTTCGAAGTCCCGCATTTCATCCAGTAGGGCGATGACGGTCGGGCAATTCTGGCGGCGGATGTGTTGCCGGTACTCCGGCCGTAGATTCTTGTATAGCCGGCGGAGTTGTTGTTCGGGGCTGAAGCCTCCGTGGCGTCGCATCAGGGTTTGTAGCGCGGTGACATAATCCTGGCCAGTTTCCCCAGTTCGGTGCGTCCGTCGAGATATTTGTTCCATCAGCTGGTCGTTCATGTCGGGGATATAGTACTCGCGAAACTGCATGAGGAAATCGCCCCAGGTGGTAAGCGTGTCCTGGTGGTTGCGGTACCACAGGATTGCGTTACCTCGGAGGAGTTCGGGCAGGGCGGAGCGCAATTCTTCCCCGGTGAGGGCGTAGCTGGCCTGGAGTTCTGCCAGCCGTTCGAGGAACATAATGGGGTCGGTCTTCCCGTCGAACTGCACGTTCCATTTGCGTACTGTCTCACAGACCTGCGCGTTAGTACGGACGCTTTCTTTGGAGTCGAGAGCTGGTGGGACGGGTGGATTAGTGGCCAGTTTCTCGGCCGTAGCTGTTCTGACAAAAGCTGCCATTTGTTCCCGGAGTTCGGCAACTGTGCCTTCGGAGCTGAGGCCAAAACGTCGTAACTCTTCCTGTAGTGGTTCCTTGGTCAGCTCGTAGACCCAACTCGTCTTCGCCGTGGTAGACTCCGTCATGTTGTGTTCTTCTGTGTCCCTGCTCGGGCGCCAAATTTTGTGACGAGTTATGGCGGACTCGTCGACAAAATGCTGGCGTGAGGTTGCTCGGGCGCCAACGGTCGGATAGCGGTTTCGGAGACAATAGGGTTTTCAAAAAGAAACACAAAGTTGGTAAAAAAATGACGAATTGAGTCTTTATTGAGCACTGGTGTCACTACAGAAATGTCGTTGATTAACGGCAGGTGTAGGATATACTGAGGCGGGATCGGGGAATACAAAAGGTGACGTTTTTGGGAAAACGACGCCTGGCGTCGGGACGCCGGTATGTCCGGAGCGACGGTCGGGGCCCGCGGTGTAGGCCTGCGGGTTCGGAAACGGCGAAATCGCGGGTTGGTCACAAATCGACGCCGGGCGTCGCGGTGGTGGGGTTCCCGTAATAGCGGCTGGTCGACTCGTAATGATCGCGATGAGTGGTTTTTCACTTTTCCGGAAAATCGACGCCGGGCGTCGCGACGATGGGGTTCTCTGGACGACGGCTGGTGTGTCGGAAACGATTCCGCGACGCGTCTCGCGAAATTCGACGTGGTGAACTCCGGCCGTACACGCAAAACTCCTCACCGTAACGTCTCGGATTCGCTCACGACAGACGCCAAAGTGATTTGTCCGGTAGTCGCACAAAAGTTCCTAAAACGGAAGGTGGCACGCGACGGAGTCGCGAAGTTACGGTGTGAACTCCGGCCGTGCACGCAAAACGCCTCACTGTAACGTCTCGGATTCGCTCACGACAGACGCCAAAGTGATTTGTCCGGTGGTCGCACAAGAGTTCCTAAAACGGAAGGTGGCACGCGACGAAGTCGCGAAGTTACGGTGTGAACTCCGGCCGTGCACGCAAAACGCCTCACTGTAACGTCTCGGATTCGCTCACGACAGACGCCAAAGTGATTTGTCCGGTGGTCGCACAAGAGTTCCTAAAACGGAAGGTGGCACGCGACGAAGTCGCGAAGTTACGGTGTGAACTCCGGCCGTGCACGCAAAACGCCTCACTGTAACGTCTCGGATTCGCTCACGACAGACGCCAAAGTGATTTGCCCGGTAGTCGCACAAGAGTTCCTAAACGGAGAGTGGCACGAGACCTCGAGGAAGCACAGTACGGTACGGTAAATAAACAGGAGTGCTTTTCTTACCTAGAAGTCGGTGTGGCCTGGTGACTGGAAGACGGTAGCAGAGATGTCGAATAATTCACAATGAAAGATTGACTGTCCTGGCTGTCTCGGCAGCGCGGTTTATATACTGTTTTGTTAATTAAACGAGTCCTAGGGTGTCAAAGTTAGTCCGTCCTATGTTAACATATAGGGCGGATTGGTTATAAACGGAAACTGGACTACCCGGTCCGTGATCTAGTTTAAATAGCAATTTTCTGATGCGCGTCTTACTTGTGAACCCGGTGTTGTTTTTTCGCGTCTCTCAGGTGTTGCGTTCGCGAGATACAGACGTTTCCGCGATCGTGATCTACATAACAATTTTTGTGACGAGCACACTTCGTCACAATATATATATAATAAAATATGTATAAAAATTCTTATTTTTAAATAAGAGCACAAAACAATAGTTCAATCACGCTCAAATGATCTGTGGTGTCTTTGATGAACAGTTGGCAACAGTGTGATGCACTTAAAGTCACTAAAAAATTGCATGTTTCCACAAGACAATTAGAACATGTAATTGTCTTGCAGCAACTTGCTCGTCCATGAGGCAATAATTCTTGCCGCAATTTTTATTTTAAAAGAAGCAATTTTCTTGCAACTTTCTTGCGCAACAAAATGTGCATAAAAAATTGCACCATCTAAAATGGGTTTCATGTTCAGCTACTTGCCGTTACTTGTGTAGTGAATGGCAGGTAGCATTTGCCTGACACTGTTTTATTTTCAAAGAAATTAAGGGATGTGGAAATACTGGATATTGAAATACATAAAACTTATTGAAAATATACTTTTTTCAGTTGTAATGAAAGGTCCGAGAAATAAAGTAAAAATGAATCAGCAATGAGTTGACAGCCAATTATTTTCTAAAAATTAGTAAACTAATTTTTACAATATCAATACTCGACTAGGTGGTGTATAAAGTAACAAGGCATCAGAGTCTGCTGAGTGTAGCTGAGACTCGATTGCTAGTAAATCACTAATGTACTACTTTGTGACTGTTGTGGAAGACCCCATTGTCATAGAAACATAGCGTACAATTTAGTAACATGTTTTAAAATAATATATTATAGTTATTTATGCAACATGTGTATAAAGTGCTATTTTTTTACAAGTGGAAAACACGAGCGAAGCGAGTGTTGTAATTCCATGCTTAAAAAAAATGCTTTATACATAAGTTGCATACTGTGCTATTAGCACCGCCATTAACAAATTAAAAAAATTATTGGAAAAATAAATAATAAAAAATATATATATAATAGTATATTATGTTATATGGAGCAAAAATTAAGCTTTATGTGCTGCGACTGGTAGCCAAACCAGTCAAAGCACATAAAGCTTAAGTTTTTGCTCCAAATAACATATACGATTTTTTTTTCAAACGGATACGTACATTTAAAAAATAGTAATGTAAGAGGACTTTGAAAAATCAAGATTCACGTAAAATCGTGATACATACAATTAATTTTGTCACGGTTACGATGAAAAACAAATACTAAATAATGTGAATGTCATGTCGGTGAAAATTTGTCTAACAATTTCAACAAAAATCTGTGTAATCATATCAGAATTTGATTTACGATATACCCCGCCAGAAATTCCGGAAGCGGCAAGAACGACAAGTGGAAATTTGCTGGCAACTAAGTCTAGCGGTCTGTATGAAGCATCTTACGAAAGGTTTTTGAAATGGTGTGCAGACAGAAAAGTAATTCACTATTCTGAAAATGTTCTGTTTGCTTATTTTTCGAAATTGGCCAAAAATATGAAAGGTTCCTCCCTATGGTCCCATTATTCGATGATAAAGTCGTTGCTGAATTTGAAGCGGAATGTTGACATTGGAAAATATTTAAAGCTGCGTGCCTTCTTGAAGAAACAAGGCGAAGGTTATGAACCAAAAAAAGCAAAAGTTTTGTCAAATTGTACTATTTGCAGTTGCTACTTTATGTGCCTAATAATATAAAGTTATAAAGTAACCTTGTCAATCAAGTCACATAAGTTGTCAATTATATGAAGTTTGAAAAAATAATATATTATTCAGTGAGTAAGTAATAGCTATTACTTGCGAATAGAATACTATACTTTATCTACGACTATATGTTATTATGTAATAAGATTTTACAATTATTTTTTTTATGTTACATTATGAATAAGTCAGATTGCTTACATTTTTTGTTTTTATTTTTATTTAATAAATATTAACACTACTTAACATGGAATAAGTAGCCCATAATGATGATTTATATTTTTCAGAAAGTTCGCCAAAATATACTATAAGAACATTTTTCGAAAAGGAATTTACATTTTTGCGTATTCGCCAATCCATAAAAGCTTTATAAACTTGTTCATACTTTTTTTTTGATGTTTCGGCCAGTAAATTTAAGAAACGTACGTGTGCGGCTTCTACAATATCTGGTAGAGTACAAATTTCACTTTGTTCGCTTTCAGAATCCATAACTCACATGTATAATCACACAAATTACAGTATTATTGTAAACAAAAACGTTTTAAACTAATTTTGACAGATAATTAACAATAGCGCGCTTCCCTGTTTCATAGCATACTTAACGCGCGGCAATTATCGTTATTTTTTGATTGGCTATTAAAGTGTTAAGTAATAAAAATGCAGACGTGTGATTGGTCGTGAAGTGTTGAGTAATGAATTATTAACACTGTCAATAATGATTAGTATTACTTATCATAAATTTCAAGTAATGAATACATTATTTAATAAGAGTAGATAAAATATATTAGCATTCTAGTTTTGAATTTTCATTGTGTAACTAAGTTACCACCTAAAAGTAAATTGTAAATATTTTGCGATATTTTACAATAAATTACTTAAAATGAGTAGTGAAAGTGATAATGAATTGCCAATTACTCCACCAGAAATTCGTGATGAAGCAGATATCGCAGTTTTGAATCTGCTTCCTGCAAAATCTAAATCTGTATATGACATATACCAGGTGTAACATGAAAACCTGGCCATAGGCGTTTAACATGGGAAATCAGTTTTTCCTTGCGCAAAAGTGGCAAATTGATTTTAGACAAAAATGCTTCAAATAAAAGTTGTAAAGCTTCAAATTATGGATCTAAATCAGTTTTCAGATTTTATTTTGCATGTTTTATAAGCGAAATAATCGCATTAATATTTTATAAGAATTTCTACTTTATAGTGATAACCATGGAATTGAGACAAAATGATAAACAAATGTATGACGTTTTAACTGTCAGAAAAGTTTAGTTTTAAATGGATTTGTGTTTTATTTAAGTGACAAAGGTGATTGTTGTTATATCATTATTGAAAATGGATAATTTTATTTTATAATTTTTTAATATTTATTATAATAAGTAATAGAATTTTTTCGCAAATAATTATTTTATTTATTTAGAAATAATATTAAATTACAAAAGATGTTCGAAAAGTCCTCCGTTTTGTGCTAAGCAGTAGCCTAATCTATTGTAGAAACATTTTTAACATTGCACAACTGTCTAATATTTATTTTGTTGCATTCGCCTACAACAGCGTTTTTAAGTTCTTGGATGGCATTGTATCTTTTTTATAAACGCAAGACTTTAAGTGTCCCCATAAAAAAAGTCACAGGGATTTAAATCTGGAGACCGTGCTGGCCAGTTTACTGGCCCTCCATGCCCTATCCAACTTTCTGGAAACGTATCATTCAGATAATTTACAACTTCTTTTGTATTATGGGCAGGACAGCCGTCGTGCTGGAACCACACATACTCATTATTTGCGTGGGTCCCACTATTTCTCGTAACAATTCTAAATAATTGTTTCCATTTAATCGATTAATAAAAAAAGGACCTATAATTTTATTGCCTAAAATTCCTGCCCATACATTTACTGATTGTCGATATTGTGTTCTGGATTCAATAACAAAGTGCGGATTTCTCTGAGACCAGTGTCGAAAATTATTTTTATTTAGTTCGCCATTCAGCGTAAATGTACACTCATCTGTAAATAATATGTTTTTTAAAAACCTCCTATCATTGTTGGGCTTTTCCATAATTATTTCGCAAAATGTTGTGCGTCGTTCGCAATCGTGTCCAAAAATTTCTTGGTGGTTTTGTATTTTATAAGAATAGTATTTGTATTTGAAACTAATATTTAGTTCTTTTGAAATTTCTCGTATACCGAGATTTGGTTCCATTTCTATTAATGCTAGTACATTGTCTTCGTTATTATTATTTCTATCTCCATGCACACGTCCCTGTTCCTGTTCCACTTGATTATTAAATGTACCGGTCTTCTCAAATTTGGTAATAAAGTTCTGAATTGTTGTTTTACTTGGAATGTTATGGTGCGGCCAAATAATACTGATTAAATCACGTATTCTTCGAAAACTTTCACCAGAATAATTCCACTTAATAATTTGTAACTTTTCTTCATGTGAATAGTTATTCCTTTTCAATAATGATATAACAACAATCACCTTTGTCACTTAAATAAATCACAAATCCATATCAAACTAAACTTTTCTGACAGTTAAAACGTCATACATTTGTTTATCATTTTGTCTCAATTCCATGGCTGTCACTATAAAGTAGAAATTCTTATAAAATATTAATGCGATTATTTAGCTTACAAAATGTGCAAAATAAAATCTGAAAACTGATTTAGATCCATAATTTCAAGCTCTACAACTTTTATTTGAAGCATTTTTGTCTAAAATCAATTTGCCACTTTTGCGCAAGGAAAAACTGATTTCCCATGTTAAACGCCTATGGCCAGGTTTTCATGTTACACCGTGTATATATATATATATATATATATATATATATATATATATATATATATATATATATATATATATATATATAAGTAATATAGGAGTCCAGCCCTGTATTTCACAATCTTTCAAGTTCATTGCATCAGACTTGTCTCTCACGGTGAAACATGAGAGACATTGCTGAGTAAGGTAATTTCTGCATATTATCAAGAACATGTGTAGTTAGAAGTTAGATTCTGTTAGTAACTTGTACTGTAAACACGCTGTACTGTTTGTGTTGAAATAATAAATAAATTTTTTAATTATATTGAATCAATCAATCAATATATTTGGCGCAATCGGTAGGACCGTGAAATATCAATATATCGAAAATTCTGCAAGAATTCAATTCGTTAAAAAATATCGATAGTCAGTTTCTACTGTTAATTCGCGATCCGAACATAATCAAATAATCGTCTCCCGAAGAAACTAACTTCATAAGTTTCGCGTTGTGATAGACTACCGTAAACTCAACGACAAAACTATCGACGACAAATTCCCCATCCCAGACGTAACTGACATCCTCGACAAACTCGGAAAATCTAATTACTTTACAACCATTGACTTAACTTCCGGCTTCCACCAAATAGAAGTCAATCCCGAAGACATTCCTAAAACCGCCTTCTCAACCAACAGCGGACATTACGAATTTAAGCGCATGCCGTTTGGGCTAAAGAACGCCCCCGCTACTTTCCAGCGCTTGATGAATTTTGTTTTAAAAGATCTGATCAATAAGATATGCATCGTATATCTCGACGATATTATTATTCTTGGTACATCTTTCGAAGAACATTTAATAAATATTGAAAAAGTTTTCAAAAAATTGCGCGAAGCAAATCTCAAAATTCAATTGGATAAATGCGAATTCCTACGTAAGGAAGTAGCATATTTAGGCCACATCATCACTACTGAAGGGATTAAACCAAATCCCGCGAAAATACAAGCGATAAAAAATTTTTCGATACCAAAATCACCTAAAGAAATAAAATCCTTTCTTGGGCTACTCGGTTATTACCGTCGTTTTATAGATAACTTTTCTAAAATAACAAAACCGCTTACAAATTGCTTGAAAAAAGGAAATAAAATAGACATAACTAATAAAAATTATACGGAATGTTTCGAAAAATGCAAAACAATTTTATCAAACAACCCCATCCTCCAATATCCTGACTTCAACAAAGATTTCATATTAACGACCGACGCTAGTAATTACGCTATCGGCGCTGTACTTTCTCAACGCGACGGAAACAACAAAGATCTCCCCATCTCTTACATCTCACGGACACTTAATTCTCACGAAATCAACTATTCTGTTATCGAAAAAGAACTGCTAGCAATTGTCTGGGCAACCAAACAATTCCACCCATACCTTTTAGGTCGAAAATTCAAAATTATCACCGATCACCGCCCTCTCGTTTGGCTAAATTCACTAAAGGAACCAAATCAAAAACTTATTAGATGGCGCCTCAAATTAGAAGAATTCAATTATGTAATCGAATATAAAAAAGGTTGCCAAAATTACGTCGCCGACGCCCTCTCGCGAATAAAACCAAAATTCGAAATTCGATATAATAACGCAGACATCTTTAAATCAGACAACCCATTAGTACACTGTGTTTCAAAAGATCTACATATGTCCCAAGGATTCGCCAAGCAAGTAAAACAAAATTACCCTGTATCAAAATTATTTAACGTAGATAACAAAATTTATATTCAAAAAGCACCCCGAACAATTTTGCATTTAATAACGAAGGAAATTTATTATCAAAGAAAACCAACCCTGCTAGATGTTAAGAAATGCCTGAATAAATTACTAGAATATTGTATCCAAAATGACATCAACCAACTCGACTTACCACGTATTTGTACAGGACATGACAAAATACCTTGGATAAAAATCGAAAATCTAATCCAAGAATTATTCGCTAACACCTCAATTATTTTTAACGTGTACGATAAGCCCGAAAATTTAGAATTAAATTTGAATACTGATAATGAATCAGAAATAGCCGAAGTAGGATCGGAATCCGAAAACGAAACGATACATTCAGACGAAGAAAGTCAATAAAACGGACTAACCTATTTAGACTCAAGTATTAACACTTGTCGCAACCAAGTAGTCGTAAAAGAAACCAATGGCAAAAATAATGTTAAAACAGAAAATTTTTTCGAAAATAAAATCCAACGCATTTATTTTTATTTAAATAAACAAAACTCAAACCCAAATATCACACAATTCATAAAAAATTATCTTCAACCCGGAATAACGTACTACTGTCTGATACCGGAAAATTTCAAAAAATATTTCAATTCCGTATTACAAGTATACTTTAAAAAAGGAAGTTATAGACTAATATGCTGTAAAAACATGGTTAAAGATATAGAAAACGTAGAAGAACAACAACTTATCATACGAAATTACCATGAGGGTAAAACTAACCACCGTGGTATCACTGAAACCTACAACAAACTAAAACTACAATATTACTGGCCGAACATGTCGAAAGACGTACAAAATTTTATTAATAAATGTGATATATGACTCGCGAATAAATATGAACGGAATCCCATCCAGATCCCTAATATCCTAACCCCAACAGCGGAGAAGCCTTTCGAAATATTACACATATTGTTGACGCATTTTCAAAATTCGCCATGGCCTACGTTGTAAAAGATAAAAACGCGATCATTATTTTAGGAAAATTAATAAAATACTTTACACATTTCACTATTCCAATAAAAATTATATCTGATAACGGTTTAGAGTTCAATAACAAAGTGATCCAAAATTACCTAGAATTACGAAATATAAAAATTCATTACACTTCAGTAGACAACCCGAAAAGCAATGGAATAGTAGAGCGATTCCACTCGTCTCTAATTGAACATATGCGTATTATAAATCAAAATTCGATAATAAAATCCCTCAAACTTAAAGAACGCTTAAACTACGCATTAATTGCGTACAACAACAGTATTCATGCTACTACAAAACGAACCCCAATCGAAATTATATACGGCATAGAAATAAATTTAAACGTAAAACCCGAAGAAATTGTTGTTGAAGATTATGTGCTTAAACATTCCGAAATACTAAAAGAAATAAATCAACAAGTTAAGCAAAGTACACGTAAAAATCCACAAACGAAACACAGGCAAGATTGAGAAACCTAAATTTAAGAAAATTAACGTAAAAGCAGTTGTACATGAACGCGGACAAATAATCGATGATAAAAATAAAAAACATAAGTTAACACAACTAAAGAAACCCCGTGTTACTGTTTCAGATTAATTCCCTTCGGAATTACATTAATAACAAAAGATGACCAAAACCCTGGCATCAATATTCTCGAACTCGGCCTTGCACACATACAGGTAAACACTCAAACCATAATTGTCAAAATTCCCCTAGAAGAACTATTCAAACAATCCGAAATACTTGAAGGAAACATCAACGCATTTTATTCAAAACTAGAACTCTATAAGATTGATAATAGTGTAATTAATAACCGTAACATATTAAATTCCTTATTAAATCACATTCATGAAAAAATTCAACTACTTAACCTACATCGCAAAAAACGTGGATTGATCAATAATTAAAAGTATAACCGGCAATCTCGACGATTCAGATAAGGAACGTTACGATCAAATACTTAGTAATATTGAGAATAATCAGAAAATCACATCTGTTAAAATTAACACACTTATCCAAATAAATAATAATATTACAGCCCAATTCAATGACAAAATAAAATTGATTAATGAAAATAATAATGCTTTAAATGAAAAAATTCAAATAATAAACGAACACGTTATAGTAATGTGGGACGAACTAACAACAATAAAATTTCAGAATATTATTAACGAATTTATACAAGTAGCACAAGATATTTATTTTACTTTAGTCCAACTTGAAGAGACATTCACATTCTGTAAATTTAACGTTCTATACTTTGGCGTAATTAACCACGAACTGTTCCTCAGAGAAATAAACAAAATCGAAAATAAACAACTACGTTCACTTGTACTAAACAACATTCAGAACAACGACATACTAAAGACCTATTGCACTTATAATAACTTAAAACTAACAATCCTTATTGAAATACCTGCAAACACACGAGTAGAGAACCTGATACAAGTCACACCTATCCCGACAAAATTACATAACACATATGAGACTATAAATATTGTAAATGGATTATATTCAAGAAATAATTGTAGAGTTAGATCCATTAATAAATGTACGAAACTAGATGATAAGGAATATTACTGTATAGTTGAAAATAATGAGTATAGTAAATGTCTAGAAAATATTGTCTGTTATAAAGAATTCGAACACTGCCAATATTCAAAATTATCACAAATAAACTCAATAATAAATATAAAAAACTCAAAAATTAAATACTTATACTTTCCAAACGAACAACAGGTTAAATTTACTTGTAATAAAAATTTTGAAATAAAAACTCTTAAAGGAATTTATGTCACCGAAATGTGTGAAATAAATAATCAAATAGAAGTATCCAATAACTTTGGCAATTTAATTGATTTAAATCAAAATGTAACAAATTTACAAATAAAACATTTAGAGAATAAAATTCAGAATATTTCAAATTTTAATATAGAAAAACAAAAGGAAATTCGTTTGGATTCAATTTATAATATTAATAATCAAACTCATTATATAATATTGTACACTTTTATAATAATTATTATTATTGTTATTATATGTTGTAGTTTAAGAAACTTTTGTAAATGCAGAACTTATCTCTCCAAAAACACAAATAATCATAATGATATAGAATTAAACCAAATTACATAAAAGCAACACTCCCTCAGAGTTAGCTTTTCTTCTTAACGGTGGAGGAGTAATATAGGAGTCCAGCCCTGTATTTCACAATCTTTCAAGTTCATTGCATCAGACTTGTCTCTCACGGTGAAACATGAGAGACATTGCTGAGTAAGGTAATTTCTGCATATTATCAAGAACATGTGTAGTTAAAAGTTAGATTCTGTTAGTAACTTGTACTGTAAACACGCTGTACTGTTTGTGTTGAAATAATAAATAAATTTTTTTATTATATTGAATCAATCAATCAATATATTTTCTATGTTACGGGAAATCACCCCGTGTGTTTCCGCCGCTGATTACGTCGAGTAACACACATTTAAATTGGTAAAATAAATATATTTAATAACAAATAATATACAAATAATAATATAATAAAACTGAGTTAGAAATATGTGAAGTTGATTTTAAATGTTTTTGCTTCCAATTCTGTGGATCAAGTTCAAGTTCAAGTTCAAGTGTAAGTACAAGTGTTAATTTATTTATTTATTTATTTATTTAATGTTACTCTGTACAACAGGACTTTAATCCCAATTACAGTACAGGGTCCGCACTCACCGAGCCGCAGTGTGCTAGTTCATATAATTTTTTTAGCTTGAGTGAGATTCGAACTCGGGATCTCCGGATTCGAATTCCATATTGCTATCCACACCACCGTACTGACGGTGGTTTTTGGTTCGAGACTCTTTTAAGGAAACTTGTTAACCAACCCCTAAAAGGAGGGGTTGATGAGGAGGACCAATGAGATGAAGTACCACCCACTTGGGAAATTGATTTGGGTGGTTTGAAAGTTGGAAGGAAAACCAACTACTCGACGCCACAAGAGTAATAATTTTAAATAAAACTCGGGAATTTCCTGGAACGAAGGTTTTAGGAAAAAGGGTTCGAAATGTTGTATAAAAGAAATTTAGGAGCGACTGTGTGAAGGGAAGTCATCTAGGAATCGTGGACAAAGACATCTTTACAAAAATAAATACAATTGTAACAAGCAAAAATATCTTTTAAAAGAGAACAATTTGGGTTTAAATTGCTCGGAACGAATTGCTGTAGTATTTTTTACAACTAAAAGTGTCAAGGGATATTTACAAATATGGTTATAAAGTCAAAGCAATAAATCTAACTACGTCTTAAAAATACATGAATAGAACAACCTAAAATAAGATAACTATGTATAATATAGTTATGTAGACTAAGACAAATTAAAATTTAATTTAATAAACTAATTAAAATTAAAGGTTGTGGAGCGGTTCCATAACATCTAGTTGACCATGGTTATACGTGTTATGTAGTTTGTTGACAATGTACTATACGTCAAAAGTGCCTGCTAGTATTGGATGCCAGGATTACTCTGGTTTTCTGGACCTTTTCACAATTTTAGAAGTTAAGTTTACCTTTTCAAATATTTATATATCAGGAATCAGTATGTTATTTTTCACTATAAGATATATGTGGTGACTTGATTATTTACATTTACAAATGAAATGTTTATTTTTTGTGACTTGATTATTTTAAAATGAAATGTTTATTTATTTTTTGATAATTATTGACAGTTGAGTTATGTTGGCAAGACAGTTCGATTATTATGATTGTTGTATTATTATGACAGATGTTTCTTTTCATATTTATAAAATAAAGTTCCTTCTTGCCTTTTAAAAAACACGCCTTGTTTATTAAAACAACCCCTGTATTTTTTCTAATTATAATTAACTACAATTGTTAAGTTGTTATATTTCTATGTTACGGTAGTTATTTTATTTTTTGGTTGGTTACATGTTTTTGGTGAAAATAATAAAGACGTTAAAAGCTTATCTTATATTTCTAATTAATAATTAATATATTACATTGGTGACTCCTCATTACACATTTACCTCGTATCCCTGAAACGAATCAAGTTTTTCCTCCGATTGCACTGGACAATTCCACGATGGATGTGTCAACTTTAACTGGACCCTTCAAGTTACCAGACTATTGGCCTGCTGATCCAGAGTTGTGGTTCGCGCAAGTTGAGACAATTTTTGCTTCACGGAGAATATCATCTGAACTTTCGAAATTTAGCAAAATCGTACAAATTTTAACACCACAGTTCGCAAATGAATTTAGAGACATTATAGTGGCACCTCCAGCGGATCTACCTTATACTACTTTGAAAAATGCCTTAATTCAGAGAACGGGGCAATCTGAAAAAGAAAAACTGCAACAATTATTGAATTTTTCTTCATTAGAAGACAAGAAACCTACTCAGATGTTGAGATATTTGCGTCAACTTTTAGGATCTAAGCTTTTGGATGAAAGTATTTTGGAAGAATTGTTTGTACAAAAACTACCAATCAACATACAACTGATATTAACATCAATGCCTAGCAGTTCATTAGAAGACAAGGCTATAATTGCCGACAAACTTCTCACTATTGCCAATCCATCTCTTTCTGCAATTTCTGACGAGTCATCAACCTTAAAAAAATTATCTCAAGAAATTAAGGACCTGAAACTGGAATTATCGACTCTAAAGAATGCTACCACAACATCCAATTCAAATTCATCGTCATCTTCAACTCTCTGCTGGTATCGCTCAACGTTTGGGAAGAAAGCCAAAAAGTGTGTTTCACCATGTTCAGGTCCACCCTCATTGACAAAACCTGAGGTGCTATCAAACTCAGAAAAATCATTTTATAAAAAATCTAATTATATACCTTTTGTTTCCAGTAATAGTTTTTATACAACGTCTGCTAAGTTCTTTTTTTTAACTGACAGACATACCAGTCAGCGTTTTTTGGTTGACAGCGGTGCACAGGTGAGTGTTGTCAAAGTTAATAAAAATTCCAAAAATCAATTAAACCTACATTACCTGCAAGCTGCAAATAATACTAATATCAAAACCTACGGTTATAAACAATGACATTAGATTTAGGCTTGTCAAAAAGTTTTACCTGGAAGTTTATCATTGCTGATGTCCAATATTTAATCCTTGGAGCTGATTTCTTAACTCATTACAAACTTTTAATAGATCTGTCAACAAAATGTGTTATAGAATCTAGTCATACAAAAAATATTAACAACATCCATAATCCAACAAACACTTTCGAACACGTACTATTAAACTACCCTAATTTAACTAAAAATTTAGATTTTAAACGAGACATTAACCATGCAGTCAAACATCAAATAGTTACGGTTGGCAATCCTACTTTTGCGAAGCCACGTCGTTTGGCTCCAGACAAGCTCTTAATTGCCAAAAAAGAGTTCAATCGTGTGCTTGAAATTGGATTAATTCGTCCATCTTCAAGTGCTTGGGCTTCACCTCTGCATTTGGTTCAGAAGAAAACGTGTGAATGGCGTCCGTGTGGCGACTACCGTACTCTTAACTCTCAGACTACACCCGATAGATATCCATTACCCCACTTACAAGATTTCACTTCAAACCTGCAAAATGCAAACATTTTTTCCAAATTAGACGTTGTAAAAGCTTATAATCAAATTCCGATGGACGAGGAATCTATTAAAAAAAACGCAATCACCACACCTTTCGGTCTCTATGAATTTGCCATTTGATTGAGGGTGATAGGCTGTAGTCTTTTATGTCTTTATGTGATGTGATCCAAGTAACAATAATAAATTGGTAAACAACGCTGCATTAAATTGTTGCCCTCTATCAGTGGTGATAGTTTTAGGGACACCGAAACGCGAAATCCATCCCGAAACAAAAACTTTCGCAACAGTCCTAGCTGAACAATCTTTTAAGGGTATAACTTCCGGCCATCTTGTAAAGCGATCGATGCAAGTTAGGACGTAGGAGCAACCTTCTGAAATCGGTAACTTTACTATATCGATATGTACCGAAGCAAAACGTGAAGAAGAAATACAAAATTTTGAAATTGCAGATTTAGTGTGTTTGGTTACTTTTGCTTTTTGGCAATTTAAACAGTTCCTAGTCCACATTGTAATATTTTTGGTTATATCTTTCCAAACAAACCTGGATGAAATTAATTTTATTGTACCGTTTATCCCTGGATGAGAAAGAGAATGAAAATGATTGAAAAAAGTGTTTTGAAAAGCTGTTGGTATGTATGGCCTACAATTTCCAGTTGACATATCACAACACAATTTGACTACAGCCTATCACCCTCAATCGAATGGCATTATAGAAAGATTTCATCATCACTTAAAAGATTCTTTAAAAACTTATCTAAATTCTTCCCATTGGATGGATTTCCTTCCATTTGTACTACTGGGTATTAGATCTACAATAAAAAACAATTACTGTAGTTCTGCAGAGTTAGTTTATGGTGAAAAGTTAAGATTGCCAGGAGAATTCATACCTACAAAACCATCATTTTTAGCACACGATTTTGACACTGCTCAATTTTTGACGACTCTCAAAACTGCAATTAATAAACTGAAACCTTTTTCTTCTCAAACATCTACATCTGTACCAACTTACATTCCTCCAAATTTATTTCTTACTACTCATGTCTTCGTCAGAAATGATGCAATTGGACCGATTCTGAAACAAGCTTTTGATGGTCCAGTTAAAGTTATAGACAGATATAACAAATTTTTCAAAATACTGATCAATGGAAAAATAGAATCAGTCAGCATTGACAGACTTAAACCAGCATACATAGACAGTACTTAATTATGACAAAATTAACCAAAATTTGGAATTTTATTACATTTGACAGCGTCACCTGAGTTACAACTGTAACCTTAAAATTTCTATTGTTTGTATATTAATATTTTTGTACTAAGTAAATATTTTTTTTTTGTTTTTCCATGCTGTCCCGTTTTGGAGGGAGTAGTGTGGTGACTTGATTATTTACATTTACAAATGAAATGTTTATTTTTTGTGACTTGTTTTTGATAATTAACTACAATTGTTAAGTTGTTATATTTCTATGTTACGGTAGTTATTTATTTTTTAGTTGGTTACATGTTTTTGGTGAAAATAATAAAGACGTTAAAAGCTTATCTTATATTTATAATTAATTATTAATATATTACATATATATGTAGTGCTCAATGTTATTTCGCGTTTCGGTGTTCCTGATTCTGTTACTACCGATAGAGGTCAGCAATTCAATTCATCTTTATTTAAAAATTTATTATTATTATTAGGATCACATCATATTCGAACGACAGCATATCATCCACAATCAAATGGAATAATCGAGATATTTCACAAACAATTAAAAAATTCATTAAAGACTTATAAACATTCAACACAATGGATAGATTTTCTTCCATTGGTCTTGTTAGGTATTCGATCTTCAATTAAAAAAACTAGTAATTGTAGTTCTGCAGAACTTGTATATGGATGCAAAATTAAATTACCGGGCGAATTTTTACCATCATCTACATTTAAGCCTTCAATTAATATTGATTATTTACATTATTTAACAGATATTAAAACAGCAATTAATAAATTTACTCCAATTACTTCTAATAATAATCATACATGTAAACAAATATTTGTACACCCAGAATTATTTAAAACTTCACATGTTTTTGTTCATAACACTGCCATTGGTCCGTTACTTAAACGACCTTTTGATGGTCCATATAAAGTTGTTAAAAGATATAAAAAATATTTCAAAATTTTGATAAATAATAAATTAGAAACAATTTCAATAGATAGATTAAAACCTGCCTTTATTGAGAGCTCTAATGAATAAGTTGGAATTTGGTATCTTTATTAACACCAATTGTGTACAAATATATGTATACTCATATATATATATATTTCTTATTATGTTTATCTTTCCTTCACGATTTCTTTTGTTTTTCTTTTTGTAGGGGGGAAGTATTGTAGTGCTCAATGTTATTTTTAATTTGAAAAACAAAAGAAAACGTAGGCGTGGGGAAAAGAAAGATGTTTTGTTGTTGTTGTTAGTTACGATGAAAAGAAAATTAAAATTATTATTCTGTCTAATTGTATTTATATTTATTTATTATAAATTAATTAAAAACCAATAAGTTGGTTTTTACATATATATATATATATATATATATATATATATATATATATATACAGGGTGTTAATTAAAAATCTGGCCATAGGCGTTTAACATGGGAAATCAGTTTTTCCTTGCGCGTTGCTTCCCAATTGATTTTAGACAAAAATGCTTCAAATAAAAGTTGTAAAGCTTAAAATTCTGCATGTAAACCACTAATCAGATTTTATTTATGGCATTTCATAACCGAGAAAATAAATTTTAAAGATTTTTGAAAATTGCTTATTTGTAGCGATAGCCATGGAACTCAAACAAAACTACAAGCAATTGTATGACATTGTAACTGTCAAAATAAGTTTTTGTCTTGTGATTTTCGTTTAATAGAAGTTAAATATGTAGACAATTAAATTGAATTATGGCCAGTTATACAGCCAAAAATTAAAATTTAGTTTAAATAAATAAGGGCAAATCGAATGTGTACAAAGAATTATAATTTAAATTTTTATACCTAACTTAATTGATGTACCTACGTATAAAACAAATCTGTTTCTTAAATACATTGTTTTAATTTCAGAATACCTACATAGCTCTCAACACATACAAAATAAAACAGAAATGAAGACAAGAATATTGTATTTATTTAATAAACAGAAAACAAGGATGCATATAATTTTATATTAAATGTTCGAATAACCCTCCATTTTTCGCTAAACAATACCCAAGTCTATTATAAAAGCCGTCCTAACATTATGCAGCTGTCTGGCATTTATTTTTCTACATTCATTGGAAATTGCATCTTTAAGTTGTTCAATATTTTCAAATCTTTCTCTGTTTACAACATTTTTCAAGTGTCCCCACAAAAAAAAAGTCGCACGGTGTTAAATCGGGTGACCATGCAGGCCAATTAATTGTTCCTCTTCTGCCAATCCAACTGTTCGGGAATGTATCATTTAAATACTGTCGTACTACATGAACATTATGTGCAGGACATCCATCATGTTGAAACCACACATTTTCCAAATTTAAAGTAGCAATCTCTGGTCCCACCTTCTCGATAAGAAGTTCTAAGTATTTGTCAGAATAGATTTTTTAATAAAAAACGGTTCAATTATATGGCTACCAAGTATACCAGTTCACACATTTACCCTTTGTATGTACTGAGAATTAGTTTCTAAGATGTTGTGCGGATTATGCTGTGACCAATACCGACAATTATGTAGATTTGGCTTTTTGTTTAAAGTAAACGTACATTCGTCCGTAAAACAAATATTTTTTATAAAATTTCTATTCTCATTTGCCTTTTCCATAATAATTTCGCAAATGTTGGCACGATTTTCATAATCATTTGGAAGAAGTTCCTGATGGCAGTGGAACTTGTATGGATGGTATTTATATTTCTTAAAAATATTGTATACTGATACATGGCTAATTCCGACTTCGGTAGCGATTTCCCTTAAACTAAGGGTAGGGTTTGCTTCAATTATGGCCAAGACATTTTCTTCATTATTATAAGACACATGATTAATTTCTTGATTCTTAAAATTGAATGTTCCAGTCTTTTCAAATTTTTTAATAAAAGTTTCTATTGTGGTTTTACTTGGAATTCGTCGATGTGTCCAGACTACACTTATTAAATCAGGTATTTTTCTGTAGCTTTGTCCAGAGTAGCACCATTTTCTGATCTGAAGCTTTTCTTCATGAGAAAACTGATCCATACTTTCAAAAATATTTGTTTTTAAACGAAAATCACAGACCAAATATCTAAAGAGAGACTAGACAGAGAAGGCAAATAATTTGTGATAGAAGTTCAGCGCCTCTACTTTTATATCCTAGAACTAATTCATTATTTGAAATAAAACGCGGCGAATATTTCAATTAATATTAAGTAAGGTTCTATCAAGTAACACATCGCCAATTTTTAAAGACTGTTAAGTATTTTTATTCAATTTTAATAATATTATATATTACATATATTAAAAAAACATATTTTAAAAACAATATAAAAAACTTATCTATATTTTCTAAACTCAATTGTTGGTTCCTGGAAGGCCCAGGTAAAATCTCTGAAGACACCTTAAGTACACGAGGTATAACCTGAACCAGTGACAAATTAGTCGAAGGTCCAGAAAGAGTAGAATGATGTGGTAATTCCACAACTTCTGATGGGCGGATTTCTGGTTCTGCAAAAATAACATGACAAAGATATACTAAATTCTGGAATTAATCTGTGCGAATTATATGCAAATTAAATTTTGAGTATTCGATTTTATGTTTTTTAAAAATAATACTAAAATCTTTATTAATATTATAACTTTATTATAATTTGTATATGGTTACATATGAGTCACAGTACTTGACTGTGCAGAGTCTACGATACAAAGAGCGTGCTTATTCACTAAACTAGCCTATTTATACATTTCTCTTATCTTCTAAATATGCAACCTATACTAGATGATGTTATGACTAATATCTTGAAACAACAGGTTCAAGATACATAATTTACATTTATCTTATCTTCTAAATGTGCAACCTATGCTAGATGATGTTATGACTAATGTAATGAAACAACAGGTTCAAGATACATAATTCCTCCCCTTTTAGTTTTTTCATTATATTTGTTCTTACATAGCTAGTTCACTTAGCTTTTTTCTTACTGTTTTTACCTTTCTTAATTTTCTTTCATTTCTATATAATTTTATTTTAGGTAATACATATTTTCTTAAAATATAACAACTTATTAATATAAATATTATAACATATATTATATAAGAGTGATGACTGCTATTTTCAATTTTGATTTCTTTTATTTTTATAATTTTCGGTTCATTTAATATAATATCGGAGATATTCTGTAATTTAGTATCATTAAATTTTGAACTTATTAATTCCTTCTCAAATGTTTTAAATTCAATTTCTTTATATTTTTGTAGAATTCTTTTAAATGTGAAATTATTTATTTGACATTCTTGGTTAATTTTTATCTTATAGATTCCTTGAATATTTCTTTTTATTTTTATTTCGTTACAGTTCATTTGAATTTCTTGCTTATTTGGACTAATCATAATTAGTTCATTTGTATTTTGAATTAATTCAAAAGTATTCTTTTTCTCAATATTATGGTATTTGCAATCATCATCCTTCTGCTTATCTAGTATATTTCCCATACATTTACTTATTTCTATAAATTGTGTAATACACAAGTATTTATTCTTAATATAACTACATTCGCTTATTTTATAAGTCTTATCTTGTGTGAAATATAATTGTTGAGGTTCACTCATTATTATGAATCCATCATTCTGAATCATTGGTAATGGGGTAAACTGGTTTAATTTGAAGGATTCTTGGGAGAAGGTTGGTATTGATATTATAAAGTATATTTCTCCGTTATAGTATTTACAATGGGTTTCTATTAGTTCGTTTAAATTCCAAATGTCGTTATTTTGTGTAGTTTGTTTTAAATTTTCATAAGATATTATACTAACGTCTAGTTTGTGTAATGAGCAAAAGGTTAAACTTGTTTCTATTTGTTTTATTAATTCATTTAAATTCATTATTATTAATATTAATTTCTGAAATTTTTATTCAATTTTTAGTTGATTTATTTTTATATTTTTACTTCTGTTCTTTTTATCTAATATTTTAATTTTTCCTAATAGAGGGTTATAATTTTTAACTGAATATTTTCTGTATATTGGTTTCTTTATTTTATGAATAATTCTAGGATTCTGTTTAACATATACTTTATCTGTTAATTCTAAAGGATTGTCATTTTCTGTATTTCGTTTTAATTTTTCTCTTTCTATTCTATCTTTTATAATATGCTTAATTTTTCTTTGTTGTTCTTCATAATTTTCTCTTAATTTGGATTGGTCTGTTTTTATAAAAATGTTTTCATTTGATATTCCGAAAAGTATTTCAACTGGACTGAGTTGTGTTGTACTATGTTTTGTATTATTATACGCTAATGTAGCCATTCGTATTTTTTCTGACATTGCTATGTTTTTAGTGTCTGGTCTTGAGTGTAATATTCTCAATTGTTCTATTAATGTTGAGTGAAGTCTTTCCACTGCATTACTTTTAGGGTTATTAACACAAGTTATATGTAATTTAATTTTCTTTTTACTTAAGAGATCTTTCATTAATGTGTTATTAAATTCTGTACCATTGTCCATTATTATTTCCTTAGGTATTTTGTATGTTTCAAAGTATATTCTTAATTTATCTGTTATTTGTTTTGCGCTCTTATTTTCGACCTTGATAATCTGTGCGTGCTTGGAGAACTGATCTAATATCGTCAAGTAAGGTTCTTTATTTAGTGATAACAAGTCTATGTTTATCATTTCAAATGGTGTGCTTGGTGTTATTGTAAGATTGTCAGTTATTTTTATAGGTTTTCTTTCATATTTATTACATCGGCACGTTTCACAGTTGTTTATATATTCTTGAATGTCTTTATTCATGTTTGGCCAATAATATTTTTCTTTTAATTCTCTTATGGTGGCTAAAATTCCTCTATGATTTGTAAGGCCTGTGTGAAAGTCATGTATAATTTCTAATTGTTCCTCGTTATTTTCTACGTTGTTTACTAATTTTGTACACGCTATGATATATATAGAATTTGGTTGGAAATTTTCTTGTAATATTTTTGAAACTTCTTTATCTAAATCTTTTTGAAATAAGGCTAAATATCTAATTTTTGGGGTTAGATAAGTTTTTATAAAATCTATAACATCTTGTTTAAAAGTTACTTTATTAAATTTACAAATAAGTCTTTGTTTTTTATTGTCAAAATATTTTTCTATTTTTATTTCAGTATCCCTGTCTACTTTATAAATTATTATTTGATTATCCGCTATATTAATTCTCTCATCTAAATATTTTATTCCTGCTATGGGATTCTCATTTGCGCTGTGTACCGTTTGGTTATCTTCTTCTTGATCTATATTATTTTGTTCGCTACTGTTTTCTGTTTCGTTATGGTTAACGTCGGGTAATGTGAAAACGTTTATTTCTATATTAGTATCTTCAAATATTTTATTTATCTTTTCTCTTACTTTTTCCCATTCTAATTTGTCTAAACCGCATCCTAATTTTGGGATGTTTATTATAGGTAGTTCATTTATAATCATGTAATCTCTTAATTCTTTTAAAGGTTTGTCCAAATTTTTTAATAATGGTTTATCAAAATGATTTATTTTTGTAATTAGGTGAAATATTATTTTATTATTTATTTTTTGAATAATGATATTTTTATTATTTCGTTCTTTGCAAAAGTCTTTGCAATCATATTTTAAATTTATTTGTTCCGCCAGACCTCGTGACATTTCGCAGTTTTTTGATATACAGTGTGCGATGGGATTTTGTTCTAATACGTCTCCTATTAAATTATTTAATTTAAATTTGGGTTTCTGTCTGGATAGTAGGTCTGCAACAACATTCTCTTTACCTTGTAAATAATTTATCTCAAAGTTATATTCACTCAATTCTATTTTCCATCTAATTAGTTTTTGATTCGGGTTTTTCATGTTGAATAACCAGATTAAAGGTTTATGATCTGTTTTTATGGTGAACTTCCGTCCGTAAATATATGGTCTAAAATTTCTAACTGCCCATACTATTGCTTTTAGTTCTTTTTCTATTGTACTGTAATTCTGTTCCGCTTTATTTAAAGTTTTAGAGGCATAACATATAGGTAATTCTTTATCGTCTGTTTTTTGTGCTAATATAGCGCCTATTGCAAAGTCGCTTGCGTCTGTAGTTAATATAAATTCTTTGTTAAAGTCTGGGTTTTGTAATATTGGGGATTTTATTAATGTGTTTTTACATTGTTCAAATGCGTTCTTATAATTTTCATCATCTATATCTATTTTAACATTTTTTCTTAGACATTGTGTAAAAGGTTTTGTCAAGTTTGCGTAATTAGGTATGAATCGTCTATACCATCCTAAAGTTCCTAAGAATTGTTTTATTTCTTTTTGTGTTTTTGGTAAATTTAAATTTTTTATTGTCTCTATTTTCTTCTCATCTGTTGTTAGTCCGGTTTGATTAATTTTATATCCTAAAAATTTAATTTCTTGTTGTAAAAATTCTGACTTGTCTATTTGTATTTTTAAATTTGCTTGACGTAGTTTTTCGAATACTAGTCTTATATTTTTTAAATGTTCTTCTAAGTTTTTGCCAAATATTATAATGTCGTCCATATATACTAAACAGATTTTATTAATTAATTCGCCTAATGCTTCATTAATCATTCGTTGAAATGTGGCAGGTGCGTTTTTAAGTCCAAAAGGCATTCTAATGTATTCGTAGTGTCCAGAACTTGTGGAAAAAGCTGTTTTTTCTCTATCATTTTTATTCATTTTTATCTGGTGGAATCCTGAATGTAGGTCTAGGGTTGTAAAGTATTCGGAGGGTCCGATGTGATCGAATATCGTGTCAATGTTAGGTATTGGGTATTTATCATCTTTCGTTACTGAATTTAGTTTTCTGAAATCTATTACCATTCTAGTTTTTTGTTTTCCTGAAGCGTCTAATTTTTTTGGTACGATCCAAATAGGGGATGACCAGGGTGAAAATGATTTTTGTATTATTTTATTATCTAATAATTTTTTTACATGTTCTTCGATGTCTTTTTCGTAAATTTGTGGAAGTCGGTAATTTTTTGTGTATACCGGCGTTTCATTTGTTACGTGAATTTTGTGTTCTATGGTGGTAGTGCAGGTTAGGTTTTCGTTTTCGTTTGGAAGCAGATCTGTGTATGTGTTTATTAGTTTATCTAACTCTCTTTTTTCTATATTATCTAAGTGACTATTTCTAATTTGTATATTATTTGTTTCTGCTTTTAAATTTGTTAATTCTTCTAATTTATATATTTTATCGTCTAATTTTACTTTATTGTCTTTAAAGTTTAGTTGTACATTTAATATTTTAAATGCTTCTATTCCGAGTAATATATTATATGTTTTATGAAATTTATAAACATAACATTTTAAAGGTTTTTTATGAATTTTTATTATTGTATATTTATCGCAATTAGATTTTCCGTTTACTGTTTTAAAAGTTAATTTTTCGTTATATGTTTTTACTTTAAATTGTTTTACTAAATCCGGGTGTATAAAGTTTATTGAAGAGCCTGTATCGAACAGTATGACATATGGATTAATTTTTAATGCTGGTAAGTTCGTTGTTATAGAAGACATTACTACTGTATCGCTTCTATCTGTGTCTCTAAATCTAAAAAAGAATCTTCATAGATTTTCTTTTGTTTTTCTTTCTCTAATCTTTCGTTGTTTAACTCTTCGTCTATTTGTTTATGAAATTCTTGGTCCATATCGAAATCTATTTCGTCTAAGTCTACTTCTTCTATGTTATTATTTTGTCTGATTGTTTGTGTAGACATTGGTTGTGTGATTCGTGTTTGTTGTGTCATAGGTTTTGGGTTAAATCGTTTCGTCTCATAATAATTTTTTATATTTTGTCTAGGTGCAAAATTTGGGTTAGTTCTCTGGTATTGAGGTGGTTGTTTGGGATTAAATGATGTTGATGGGAATGTTTGTGATGGGAACTTTTGTGGAGGTTGCCCATTGCCAAATTTTGGTCTTTCTACATTGTTTCTCAACATAGGTGATTGATTATACGTATTAATAAAGTTAAATTCATTTTTAATCATTAATTCTATTTGTTCCAAAGTTGTAGGGTTTTTAATAAGGAATGATCCTCTAACATGATTTGGTAGTAGAGATATAAATCTTTTTACTATAAATTTTTGGTTTTCATGAATTATTGCGTTCTTCTGATCTTGTGAATAATTAGTTAAGTGTATTTTTGATTTGTAAAGTGAAAATTTTTCAAGCATTATTTTCAAAGTTTGTTCTATTGATTTCGAAAATTTCGTATCCATGAGTTCTATCATCAGTGTTTCTGATGTACTCTTGTCTACAAAGTTTGTGGTCAGATATAATTTTAAATCTTCCCATTCTGCAAATTCGTTATTACTTGTAATTTCTATTGCTTGTTCAGTGAGTTTTAATTTTATCATGCTGAATGCAAACATTCGCTGATTTGCAGTGAGTTCTAGTGTATTAAAAATGTCCATAATCTTTGTGGCTTGTTTTATAAAATTATTTAATGTTTTAATATTTCCATTATAACATGGGATTGTTTTGAGATACATTTCTATTTCTTGTACAGTTGTGGTAGCCATTGTTATGCGATTTAATCTACTAGGTTTTAATTTAATTTTGATATATTTAGTTGTTGGTAACGGTGTTAAGGAATCGTCTGATTCTATTGATTCAGAGCTATCGCTTTCTGACATAAGTTGTATTATGTGTGTGATTGACCTGTGCCGGGTCTCGGTATTTTTATTACTAGTCGTAGCTAGAAATACCCCTGTGTATTATAATATAAATGTTTTACAAACTTATAAAGAAATTCTTACATTTGTATCGTGATTGTGATTATGATGATTCTTGTGAACATCATCTTCTGTTGCGGCTTCTTTTTCGTAGTTTTCGTGTTGTCTAGTAGAGACAGCAAGTGCTTCTGATGAGTGACGTGTTTCGGAACAGCAAGTCTTCCTAGTGGATTGGTCGACGTGATCTCGGAACAGCACTCTGGAGTACGTGAATCTTGTAGACGAACGTTGTGCCTTTGCGGCCTGATGGGTCCTGTTCGACCGGTTTTCGTAGATTTTTGTAGGTTTTGCTTGGTAAAGGATAAAAATCCACCACACAATTTTTTTTATTGTGTTTCGAAGCTATTAATCCTACCGAGCTGCGCCAATTAAATTTTGAGTATTCGATTTTATGTTTTTTAAAAAGAATACTAAAATCTTTATTAATATTATAACTTTATTATAATTTGTATATGGTTACATATGAGTCACAGTACTTGACTGTGCAGAGTCTACGATACAAAGAGCGTGCTTATTCACTAAACTAGCCTATTTATACATTTCTCTTATCTTCTAAATATGCAACCTATGCTAGATGATGTTATGACTAATATCTTGAAACAACAGGTTTAAGATACATAATTTACATTTATCTTATCTTCTAAATGTGCAACCTATGCTAGATGATGTTATGACTAATGTAATGAAACAACAGGTTCAAGATACATAATTTGCATATATGCAAATGAAAATAATTTTTAACAATAGTTATATGTATAACAAATGTTGAAAATACATTTCTTTTCATGAAAATAGAAGTGTATAATAATAAATGATGCATACCATTCGTAACAAGTAAAATCGTTGGATTTACCTTCTTCCTGAATGGTGTTTGAAAGCACGCAGTTTCAAAATGTAAAGTTTATATTCGCATGTGCCTGAGTGTGGAAGCAGGTTTATCTTTCACAAGTTCAACTGCTTAAAAACAGATAAACATTGAAATACCACATTCAAAAACAAACTAAACTATTATGTTAAATGAAATTAAATATTAAAAACTTACCTTTCAATACAGTAGAAAATCACAGAAACAATCAAAACACAAACTGGACACGAAGTAAAGTTTGAGAAAAGACCTATGAACGAAGCGTATACAACAACAGCAGCGAACAAAGTGACAGTTAAAATTGTTGTTGTTTTGGAAGTCAGTTTGAAATTTGAAACAGTCATTTTGCTGCCATCTAGCGTAACACCAAGTAAATACACGGCGTACAGTGCCTCTTTATTTATATCCAGAAACACACTTCTATCACAACGAATCCCATATAGCTGTCAGCCCCCTGACGAAAATCACGAAACACAAACTTATTTTGACAGTTACAATGTCATACAATTGCTTGTAATTTTGTTTGAGTTCCATGGCTATTGCTACAAATAAGCAATTTTCAAAAATTTTTAAAATTTATTTTCTCAGTTATGATATGCAACAAATAAAATCTGATTAGTGGTTTACATGCAGAATTTTAAGCTTTACAACTTTTATTTGAAGCATTTTTGTCTAAAATCAATTGGGAAGCAACGCGCAAGGAAAAACTGATTTCCCATGTTAAACGCCTATGGCCAGATTTTTAATTAACAGCCTGTACATATATATACAGGGTGAGTCTGGGAAGACGCCCCCCCCCCCTTTAACTTTTTTATTATGAGTAATAGAAAAAAATGGTTCATATGAAAGTTTTATTATTTTAAATATACTATTTGATGGCAGATGTAGTCAGGTTTACAAGATACGACTATCAACTTTTATTTTTTAAATAGCAACCTATAATTATTTTACTAAAACTTATAAAAAAAACGTTTTCAAATGTTTACGAAAGAAGAATTAATAGATATGATTCTAATAATTGGTGAATCGACTGGAATCATGAGAAGGGCAAAAAGAATTTTTTTTTTATTGTTTGCAAAATAAGTTAAATAAAGTAACCAGCAAATGTATACTTTTTTGGCATTAATTTAACACTGTTACATTTTGTTTATTTTCACATAGCCACCTATAATATTTGTATAAAAATTATTTCTAGTATTTCTCAATTTTCTTATTTTTCTCGAATTTTTTCAGATACATTAATAAAAACTAATACACCGTTGAAAAGAGAAAAAAATGGCGGTTTTTATTTTAGTAAAATAATTATAGGTTGCTATTTAAAAAATAAAAGTTGATAATCGTATCTTGTAAACCTGACTTTATAAAAAATATCTACATCTGCCATCAAATAGTATATTTAAAATAATAAAACTTTCATATGAACCATTTTTTTCTATTACTCATAATAAAAAAGTTAAAGGGGGGGGGCGTCTTCCCAGACTCACCCTGTATATATATATATATATATCCGGGTGTCTACTTTTTTTTTTGTTATATAGGAAATTCAATGGTAAAATTTTCATTACGCCATAAATATTTCCCTATTAATTTTAGAGCAAAAGTTTAAATACAAAAGTTGTTCAGAATTAAAAACTGCGTCCAACGAGCGTTTATTTATTGATATACGACGATCTTGTCACGAGATACAGGTAAATTAAAATTTCCATCTTTAAGTTGTTTACAGAGTGCCATGAAAAATTAAAAAAATAATAGTAACAACAAAGACAAAATTAATTGTTATCCAACACTTGGTGAAACTAGGTTTAATAAAAAGTATTAAAAAAACTCTTGGCTCAGTTTCATGAATTTTGATACTTTTTATTTAACAAATAATAGTATTGTTTAGTATTCTTTGAGTTTGACAGTTTGTGTTCTTTTAATTGTTACTTTGATTTCATTAAGATTAAAATAATGGAAAGATATACTACAAATGAAAATGAATTCGGAATGAAAAATTAGGGAAACCCAAATAAAAATTAATTGTGAAGTGTAGCTTAAAATAATTAACTTTTATACAAATAAAGAAAATTCAAATTCATGATCTCATCGATATCTTATTTAGTTAATTATTAAGTATTAAGACAATATTACAGAGAAATTCATAAATACAAAAAGTGAGACAATGTTATTTAAATTAAATGTTCAAAGTTCAAACAAATCGCCATTAACAGCCAAGCAATACCCTAGTTTATTACAAAATTTCTTGCGTACAGAGCTTAATTGTGTTTGAGTAATATTGTTCCACTCTTCAACAAATGCATTTTTTAAATCATTAATATTGACAATATTGCGTTTATAAATTTTCTCCTTCAAGTATGGCCATAAAAGAAATCACACGGGACTAGATCGGGTGATCTAACTGGCCAATTAATTGGACCTCCTCTACCAATCCAAGAATTTGAAAAACATTCATTTAAATATGATTTAACATTCCTACTACAATGTGCCGGACATCCATCTTGTTGATACCATACAACATTATCTTGGACAGAATATTCCTCTAATTGCGGACCAATGTCATTTTACAGCATATCCAAGTATTTGTCACTATTTAAATAGTTTTCAATGAAAAATGGTCCGATTATAAAATAAATAAATTCCAGCCCAGACGTTAACTTTCTCTGGATATTAGGTATGTATTGTTAAAATTAAATAAGGATTTGCTTGGCTCCAATACCGATAATTTTGTGTATTTGGTTCTCCTTGTAAAGTGAATGTAGATTCATCAGTAAAACAAATGAATTTCAAAAAAATTCTGTCTAAATTACATTTGCCATAAAAATTTCTGAAAACACACTTCTAGTAATTTTATCAGCCTCAAAAATTTCTTGGTGGGTTGCGTATTTGTAAGAGTAATATTTTTCCTTTTGTAATACTTTATGTACTGTTGAAGGATATAAAAATTAATTCAGCAGTTATTTGAAGCACACTAACATTTGGATTTTCAGTTGCACATAAAAGGATATTCAGTTTGTTTTCATTTATTTTATTCTCATTCAAATTTTGCTCCTGATGTCCTTGATTGATATTCCTACAATCCTTGCAAAGTTTTATCACAGAGCCAGTTTAATTAAATTGTTGAATTATTCTGTGAATGGCCATAGTGCAAGGAATAGGACGGTTTTCAAAAAAAATGCTGAATAAATCCCTCTCTCGATCGAATTTGCACCAAAAAACCATCTTACACACTAAAATTTTTCATTTGCAGTAAATCTTTCCATTATTTTAATCTTAATGAAACCAAAGTAACAATTAAAAGAACACAAACTGTCAAACTCATAGAATACTAAACAATACTATTATTTTTAACATATGACTTCGACTGAACGTACAGTAATGAAGATAATTTTAAAGTTAAATTTTTTTAAAGTTAAATTTTTATGAAAGAAAAATTCGGATGACGCCTGGATTCGAACCAGGGACCCTCCGCTTGCCGGGCAGAGATGTTAACCGCTACACCACGTCACCTGTGTCCGACGTATGGCTTCAACCGAATTCTTCTTTCATAGTGTCTAACGTAGCATCGATCCCAAAGACTCCTATATCTATGATAGGCATTGACAACGGGTTTCGTCTACAGCGACACAGTTCTGATTTATAGGGAATCATTCCACGAACTAATTTTTAACATATGACTTCGACTGAAGTACAGTAATGAAGATAATTTTAAAGTTAAATTTTTATGAAAGAAAAATTCGGATAACGCCTGGATTCGAACCAGGGACCCTCCGCTTGCCGGGCAGAGATGTTAACCGCTACACCACGTCACCTGTGTCCGACGTATGGCTTCAACCGAATTCTTCTTTCATAGTGTCTAACGAAGCCATACGTCGGACACAGGTGACGTGGTGTAGCGGTTAACATCTCTGCCCGGCAAGCGGAGGGTCCCTGGTTCGAATCCAGGCGTCATCCGAATTTTTCTTTCATAAAAATTTAACTTTAAAATTATCTTCATTACTGTACGTTCAGTCGAAGTCATATGTTAAAAATTAGTTCGTGGAATGATTCCCTATAAATCAGAACTGTGTCGCTGTAGACGAAACCCGTTGTCAATGCCTATCATAGATATAGGAGTCTTTGGGATCGATGCTACGTTAGACACTATGAAAGAAGAATTCGGTTGAAGCCATACGTCGGACACAGGTGACGTGGTGTAGCGGTTAACATCTCTGCCCGGCAAGCGGAGGGTCCCTGGTTCGAATCCAGGCGTCATCCGAATTTTTCTTTCATAAAAATTTAACTTTAAAATACTATTATTTGTTTTATTTTTCTTGCACTCTGTAAACAGCTTAAAGATGGAAATTTTAATTTACCTGTATCTCGTGACAAGATTGTCGTATATCAATAAATAAGGGCTCGTTGAACGCAGTTTTTAATGCTGAACAACTTTTGTGTTTAAACTTTTGCTTTAAAATTAATAGGGAAAAATTTATGGTGAAATGAAAATTTTACCATTGAATTTCCTGTATAACAAAAAAAAAGTAAACACCCGGTATATATAAATAAAAATATATAGCGTGTCTACTTTTTTTCCAAACATAGGATATTCAATCTTAATATTTTGATTAAGAGATATCTCTTACCAATTAATTGTAGAACAAAAGTATACTGAAGAAAAATGTTCAAAATTAAAAACTGCATTCATATAGTATAAGTTTGTCGTTCAATTGTTTCTTAGATCCGAGTTAGAAGCAAAAGAAAATACATGCTTTATGCAATTATCAGAGTTCCATGAGAAATAAAACAAATTAGATAACTTAATAATAGGTATTTATTTGTCTAGATTATGTAGAAAATAATAGTTGTTATAATTAATTTTATTATTAAATTAAATGCTCAAATAAATAAATAAATAAACAAATTAGAGCAAAGCTTCCAATTCTGGTCCAATATGTCAAATAATGTCAGACACAACAAACAAATTATTGTTTTATTTCTCATGGCACTCTGATAATTGCTTTAAAGCGTGTATTTTCTTTTGCTTTTAACTCGGACATAAGAAACAATTGAACAACAAACATATACTCTATGGATGCAGTTTATATATATATATATATATATATATATATATATAAATTATATTTATTATATATATATATATATATATATATATATATATATATATATATATATATATATATATATATATTTATGAAGGCAAGGACAACAAAAAAGAAGAGTAGAGGAAGACCACTGAAGACATGGGAAAATAACATACAAGAAATACTAAATAGGAACAATATCAGCTACCAAGACGCAAGAAGAATAGCACCGGACAGGAAAAAATGGAAAGACTTAATAAACAATATAGAATAACGACAAGGAATAAACAATCTCGACACCCATAAGGGTACTTAAGAGATTTAAACTGAATATATATATATATATATATATATATATATATATATATATATATATATATATATATATATATATATATATTATATCGGACCAACTACTAGATCATATGCCGATATGTCCTTTGTTTGGCCGTCACTCGGGACTCGAACCCACGACCTCACGGTCGTGAATCACGCCCTCATCCCGTGCGGCCATCACGCGGAACATATAACTATTTTTATCCACCTTTTTATTTTATTCTTAGTGAACCTTTTACTAAAATTGTCAAAAGTCAGCCCCAGGCAGCAAAATCCCTTAAGTCAGCATTGAATATATGAATAAGCTTACTATATACTTATTTCTCAGAACAAAGCTCTTTCTTGCTGAGCCTCTCCCACTCTACTCCCACTAGACTCACAGGTGTTGCACACGTCGGCTTGTAGAACACTTTGTTGTACTTCCTGTTAACTAGTTCGATCAGGTCTGCCAGGGCGCAGTCGCACACCCAGGGGTTCCCGCGCACCGTCAGATGTCGCAGTGAGGATAAATGTTGGAACACACTTGGCGACAATGTTTGTAACTTGTTGTCAGAAATCTCGATTGAGTGAAGTTCTGATGAAGTTGGGAACGCTGCTTCGTCTATGCGGTGAATGAGGTTGGAACCCAGAAGCGGGTAATTCAGTTTCTTCAGGTTCTGAACAAGAAATAGAAATTCATATAGGGTATTCATAAAATACAAATGACGAATAAGACGTCTACCGCGATTGGCTTACGCCATAAAAACATATGATACAAATAGTTAATTTTAATGGTTGTATTGAACCTATGTGGCAGTCAACTGTACGTCTGATTGGTTCCCGAAATTGAATACCACGCACAGACTTCTGGGAAATTCTGACAATTGTCTAACAAATGACACAATTTACATGTTTTAATTACAAATACTAATTATTCTGATTCTTTTCTAGGTTCAATGCTTTTACAAATTAAACCAAAATATTGAAATATATTAAATAACAGAAGATAAAACTAATATATAAATTACTAAAAAGTAGGAGATATTTATAAATTATAATATAATAGTTATTTATGTATCAAGTACCGAAAGTGCATATTTTCAGTACAAGCATGGATAATTGCAGCCCGAGGCAACGCCGCAATCATGCGAGTGCTGAAAACACTCTTTCTGTACAAGATGGATACAATTTTTTTTTTTCTACTATTGCTATGAAAAGTTGACAATTACGCTCTCATTTGTGATCGTAAAGTTGACGTTTTCTGTGGAACAATCGAAAAATATCTTTTTTGCGCGTCTCCAATGGCAACGCGCGAAAAAGACGTTAAATGCGCCCAATTCCAATGACAACGCGCGAAAAAGATATTAAATGCGCGTTTATTTCAATAGTTACCAGGGATACAAACAAAACAGAAACTTGTCATATTGACAGTTAACAGAATGAATTTATTTTCAATACGTATACGTTTTTAAATAATTTTAAGATGCAATCGTAGAAAAAAATATGTGTGTATCACGAGCGTAAAATGTCTTTGTTGCTCTTACACTATTACCATGCTCGAGTCATAAAGAATCGCTTTACGCTCTTAATACATAAATAACTATTTTTAATTGTGCTATTCAAAAAAAATTTACTTATTATGCAGTTTTTGAATGACATAATTTAAATAAAATCAATATATCGTTTCTAAGGAGACGACAATTGAAAATGTTTATTGACAACGAAAAATAGTTATTTTTATATGTGTGCAAAATGAGTATTTTTTGTTGCGCGTGAGAATGTTACTTTTAGTCATTCGAACGCACTAAAAAAGATGTTAAATGCGTGCGCGTTTCCAATGGCAAATCGCGAAAAAGATATTAAGTTCGCGCTTATTTTAATAGTTACCAGAGATACAAACAAAACAGAAACTTGTCATATTGACAGTTGACAGAACGAATTTATTTTCAGTACGTATCCGTTTTTAATAATTTTAAGATGTAATCGTAAAAAAATTATGTGTATCACAAGTGTAAAGTGTCTTCGGCTAGCGCTGCAATTACCGTGCTCGAGTAACAAAGAATCACTTTACGCTCTTAATATACAAATAACTATTTTGCTTTCTGATCAGTACATCAACTAATGTGTACTCTGATTTTTTTTCAATACTTTTGAAACACTTTGTATAATCAATTATTAGATTCTATGTAATATTGTAAATTACATGATTAATTATTCACTTCATAATGTTTTTATTTAAAATATAAAATGAATTTTGAATAATATTTGTTATTTTCGTATTATAAGAAACTTACCTTAAACAACCCAGCTTGCAATTCTGTTAACTTATTATTTCGTAAATTCATTTCAATAAGTTTTGCATTGTTGTCAAATGTAGAAGGGTCCAAGGATGAAATCTGATTGTAACTAAGATCTAAAGTATCTAAGACACGCAGGTTGGCCAATAGATTCTTAGGTATGGTTTCCAGCTGATTTAGAGGTGCACGAAGATGGAACAATTGAGTCAAATTTTCAAATAAATTTTCCGAGAATTTTGCGATATTATTTCTGGTGATATCTAGATATTTTAACGTGATTGGTAAATATATTTCATCCATATTTTTTAAGAGATTACTTCCAACGTTGAAATTTTCTAATTTGTTTAAATTTCTAAATAGATCAGTTGGTAAGTTAGATATCTTATTATCACGTATGTCTAGATTAACAAGGTTTTGACTGTACTTGAATGTTTCTGCATGTATAGTTGTTATTTGATTAGTCCATAGAAAAATATTTTTCAGATGTTTAGTAGACCAGAATAATTTATATGGTAGAATTTTTAATTTATTTCGTCCAACATTAAATATTTCTAAATGAACTAAATTATCTAATGTATTTTCATGTAGTTCTGTTATTTTATTCCCAGCAATGTTAAGCTCTTTCAAGTTGGTGTTACTGTTAAATGTATCCGGGTTCAAACTATCAAATAAATTGTTAGTAAGTTTCAAGTATTCCAAATTAATCATACCATCGAATGCATCTTTAGATACTGTTTCAATTCCACATTCGTCGAAAGTAATATGTGTTATATTTTTGAGATCATATCTAACAAAACTATCCCGTGTTAAATGTTGCTTCTTTTCTTTGTTTTCTTTACATCCAGTGAGTTTGATTGATGATGTTGGTAGAATTACTAGTAGCAGCACAGCTGCAACAAATAGTATTATTTGTGGCATGGTTAAAAGCACTTGTACACGCACACACTGGTTTAGTTTGAACACGACTGAACGTTTATATACACAAGCTAGAGCCTGGATGAGTCATTAGCGCTTTGAATTGGGGTTTCCAGATATACTATTTAAATTTAATGGTTGGAGCCGAAGATAAAAATATATTGAACGGCTGCTATGGTAATTGAAATTTAATTAATTTTAGACTATATAAATGAGTATTTCACGAACTGTTTCGGATTCTAGTGCGCAAAATGAATATCTCGCGCACGCGCCCAAATTATTTGTTGTCAGGTTTCATTAGTTACAACACATCAATAGTATCAAATTCATATTATTGTTGATTGTTTTCCTTCAATTTACTTAAATAAATCAATAATTATTGTATTATTCTTGTTTTTTGGCGCGTTCGAATTATTTTTATTGTCTCATCTAAAAGTAACGATCTCATGCGCAACAAAAAAACATTAATTTTGCGCACTTAATACAAAAATAAGTATTTATTTACTCGAAATTGTTAATTGAATTGTTAATATTATCGTTGAATTCAGAATAAAATATTGAATCGAATAGGGAAATAAAAAAAATATATTCCCATTTAAAATATAAATAAATAAATTCTTGTTTTGTTCATTAAAGTAGGCTGACAAATTAGAATTTGAATGTTTGGAGACGAAGATATAAATGTATTGAACGGCTGATATGTAAATACAAATTTAATTCATTTTAGACTATATAATTGAAAGTGATGAAGGAATGTTAACCTCATTTTATATTAAAAGAGCGGAAATTTTTTTAATTATAATTTTTAATTAAATCATCAATATCATATTTGTTATTTTCCTATATCAACAATTTGACCTCCCAGGGTGTAAAAGTAGCATTTTCCAGCTTGTATAAAAATAAATAAATATAGTATCACGCTTTTTACCTATTATTGGGTGTGGCATTCTGCCGTAGCAGATCTCGGTAGGTGATATATTTCTTCGCTTGAAGTGTGGTTACCAGCCGTCGAATCACGGCCCCTAAAGATGTTAATGGAGGGGAGCCACAGGGGTAGATTTAATTTGACGAAAATTATTTGTCGGCTGTGAGGATCGAACCAGGGTTCTCAAGATCCACAGGCCGACTCAAAACCACTGAGCCACCTAACCCATAAAATATGATTCGGCTTAATTTGTCTTTTAAGAATTAGGGTATGTGTTTGATTTTTTTGCAATTTCTAATAGTTCACTTTTCAAATAACATTTCTCTTAAATCATGTTGAGAGCTACTGATTATTATTCTATTGATGCCACTTTACAACCCTCAGCTTTATGTACCAACATTTTATTAAGAAATACTAATACTGTAAAAAAGAAGTATTACAAGCTTGAAGAATAATTGGGATACCAACAATAATGGAAATGTATACTTTACTGTTCTTTTTCCATAAGAAATTAATTGGCGTATATCTGCCCACACTACCAAAAAGATTGATTTTGAGTATAGTAGATATTACGAACATTCTGTTTGTTTTCGTAGTGTAATCTTCCGAGATACCTTATTAGGCAATGACACAGCCTTAATCTGGAATATTTTAATACATTCTCACAAACAGTGTCATTAGTAGCTTAATAAATCGTAATTAAGTTGTCGCAACCTTGGGATTACCAAGTGGGGAAACCCGTTAGGCAGTCGCTATCTTCGACTCGATCAACAAGTTCTCATCACTAGAACTCAGAAAAAAATATAACTAAACCAATCGGAAATGATTCTCGACAAAAATTAATTAGTTGCTAATTTTATTATCCTTCTAGAAATATACAAACTAAAGACGTGTCATGAAAATGTTATCAAAAACTTATTAGTATTGCTTAAAATACTTACTGTTTGTATATTTATATTAGAAACTAAGTACAATAGCAATTACTTAATATTTAAATTCCATATATGGGGTAGGTGGCTCAGTGGTATCGAGTCGGCCTGTGGATCTTGAGAACCCTGGTTCGATCCCCATAGCCGACAAACAATTTTCACCAATTTAAAAAATCTACCCCTGTGGCTCCTCCACCACTAATATCTTTGGAGGCCGTGATTTGACGGCTGGTAACCGCACTTCACGCGAAAAAAATATATCACTTACCGAGATCTGCTTAGGCAGAGTGCCACACCCAGTGATGGGTAAAAGGCGTGATGATATATTTATTTATTTATTTTATTTAAATTCCATTGTTTTGATTATTCTTATTATTATTAAACTAAAATTTGTAGCCTGTTATTATTATTTTTATTTTTTTTAATAGCACTTTGATTTCAGGCTTTAATTGAAATTACAAAGGTAAAATTAGTTATTCATTATTTAAACCTTTTTTTATTAACCTAAGAAGGCGACGTTTCGGCCAATATTTGGGCCATTATCAAGCAATTTTAGTATGAAATAACAATTAACAATTTAAATTTTAGAATGAAGGGTAACATAATTGAAGTCAATTGCAAAATTCCAAATTAAAAAACTTGTTGAGGTATTCACCTCAAAAGTCACATAGTAACAAAAATATTATTATTATTTATTTTATTCTTCTCTGCGGTAAAGATAAGTAGGTCTGCAACTAGGTAAGTACGGCTCCAGTATAGCCAGTAGTTACATTTACTTTTGTACTGTGATGTTAAATACTTTTATTCTACGATTGCTATGAAAAGTTGACAATTACACTCTCATTTGTCATCGTAAAGTTGACGTTTTCTGTGAAACAATCGAAAAATATCTTTTTTGCGCGTCTGCAGTGGCAACGTGCGAAGAAGACGTTAAATGAGCGCGTTTCCAATGGCAACGTGCGAAAAAGATGTTAAATGAGTGCGTTTCCAATGGCAACGCGCGAAAAAGATATTAAATGTGCGTTTATTTAAATATTTACCAGGGATACAAACAAACCAGAAACTTGTCATATTGACAATTGACAGAACGAATTTATTTTCAGTACTTTACTCTTCCACTATTGCAGCTCTCGCTTTCGGCTCGCGCTGCAATTACCGTGTTCGAGTAACAAAGAATCACTTTACGCTCTTAATACACAAATAACTACTTTCTACAATTGTCAAAAAATGTTCATTCTTTTTTCACTAATATCAATACGCAGTAAGTGATTTTTTTCATCGCGTATTTTGCGCATTATTTTGCATCCTAGTGCGCAAAATGAGTATCTCGCGCACGCTCCCAAATTATTTGTTGTCAGAGTTCATTAGTTACAACACATCAATATTAACAAATTCATATTACTGTTGATTGTTTTCCTTCAATTTACTTAAATAAATCAATAATTAAAGTATTATTCTTTATTTACAGTTGTTCAAAAAATGTTGTTTGTATCTCGTGGGCAAAATTATATTTTTTTTTGGGGCGTTCGAATGACTTTTTTCGTCTCGTCCTTCGGTTTCGACTAAAAGTAACATTCTCACACGCAACAAAACAACACTCCTTTCGCGCATAAAAATAACTATATGATTGTAAAATTAAATTAGAAGCGAATACATATTATGCAACATAAATAAGACGAGTATGAGTAAAGCAATAACTATTAAGTAATGACCCGATACACTAAAGTAATCTACAAGAAAATAAGCTATCTTGAAAACAAATAATACTCTAAACAAAATAAGAAAACAGAATACAATTACAGGCGAGTCCAACACCAATATAAATATAATAAAACCGCAACAATTGGGATGAATTTCAGAGTTTTGCAGTATGCCAAATCCCTCAAATAAACTACTCATTGACTGGTCTGAATTATGGATTAATCATCGTAAACTGTACGTAGACAACGTGGTGGTTATAATCTCAATCTGTATGCAACATAACCAAGCGAACACCGGTCCAGTGTCTAGTAAATGTTCGTAAATGTCAGTTGTAGTTACTAAAACAAAACAAGCCAGAATAAAAAGCAGATATCCATTTACTATAGTGTGAGAGGGAATGCCCTCAGCAACTGAATCCATTACAACAGATTATAATTGAACAGAATCTGCATCAGCCGATTCTACATGTGTCAAAGACTTTATATTTGGCGCTTTGTCCTCATCCTTCGATTCTACAAAACAGGAAAAGTGGGCGTGGCTACATATGTCCGCATCAGCCGATCGTAGTCTGAATCGACAGTAATTCCAGATTTGCTATGTGTGGAACCTTACCGGTAGACAGAGATGTGCATCTACGTGTAATCTTTAATTGTCTACATCTACACGTAGAAAATACGTCGACAATTCTAGCGACGTAGACAATGTAAACAATGTAGATAATGCATCTGACAGTTTTAAAATTCAACATAACCTAAATTTATTCCTTTGTAACTATTACATGTATTCGTATTCGTGAGCTCAGGTCATTATCGGTCTTTATATAATAAAACTAATAAAGCAAGTGCTCGTACATTACTAGACGAATGTCTGTCTTGGGTCTTGGGCGAACTGTCATATTTTTAAAATCGATCAACGCGCCATCTCACTAGACGGAGTTTTCTTTGGCGCTATTTTTAAAAGTAACCAGAAGACAAATTTTGAACGTTTTGCGCTGCACAACTAATTTTTTTTCATGTAATCCCTAGAATAAAAATAAAAATCTCTACCAACATTTAAAATTCCCTAGTTCTAGGGATAAAATTTTAATATGACTTATGTGAACACAGGTGTTTTCATTGTCTACATAGTCTACATTGTATACATGAAAAATGAAGACGTAGACTACATGATTGTTTACACGTAGAGAATGGCGTAGATTACTTGCAGTAGACTACACGCACATCCCTGCCGGTAGATGACAGCATAATTTTTTTCTGCGATTGCATCTTAAAATTATTAAAAAACGTATGCATACTGAAAATAAATTTGTTCTGACGACTGTCAATATGACAAGTTTCTATTTTCTTTGTATCCCTAGTAACTGTTGAAATAAGCGCGCATTTAATATCTTTTTCGCTCGTTACCATCGGAAACGCGCCCGTTTCATTGGAGACGAGCAAAAAAGATATTTTTCGATTGTTCCACAGACAACTTCAACTTTACAATGACAAATGAGAGCGTAATTGTCAACTTATCATAGCAATCGTAAAAAAATAACTATTGTACTCATTTATTTTTCTTGTCGAAGAATTTTGTAATAGAAGTAGAATCTTCTAAAATGAATGACGATAAAATTTGCGGTAGAAGAATCATGGATATACAATACTCTTTCATTGATCTAAAATCTATAAAACATCTTGATATCGAGTGTTTTTTTTTCGACACAAATAATTATTGAAAAGTATTTTTAAATTCAAGTGTAATATTTGTAGCATAGAAAATAAAATTCACCCTGAAAATTCAGAGATAACATCGAATGTCAATAAATTAGTTGTTATGAAATGGCTGTTGTTTCCATGAATTCGAAAGTTTTCATAAAAAAACTCAAGTAGGTATGGAACGTAAAGTTGGAAAATATACACTGCTGTATACAGAAAAAGACAAATAAATTAAGTGCACGGTGAAACCGCGGATATCTCAAAAAAATACATGTTATTAATCACCCAGCTATGAATTATAGTCCAAATGCCAAAAATCCGGAACCTGATATGAGCAACGAAGTATATGAAAAAGAGAAGAAAAATATTTTTAATATTATTAAAAATGTCGACCAAAATTATATTCTCCAACACACTATGGTTACCCCGCAATAAATATATACCTGCTTTCAAATTATCGTCGCTGCGAGAGCACAAGATGTTAGTTTGGTTGCATAGTTTTGTACATTTGGGAATTAAAACATAAAAATATGATCGAAAACAAATGTAGAGTTTTCTCTAGAACGGGACATTTTTAAATAAATTTGACTGACAGAAAGTTTTATTTTTTCATAATCTTTCATTTCATATACAAATTGTATATTGAAATGCTCTGTAATCTGTGAAAAGTTTGATAATGTTGAAACACAAAAATGACTGTATCTTGTTTATTATAAACTTTATCAAAAAACTGACTAACAAATGTTAATATATTTATATAATCATTCGTTATGTACAATTTGAATAAATTTGGTCTATTAGAAGAGCGGATAAGTTTATAGCATTTTTGAAAGTTTTCGCTTGTACTCCGGAGCGACCTAAATTTATTTATTATTCCGAACATTAAAATAATAATTATTTTAATATTTACATGTATACATGTATCGGTTCATCGCCGAATACAATATCTATGCCCCATATATTCCATATTCAAGTATAGCACAACTCAATAATAAACTTGCATGAATCCAAGTTACCTTCAACTTCAATATTTCACTACTGTGAAAATTAAAATAAAATTTAATCATTTAGCAGGTTTATATGTACCAATAAATTTAAACAAGTTATTAATCGTTCTAAAAATATCCTCATGAAAATTACCCTAAATAAATATCTTGGCATTCAAAGCATTTTTTTTTCATCATAAACTTGAAGACTATACATTGCATGGGTATAACGGAACATTACATTAATTACACAATGTCTAAATCAGCTTGTTGTCCTGTAAATAATGCGGTGTATACATTTTCCTAGTACTGAACAATTTTAAAAAATTTGATCTATTGGGTAATAGTTTGAACATGTAACCACTATATTTTGGTTCGGATCTTCGCTAAATCCGCCATCTTAGGTATTCTCATTTTATTGTGTTTCATAATTATGCATCTGCATAAAACTGTGCTCGCTAAACAGAGTTGCGTGCGTTCCCATGAAATAATAGTATAAACACTGTATACAAATAATGATTTATTAATTAGTTATTATGTAGGTACCTGGTGTAATGCCTTAATTTTATTTTTTTAATTAAATGTACTATTAAACCAGTGACACTAAAAATGTTCGCTAGGAATTAAATATCCTAATTTTTGCGAATTTCGAAATAATTCTTTTTGTTCTTTAATCAGTATATGAAACTATATTTGTCATTGAGGTTTCGTGGAGAGGTATAGAAACATCCAGTATATTAATCAAGGATATTACATATTTATCTGGATGACTGACATCTGTGATCAGAGTCAAGTGGTAGGGGTACTCCGCCATTTGCAGTATAACAAGATTTTGAGCAGAATAGTTAGATCAAATCAAAGTTAAAAAACAAACTTTTTACAGATTTCGCGGCGTCTATCATGCGAATTCGTTCAAGAACGATATAGTTATTTGAGTATTAAGAGCTTAAAGTGATTCTTTGTTACTCGAACACGCTAATTGCAGCACGAGGCGAAGGCGAGAGCTGCAATAGTGGAAGAGGAACAAAGACACTTTACACTCGTGATGCACACATCAGTTTTTCTACGATTGCATCTTAAACGTATTGGAAATAAGTTCATTCTGTCAATATAACAAGTTTCTGTTTTGTTTGTATCCCTGGTAACTATTGAAATAAGCACGCATTTAACATCTTTTTCGCGCGTTGCCATTGGAGACGCGCAAAAAAGATATTTTTCGATTGTTCCACAGAAAACTTCAACTTTACGATGACAAATGAGAGCGTAATTGTCAACTTTTCATAACAATCGTAGAAAAAAAAAATTAATTGGTGTAAATTCATTAGAATTAGTTTTGAAAGTTTACAGTGTAAAGTAATCCAACAAGAATCACTATATATCATACAAACTCGTAACCAATTTATTCATACATCCTAATAGTCGATTAAGTATATCATTAAACGATTTCATTGTAGATTATATTTGTAATATTGATTTCAACCACGTTAACCAGATTTATAGGACTTAACCAAATATATGCTATTAAATGATTTCTCCTGAGAAATGACCTGTATCCTATGTTACATGTGAAATAAAGTCGAACTACTTATACGCACATATTGTATTTTTGGGCGATTGCCTGTTCGAATGAATAAATAAATAAATAATGAAAATATAAATTTAGTTAGCCTCGACTGCATGTAAATATAATTATTTTCCATATAATAACAAATCTAATAATAATAATATTTTATTTGATAAATCTGTCTACTCTCAATATAAAAAAAAAACATTTTTTATATTATTTTATTGTCAGTCCATACTCGGGCGTAAAAATGAAGTTAAATATTCAAGAAGACATATTCTTCATTATTATTCTTACATTATTTAAAAAAAAATCGTTTCAAATTAAGGTAAATATTCGTATACTACGTATAGAATAATCTTAATCTTAAATTAAACAGAATTTCAAATAGACATTGAAGGATAAAAATGATATTAGCTCTAGAATATAAATTATTTTTTTTGTTCTGATAATGTCAGGTCAGATGTCAGGTCTATCTCATAGATATTTTTATCCAATCTAGATAAACTCTTAACGTATACCTGCACATGAAATTGTAAAAGATAAAAGATTAAAATTGAAAATAGTGTTGTTATTGTGTATAAAATATTTACTATCGTATTCAAAAGTATAAGCATTTAAGGTTAAAAGGTGAATAACTACTTCCAAAAACTCATCAATATCTGATTGGAAAGTATATAAATAAATATATATCATCACGCCTTTCACCCAATACTGGGTGTGGCACTCTGCCTAAGCAGATCTCGGTAAGTGATATATTTTTTCGCGTGAGGTGCGGTTACCAGCCGTCAAATCACGGCCTCCAAAGATATTAGTGGGGGGGGGGGGAGCCACAGGGGTAAATTTAATTTGGTGAAAATTGTTTGTCGGCTGTGGGCATCGAACCAAAGCTCTCAAGATCCACAGGCCGACTCGATACCACTGCGCCACCTACCCCATAAAGTATCAATAATTATAACATTTTCGTATTAATCCAATATATTTTTTTAAACTTATTATACTGAGTGATTGAAAAAAGTCTCTCTGCATGTCTTCTAACTTTAAAAAAAAATTGTTTCACATATGCGACTAGAAAACACAAAATTTTAAAAGTTGCCCAAGAGTAAAATACCTTTAATTTTAAATACAGGAAATAATTTTATTTAAAAATAAGTTCAGTACAACACTCTAGACACCAATATGAATTATGAATTTGTTCGGCAAGTTGTTAAAATTTAAATAATTAAATAAAAACATTCACGAGTCGGTTTCATTGTTGGCAGTAATTATAAATCATTTCGAGAGTCTGCAGGAGAATATTATGAAAAACATTCTATAAAAAATAAATAAATAAATATATCATCACGCCTTTTATCCATTACTGAGTGTGGCACAGACAAGTGTTTGTTTTATAAAACTTTAGCTTTCTTCGCTTTGTATCCTTCAGGTTTTCTCTTCAAGAAGGCGATTAGGTTACTGTATTTACTGATGTCTATACTTTTTCGCGTGGATATCACAGTCCTCAACATCGAATAATTAGTCCATAATGAAGAAGATTTCTGAGTGCCAGATTTCCATTGAAAATAAGCCAACAATATCTTCTCCTTGATGTTTCTCACTTTATTTTCACCGCACCATTGGTCAAATCGGACATAGGCAATCTCATATTTCTCCTTTGACTTAATTGGTAACAATGAAGATATTACAGAGGAAGCAGCCTCTTCAATATCAGATGGGTTTAAGTCGCAATCGCTCATTTTTTACAATTCAAATAATTCGGTGACAACTTCGTTTGTAGCGTTTTGCGGAATGTAAACAATATTTATTTTTCGGTAACATAGCAATACAAAAAAATTCAGATATCTTGGTAGACGAATTCTGATGTCTTATTTTATTTTTTTCATATACATTTATGACAAGTAATACATCGTTGAAAAGAGAAAAAATGGCGGTTTTTATTTTAGTAAAATAATTATAGGTTGCTATTTAAAAAATAAAAGTTGATAGTCGTATCTTGTAAACCTGACTTTATAAAAAATATCTACATCTGCCATCAAATAGTATATTTAAAATAATAAAACTTTCATATGAACCATTTTTTTCTATTACTCATAATAAAAAAGTTAAAGGGGGGGGGGGCGTCTTCCCAGACTCACCCTGTATATATATATATAAATATGGGGTAGGTGACTCAGTGGTATCGAGTCGGCCTGTGGATCTTGAGAACTCTTGTTCGATCCCCACAGCCGACCAACAATTATCACCAATTTAAATCTACCCCTGTGGCTCCCTCACCACTAATATCTTTGAGGGCCGTGATTTGACGGCTGGTAACCGCACTTCACGCGAAAAATATATCACTTACCGAGATCTGCTTAGGCAGAGTGCCACACCCAGTACTGGGTAAATGACGTGTTGATATATTTATTTTTTATTAATAAATATAAATTAAAAAAAATATATCATCACCCCTTTTACCTATTATTGGCTTCGGCACTTTGCCGTAGCAGATTTCGGGAAGTGATACATTTCTTCGCGTGAAGTGCGGTTACCAGCCATCAAATTACGGCCCCCAAAGACGTTAGTAAAGGGGAAGCCATAAGGGTAGATTTAAATTGGCGGAAATTGTTTGTCGGCTGTGGGAATCGAACCCGGGTCTCAAATCCACACCTCACCTTCACAAATTTATTTCATTACTATTTTTTCTTTTGTTTAACCATGGGATTCTTTGATTGTCACAAAAAATTATTTTATTATTTTAGAAGGTAATAGATATATTGAAATGCATCTGAAACGGTAAACCTGCTAACATAAAAATATTTTTTAAGCAAACTGTTAATAAAATAGATATAGAAAATGACCCCCTCTAAGCATGGACTTTTTTTTTAATGTTGGCCGTACTACATAATAATGATGTCATTATTTACGATTGTTAAACAAAAAATAGAAAATATTATCGAAGAACTTAAAATTCTAAGATAATTAAGAACTATTGTTTGATTTATTATTCTAATAAATAACCAAAAATCAATATTTTGTGGGGGTATTATTTCGACCCGCAGATGGGAGAGGTATTCTATTTAAGACCTAGTCAAGTATGTGACTACCGACATTTGCACTTAGAAAATCAACTTCTAATTCAATAATTTTTGCATTCTATCGAAAAACCGTTTATGATTTAATGCGATTCTAAAGACGATTTAATGTGATTTAAAGTGATTTTAAAAATTATTTAAAGCAGGAATATAATATGAGCAAATACAAATGTTTTTTATATTTAGAAGATGGGCAATACAACCTACAAAATAAAGATTTTTGACATTTCAATGTAATTAGTAAAATTATTATAATAGTTTAAAAACAAATTACAGAAAATATAGTTTACGCAATTAGTATTAAAAGTGTAACTTTATGCACAAATGGGAAGTCATGGTTGTAATAAAGACACAATTTGCATAAATAACTATTTTTATACAATCGCACAGCTTGCGATACAATGTTTAGCTGCTACGAAACAAATTTTACTATAACTTCAGTTGAAATAAATGTTTTGAGATTTGAAAAGTAATTATTAAAATTAGTATAGCTAGGTAAAGATGGATCGTATTATCTTCGGCTTATTTTGCAAGTTTCCCACTATTGCAATAAAATGACACTTTTCACACTAGGTCAATAAATAATTATGTTTTACTTCCATGTTTAAATTTACTTATTAAATATGTATTATCTGTTCATTCACAGATTTGCATTCTGATACAGATTTTCATTGTGACACGATCAAATACACCAATAGCAGCACAGTAGTTACTGTTTTTATTATTTTAAAATCTATACTTATTTTAATTTATTTAAGTTATAAATTTAAATATTTAACATTTTAGTTTTTATATGAATTGTACTGCAAACAAACACGATTAAAATATAGTATAATTAAAAATACCACTACTTCCTCAATTTTATGACTTCATAATCTAATATTTGAACTTGAAACAATGGTATCTCGCGTAATGTACAAAATTTTCACACCAGAATTGAAATTATAGTCTTATAATTACTTAAACATTCAAATAAAAAGGTAATACAAAAGTGGTTAACAGTCTATTAAAATAATCGAGATTCCATGCTGGCCTCGTCTCGGTCTCGACTTTGAATTTTAATTTCTAGGCATGTGAGATAAATTTTGTAAATTGATTTAAATATTAGAGGAATCGGCATATATGTTAAGGTGCCAATAGTTGTTAAATATTTTTGCAAATTTTCAAAGTCCGCACATTCCATTTTGATACCGGTAAACGACTGTATCAGTTACGCATTAAAAATTGGCAAATTTTATATTTTTGTTATATTGCTTACAGATTATAAGATGAATGATTAAATAAAACATAACAAATATATCTCGTCGATGCAAAATTGAGAATACATAAACTTATAATCAGAAAGGCTTGTAAATAAAGTTATGTTCATATTAGGATATATAAATAAAGCATCTACAACTCTGATAGTGCATACATGTATTTTGTTCAATTGAAGCGTTTACATGATTAGAAAATACATGAGAACTGCGATTCTAAAGTCAAAATTACATATATATTTCTCGTATCATATTCCTAGATAAGATCGCCCAGGACCAGATTTCACATTGTATTTTTGACTCTCTAAAAGATACAAATCATACGACAGATGTGTTGTTTTCCAGATTATGTTTAATTTATTGCTGTAAAATCCGAAGATTAAAAATTGTTGAATTTGACGATTTTTTGTTCTTTTAACAATTTTTTATATTCAGTTATGGTTTGATAATGGAATCAACTCTTAATCTTGAAACGTCGTCGTTTGTGTATTAATGAATTTATTTTACGTAATTAAATCCAGGTAAAAGTTTGTTTTTTGTACATATATCCTAACTAAAAAAGTTTTTTTTTTATAAAATGGAATAAATTAATTTAGTGTATATAATAAAATTGTAAGTAAAATTTTATATTTTTAAATCAAAATATCAAATAAAATTGTCTTGTATATTTTAATTTTTTAGTGTTTTGAAATATAATATAGAAATATTATCTATGGTTTGAAATATATATTTTTTTATTTTCATGTATGTTCGATCCCCACAGCCGACAAACAATTTTCACCATTTTAAAAATCTACCCCTGTGGCTCCCTCTCCACTAATATCTTTGAGGGCCGTGATTTGACAGCTGGTAACCGCATTTCACGCGACAAAATATATCACTTACCGAGATCTGCTTAGGCAGAGTGCCACACCCAGTAATGGGTAAAAGGCGTGATGATATATTTATTTATTTTTATTTATAATTTTAAAACGCGCGCCAATACCCCTTCCACTATTTTATATCGAGTTTTCCAGATTCTTATGATTGGTTAGTTCTACATTTTTGTCAGAACCACAAGAAACCCTACATACACGATAACATCTTCTCGTAAGTCTTACTTCAGGCCGTATGTTTCTACGCATAAGATTCAAAATGCCTTTCTCAAATATAAAAAAAATACATAAATTTACAATAACACAATTTTGCAATAAAAGAAGCAATTTTGAGCTATCACCAGCTTTTTTGTATTATTTCTCCAGTTTTCATTATATTACGTCTGACAACACTGCTCCAGCTGCTTCATTGCGTGTTTGTTGACACTGTTGTATGACACTCCTTGTGGTTGCTTTTATTAAATACCTGAAAGTATTGGCAAATGTACGTATTTGCATTAAATAACCCAAGTCGGCTCGAATGTTACCAGTTGTAGACCTGGGCTATTTTTTATTGAAAATTGAAAATCAATATTTATAAAAATATGAAACAATAAATTTGGTGCAGTGATGTCAGTGTCTCAATTTTTGTAAACATGTCTATAGTTTAATATGCCGGTTGACCAATCAGAATCATAATAAAATACGTCCTATACAACTACACTGCAATCTCTCATCGAACAGAATTTAGTGATGAGTGGAAAAATTACAGAATCATATGTACTTCGTTTTTGCTAAGATATCAGTGTGGAGAAGATAGATATATTTGACTTTGTTCTCTAATTGGATAAAATTATAATGACAGTTTAATCTAATCTACAAAACTAATTATGTTATGTTTGAATAATTAAAATGTCTTTTTTCTACGATCATGCAAAAATTAGGCCATTATTAAACAATTATTTCTACGAAAAGTGACACTATATTGCACTGATAAATTTTTTATTGCATTCATGCATATTTTATTGCATAACATAATTAACAATTCATATTAATTCAAACTATATATGTTAAAAGTGCAGTTATTGCAATTTTTAACATTAAAACGACGTATTGGATATTTTTTTACTATTCTTCATTGCTAGTACATTGCACATTCTTGTTTCGTATCAACAACAAATACTTTCTGGAAAATTTGCTCCGCAGTACTTATTTTGTTTTGAACTGATTCCTCTACATATCCTTCTGCAACTCCCGACGAAAGCTAGACCCCATTCTTTATATCTGTTGTACGCTATTTTATATTGTTTTCTTGATTTTTCGGGCAACAAACTTAATGTTGCTGTATTTGCTATTTCCAAAACTCCACTAGGAGTATAAAAATCTTCATCTTCACACATATTTGACATACGTGCACTTATATTTTTCACAATGTTTATAAAATGTGTTTGATTGTCATAGTTAACAAAAAGTATGTGGTTACTAAGCAGCAGACACCTACGTCTTGATAATTTATGTGGAAACAATTATTTACATTTTTTTATTTCTGTTACAGGTTGGACGAGTGAGATTTTATACAAAATGGACATCCCAGTTGACATATTGGATAAACTAAAATGTAGCAGCTGTGAGTTGTACCTGTCTCGGGGTCCCGTGTACTTACAACATAACGGAGCTGCTGTCTGTGGCCGGTGCTACACTCCTAAGCGTCCAGCCACTAGAAATACTCAGTACGAAGCAACAGCGAAGCTGCTCAAATATCCGTGTAAGAACCGGGAGTTGGGCTGTCCCGAGACGGTGCCCTTTGTACAGGAAGCAGAAGTGATCGAGCACGAGGAGGTGTGTGAGTACCGCCAGTATGTCTGCCCGGTGCTCGGCTCCGCCCACTGCGACTGGCTGGGCCCTAGAGCGGCCATGTTGGCGCATTGCCGCAACCAGCACCCGAACAGCGTGTTGAAGAACCCTTGCAACCTCAGCCATGACATCACTAAGGCCAGTCTGCATAATTACATCATCTCTGCCTTTCATATCCTGTTCTTGCTGCACACAAAGGTTTGCGTGACAACAGGGAAAATCTTCCACGCAGTTCGGTTACTGGCGTCTATGGAGGCTGCGAACTTTTACTTTATTTTGGATATCAAGCGCGGTATTGAAAAGTTGACAAAAGAAGGCCAAGTGGCGCCTCAAGAATGCCTGGTGATCCAGGAGGACACTTCATTAGTCCTAGATATAAACTGTCTTCTGGACGTGCTGGGCGGCTTCGACGACACCACGTTCACCGTGACGGTGAAGCAGAGGGTGAGCGACGCGGCTGATCAGCCGTCGAGGGTGATGGAGAAGTGCGGGAGGTGCAAGGCGGAGGTGACGGTGTTTCTGTACCGCGACAAGAATGGTTGGCGATGCAAGCGCTGCCTCCCCGCTAAGCGAGCCTGCACCCAGGGCTGCGCGTACACCGACATCGACAACAAGTGCAGGAAACATGAACTACGGCTCTGCGCACCAAGACATCACGCATCAAGCTGGCTCCACGTGGTGGGTAACTGAGACTGGTTCTCAAAGCAAGGTCTGTCTCGTGTCTAGTGTTGCAGGCACCGCGGTGTGCTGGTATTCTCTGAACAAATCACAATTTGCACTCAACGTGCACACCTCAATATCAAGTGAGCGACTGAGTGAGTTTCGGTGCTCGGTGCGGGTCACCGACCCCGCCACCGGACAAACGTGTACTTCCTCGCCTATTATAGTGTACAATGATACGTATGATTGGCGCATCGTAATTAAAAAAGGCGAGTTTTCCGCGTGGAACGTTGTGTTTGATGTTTGTGTGAACATCACAAAGATATAAATTACCCTCATTCGTATATTTAGCTGATAAATAAATGTAATAAAATTTACCAACCAATTGGCTCATCATTCCTAATTTATTTAGTTAGAAGAGTTAGAAATTCGATTAAATGACCATAAAATAATAGTTATTTATGCACCAAGGGCATTATGTAGATTATAATGTATATGGTTCTTGATGTGGTCATTATGATTCATAACGTCCGATCCGTTTACTCAACGCCATTGCTAATTAATACTCTTATACGTGTTGCTATAATAATAAATTAAAACTAATTACGGATGTCTTGATTAAAATCACGATCTGAATCAAATCACGTTTTTATTTTAAACTAATAATATTTTTTATTATTTTATCCATTTAAAATGTTCGATTTAAAAAATATATATATATATTTGGAACCAATAGGTTATACGCATTTATAGAAAATTATAAAAAATAATCCTTAGCTGAGGTTTGGGTTTTTAATCAAATAAAATTTTGCAATAAAGAATATATTACATTTATCATAAACTCTGGTACAATTACGAGTAAGAAATGCTCAACAATAAAATGATGACATTTATAGATTTCGATTACGACGCATTCAAATGTGTATGAATGAATACTAATTTATCAGCTTCTTCTACACCGAGTGCGTTTAAAAAAATCTAATTTAAATATGAAAAGACCGATTTTTTTTAATTTAACAATTAATTCTATATATTCTAGAGTAAAATCGCCTACATAACGCCCTTGGTACAAAAATAACTATTAGAATAAAACACTAATGAATCAAACAAATTAATTGTATCACTGTAATATACTATTGTAGATCAAAAATGTAGATTAAATTTATAAGATTAAGTCAACGATACCTATATATTTTTAAATACTTTTACGAAGATATCTTAAACAGAATAATAAATTATGAAATATCAATGTAAATAACTTACAGGCTGATGATTTCAATTTCTATTAATATATGATGAAAGCGATTCGTAATTATTTCTTTCTTGTTGCGTATTTTATAGTTGAACGCCAAACTGACATCTGATACAAATCAATTTTTATTTAATTATTTTCAGTGCGAGAGAGGAGTTTCCAGCAAAAAAATAATTAACGTATGATATTCTATTTTAAATGATAATACATATGTACACATGCAAAACGGAGCATGCCTTATGTCTAAAACCGCAACGTCTACATCACACCCGTCGACAAGTCCATGACATAGACGCGTATAAATCGTGTTTGTGTAAGTTGGCTTTGCGTTGTCGATCCCGCTGTCAACAAGTATAGAAAACATTTAATAGATGGCGCTGATTATTACTATGATCTAGAGTGCCTATAACTGTATCGACTATGATCCAAAGGAATCAACATGTTACTATAAGATTATTTAATGTAATATATAAAAACAATATTCATATATCCCTTTAATTGTTCATGCGGCGTGAAAGTAAATACGAATAAAAAAATTGACGAATACTATATGGAAACAAATGCAATTATATGTTTATTATTTACTATTTTTACAATTACATTACATTAAAGATAACATTATATTTTATCGATTTTAAGTATAATTGAAAACGTTCGTGTTAGTTAGACGAGTGTAAACACATAATAAATTATGATTTATTTTGTCATTCTAACTTAGTTATTATCCATATAAATGAAGTGAAATATTATTGAAATTCTATATACATATATACCGGGTGTAACACGAAAAGTGAAACAGGCGTTTAACATGGCAAATCAGATTTTCCGTGCGCATTGCTTCCCTAATTATTTTAGGAAAAAATGTTTCAAATAAATGTTGTGAAGCATAAAATTCTACAGACGAATCAATAAACAAAATTCATTTTGACTACTTCATAACTGTAGAAATTAAATTTGAAAATTCACGTAATTTCAATTTAATAGTAATAGCCATGGAATTAAAAACAAGAGATGAACAAATGCGTAACGTTTTATACGTCAAATTATTAGTATTTATTTTGACCAACTGTGATATTAAATCAATATTAGGGTTTATTATTATCAAAAATGTATAATTATTCAGATGAAGAAAAGTTGCAAATAATTAAATGGCATTATTCTGGCCATAGTTTACGACTAATTCGTGACTATATTAGCGCTATTTGGCAGCATCATGATATTCCTAGTACGGCAACTATTCAGAGGTTTATAGTAAAGTTTGAAAAGACAGGAACACTAAATTTCAAGAAAGAAATAAATGAAAGAAGTTATAACAATGAAGAAAATATTCTTGCTTTCATAGAACTGGAGCCAACAATGAGTGTGCGGGAAATTTCCAGAGAACTAAATATAAATTTTATGGCAGTGCATAGAATTCTCAAAAAACATAAACACATTCCTTTTAAATTTCAAAGCCACCAAAATATTTTGGAACGAGATTTTGAACTGCGTGCCTCATTCTGTGAAATAATGATGGAGAAATCAAATTGTAATAGAGAATTTTTAAGTAGTATTTTATTCACAGATGAATGCACATTTACCATGAATGGCGAACCAAACTGGCATAATTATCGGTACTGGTCACAAAATAATCCACACAATATCGTCATTCTGTCAATGTGTGGGCAGGAATTTTTGGTGATAAAATAATTGGCCCATTCTTCATCCAACGAATAAATTCAGCATCATATTTGAATTTATTAATTAATGCTGTTGGACCACAAATTGTTGAAACAAACAAAGAAAATGTGTGGTTCCAGCATGATGGCTGCCCTGCACATGTATTTCCTGAAAGCTGGATAGGACGAAATGAACCAGTTAACTGGCCAGCACGGTCGCCGGATTTAAATCCGTGCGAATTTTTTTATGGGGCCATTTAAAATCTTATGTTTATAAAAAAAGATACCAGAATTTAGAAGAACTTAAAAATGCTATATTACAAGAATGCCAGAAAATAAATAATCGACAATTAAGGAATGCTCGAGAAAGCTTCTACAACAGATTAGGTTAATATTTAGCTCAAAACGGTGGACTATTTGAACATCTAATTTAACAATTTAAGAATAATTAGTTTGTTGATGTTTTGATTGAATTTAATTTATGTTACATTAATTAATTTGTTAAATATTTAATAACAACCTACCTTAAATATTTTATCGAGTTTATTATTTTATTATTCTTAAATAATAAATCTAAAAAATATTTTGCTCTAGCTCGTAGACCATATTCATAATTTTTAAATTTAAGTTTATCATGGAGATATGATGGGGTACCAGTATCTTTAATTTTGTGTGTGAGAGTAAGAAACAATTTATTAACTCGTGAATCAATGCTTTCCATATTTGCTAGAGATCTATATCTAGAAATGCTGTCATATTTACGTACACCGTAAACAAATCTTAAGCAGGAATTTTGTAATAAAATAATCCTTTGCTTCTCAGATTGGGTTAGATTTGGGATGTACGTACAGGCGCAGTAATCAAACAATGGTAGTACTAATGAGTATATTAAGCGTAGTTTAACCTGAGGAGATAATAATGTTCGAAATTGATACAAGTGCCGTAATTTTATCCTAGCTGCCTTTAGTTTGATATTTAAGTGTGCACCAAAGTTGAGATTTTCATCAATCAATAGTCCTAGGCTTTTTGTAACTTGACAACGCTCTAATACAATACCGTCAAGCACGAGATCCGGAGTATGACACGTACCAATAACTAAAAGCGATGACTTATTCCCATTAATTTTGAGACCATTATTCTTCACCCATGCGGCTAAATTATCAAGATCGTCATTGATGAGATTACATTTTTCATTTACCTCTGTTGGATTGACGGATGCAATAATTTGTGTGTCATCTGCGTAGGAATGTATTTCACAGAAATTTAAAGTAGATGGGAGATCCGCTACGTAAAGTAAGAAGAGTAATGGTCCCAAAATTGAACCTTGCGGGACACCACGATGCAATGGAAAGGCAGTTGAATTAAATGTTTGGGCAGTGTCCAGCATACTAACATAAAATTTTCTACCTTCAAAATAATTCTCACACCAACGTAAAGCACTAACCGAGAATTTATAAAATTTTAGTTTAGCCAAAAGCAAACTATAATCTACCATATCAAACGCTTTAGAAAAATCTATTTGTATAAGAAGTGATAGTTTTGAATCGTCATAATTCTGAATCAATGAATTAAGTATATTTAGAAGGCAGGTATTAGTACTGTATCCGCGTCTAAACTCCGACTGAGTAGCGGGTAGTATATTATTCTCTGCTACGTAAGACATGATCTGATCGCAGCAAATTCGTTCCAGTATTTTGGACAGTGTTGGAAGAATACTAATAGGACGTAAATCATCAAAAGTTGAAATATTATTATTCCTTGCAATTGGTTTCACAATCGCTGATTTCCATAAATCGGGAACTACTCCTTCCAACAAACATGAATTTATAATGTGCGTAATATGGTTCAAAATAACTGGAAGAACAATTAAGATCATTTTATGCGATATTCCATCAATACCGACAGCATCAGAATTTTGTTCTCTAGCAATATCTTCAACCAAACAACTATCCACACATGTAAAATTAAAATACTCAACATTGTTCTCCACGAAAACATTTTTCACAAAATAATTCATTGTTTCAGGATTTATATTTGCAGTGCCAACTATCCCAATTAAATAATTACCATACTCCTGTGGCTTAATTAGAGAATCAGGAATGTTCTTAGTTGAAGTAGAATTAACACCAAGACGTTTTAAATTGCATCATAGTTTACTGGAATCGCTAATATTATAATTAATATTTTGGTTTAAGAAAGCTTGCTTTCCTCTTTTTATAGCGGCTGTAGTAAGATTCCTCAACTGTTTATAGTACTGTAGCTTTGAATCAGTTTTATATTTTTTGTAGTCCGCAAGAGCCTTGTTCCTTTTCTTTTGCATGATTTTTATTACTGGAGTAATCCAGGGAGTATACTGCTTATTAGTTGTAATTTTTCTAATTGGGGCATGCTTGTCGAATAAATAGGATATATTTTGATTAAGAAAGGCAACCTTATCATTAATATTATCTAATATAAGCATATGATTCCAATAGACTGCTTCGCAATCGACATAAAAAGTCTCTGAATGTATAAGTTTTTTTGGGAACATATGTTTTTGGTAATTTCAATTCACAATAAACGCAATCATGATCTGAAAATTGACTGCAATTCAAAACACCAGAATCTGCAATTATTGTTGTGTCTGATACCAACATGACATCAATTAAGGATTGTGATGCAGGTCTGGTATACTGGTCAATTAACAGATGCATGTTACTTCCGGATAACAAGTTATTAAAAAACTGAGAACGTACATCGTTTGAAAGTAGATTAATATTAATATCAGCCGTACATATAACATAGTCCGATTGCAATGCATATTCAGTGAACACAGAATCCAAAAACATGAGGTCCCTGTAATATTCACAGTGAGGATTGTATATAACTCCTAGACAAACATTTTTATTTTTTATATTGCATGATATCCATAAATGTTCTCAACAAAAATTGTGTCTAAAATTTTAAATCCTAACCCATTACGAACATAGAACGCAACTCCTCCACCACGTTTATGAGATCTCTCTGCGCTAATTAAGTTGTAATTATTTATTTGAAACAAATGTGGTGGAGCAGTTTCACTAATCCATGTTTCGGTGACCGCAACGATATCAAAGTTATGTTCAACTGTAAACTTAGTATTGTACTCAGCTGACATAAATAATTTCAGAAAAAAAAAAACGAAAGTGAACAAAAATTAACAAAAATATAAATTATCAATGACAAATCAATTAAAGGTCATTGACTTTAGCATGTTCTGGCGATATTAATTAGCAAAGAAGTAAGAGTGTCTACATAAAGTAGTTTAAAGATGATTCAAAAAATACAACATACATAAAGCAAATATATGAACCAGATTTAGAATTAAGGCTTTATATTTTGTAAATCATCCAGACTGCTAATAACATGTTTTTGATTTCTACCTCTTTTTTTACATTTACGTGAATCCGGCCATCGGATGTCCAAACATCCACAGCAGCCTTGAGGAGCGTTAATTTAGATTTGGTCAGGTCTTCTCGTATGGTAATGCCTGATCCCTTGAGCTTCTTCTTCTCTGCGAACACTTTTTGGCGGGAACGGTAGCTCACGAATTTCACTATGACTGGTCTTTTGGTTGAATTAGTAACAGGTTTCCCTATTCTATGGCAACGATCGATTTCTTTAATGGAGATGTCCACGTTCAAATTTTCCCGAAAAAGATTAACAACACACTCATCTATATTTTCATTACGCGTCTCCTGCAATCCGAAGATTCTAATATTATTACGCCGGGTGTACTGCTCAAGATCGTCGACACTCTTCTCATAATTCGTGCACGATTCTATCAGAGACTTAATTTCATCACTAAGCTCGTTCAATTTATCTTGGAACACTTTTTGAACCGCACATGTCACTTGCTCCACTATTATCTTCACGAAGCTTTGATTTTCGCCCAGTTTCGATAGTAAGGTAGCAATCATATTGCTAATTGTTTCAACTTCTTCTTTAGACAGCATTTTTAGAATAATGCCAGAACGAGCAAAACACGTCTAATCGCACAGACAGTACATTGAAGAATTTGTCATAAATGGATGATACCAATCTCGACCTGCCACCTCCACCTCCTGGGGACGAGGGGTTTTTCAACTTGCGAATTTCAAATGGGAACCCCTAATTTTTATAGCGGATTCGGATTCTCCGTAAAAAAATACGTAGATATTGTTTGAAGCATTTTTTTGTTTTCCAGTAGATGGCGCTGTAATCGTAGAAAATACAATTTTTCGCAATTCTGGTGAAATTGCACAACGGGGTTAAAAAACATGATGGTGTTTTTAAGAATCTTATCTATTGATAAGAGTGAGCACCACCCAACCTCTGATAAAAAGGGGGGTGGGGTAACTTTTAAATTTCAAATCGAACACATTTCAAATTGCTATAACATCGGGGGTGCTTGTTTTAGGTAAGTCCCCTTGCCTCTCACCAACGGGGTGCTTGTTTTAGGTGAGTCCCCTTGCTTCTCACCAACGGGGTGCTTGTTTTAGGTAAGTCCCCTTGCCTCTCACCAACGGGGTGCTTGTTTTAGGTGAGTCCCCTTGCTTCTCACCAACGGGGTGCTTATTTTAGGTAAGTCCCCTTGCCTCTCACCAACGGGGTGCTTGTTTTAGGTAAGTCCCCTTGCTTCTCACCAACGGGGTGCTTATTTTAGGTAAGTCCCCTTGCCAAGGAGTGAAGATACGCAATTCAAAAAATGCTTGTTGGACTTTTCGGCGTACACAAGATGACAAAATCGATTACAGCGCCATCTACTGGAAAACAAAAAAAAATTTCAAACAAAATCTACGAATTTTTTTTGCGGAGAATCCGAATCCGCTATAAAAATAGGGGTTCCCATTAGAAATTCGCAAGTTGACTCACCCCCACCCCCAGAAGGTGCAGGTGGCAGGTCGTGATTGGTATCATCCAATAGGCCCCGCTGAGACAAACAAATTTTATTCCAAATATTCCTTGATACGATTCTTTGTTTTCAAGATAAAAAAATCACCCGGTATATATATATATATATATATATACAAATATATATATATATATATATATATATATATATATATATACAAATTATATGATCGTGGCCGATATATAATAAAAAAAACAATATTTTGATTTCAACACAGACTTTATTTAGCAGTTGTAACTTAGAGTTTTCACAGTAAAAGGGATAACATGTCTTTGTTTCACACGTATTTATAGTGTGTCTTATCAGAAAGGTTCTTATTACAGCGTGAGATATTCCGTTAGACATTCATCACATATTTGTTATGTCGTCATCTAATAGGGTTACATAATACCTCCCCTTCTAGATGATGGCTAAGAAATAGTGGATGGAAAAGAAATCTGATTTTCTACTTTATTAGTTGAAAGTGGTAATTGAATGATTTTTATTTTATCAGATGTCTTTCCTTTACATATTTTATTCTTATATTTATTGATTAATTTATAATATATGAGGGTTAAAATAATAATAATTAGTAATACATACAATATAGTAAAATGTGTTTCATGTTTAGTGTCTAATTCTTTCAGTGGTCTTATAGTAGGAATAGCTTTTGTAAATTCTTCTATGTTTTGCAAAATTTCATTTTTGTTTGGTTTTATTTCTAATATCAATGGTTGTGGAAACTGAAGTTTTATTTCTTTATATTTATTTACAAAAGGTTTGAAAACATAGTCATTAATTTTACATTGACTTGTACTGGAAATCTGAAATATTCCTTGTATGCTTTTTATTTCTTTAATATTTTTGCATTCAATTTCAACGTTCTGTTTATCAGGACTAAATATAATTAATTCATTCGAATTTGGAATACGAATTATATTATTATAGGATGTTTTTTGTTTAATTTCACATTTACTATTATTGCTGTACAATAATTGGTTAGAACATTTACTTATTTTTATATTGTTAGTTTTACAATAATATTGCTTATTACTAATAAAACAATCATCAACCTTAACATTATTGTCAATATAAATTGTTGTATCTTGGTCATATAAATAGTACATGTCGTTTTGTTTAAAGGGAATCATTGTCATTTGGTACAAATCGTGAGTCTTCTCTGACATAACAGGAATGGTTATTATAGAGTATAATTTATTTTCATCATGATTACAATTAACAGTTAATAATTTTGAGATTTCAACTATATCATACATGGGTAGTATTTTCAAGGATATTAGACTTACATCGAAAGTGTGCAGGGAACAAAAATGTATACTTTCGTTTATTTGAGATAAGGATATTAATCTGTGACAAATTATAATTTTAACTTGTCGATTTTTACTTTTCTTTTATGAATTTTCCCTTTTACTTCAATAGTATGGTTTTTATCGTTATAATTATCAATTTTTACTTTTTAGAAAAGTGGTTTTTTGAATTTTGTTATCAGTCTAGGATTTTGTTTAAGGAAAGCTTGAGAGGCGTTTTGGAATTTTGTGTGGGTATTATTTGGTTTAAAGCGTTTTAATTTTTCGTTCACGATTTGATTTCGTAATTTATCATGTTCAATTTGTTTATTTTTTTTTAAATGATTCTATTTGTTGTTCGTCTGTTAAGGTCGTTCTTGGTCGGATGTGTGAGTAATCTCTACCGTATAGTATTTCATTCGGTGATAATTTCGTGACAGAATGTATGGTGTCGTTGTAAGCAAGTATAGTTATCGTCAATATTTCGTCTAAATTTTTATTTGGATATTTTTGAAATAAAATTCGCAAATGTTCTATAAGGGTAGAATGTAGTCTTTCTATTGCGTTTGATTTTGGGTTACCAACTGATGTAATATGTAAATTTATTTGATTATTGTGACAGAAAGTTTTGAACGCTAAATTATCGAATTCTTTCCCTGAGTCGCAAATGATTGTTTGTGGTTGTAATCTTTCTCTAATGAAATTTGAAACTATATTTATGACGTTGTTACAAGTTTTATTTTTTATAAAATAGATTTGAGCATATTTTGAAAACTGGTCAAATATTGTTAAATAGTATTTTGAATCGAGGGTTAATATATCTAGATTTATAATTTCGAAAGGTCGTTCGGGGGTTGGTGTAAGTTGATCTTCTAATTTTGGGGGTTGTCTATTATATTTACATTTCTTACAAGTTTCGCATTTATTTATGAATGTTGTTATAGTTTCTGACATTTTTGGCCAATAGTACTTTGTTTTTAATTTATTATAAGTTTCTAGTATACCACGGTGGTTTGTCTTTCCGTGATGGTAGTTAAATATTATTTCGTCCTGTTCATTCTCGTTTTCTACGTCTTCAACTTGTTGGTTAACTCTTATTAAATTTACTGTTCCGAATTCAAACTTACTCTGTATTATTTTATTTAAAGTGTTAGCGATTTTGTCCGTGCAAATACAATAATATCGTATTTTAGGTACTATGTAATTTTGAATAAATTCAAATAGTTGTGTTTCTTTATTTTCTGGTTTTAATGAAAATATAATTTTTAATTTTTTATGATTAAATAATCTTTTTGTTTCTACCTTATTTTCTCTATCTTCCTGTATTATTATTTGATTGTTAGCAACGTTAATTCGGTTTTCTAAAAATTTTAAACCATTTATAGGTTCTTCTGGTGAGGAATGAACAGTGTTGGTTGATAAACTTTCTAGTTCTCTCTCTATATCTTCGACGTTATTTAATAAACTGTCTACCGATTCGTTTGAATGATTTTTTAAGAAATTCTCGATTTCTTGTGAATTTGCAAGATTATGAGGTAATTCATAAATATTAATTTGGATATTTGTATCTTTAAACATGTTATTTAATAATTGTATTAATTTAGATTCTTCTAAGTTGTCTAATCCACATGATAAATATGGCATGTTGATTTCAAATAAATCATTTTTGATTAAATAATCTCTTAGAGAGATAAGACAAGATTTTAATTGTTTTAAGTTAACGTTTTCTTTATAGGTGTCTTTTGTATACAAATGTAAGATTACTTTATTTTTAAAATTTTGAATAATTATATTTTGGTTATTTTCACAATACTTTTTACTAGCAAATTGTTCATTTATTTGTAAGGCTAATCCTTTACCAAAACGATTATCTTTAGAAACGCAATGACAAAATATATCTGTTTCAGTTACATCTCCGGTTACATAATTAATTTTGAAAGGTTCTCTTATACGTGATAAGTAATCAGCAATTTTGTTTATTCTACCTGGTAAATACTCTACTTCGAAGTTGTATTCACTTAGCTCAATTTTCCATCTCATCAATTTTTGATTTTCATTTTTCATTTTAAATAGCCAAATTAAGGGTCTATGGTCCGTTCGAATAATGAATTTTCTACCGTATAAGTAGGGTCTAAAGTTTTGCACTGACCAGATTATAGATTTTAACTCTTTTTCTACTGTAGAGTAATTTTGTTCATGATTATTAAAAGTTTTCGAAGCGTGTGCTAAAGGTTTCTCTACGTTATCTTGTACTTGCGAACTCTCGAACCCATGGCGTAATTTGATGCGTCAGTTGTTAAGATAAAAGGTTTAGAGAAGTCGGGGAAGCTTAGTATAGGGGGGTTACTAATTAGTTCTTTAGATTTTTGAAATGCTTCTTGATAGTCTTTATTTGTTATATCAATTGTTTTATTTTTCTTTAAACATTCGGTAAAAGGTTTCGTTAATTTTGAAAAGTTAGGTATGAAACGTCTATACCATGATAATTTTCCCAAGAATGATTTGATATCTTTTTGTGTTTTCGGAATTGTAATTTTATTAATTGCTTCTATTTTTTTTATATTAGGTTTAAGATCTTGTTCTGATATGACAAATCCTAAATATTCTATATCTGTTTTCATGAATTCACTCTTATCAATTTGTATTTGTAAATTTGCATTTTTTAATTTTTCGAAAACAAGTTTTAAATTTTGTAAATGTTCTTCTTCTGTTTTGCTAAAAATTATGATGTCGTCCATATAAACAAGACAAATTTTGTTAATTTAATCACCTAAAACTTCATTCATCATTCTCTGGAAAGTTGCGGGTGCATTAATAAGTCCAAACGGCATTCTGATGAATTCGTAATGACCTGATGGGGTGCTAAAAGCAATTTTTCTATATCGTCTTTTTCTACCGAAATTTGGTGAAATCCCGAATGTAAATCAAGGGCTGTGAAAAATTTTGGTTTGCCAATTTTGTCTAATAGTGTATCAATATTAGGGAGGGGATATTTATCTTCTCTAGTGTTTGCATTTAATTTTCTAAAATCTATTACGAGGCGTGTTTTTCGCTTTCCTGATGCGTCTGTTTTCTTTGGGACGATCCAAATAGGGGAATTATAAGGGCTGTTTGATTTTCTAATTACACCGGTTTTTAATAAATTTTGTACGTGATCTTCAATGTCATTCTCATATATCTGTGGAAGTCGGTAGTTTTTCGTATGTATAGGAGTATTGTCTTTAGTCAGAATTTTGTGTTTAGTGTGAGTAGTACATGATAAATTTTCGCCATCTTTTGGGAAGAGTTTAGGATATTGTTCTAGTAATTTGTAAATTTTTTGTTTTTGGATGTTATTTAAATGTTCTGATCGAAAATTTAATTTACAAAAATTTGATTCTGACATTGGAATAAATGGAAATTCTATATTTTTTATTTTAATTTTTTCATTAGCAAAATTTATTTCGCATTTCAAGTCTTTTAATATATTTATACCAAATAATAAGTCGCAATCTTTATTAAAAGTATGAATAAAAAATTTATGAGGTTGATTAAAGATTTTTAAAGTTATGGAATTTTTGCAATGTACTTTTGAATTGGCTGTTTTAAAGGTCAAATTCTCAGTTACAATTTTTGATTTATACAATTTTGACATATTTTCGCTAATAAGATTTACATCTGATCCTGAATCTATTAATACTTTATAATTTGATAATTTAATAACAGGAACATTATTTGTGATTGAAGTCATAACTATGTTACTTGGCTTAGAGGCTCTATGAACTCTAAAAAATTATTATCGGTTGAGTAATTTTCAGAATCTAGATTTTCGTCAAGATTTTGATTTTCTTGAGAATATGTTTCAAAATTTTCGGGTTCGTATTCGATATTTTCTTGTAAATTGTTTTGTTTTATTGTTTGTGTACTCATAGGAATTGTGGTTTTTATTATTCCGGACATAGGTTGAGGTTTAAATTGTTGTCTAGTTCTAACAACATTATAAGCGTTTTGTCTAGGAGCAAAAGACGTGCTTGGTTTATTAGAATTCTGTTGAACATTTATGGGTTTGGAAGGGAAATGTTGCCCTGGGAATTTTTGTGGAGGTATATTATTGTGGAATGTTTTTTGTGATTGTTGAGGATTGTCTGATCTTAACAATGGACTTTTAAAAGTTTGAAGTGCATAATTATAATCGTTTGTTAATAAATTTTCACACATTTCTAATGTAGTGGGGTTGTTAGTAATAAAAGATCCTCGGACGTGAATTGGTAATAATGTAATGAAATGTTTTACGACTAATTCTTGTATTTCATTTATTAATATAGTTTTCTGAGCTGTATTATAAGGTAATAAGTAAACTTTTGATTTATATTTTGCATAATAATTTTTAAATTGTATTAAAGTGTCATATATTTTATTCGTATTTTTAATATTAAAATTTTTTAATAAAATAGTTTCTTTAGTGAGTTTATCTTCGAAATTTTCGGATAGATATCTTTTTAAATCTGTCCAGTCTTTAAAAATATTTTCGTTAATTAGATTTACAGCTTTATCTGTTAATTTACTTAAAACTAATGAAAATGCGTATTTTGTTTGCAATGCATTTATAATTGTTGATTGTAAAATTTCGTAGAACAAATCTACTTGTATTATAAAATTTGGTAATCTATTTACATCACCATTATATTCAGGAATGACACTAGCGAGATTTTTGATATCAGTGTAAGTAGTCATTTTGATTTCTGAATTATTTGTATTAGTTATACTATGAATTTCAGAATTATTCAACCTGTTTGGTTGTAAAGTAATATTATTTAATAAGATACTTAGTAATTCAAGTTCTCGATTTGTATCAGATGACTGTGATTCGTTATCTGACATGTGATTGGTAAATTATAAAGAAACAATGAGACTTACAGACTTATTGTGAGTATCTGTATTGTTGACATCTCTGTTGTTGCGAGGGGCTGATGACGTTCAGTTGACGGATGCCTCTTTCTGCGAACGGCTTGGCCTGGTGAACTCGATGGGTCGTATGAATAGACCTCTGGTGCAACCACTGTTTAGGTTGATTGCTGGTTAAAGCGAAGGCTTATTGGTATAGCTTTGCTTTTACGAAGGCTTCTTGCTTGTTAGGCTTCGAGTTTCTTCGCACTATTAGTTATTTGGTTCGATCACACTGAGCAACAATTGAAATTGTTGAATAAAGCGTTGTACAGATTTACTTCTTTATTTGTGATTCTACCCGAACTGCGCCAATTATATGATCGTGGCCGATATATAATAAAAAAACCAATATTTTGATTTCAACACAGACTTTATTTAGCAGTTGTAACTTAGAGTTTTCACAGTAAAAAGGATAACATGTCTTTGTTTCACACGTATTTATAGTGTGTCTTATCAGAAAGGTTCTTATTACAGCGTGAGATATTCCGTTAGACATTCATCACATATTTGTTATGTCGTCATCTAATAGGGTTACATAATATACATATATACACGGTGTAGAATTGAAATGTGGCGTATAGGGATTTCAATGTTATTTTTTAAATATTGCTGTATCTCTTTACCTATTCACTTTAGAGCAAAAGCGTAAATACAAAAATTGTTCAGAAATAAAGTCAATTTCATTACATAAATGTGAATAGTTCACGAGATATTAATTAAATGAAATTCGAAATTTATTCAAATTTTTTGTAGATTGCGTTGGAAAATTAAACAAATGAACTGAATATTTGACATATTGTAAAAGACTTTGACATTTGTTTGTTACAGTGTTGTAATATTTGTTGAACAAGTTTTTGACGAATATTGTTAGGAAATAGTGAATAAATTTCAAGTGCACAAAATGTTTGACGTATTTATTATAAAATAAGAAAAGTACATTATATTGCTACAATAATTTTAACAAATTATTTATTTATAAATTTACAAGAAATGTTCGAATAAGTTTCCATTTACTGCTAAGCAATGCCCTAACCGATCATAAAATGTTTGGCGCTCATTACTTAATTGTCTTTGTGTGATTGCTTCACATTCTCTTATAATTGTATTTTTTTAAATATCAATGTTTGCAATATTGGTTTTATAATTTTTTTCTGTTAAATATGGCCATAAGAAAAAGTCATTTGGCGCCAAATCCGGAGAACGGACTGGCCAGTTAATTGTACCTCCACGACCAATCCACGAATCTGGAAAGCATTCATCTAAGTATGCATTTACATCTCTTGCAAAATGTGCTGGGCAGCCGTCATGCTGGTACCAAATAATTTGATTTTCCCTGGATCTTACTTCCAATTCAGGTCCAATATCGTTTTGAAGAAGATTCAAATATTTTACTCCATCTAAAGCTCCATCAATAAAAAACGGTCCAATAATGTGCGTTCCAAAAATACCTGCCCACACATTAACATTTTGGCGATACTGGGTATGAGTTTGAAGAACCAAACGAGGATTATCTTTACTCCAATATCGATGGTTTTGCACATTAGGCTCGCCGTTCAAAGTAAAAGACGTTTCATCCGAGAAACAAATGTTATTTAAGAATTGTCTATCTAAATTCGCTTTGTTCATCATTGTTTCACAAAAATCAGTTCTTGCCATTTCATCAGCTTCAAAGATTTCCTGATGTGTAGCGTATTTATAAGACTTGTAATTTTCTGATTTTAATATTTTATGAACTGTTGAAAAATGTATGTTTAGTTCAGAAGATATTTGACGCACGCTACAATTTGGATTTTCGGTTACGGCTAACATTACATTAAGTTTATTATCATTGTAATCGTCATTTGCAGTCGTTCTAAATTTATGAATTGTTCTACGGATTGTAGTAAGGGATGGAATTGGCCGATCCACATACAAAGCGCTAAAAAGATCTGGCCCTTGCGCAGCAGAATTTCCCGCAAAATTTTATTTATTTATTTATTTATGTTACGCTGTACAACAGGAACTTAATTCTAATTACAGTACAGGGTCCGCACTCACCGAGCCGCAGTGTAGTAGTTTGTATAATTTTTAGCTTGAGTGAGATTCGAACTCGGGATCTCCGAATTAGAAATCCGTATTGCTATCCACACCACCGTACTGACGGACAAAATACCACTCAATACATTAAATTTTTTCTTGCGTGCTAAGATTATTCATTATTTCTTTACAATATTCTTCAAAAACTTGTTCAACAAATATTACAACACTGTAACAAACAAATGTCAAACTCTTTTACAATATGTCAAATATTCAATCCATTTGTTTAATTTTCCAACGCAATCTACAAAAAATTTGAATAAATTTTGAATTTCATTTAATTAATATCTCGTGAACTATTCACATTTATGTAATGAAATTTATAGGAAGCATTTTTAATTTCTGAACAATTTTTGTATTTACGCTTTTGCTCTAAAGTGAATAGGTAAAGAGATACAGCAATATTTAAAAAATAACATTGAAATCCCTATACGCCACATTTCATTTCTACACCCTTTATATATATATATATATATATATATATATATATATATATATATATATATATATATATATATATATAAATAAATAAATAGTGGCACTAAAAGTGAACATTTTTTGACTGTTGTAGAAAAACGGAATTTTGTAAACATTCACAAAATTAATTGCACTTTCCATAAAGTGAACATTTGCAGTACTACTGTTTTAAGAGTTATTTCTAAAACATAATTAATTAAATTATAATTATACAACACACTACAAAAGTCAATTTGTTCTTTATACAACATCAGATAAATACCTACTTGTAATGTTTATAATTATAAATAAATAAATAAATTTATCATCACGCATTGCGTGAAGTGCGGTTACCAGCCATCAAATCACGCCCCCCAAAGATGTTAGTGGCGAGGGAGCCACAGGGGTAGATTTATATTGGTGAAAATTGTTTGTCGGCTGTGGGGATCGAACCCGGGTTCTCAAATCCACAGACCGACTCGATAATAATATATTTATAATAATCCCCAAACCAGTGGCATTAAAAATGTGTACTTTATGTAAAGTGAAATTAATTTTGCAATTGGATTCAACTTTTTTTTGTATAAATTAAATATATGAGCCTGGGTTTGTATTCCTAACAGAATTCGTACTAGCACTACTGTGTAAATCAAAATAAAATTTATTCATTAGCAAGTTTATGTATATAATATAATAAATTTAAACAAGATATTAATAATTCTAAAAAATATCCTCATGAAAATAACCCTGAAAATATATCTTGGCATTCAAAGCATTAATTTTTTCATCATAAACTCGAAGACTATACAGTGCATTATTATTAAGAAACATTAGATTAATTATACAATGTCTGAATCTGCTTGTCCTGTAAATAATGCAGTGTATACATTCGCCTAGTAATAAACAATTTTTAAAATTTTTAAAATTACACTAAATCGCCATCTATTGGGTAATAGTTCGAATATGTAACCAGTATATTTTGGTTCGTATCTTTGCTAAATCCGCCATTGTAAGTATTTGCATTTTACGGTATTTCATAATTAGGCAACTGCATAAGACTATATGCTTTGCTAAACAGTGTTTGAGTATTATAGAGTTGCATAGCTACCCTTTTAATTGTATGTGTAAAAAATTAATTTCTACATAGTTTAATGTAAATTATTTATTTTCATAAGGAAAATGATGTAGTAAGACAAATTGTATGTGTTTTTAAATATTTGTCAATAGGGATTTTTCATGAATCATTCAGGGATTTATTTTTAAATTGTTGACATTTGGCAACACTGATTCTATTTGATTTGAAATTTATTCCATGCTTAATGTCATAACAAAATGTTTTTCTTATCAAACTTATGTTTTTTGTGCCTTAATACTAACAACCTGAAACCTGTGTTAAAAGAAAACAATGATCAGATGTTAATTGACAAAGTAACATATTGTTTACCTGAATTGGATGTAAGTAAACATAACCTAAAAGCATTTATATTATAATGCTATACACACTGTTATTATTTACAGGTTGACTTTAATTTCGAAATTGCGAAATATATATGCAGCAATTGTATAAGCAAATTAGAATGTTTATATAAGTTCAAACAAACTTGCTTACGAAACAACACATATCTGAAGAGCTACTTGCAAACTTTAACATCTACAGGCCAATCCCACAAACATTTATCATTAAAACTGAATGATATAAAATACCAGAATAAACTATCGCCAGTGAGTAGCGACGAAACATTCACAACCGCAGGAACTGATAATGAGCCGCACATTGCAGAAAAGGAAAATGAAAACCCAGAAGCTGACATAAAGTATGAAATTGATGAATCACATTCATTATTTGAAGAAGAAAATGACCTTGTTGTGAAGGAAGAATATCCTACGTTTGAAAATAACGAATGCGATGAATTTTATCATGCACTTGTTGCAAAAATAAAGAGGGATTCAATTTCAAGTGACTCGGATGTTTCTGTTTCGAGGATTGAAGATGTTGTACATGAAAAATACAAATACTGTAATACGGGTACTGATAGTAAAAATAACTTAACTAAACCTAAAGAAAACAAAATAACAGGAAAGAATGAGGGATCTAAAATATTTCAATGTGCAATGTGTACTAAAAAATATTTATGTGAAGCATCATTCGGACTGCATTTGAAAGACCATGCAAGTAGAAACGAATTTAGTTGTTCAATGAGTAAAAGACCGTTCAAATTAAAAAATAGTTTGACGAAACATGAAAAAACTAAATCTTTCGAATGTACCATATGTAAAAAAAAGTTTACGCACAAAAGTAATTTTATTCTGCATGAAAAAATTCACAAACGTATTAAAAATTATGAATGTTCAATCTGTGAAAAAAAGTTTATGCGAAAATATAATTTGATTCGACACGAACAAATCCACAAAGGTATTAGAAATTACGAATGTACAATATGTAAAAAAAAGTTTACGCAAAAAGGTGATTTGATTCGACACGAACAAATCCACAAAGGTATTAAAAATTACGAATGTTCAATATGTAAAAAAAGTTTACGCAAAAAGGTGATTTGATTCGACATGAACAAATCCACAAAGGTATTAAAAATTACGAATGTTCAATATGTAAAAAAAAGTTTACGCACAAAGGTGATTTGAATCGACACGAACAAATCCGCAAAGGTATTAAAAATTACGAGTGTTCAATATGTAAAAAAAAGTTTACGCGCAAAGGTAATTTGATTCGACACGAACTAATCCACAAAGGTATTAAAAATTACACTGGAGTTAAAAACTTTCAATGTTTAGTCTGTAAAAAAATGTTTACGCGAAAAAGTACATTGAAGCTACATGAAGGAGTGCATACTGGTAATACAAAGTTTCAATGTTCGGTTTGTAAAAAATATTGTTTGCAAAAATCTAATTTGATTCAACATGAAAAGATTCACATTCGTATTAAAAAATAATATTCAATAAGGATATAAAAGGTTATTTAAATAATTATGTAAATTGTTATGTAAGTTATATTTCTCAATTTAGAAATTTAAATAAAAATGATTTGACTTGAAGTGCAAAGTTTTATTCAGAAATGTGTTTCATACTGTTGGGAACACCGACCAATCCGAATGCTCCTTTCATATACAGGTGATTCTGGGAAGACGAACCCCATCTTAACTTTTTTATTATAAGAAATATAAAAATTTTCTTCATATCGAAGTTTTAAATGTATTAATTATACTATTTTATGACACACAAAAAAATTATAAAGTCGGGTTTACATGATACGACTATCAACTTTTATTTTTCAAATGGGAACCTAGAATTTTTTTCTCTTTTCAACGATGTATTACTTGTTATGAATGTATATGAAAAAAATCGAGATAAATAAGATAATTGAGAAATGTCAGAATTTATTTTCATTCGACTATTTTAGGTGGCTATGCGAAATTAAACAAAATGTAACAAGGTAAAATTAATGACAACAATGCAGATATTTATTTGTTACTTGTTTCACGTGTTTTGTCATTCATTTTATGTTGTTACATTTTGTTTAATTTCGCATAGCCACCTAGAATAGTTGGATAAAAATAAATTCTGACTTTTTTCAATTATCTTATGTATCTCGATTTTTTTCATATACATTTATGGGGTAGATGGCTCAGTGGTATCGAGTCGGCCTGAGGATCTTGAGAACCCTGGTTCGATCCCCACAAACGACAAACAATTTTCACCAATTAAAATCTACCCCTGTGGCTCCCTCTTTACTAATATCTTTGAGGGCTGTTATTTGACGGCTGGTAATCGCACTTCACGCGAAAATATATATCACTTACCGAGATCTGCTTAGGCCGAGTGCCACACCCAGTAATGGGTAAAAGGCGTGATGATATATTTATTTATTTATATTTTACATTTATGACAAGTAATACATCGTTGAAAAGAGAGAAAAATGGCGGTTTTTACTGTAATAAAATAATTCTAGGTTCCCATTTGAAAAATAAAAGTTGATAGTCGTATCATGGAAACCTGACTTTATAAAAAATTTCTATATGTTTCATAAAATAGTATATTTAATATAGTAAAACTTCCATATGAAGAAAATTTTTATATTTCTTATAATAAAAAAGTTAAGGGGGGTTCGTCTTCCCAGAATCACCCTGTATACAACTGTGAAATAATAAAGGATAAGTTGTTCCCACAATGTTATTAAAAAGTTTGTGTTTCTTTTATTTTACGTTTCTGGCATCGTGAACTGAAATAAAAAGAAACTAAGAAACAATTCAATTTGTTGATCTATTACAAAATAAATAAATAAAAATATAAATAAATATATCATCACGCCTTTTACCCATTACTGAGTGTGGCCCTCTGCCTAAGCAGATCTTGGTAAGTGATATATTTATATATATATATATATATATATATATATATATATATATATATATAATAAAATATGTATAAAAATTCTTATTTTTAAATAAGAGCACAAAACAATAGTTCAATCACGCTGAAATGATCTGTGGTGTCTTTGATGAACTGTTGGCAACAGTGTGATGCACTTAAAGTCACTAAAAAATTGCATGTTTCCACAATACAATTAGAACATGTAATTTTCTTGCATCAACTTGCACGTCCATGAGGCAATAATTCTTGCCGCAATTATTGTTTTAAAAGAAGCAATTTTCTTGCAACTTTCTTGCGCAACAAAATGTGCATATAAAATTGCACCATCTAAAATGGGTTTAATGTTCAGCTACTTGCCGTTACTTGTGTAGTGAATGGCAGGTAGCATTTGCCTGACACTGTTTTATTTTCAAAGAAATTAAGGGATGTGGAAATACTGGATATTGAAATACATAAAACTTATTGAAAATATACTTTTTTCAGTTGTAATGAAAGGTCCGAGAAATACAGTGAAAATGAATCAGCAATGAGTTGACAACCAATCATTTTCTAAAAATTAGTAAACTAATTTTTACAATATCAATACTCGACTAGGTGGTGTATAAAGTAACAAGTCATCAGAGTCTGCTGAGTGTAGCTGAGACTCGATTGCTAGTAAATCACTAATTTACTACTTTGTGACTGTTGTGGAAGACCCCATTGTCATAGCAACATAGCGTACAATTTAGTAACATGTTTAAAATAATATATTATATTTATTTATGCAACATGTTTATAAAGTGCTATTTTTTCACAAGTGGAAAACACGAGCGAAGCGAGTGTTGTAATTCCATGCTTTAAAAAAATGCTTTATACATAAGTTGCATACTGTGCTATTAGCACCGCCATTTACAATTTAAAAAAATTATTGCAAAAATAAATAATCAAATTTAAATATATATATATATATATAATTTAGATTTATTGATTTGCAATAAATGTTTTAAAAAAAATTATTTTTCAGTTTGTTCTTAGCCGTGGTTTTGAATAGTTGTTTTTAGATTAGTGGTGTTGTGTGTGAACTACGTTGTAGGCGGTTACAGTGAGTTTCATTGAGCGTGTAAGCCTGTGAGTGTGTGAGCGCAACTGTTGGGTAAGTATATATATTACCTAAAAATGTGAAGACATTAGGGTGAATACCCATTTTGGTCAACAAAATTTTGTTAAAAGCCTCCACGTTGTTGTTGGTCCTCCGTGCAATGCCATAAACACTGATATGTTCTGGCCGTACAGTTCGAACCCAGTATCTAGGAATAATAAGAATAATCCGAATTATTATTTCAAAAAAGAAATTTAAGATTATTATTCTGCTTGTATGTTGAATGTAATTAATAGTTACCTGTCCATATATGCAAATAAATCATTTGCAGGAAGACCCTGGGCATTCATCCACTGGCGCACTAGGTCCAGGCCTAAAATATATTGTTCGGCAGGAAGTAGCGGTAAGGCCATTAACATTTTTATGCCTTTTTTTTAAATTTGGAATAATTTCCAAGTGGCGCACGTATCCCAGACGAGCAGCCATTTTCCATACAGCCTAGCAAAAATGAGTAATATTATTTAAATAGAGTTTCATAAAAATATGAACAATTATATGAATTTTAATGTATTTTATAGGGTATTTAATATGGGGTTCAAAGGATAGTGCATGCGAACCGCACGGAGTAAGTCTGTATGGCACCGCATAGCTTCTACCCAATTCTGACTAATCATTCAAATTCGGTAATAAATATGCTTCTTTATATAAAAAATCATGTATATTACTTACATTAGCATAGTGGTAAAAACACCCTACAACCTCGGCCTGTGGGTAAGCTTCCATTAGAGCTCCTTGCAAAGCTCTTTCAAAATCTGATATGATTAGTCGAGGTTGTAGTGTTGGTACTAAAATATTGAATGCTTCAAACAGGCGAATATATAGTGTATGCCGCCTGTTCGACATGAGTGCGTACGCCACAGGTATTGTCTGAAACATTTTTAATAAGAAATTATTTATGTAAGCTAAAAGATTCAAATTGTATTCAATACCTTCTCGAACACGACGAAGTGGATTGTGAGGAGTTGATGTGAAGGAGGAACAGTAGGGACACATTTAAATGTGCCGTCCATATGCACCTCCTCCACACCTCCAACTACCAGATCCAACAATGCACGAGACGCAAACAGCAAAGACACGCCATCTTCTGTTTCAATCAATTGTTGGAAAAAAGGTCCTTCTACATTATTGATCCTACAATAGAATTTATCCCGCCAAATAGGATCAATAAGAAGCTGTCCCAAATTTTGAAGTGTGTCTGGTATAGGCAGATTGTATCTTCTTCTTGCCGATGCCATAGCGCTCTGAGCAGATGGATATGGGTATATCGCCGCCACTTCCGGATCACTAAAAACATGATTTATATTTCATAAAATTGCATAGAAATATAACAGTTTCAACTTTAAATTAAATTAATTCAATAAATGAATGTTAACAAAATTTGAAATGTCTACAAAACAAATGTTAATCTTAGAACAGCTCCACATTATAGCCAGGCAGGCTTTAAATACATTATAAGAAAAATAAATGACTAGGAAAGAAAATTAATTGTCAACTAACCGTGCAGCTTCCTCATCATATATATTCCGAAGGGATGTTCGTTCTTGGATGGCTCGATGAATAACTATCTCCCTGAATCTTGCAATTATATCAATATTTAATTGATTTCCGTGGCCATTGTGGGGTCTTAGTAATGAAACAACACCTTCATTATTTATTTTAATAGATCCAGGGCAAAGAAAACATGTTTTTCTTGCACAGAAATAATAACTAAAATAAAAAAAAATATATACTTTAATATTAGTTATGTGTTTTTAGTTATATGTATTTTAAATAGATAATTTAATATCCTATGTATAAAAGCTGTAAATATAAGCTACATTATTGTCTATGTATATAGTGAAATATTAAATAAATTTTTAATATCTGTTAATTACATTTTTTATTATGAATATATATATATATATATATATATATATATATATATATATATATATATATATATATATATATATACTCACGTAAACTGCGGCGTTCGTCGCCGAACAAAATATCTTTGGCCCAAATATTCCATTTTTAACACTACTGTACGCTGTCGACTTTGGCGCTAAAATTTTTTGTCAGATTTGGTATTACCATACATGTTTGCCAATCAAGAAAATTAGTTTTCCCTCTATATAAATTATTTAAAAATGTAAGCAATGTTTCATCTACTTATTATTATTAGTAACACATTGTATAATATTCTACATAATATGAAATATTTAAATATAACTTGAAAACATTCAATTGTAATTTAAAGAAATCAGTTCGTGATATTTGAATTAGTACTGTGGCAATACTAATAAAAATTTAAAATCTATAGAGCAATAAGATATTATATTTAAAAACGCGCACTTGGTAACTATTAATATTAAGAGTTGAATGAAATAACTAAAGTAACTGATATCGCATTTTTTATGTTTCTCGAAATTCTCACGTATGCCCATATTTAATGCAAAATTATGTATATGTAAAATTAATAGTATATAAAGAAATACAATCCTATAAAATATATTATAGCATAATATACACGGTGTGTAAATTACCTATGTTACGATGGTAAAATTTTATTTGGCAGGTATATTTATAAAATTCCTTATACTGTAATTTATAAAAATATTGTTAAATACCAAATAAAAATCAGATATATTCAATTTCTTTTATTACATCATCAAAGTTTCAGATGTCGAAAACAGAAATTACAGATTTTAAAATATTAACAGATTCATCGTTTATAAAACTTATTTGGTACCTATATCATACGAGAGTTTTTACATCCTAATGTGAGCTTATCAACAGATTTACCAATTTGTCTGAAATAAATTAAAATTATATTATATTTCGTTGATTTGAAAAAATATATAATTTTACTTTTCTTCACAATGTTTATTTTTCACAAGATGTATATTTCGATTGCGATGCAAGCCAGGTGAAAATTTATCTGGCGAAGATTTCGTCACCGAACTGCGGAAGAAGATGAACGACATCCATGAGCAAGTACGCTCCAACATCCTGAGCGCTAGTGACCGAATGAAAGATCAATATGATGTCAAGGCTGAGAATGGTGGATATCAAGCCGGGGATCTGGTTTGGCTATACAACCCACAGCGTCGCCGTGGAATGTCCCCAAAACTACAGAACTCCTGGGTAGGTCCCTACGAGGTACTGAAGCGAATAAATGACGTCATTTATCGAATCCGGAAAAGGACTGTAGGAAAACCAAGAGTGATTCATTTCAACCGATTGGCTTCTTTCGCCGGTGACAACAACGATGGCAACGCCATTGAAGCTCGAGCTCGTCGAATTAATGTACAAGATCCGGAAACCACCTTTGACGAGTTCATGGCCTCCTATTCCACGGGCCATAAAGTACGAAATAGTGTGACCAAGGAACATCAGAGTGACCTATTAAAAATGCCTACAGAATACTCATTAGCGCATTGTGTGGCCCAAGATCTACAGATGTCTCGAGGAATCGCCGAGGTTTTTAAGAAAAAGTTCGGCCAACTTGAAGAACTACGGCAACAACATCCATGTGTCGGCTCAGTGCTACAGATAACCGACAGACAGTCTAGCCGAAACAGAAGCATTTTTTACCTGGTGACTAAACATCTGTCCTACGAGAAACCAACTTATCGCGCCGTCTGGGACGCCCTATGTGATCTACGAGATGTGCTGCTCGATCAGGATATTTTGAAACTAGCTGTACCAAAGCTAGGCTGTGGCCTTGATGAATTGAGCTGGAGAATTGTAAGAAACATGTTGGAAACTGTTTGCCAATATACCGGAATTGAGATCCTGGTGTGCAACTATAATCCCTGTGGGTCAACAGTAGTGAAAAGAACTGTGGACTGTTATTTCCACCAAACGTCACAGTGCTCACGGGGATCAACGTGCAGATATCGGCACGGCGCAGAAAAGTTTCGGGACGAAACATCCTTAAGGAGGGGACAGTGTAGCGAGTACAGCTCTGTTCCGTCTGGAACAGTCGACGCGTCATAGTGTGCAGCACGTTCATTGCTGTCTCATACGCAATAGACAAGTCCGAACCTGTTCGCTCTGCGTTATGCTTGTACAGTGTTCCAGAAGTTATGGAATAGTCTAGAATATCTTGTTCCAGTATATAAGGGAGAGTTTCGGCCGGCAACCTTCATTCTGTATTTGAAATGTGTACAGTGCAAGGCGTTGCTAAATACTGTACTGTAGTCATCTTTAAAGCACACAAAGTATCTCGCGCCTGAACTGACATAGGACCATTCACGTCGGCATTGATTTGTTCACCAATAACTTCAGGTCGATTCATTCGAGATTTGAATGGTTTTCTGTGTGCTTTGCCCAAAAGACACCCGTCACAGAAGTCATTTGTTTCTGCCACACTCACATTCATGCCGCTTTTTTTCAGCACATTTCGCACATGTCGTTTCTCCTGGTGTCTGAACCTTTCGTGCCAAATCTGTAGAGTTTCGTCTGCTGTTGCCACATTTACTGCTGCTGGTACTTGAGGAATTACCACTCGCATATGCAAAACATACGCTTCTCCTTTGCTTGATACAGTCGAACTTTATTATCTTTAAAGTCAACACCAATACCTTGTCCCGTAGTACTTTTGATAGAAAACAGATGCCTGTCAACTTCCGGAACATACCAGACATTTTTCAAATGAGCAGAACTCCACTTGTTGTTGACAAACATTTCAGTGTTGACAACACCAGAACCATAAGCTAACATGCTTTGTTTGTTTGCTACTCTGATTTGCAATGGAGTACTAAACTTCTCGTATGCTGTGTAATACTGCTTGTTCGACGTCATGTGATGTCAAGCTCCTGAATCAGAAACTCAAGAATATACCGGTGTCATTCCATTGCTTGAGGTCAGGAACGCTGTACCTGAACCTGGTCTGCATATGATTCACCTGAATCAGAAGCCGAAGAATCCACTGCTTCCATCTCGTTGCTTGTAGTTAAAAATGCTGTACCACGAACCTGGTCAGGTGATGTTGGGTTATCCTTATTTGCTTTCAGCTTCCTGCAATTTTTTTTGAGGTGACCCGGTTTTCCGCAGTATAAACAGATACGTTGCTCTTTTTTGTTGTCATCGGAGTTTTCTGGGCCGCGTGGTTTACCTCTTGCACTTTTACCTGACGTCAATGAACCTTTTGCTGCTGATGCGTGAGCTGCAAAAGCACTAGATTCTGTTGGCGTACCTATCTTGATTCGCTTTTCTATTGTACATAATTTTTCTAATAAACTATTTATCGTCCGTTTATTGTCGTCGAGAGATTCCCACACGTTGCTGAATTCCTGATACTCAGTGCTCTTTGTAGCTAAAATCTGTCCGTGCAACAATTCGATGGGAATGTCATGAGATCCTCGCTTACGAAGTTCAGTATTCATATCTGCAAAAATTTTCTCAACTTTTGCCACATGCGCAGCAATATCCATATCTGGATTTCGTTGCAACTTAAAAAAGTCGGTCATTAATAAACTTAAACGCTGAATACTGCTTTGCTCATACACACTAACCAGTTTTTTTTAGATGTCCGCGGCATTACTATACGTTAACACCAAATCTGCTACCGATTGACTCAGCGCACTTGCAATCAACGCTGCTGCCCAAGCATTGTCGCGTTTCCAGTCCGTAATTGCCTTTTTCTCGTCAGCCGTTGGCGCCTCTGCTTTTTCAGCTACTGGACACTTCCTCGTTTCATCGACGAATTCTGCCATGTCGTACTGTTCGAAATGCATATGCATCTGCCATTTCCATTTCGCCCAGTTAGATGAGCCCAGAAGTTTCTTGATCTTTACGTTTACTTCGGTGGCCATGCTACCTAACTTCTTTGTACGACACAAAACGAGAGATTTTCCCAAACTGCAAAGAACTGTTTCCAGTTATATTTCTACACAGAAACGTGCTGGGCCCATAACCTGGTAAGATTATATCAAGTAATCGATCCAACGATCTATTTAGAATAATATTTATTAAAGCTTTGTGAATACAAGAAAACGTGTGTGTATTTTGCAGTACATAAAACAAACAACAACTGTCTAGTCAATAGCGTTAAGTTGGGTCAGTAGTACATGTTTTTGAATGATAGATGGTGACACATGTGCAATATTTATATCTTTAACAGAATAATTTGCGTTTGCGTTGGTTACAGGTTAGAATACTCATAGTCATCATGATCACTGTCGTTGCCTGTCTCTGTCCCTTCTGGTTCTTCTTCTGCCATTTTGTCCTCTGCAGCTAGTTCAACTTCCGTTGGATGAGCTTCTTCTCTCTCTGATTCATCGAATATAACACTGTCCGAACTGACGACTTCCCGTTCATCTGGTAGATATATTCTGTAACAAGGTGAATTCAAGTCATAACCTATGAATATACCTTTCTTAGACTTTTTGTTTAATTTGACTCGTTTGTATTCAGTAATCATGACACAACAATCACATCCAAATGCTCTAAGTTTATTTATGTTTATGTGTCGTCCAATCCATAAATCTGCTGGACTTTTTCCTTTCACAGTACTGGTACCGATTTGGTTGATCGTAGTAACGGCATAATTGACAGCTTCTGCCCACAAATTCTCGTTCAATCCTTTTGCATGTATGACAGTCCTGACTGACTCGATAATAATCCTCATCTCTCTTTCGATTCGTCCGTTTTGTTGAGGTGTATATGCAGTCGAGAAAGTATGAAGATCCCCTAGTTCCTCCAATAGATTCTTAGTATTGGTATTCTTTATTTCTGTCCCGTTGTCCGATCGTAAAGTTTTCACTCTTCTACCAAACTGATTTTCCACCATCCCATGTAACAGTAATATTTTCCCAACTGCTACTTATTTTATTTTTAAAGAATTATAATTTAAATAATGTAAGAAGTTTTGAATCTCCCGCCACAATTTGACTTGGGAAATTTGGTGCCGGAATAGAATTCTCAGAAGGTTGAGATTACTGGAAACTTTTACGTATGACAGCTACAAAATGACCTTTAATCAGAGATGACAGAAAGAGGGTAGTTTCGGGCGCCAGCAAATTTATCAGAAAAATTTACAAATCGAATATTAATTAGCCATTGAGCTTAGTGAATCGCTGTCACGGATTTGGTCCGGTTCTGAAAAATAATATTTGGGAAATAATGAACGAAATGTCGATGACTGAACTCGTAAATTTATTTTAAACAATTGGTAAGTTATACAACTAACAATATTTTTATCATTTATGAATATTTAAACAAAACGTATCAATCTTTATCAAACATACAGATCAACATTTGTGACAAAGTAGGTACAAATTTGTTGCTAGGATTGTTTTTTTACTCGAATGTTATTTTTAGGTTAAAACAAAAAGAAAAGATTTATTTAAATTACTATATGGGTGTGTTTTCTTCAAGAAAATAAGAGTTATGTTTGTTGTGTCGAAGAGGGCCGTAGCAGCAAGCACAACTTCTTAAAGAAGGCACACACCACGATTCCTTTTTAAAACAAAAACTCTGACAGCTAGCATGAAATCCAAAGTGGACCAGCACACATCAAAGAATTGAGCTTTAACGTTTTGTGTAAGTGTCAATAGTAGCAAGCAAAACTTCTTAAAGAAGGCAACACACTATTGTTCATTCAGAATAACCTTGATAGCCAGCATGAAATCCAAAGTGGACCAGCACACATCAAAGATTCAAGAAGAAGCTATTTAGTTTTTGTGTAAATGACAGTAGTAGCAAGCAAAACTTCTTAAAGGCGACACACTACAGTTCATAACTCTGTTAGCCAGCATGAAATCCCACGGGGACCAGCACACAACAAAGATGTCAGTAGTAGCAAGCAAAACTTCTTAAAGAAGGCAACACACTATTGTTCATTCAGAATAACTTTGTTAGCCAGCATGAAATCCAAAGTGGACCAGCACACAATAAAGATTCAAGAATGAGCTATGAAATTTTCTGAAGGAAACACACTCACCTTAATCGTAGCAAGAAATTCCACTACCGTGAAACAGAAAATCTGATAGCTAGCAGGAGATTCTCAGAGAGATCCGCACACATCAGAGACTCGTAAAAGAGTGAGTTATTTTAATCATAGCAAAAATTCCACTACAGTGAAACAGAAAATCTGATAGCTAGCAGGATACTCTCAGGGAGATCCGCACACGTCAGAGACTCAAGAAAGAGTGCCGTTCCGGAGCTCGGAACCCGGCTTTTATACCCGACAGATGCAGACAAATGACAAAAAAATGTTTTCAATTGTCTATATCCTCATTGGTTAAAAATGTGACAACAATGGATTTAAACAAAGCTCTCCATTGGTTGAATCGTGCCACCGTGGCAATCAACTGTACACCTGATTGGTTCTTGAAAAATGAATTCATCGCACAGAACTCTGGGTAATTCTGACAGTTATTTTGACAGTTGTTTGACAGCTGATACTAGTTACATATTTTAACATACAAATACTAATTATTCTGATCTTGTTTTCCAAGTTAAATCCTTTTGGATTGATCTAGGAACTTAATATATGATATTTTAAATACAAATTAATCTATAATATTAAAATATATCCAACCAAAGAAGATAAAAACTGATATTCTAACCAACTCCAGGTACGTCAAAGAATAACTTAAAATACTTTATACATATTTTAACTAACTTTTCAGGTACAATTCCTTTAAGAAACTGTTCAATAGTATCGTTTAGGGTACAATGACTGGAAAATGAACCCAAAAAAACAGGTACTTACAGTTCTAACATTATTTCTTAACCTAACTAACATATGTAATATTTGCAGCAAGAACAGAGGAATTAACGTTATTAAAACGATCAAAAATTCACTTCGTCACACCCAAGATATATTTTCAGTTTGTTGGCGACTTCATCCTTAGTCTTCAAAAAATAGACTGTCCTAAAATGCGAATAGTCATCTTTAAATAATAAAAAATATTTTGCACCTCCCAGTGAAGACATGTTCATTTCTCCCATATCCACATGAACTAGATCTAATGACCGTTGAGCAACTTTTGGATTTGTAGAATGTGAACCACGATGTTGTTTGCCAAAAACACAACCTTCACATATCTGATTTTTCCAATCGTCTTTGTACTGAATGTGATTTCTGTCCAATACGTCCTTTACATAACGTATATTTTGGTGAGCCAACCTTTCATGCCAAATCTTGATAGAAGTAGTTGCCAGACATCTTCCAGTTTCCTCATAACGTAGCATCATTTTAAATAAGTTGCCATCACGTTCAGCCATCACGACTATGTCACGATGATCAGGTGTCCTGAAGATTGGCTTGTCTCGATCAGCTGTCTGCACATACTTCCTATCTAAAACTTGACTCACGGAGAAAAGATTGAACCTCAGCTCAGGTACATACAAAACATTTTCCAGGACTACTTTATACCATTCTTTACTATTAAAAGCTTCTAAATTTACACTTCCAATTCCAACTCCTGCTAGCTTAGAAGAATCGCCGATTACTATCTCAAAATTATTTTCCAATTCAACGTAATTAGAAAACCACTCTCTATGCGATGTCATGTGTTGGGTGGCTGCATAATCTTGATACCAACACGGTTTTGCTTCTTGCCTGGCTTTTTTATTTTTAAAGTTTGCTGCCGATAAACTCACTGTCGCGAGTGCTTTGCGTTTGACCTGTTTATATTCATTACGGTCTGTCACTTCGTTCCTTTAAAGCAATCTCTTGCAAAATGTCCCTTTTTACCACAGTTATTACAAGAATAATGTTCTTTGCAATAAGCCACATATTTTGCACACGGCTTGTTTCGACAGTTCTTTTTAATATGACCTGGCTGACCACTTTTAAAACAATTTACTGTTGAATTTACTGGCTTACTTGTTTTCTGATGTGACCTTCTGTTCGATTTAACGACAAGAGCATTTTGTAGAGTAGATTCATTTAATAGTTCGCTAACCATGAGTCGATCCTCTTCAAGTCTCAACCTCTCAATTCCCATGCCGTACGAAAATGATGTAATTTCGGAGGAAGAATGCCTAAAATTCTCGTCAAAACCCAACTGTCACGCATCTGCTCACCTCCATTTGCCATGTCTTCCGAGATCTGTATTATCTCCATGCAATTCTGGATTGCTGTTTTATTATGATCATAGACATAAGAAGAAAATTTTCTCTGTAAGCCCTCCAATGAAAGATCTGACTTTTTACCATATAAATTGTACAGCTTGTCTAACATACTCTTCGCTGTTTGACATGTTACAATCCTTTTCGCTAAGCTACTACTGACATTTAACCCAATTATCGCTTGAGCCTCTAAGTCTTTCTTTAACTGGTCATTTTATCTGTCACAACGTCAAACGTTGATGTTTTGACAGATAAAACGTCAAGCATTTATTTATTTTTTTATTCAATTCCATGGCTATCAATATTTTTGCCGTAATTTTCGACATTTTCATATTTAATATCTGTCGTTACAAAGCACATAAAAGTAATTCTGGTTACTGATTTAGATGCAGAATTTGATGTCCTAAAACTTTTATTTGACGCGTTTTTGCTTAAAATAATTAGGGAAGCAGGAAATTGCAAAAAAACTCATTTCCCATGATAAATCCCTATGACCGGCTGAGCGAGTCACCACCCTGTATATATATATACAGAATGTTTCATAACTTCAGGTACATACGTTAATGGTATATGTTATTTGATATGCTGATTACGAATCAAATAGAATTTTTTTTAAATCGCAAAATTATTTTCCATATTTCCCAGTTCAAAATTTTTCGTTGCCACTGCCACTGGGTGGATGATTATGTTAAAGTTATTAATTAATTAACTGGGCGATTGAAAATCCGCATGTTATTGTAAGAAGCAATTTCCAGCAGCGATTTTATTTGAATATCTGGGCTGGAATCATAAATGGAACTTTACTTGGTCCCTATGTTCTACCTAATAGAATGAATGGTGCAAATTATTTATCTTTCTTGCAAAATAATTTGCCGGAGTTATTGGAAGATATTCCCTTAAATGTACGGCAGCATGCCTGGTTCCAGCATGACGGTGCACCGCCGCACTTTACACGTAATGAGCGGCAATACTTAACTCAAACCTTTGAGGATAGGTGGATAGGACGTGGTGGTCCTGTACAATGGCCTCCTAGATCTTCGGATCTAAATCCATTAGATTTTTATTTTTGGGGCTATTTCAAATCATTAGTTTATGATAATCAGGAAGCTCCTGAAACTCTGACACAACTGAGGGAACGGGTTGAAAACGCTGCTAATTTTATGAGACATCATAATTCGTTGAACGAGGCTTGCAGCGTGTCTTTAATTCACCGTGCTGCATTATGTATGGCAGAGAATGGCAACAATTTTGAGCAATTTTTTAAAAAATTATTCGAATCGTATTTGTTTTATTCACTTTGACGTCAATTATTTTGAATACATAATAAACTATAATTATCATTTCATTAAAAATAATTATAATTTGTTTGTTTATCTTACTAGTATTATGTAATTTAAATTGTTGATTACCTACTTCATTGTTTGTGTTTAATAGGAAAGCGAATCCAGTGTAGTACTACAAAAAATGTTTTAGGTAAACAACCCTTAATTTTTCGAATTTAAAAAAAAATTCTTTTAGATTCGTAATCAGCATATCAAACAACATATACCATTAACGTATGTACTCGAAGTTATGAAACACCCTGTATTAAATATAATATTTTATGACACATATAGAAATCAGAGTTACCTGATCAACTTTTATTTTTCAAATAGGAACCTAGAATTATTTTATTACAGTAAAAACCGCTATTTTTTCTCTTTTCAACGATGTATTACTTGTCATAAATGTAAAATATAAATAACTAAATATATCACGCCTTTTACCCATTAGAGTGTGTGGCACTCTGCCTAAGCAGATCTCGGCAAGTGATATATTTTTTCGCGTGAAGTGCGGTTACCAGCCGTCAAATCACGGCCCTCAAAGATGTTACTGGAGGAGGAGCCACATGGGTCGATTTAAATTGGTGAAAATTGTTTGTCGGCTGTGGAGATCGAACTAGGGTTCTCAAGATCCACAGGCCGACTCGATACCACTGAGCCACCTACCCCATAAATGTATATGAAAAAATCGAGATAAATAAGATAGTTGAGAAAAGTCAGAATTTATTTTTATCCAATTATTCTAGGTGGCTATGCGAAATTAAACAAAATGTAACAACATAAAATGAATGACAAAACACGTGAAACAAGTAACTAATAAATATCTGCATTGTTGTCATTAATTTTACCTTGTTAAATTTTGTTTAATTTCGCATAGACATCTAAAATAGTTGAATGAAAATAATTTCTGACATTTCTCAATTATCTTATTTATCTCGATTTTTTCATATACATTCATAACAAGTAATACATCATTGAAAAGAGAGAAAAATTCTAGGTTCCCATTTTAAAAATAAAAGTTGATAGTCGTATCATGTAAACCCGACTTTATAAAATTTGTTTGTGTCATAAAATAGTATAATTAATACATTTAAACTTCCATATGTAGAAAATTTTATATTTCTTATAATAGAAACGTTATGAGTGGGATGGGGGGGGGGTTCGTCTTCCCAAAATCAGCCTGTATATGAAAGGAGCATTCGGATTGGTCGTTTTTGAATAAAACTTTGTACTTCAAGTGAATTAAATATTCATTTTTATTTAAATTTCTAAATTGAGAAATATAACTTAGATAACAATTAACATAATTATATAAATAACCTTTTATATACTTATTGAATATTATTTTCCAATACGAGTGTGAATCTTTTCATGTTCAATCAAATCACATTTTTGCAAACAATATTTTTTACAAACCGAACATTGAAACTTTGTATTACCAGTATGCACTCCTTCATGTAGCTTCAATGTACTTTTTCGCGTAAACTTTTTTTCACAGATTAAACATTGAAAGTTTCTAATTCCAGAGTGAATTTCTTCATGTTGTATCAAAGTACTTCTAGTCATAAACTTGTTTTTACATATTGAACATTCGTAATTTTTAATACCTTTGTGGATTTGTTCGTGTCGAATCAAATTACTTTTTTGCGTAAACTTTTTTTGACAGATTAAACATTGAAAGTTTCTAATTCCAGAGTGAATTTCTTCATGTTGTATCAAAGTACTTCTATTCATAAACTTGTTTTTACATATTGAACATTCGTAATTTTTAATACCTTTGTGGATTTGTTCGTGTCGAATCAAATTACCTTTTAGCGTAAACTTCTTTTTACATATTGAACATTCGTAATTTTTAATACCTTTGTGGATTTGTTCGTGCCGAATCAAATTACCTTTTAGCGTAAACTTCTTCTTACATATTGAACATTCGTAATTTTTAATACCTTTGTGGATTTGTTCGTGTCGAATCAAATTACCTTTTTGCGTAAACTTTTTTTTACATATTGAACATTCGTAATTTTTAATACCTTTGTGGATTTGTTCGTGTCGAATCAAATTACCTTTGTGGGTAAACTTTTTTTTACATATTGAACTTTCGAAAGTTTTAGTTTTTTCATGTTTCGTCAAACTATTTTTAAATTTCAACGGTCTTTTACTCATTGAACAACTAAAATCGTATTTACTTGCATGGGATTTTAAATGTAGTCTGAATGGTGCTTCATATAAATATTTTTTAGTACACATTGCACATTGAAATATTTTAGATCCCTCATTCTTTCCTGTTATTTTGTTTTCTTTAGGTTTAGTTAAGTTATTTTTACTATCAGTACCCGTATTACAGTATTTGGATTTTTCATGTACAACATCTTCAATCCTCGAAACAGAAACATCCGAGTCACTTGAAATTGAATCCCTCTTTATTTTTGCAACAAGTGCATAATAAAATTCATGGCATTCGTTATTTTCAAACGTAGGATATTCTTTCTTCACAACAAGGTCATTTTCTTCTTCAAATAATGAATGTGATTCATCAATTTCATACTTTATGTCAGCTTCTGGGTTTTCATTTTCCTTTTCTGCAATGTGCGGCTCATTATCAGTTCCTGCGGTTGTGAATGTTTCGTCGCTACTCACTGGCGATAGTTTATTCTGGTATTTTATATCATTAAGTTTTAATGATAAATGTTTGTGGGATTGGCCTGTAGATGTTAAAGTTTGCAAGTAGCTCTTCAGATATGTGTTGTTTCGTAAGCAAGTTTGTTTGAACTTATATAAACATTCTAATTTGCTTATACAATTGCTGCATATATATTTCGCAATTTCGAAATTAAAGTCAACCTGTAAATATTAACAGTGTGTATAGCATTATAATATAAATGCTTTTAGGTTATGTTTACTTACATCCAATTCAGGTAAACAATATGTTACTTTGTCAATTAACATCTGATCATTGTTTTCTTTTAACACAGGTTTCAGGTTGTTAGTATTAAGGCACAAAAAACATAAGTTTGATAAGAAAAACATTTTGTTATGTCATAACATTAAGCATGGAATAAATTTCAAATCAAATAGAATTAGTGTTGCCAAATGTCGAGAATTTAAAAATAAATCCCTGAATGATTAATGAAAAATCCCTATTGACAAATATTTAAAAATACATACAATTTGTCTTACTACATCATTTTCTTTATGAAAATAAATAATTTACATTAAACTATGTAGAAATTAATTTTTTACACATACAATTAAAAGGGTAGCTATGCAAGTCTATAATACTCAAACACTATTTAGCAAAGCATATAGTCTTATGCAGTTGCCTAATTATGAAATACCGTAAAATGCAAATACTTACAATGGCGGATTTAGCAAAGATACGAACCAAAATATACTGGTTTTATATTCGAACTATTACCCAATAGATGGCGATTTAGTGTAATTTTAAAATTTTTAAAAATTATTTATTACTAGGCGAATGTATACACTGCATTATTTACAGGACAAGCAGATTCAGACATTGTATAATTAATTTAATGTTTCTTAATAATAATGCACTGTATAGTCTTCGAGTTTATGATGAAAAAAATTAATGCTTTGAATGCCAAGATATATTTTCAGGGTTATTTTCATGAGGATATTTTTTAGAATTATTAATATCTTGTTTAAATTTATTATATTATATACATAAACTTGCTAATGAATAAATTTTATTTTGATTTACACTGTAGTGCTAGTACGAATTCTGTTAGGAATACAAACCCAGGCTCATATATTTTATTTATACAAAAAAAGTTGAATCCAATTGCAAAATTAATTTCACTTTACATAAAGTACACATTTTTAATGCCACTGGTTTGGGGATTATTATAAATATATTATTATCGAGTCGGTCTGTGGATTTGAGAACCCGGGTTCGATCCCCAGAGCCGACAAACAATTTTCACCAATATAAATCTACCCCTGTGGCTCCCTCGCCACTAACATCTTTGGGGGGCGTGATTTGACGGCTGGTAACCGCACTTCACACGAAAAAATATATTACTTATCAAGATCTGTTTCAGCAGAGTGCCACACCCAGTAATAGGTAAAAGGCGTAATGATATTTTTATTTATTTATTTATAATTATAAACATTACAAGTAGGTATTTATCTGATGTTGTACAAAGACCAAATTGACTTTTGTAGTGTGTTGTATAGTTATAATTTAATTAATTATGTTTTAGAAATAACTCTCAAAACAGTAGTACTGCAAATGTTCACTTTATGGACAGTGCAATTAATTTTGTGAATTTTTAAAAAATTCCGTTTTTCTACAACTGTCAAAAAATGTTCACTTTTAGTGCCACTATTTATTTATTTATTTATATATATATATATATATATATATATATATATATATATATATATATACATATATACAGGGTGTAGAATTGAAATGTGGCGTATAGGGATTTCAATGTTATTTTTTAAATATTGCTGTATCTCTTTACCTATTCACTTTAGAGCAAAAGCGTAAATACAAAAATTGTTCAGAAATTAAAAGCGCTTCCTATAAAGTAAATTTCATTACATAAATGTAAATAGTTCACGAGATATTAATTAAATGAAATTCAAAATTTATTCAAATTTTTTTTAGATTGCGTTGGAAAATTAAACAATTGAACTGAATATTTGACATATTGTAAAAGAGTTTGACATTTGTTTGTTACAGTGTTGTAATATTTGTTGAACAAGTTTTTGAAGAATATTGTAAAGAAATAATGAATAATCTTAGCACGCAAGAAAAAATTAAATGTATTGAGTGGTATTTTGCGGGAAATTCTGCTGCGCAAGTGCGAGATCTTTTTAGCGCTTTGTATGTGGATCGGCCAATTCCATCCCTTACTACAATCCGTAGAACAATTCATAAATTTAGAACGACTGGAAATGACGATTACAATGATAATAAACTTAATGTCACTAAACACATCCCACACCGTGTCAAAAAATCCCTCTTTGCCGACGATCTTGTCATATATTACAGCGGTAAAAACACCAACACAATAAAAACAATATTACAAGAAGCAATCGATAGATTAGAGGACTGGACAAGAGAAACAGGTTTTACATGATCAGAGACAAAAACAAATGCCATACACTTTTGTAAAACCAGGAAACACCACCCCCACCCCATATTAAAAATTAACAACCACAGCATAACATACAAAGACAAAATAAAATTCCTAGGAGTAATGTTTGACAACAAACTGAACTGGACGGCGCACATACAAAATCTCAAAAAAGAATTCTCTCAAAAACTGAATATAATAAAAACCATCAGTCATACCAAATGGGGAGCACATAAAGATACAATCCTGAAAGTCTACTACGCACTAATAAGGTCCAAATTAGATTACGCCTGTTTCATATATTCCACCGCTAGACATACAAAATTAAAAACATTAGAGACTATACAAAACACAGCTCTAAGATTAGCTACTGGAGCCTTCAGAACGTGCCCTATTAAAAGCATACTCATCGAAGCTGGAGAGCATCCACTCTCATACAGAAGAAAACGCTTAACACTAAACTATATAACCAAACTGGCCAAAAACCCAAGTAATCCAACTTATGATAATATCTTCCAACCCCAAGCCTCTATAAAAAAAGACACTCCACTCCAACAGCAAATAGGTCTCTATTTAAACAATATCCAAATCAATATCCCCACCCTACAACAAAAAACAACCCATAAACACCCTCCATGGCTCAACACACAACCCACCTACATACTAGACCTCACAAAATATCCCAAACATGAAACCCCAGCCGAGCTCTACCAAAATTTATTTAAAGCCAAGCAAGAAACATACCCACAAGCACACTATATCTACACTGATGGCTCAAGACATAACGACAAAGCTGGAGCAAGTATTATCACCGAAAACACAAAACAAACACTCCGACTACCAGACCAATGCAGTATATACACAACCGAAATGTATGCAATTAAAAAAGCCACTGAATACATACTACAAGACAACACCAACAAAAAACTTTTCATCATATGCTCAGACTCAATCAGCACTATTCAAAGTGTAAAAAACATCTACGCCAAAAACACCTGTATTCAACAAATTCAAGACAACATACATAGAGCCATAAAAGACCAAAACAAAGAAATATCCTTTTTCTGGATCCCATCACACAAGGGTATCAAGGGCAACGAAGAAGCCGATGAAGCCGCAAAAAGCGCTACATCATTGGAAATAACAACAAACATTCCAGTACCGACAGAAGATCTAAAAACAATTATTAAATCAAAAATCAAAGAAGAATGGGAATCGGAGTGGAACAACACGACCAACAACAAACTACACCACATCAGGAACAATATCCAACCATGGGCCGTTCCAGAACGCAGAAAGGACCAAGTCACATTATGCAGACTCCGAACCGGACACACACTCCCCACACATGCATATCTACTCCAAAGAACCGACCCACCCAAGTGCGATACGTGTGGTGTACTAGTGACAGTGGAACATATCATCACACAGTGCCAAAAATTCAACCACCAAAGACAATTACACAAAATACCACAAAATCGAAAAAATGCATTGTCTAACAACACTGATACACAAAGAAATGTAATTAAATATCTCACATTTTCCAACGCAATCTACAAAAAATTTGAATAAATTTTGAATTTCCATGTATCCCAGTCCAAAATTTGTCGTTACCATTGCCACTGGGTGGATGATTATGTTAAAGTTATTAATTAAATAAAATTCTATTATAAATAACTGCGGCTCGGTGAGTGCGGACCCTGTACTGTAAGTGGGATTAAATGTGTGAATTTAAGTAGCTGTGAAATCTGCAATTTAAATGTGTAAATATTAGGTTTTAAATATATAGAGTATCATCAACATAATTCTAAAAGTGCTACTAATAGTGTCACGGTGTTATAATCTTCATATTGTGCTCCAGTTTCACTTTACGTAGCAATCTTACTCATATTCAGAGGCGTTAAAGTCGATTTTTGCAAAATTTTGACTAATGTACATTCAGCGTGCGCAAGTTCTAACATTACAATTAATACATTGACAAAGGTCATTCGCAGTCATCCTTCAACTGGTGTGATAATTAATTTAACCTTGCACATCAATTATATTTGTTTACAATGGTCAATTTGTGCGGTAAATGTAAAACCAATTTCAATCCACGAAACAACCCAGGGTTGGCATGTGGGGGTCGCTGTCAACAATATTACCACTTCTCTTGCACCTCTCTTACAACAAATGAAGTGAATGTTCTACCATCATTAACAAACCTTACTTGGATTTGCGACAGTTGTCAGATTATTGCAAGTAACACCGGACCTAGTGACATTGTACAACGTACGATATCTGACGTGATGAATTTCTTAACTGAATTAAAACGATCTGTAGAGTTTTGCTGTAATAAACTGCATGATTTTGAGTCAAAGATAAAAGTGAAGTCAGTGGATAAACTTCAAGTTGAGTGTAATTTGCTAAAGGCCAAAGTAGCTGACTTAGAGCAGCGATCTCGTATTAACAACTTAGAGATTGCTGGAGTTCCGGAAACGAAAAATGAAAACTTAATTAATGTAATAATGAATATCAGCCAAGTCATAAAATGCCCTGTCGATCAAACCGACATCGACGCCATCCATCGAGTTGCATCTTTTAAATATAATAAAGACGTACCTAAAAATATAATTGTGCGGTTTACCTCACGAATAAAAAAAGATATATTTATTTCAAGCGCTCGTAAAATAAAAAACTTAAATGCAAAACACTTAGATTATCCCGACAATAAATTGATTTACGTAAACGACCATCTAAGTCCTAACAATAAGCTATTGTTAAAAGAAGTTAAAGATAAGGCCAGGGAAATGAAATATAAATTTATATTGGTAAAATCGGCAAGAATATTCGCGCGAAAAAATGAAACATCTCCGATTATAATAATTAATTCTAATGTCGATATTGCTAAACTTACATAATCGTTTTTCTTATTCATTACCAAATAATATTAAGAATACAATATAATTTACCTTACTTATGGATCTCAACATCTATTACCAGAACGTCAGAGGCATAAAATCTAAGCTTTTAAATGTTTATAATGAATTAGCAGCTACTGATTATGATATAGTGTTGTTGACTGAGACATGGCTAAACGATAGTGTATTTAACTCTGAAATTTGTAATCCAGAAAAATATTATGTGTATCGTCGGGATAGAAATGATCCAAATAAGATACATGGTGGTGGTGTTGCTATTTTAGTGTCTGCTAAATTAAAATCAAAAGTGCAGTATTCCTGGAGTTCAACAGCTGAAGATATTTGGGTTACAATTTCTTATCCAAACTCAAACGTGCACCTCTGCTGCGTTTATATCGCACCCTCATCTAGCCCTGAAGTATATGCTGACCATTTTAATAAAGTTACTGACGTCTGTTTAAGGTACTGTAACGATTATTTACTAACAGCTGGTGATTATAATCTTCCCCACATTGACTGGTCCTCTAAACTAAATTACTATGAACCAGCTAATATAAGAAGAAATGAACTATACTTTGAATTTCAGAACACTGTGAATATATGTAACTTATTGCAATATAATGGAGTTGTAAATAATAATAATAGAATTCTGGATTTAGTACTATGTTCACATGAATGTAAAGTAAATCTGAGTCAATCTCTCATTAGTAAAATAGACTTTCATCACCCTCCACTTGACTTGTGCTTCACCTTAAAAGATTATAAACAACTCTCTTGTAATAACACAGTTATATTTAACTTTAATAAACGTAACTATGAGGACATTATCTATAAATTATCAGCCATCAATTGGGAAAACAAGCTAAACCACTTGAATATTAACGTGAATTTAGATACATTTTACAATATCTTACTAAGTTTATTTAATGAATTTATCCCTACAAAACATATTATGAAAAACAATCACTCGAAATGGTTTTCTAAATCATTATTAAAAATGATAAAAGAAAAAATAAGTTTCATAAAAAATGGAAAATTTATGGGAGAAACTCAGATTATTCTACATTTTCTTTATTGCGTGATAGAGTTAAAACTCAAATAAAATATGATTTCAAAACCTATATTAGCAATATTGAAAACAACATAAAAAATGATCCTAAATCCTTCTGGAGTTTTACAAAGACATTGAGAAAGAATTGCGGAATTCCCAATGTTGTTAGATATTAGGAATATGAGGTTCAAAATGGATCTGAAGTATGTGATCTCTTTGCTGAACATTTTGAATCTGTTTTTTTGAATACAAACTATTCTCATGAACAATCCAATTGTAACAGCATTCATAATGACTCAATATTAAACCTAGGTTCAATGTATCTCAGCTTCGATGATATTTTGATTTACTTATCTTCACTTGATATAAGTAAGGGTTGCGGACCTGATCAAATACCTGCCAAATTTATCCGAACATGTTCTGTGTATCTAACTGAACCTCTATTTTTAATATTCAACCAGTCACTTCAATCTGGTATTTTTCCTGTCGCTTGGAAGCTTTCATATATTTCTCCAATTTTCAAATCAGGTGATGTAAACGATGTTACAAACTATAGACCAATTTCCATTCTTTCCACATTTGGCAAAATATTTGAGGCACTTGTTGTGAAACAATTAAAAAATATTATTGAAAACATCATCATTCCTGAGCAAAATGGATTCAGTACAGGAAAATCTATAATTACAAATTTGATTCCTTTCACAGAATTCTTGAGTGAAAATATGGACAAGAAAGTACAAGTTGATGTAATATTTACTGATTTTAGTAACGCCTTTGACCGGGTACATCATCCTACATTTATAAAAAAACTTACAATATTGGGAATTCATGGTAGTTTATTAAGATGGATACAGTCGTACATAACAAACAGATCACAGTTGGTTTTTTGTAATGGCTTTAAATCACGTTTAATCTCAGTTACATCTGGAGTTCCGCAAGGGTCTCATTTAGGCCCTTTTCTCTTTAATTTATTTATTGACGACATATCATTATGTTTTAAACATTCTCTGTTCCTACTGTACGCTGATGATTTAAAATTATTTAACACTGTAAAAACCGAAAGCGATTACTTGAAACTTCAGAGTGATTTAAATCAACTGCAAGAATATTGTAAACTTAATTACTTATCTCTCAATGTCTCTAAATGTTTTGTTGTAAACTTTACTAGAAATCAAGAATCCATGTTATTTAATTACAACATTGACAACACAGCAATTGAAAATAAACAAGTAGTTCAAGACTTGGGTGTTACTTTCGATTCCAAGTTATTGTTGAATCATCATGTCGACACTTGTGTTAAACAATCATACAGGACCTTAGGTTTTATTTTGAGAAACTGTAAGCACTTCAGTGAGCCAGGAGCTTTATTATGTTTATACAACTCTCTAGTTCGTTCAAAACTAGAGTATGCATCAATAATTTGGAATCCATTTTATAATAAAAATATCAGACTTGTGGAAAATGTCCAAAAGAAAATCTTAAATGTATTGTGTTTTAAATTTAATATTCAAATTTCAGATTATGCAATGAGACTTAAATATTTTAAAATGTCATCTTTGGAAAATAGGAGAATGCTTTCTGACATGGTTTTCCTTTATAAAATATTTAATAATTTGATTTACTCGAACAGCATTATTCAGAATTTCAACATTTATATTTCCAATAGAAATACTAGGTCTACTAACTTATTTTACTTACCACTAAGTAAAACAAATAACAATAAAAATTCTCCCATGAACAGAATCATGTCCTTATATAACTCCAAATTTGAGCATATAGACTTATTTTATCTCTCGTTTGCGCAATTTAAAAAAGCTGTTATTAACGCTAATAATTGATTATATGTTATACGTATTTACTGAAATTGTAATTTTATTGTTAAGTTTTTTATGATTTTTTATTGTTTCTTTTTTTTTTAACACTATTTAAATTCTGCATTTAATTCTATGTTTGTATGTTTGTTTTAATTTATAATCATTTGTACTAGTTACTATATTATATTATAATGTTACTTATTGTTCGTAATATATTGTCTAAATTTGGGCATTGTTATATGTTTGGTTTGTTATACTAAATTCAATTTCGGTAGATTATTTATGTCGCAATAATAAATTGTAAATAACTATTTATAAATAACACTAGCATTGGGGCACATACTCAATACACATAGTTGTTTGTTTATTTTTGGGTAAATATATGATAATTCAAGTAACAATGCCGTCATTGTTGTTTGGGCATTTAAATGTTAGTTCATTGAGTACTGGATTTGATATATTGTATGATAATGTTACTGGAACTAATTACGACATTTTTGCTATTTCGGAAACGTGATATATATATATATATATATATATATATATATATATATATATATATATATATATATTAGGGTGGATCGAAGAAAATAGATTTCGTTCTCTAGGGTCTCAAATGAAAGAGTTCCATCCAAAAAGTTGTGGAGATGTGCTGAAACATTTTTCTGATGAATACCCAGGCAGCACCGAGCACCTCAAAACGCCGTTTTTGCACCTTTTTTTAGATTCTGACCAATAACTTTTTTCAATATGCTCCAAATTGGCTGAATTTTTTTTCTGATATTCCCAGATCAATACCGAATAAGTCAATATAACCGACATTGGGGTTTACCCTTGCCTAAAGGCGAAGAAAAAATCCTCAAAGTACCAAAAAATCGGGTTTTTCAGGTACTTTGTTATTCCGTCCGTATTTTTGTTTCTGTGTACATCCAGAACATTAGATTCATCAATTGTATGATCTACAGAACAGTTTCAGATCTTATAAGTATAAAGATAGGTGGCAGCACCTAATTAAATCCAATATTTATCGCCTATTTAATGTTGATAAATATTGGATTTAATTAGGTGCTGCCATCTATCTTCACATTTATATGATCTGAAACTATTTATATATATATATATATATATATATATATATATATATATATATATATATATATATATATATAGCTTGTGCTTCGCGGTACTATGGAGCCCGAAGTCATAATAGGTAACCGAAGTTTGAACCCCAAAATAAGTTCGGAGCCCGGGTTCCAAACTTTCATATGTTTTTCACAAATATCTGTTTAATTAGTATTTAATGATGAATAAAACGATGCCAGATGAAATCGTTGTGGTATTCTTAACCTAAATTTAAAAAAAGTACTTATTCGCATTACGTTTAGTTGTTTAAATATTAGTTTAAAAAAATTTTAACCACGGGGTTCCAAACTTTTTTCCATGGCAGCACTGGGCCAGGAATCTTAGGAACTATTATGCGAGTATATATTTCTAAAGTTAAATTTTTATGAAAGAAAAATTCGGATGACGCCTGGATTCGAACCAGGGACCCTCCGCTTGCCGGGCAGAGATGTTAACCGCTACACCACGTCACCTGTGTCCGACGTATGGCTTCAACCGAATTCTTCTTTCATAGTGTCTAACGTAGCATCGATCCCAAAGACTCCTATATCTATGATAGGCATTGACAACGGGTTTCGTCTACAGCGACACAGTTCTGATTTATAGGAAAAAAAAATTAGTATATATTTCTTATGACTTCTTGATGATAGATGTCAGTTATGGCATATTTTGGTTAAAATAAAAAACTAATTACACGAAAGCGTATAACGATTTCTACTCATTGGAATACATAAGTTATAACATAAGAAGTATATATTCGACATCTCTGTCTGTCTAGTAAATATGTTAGAATTTTTAATTTGTAGCTCAAGTGGTAGAGCAGTCACCTAGCGAGTGAAAGGTTCTGGGTTCAAATCCCGGCGAATGCTCATGATTTTTCAAAAATTCTAACATAAATTATAACATTAATTAATCATATGCCAAGAAAAGAAATATGTGTGAGAATTTGATTCGATTTGATAGTTATAGTTTTTAAGTTTATAAAGTATTACAATATAGTTTCAGTGTTTCCAAAGCCGTCTTAAGGATAAATGAAACCATGGACACTAACAGTTAAGGAGTCTTTTTTATTTATACTTACGTACAATACAGGTCAAAATTGTTCATTTTTAATTCCCGCCTATAAAATAGACAGAAATAAATTATGATCCTGACTCCTAGATTTTGATAAATCTTCACGTTTTAGACTATTGCAGCCAAGAAACGTTCCAAAAAGTCGGTCCTTCGATCTGTAGGTCAATCTAGATCTAGATGTTACACAACTTCAAAACTTTACATCGAAATTATATTTAAGATTTTAAGGACAAAACTTAGTTGATGAGCTTTATACAACAATAGGTACCATAACTTTATTGACTTTTTTTTAAATTTGCATTTATTTGATAAACGATAGTGTTTATCACAAATAAATCAATAAAAAAAATATACATCATCACGCCTTTTTACCCATTATTGGGTGTGGCACTCTGCCTAAACAGCTCTCGGTAAGTGATATATTTTTTCGCGTGAAGTGCGGTTACCAGCCGTCAAATAACGGCCCCCAAAGATATTAGTGGATATTATAAAATACGTAATAATTGAAATGAACCCTAAAACGATTAACTACAATCTTTATTTCAGATATTTTTCTCTATGACCATATAAGAATTCAAAATAAAGATAATTTCTATTTAATAATCTGGTTAGCCCGTTTTTCTCAGAAAAATTGAATATTGTTTCATAAATAACATATATTTGATTCTGACATGTATTATATTTTCATATGTATAACAGTTAGAAGCTTTAATTTTGATTAAATTTTCCTCAAAAATATCCCCTAAGAACGCCAACACTTTTTAAATCATAAAGTTTCAATATCTAATCGGTTCATCGATAGAATACAAAATTTATTGAATTAGAAGTTAATTTTCTAAGTGCAAATGTCGGTAGTCACATACTTGACTAGGTCTTAAATAGAATACCTCTCCCATCTGCGGGTCGAAATAATATCCCCACAAAATATTGGTTTTTGGCTATTTATTAGAATAATAAATCAAACAATAGTTCTTAATTATCTTAGAATTGTAAGTTCTTAGCTAATATTTTATATTTAATTTGTTTAACAAATGTTTAAATAATGACATCATTATTATGTATTAGGGCCAATTAACTATTAGAGCAAACATTTAAAAAATCCTTGCTTAGGGGGGGGGGGTCATGACCCCCATGACCCCTCCGCTGGATCCGCCCCTGACCACTGCAAAGATATGAAATACTATTTTAATGTCCTTGATGTACGTTATGATTTGAAATTTAATGCCTGTGTGTAATCGTACTAAATAAAGTTCTAATTTATATTGTGAGTGTTTTTAAATAGTTCATTATTTCTTCTATCTATTGTGAACATGTTTGACATTAGTGATGTTATGGCAATTTCTTCGTAATATGTTTTATATATTACGACATTATCCTTTGATACTGGTCATGCAAAAAGCATTCGACCTCCTCGAGTTTTTGGAGATATAATTGAGCAATTCTACTTATATAATGATATAAAAATTAAAATAAGGTTCAGATAGTTTTATTTTTTCTTTTTATAAAGAAGTCACCCTGACTTCTAGTACTATATACTGTTTTCGTATATTGCACACTATCAACAATGTATTGCGGCATTAAATTCAACTTTTTTTTTATGCACAAAAACTAAGCAGTTGAACTTGATAAACGTTTTAACATTGAACCAGCCTAATATTTGCAACATACTTCGAATGCTAGTGTATTTGTTACATTTTAATATAATTCGCTTTCCTCGGCTTTGAAGAGACTGTAATCTATTTATGTCAGTTTGTTTGCTCATATATAAAATTATAGAAACATAAGTGAAATGAATGAGAATGATAGTGTTGTAAATTAATTTTCTCGTTTCAATAGATAAATAATTACCAATTCTATTTCAAAATCCTACTTCTTTGGCAATTTTTTTACACAAATAATTAATGTAATCTTCGAAATTCAATTTCCTGTAATGTTTAAGGTTACGTTCCGTTACCTTAGCAACGAGAGAAGAACTACTAGATATTTATAAAAAATCAGATATAATTATTAAATTTAAAATTAATTTTTATTATGATCAAAGGTTTCAGACAAAAATTTATACTCTTTAGTAAAATGTCTGCACTTGACTCGGAACCGTTAAATACGTGGGACCAAGTGCCTCGTATTTCAATATTGCTCTTCGACAGTAATGTACCATTTTCCTGACTCTTATGTAAATAACTAATAATACAATCTTAAAATAAGAGAAGATAGCCATAAATCTCAAAATTCTTATTTACACGATAAAATTTTAAATAATTGCAAATAACCGTCACTTGGTTACCTGATGCAAAATTTGATTTATAAAACGGTAACAGAATTTAACTGACCATTTAATTTAAGTTTCACTTTGTTAAGTGAGGATTAAATTTTTCATTATACAACCGGGCATACGCATTTTTACAGTAATTCATACATAAACATAACTATAGCTGATGCAACATTTTAAATGTAAAAATCAGAGCTTGATAGCATTTTGAGTAGTTATTATTTTAATTATTATAGAAAAGTTTTAAATCATCCCATTATAACGAGACACACGCGAAATTGTATAATTTTCATATTTTTAAAGGATCTATCAGATCAATTTACTTGAAATTTTTTATTTAGTTTCTAGAAATATTAACAGATATGTATTAATAGTTATAGTAGTTATTAACCAATACATAGACATAATATTAATAAATTTGTGCTATTTGAGTTCATCATAAAATATATAATATCTCGAATTTATATTGACATAGCTTATAGGTATTACTTTTTATGACACAAGACATTCTGTACAAATTAGGCGAGTAAGATAATTGTATAATATTGACAATAGACGGGCCGCGAATTTTATTCCTATGTAGTATATTTTCTTACCTTTATACAAAACCATAGTGATAGTGTGATAATTATAATTGGCACTCTTCAGTAATGTCAATTTTTTTCAAATTTTCAGTATTTAAACCATAAAATAGATTAAACTAAGCGAACGTATAAGTAGTAAACGAGCAACTTTTTAATGTCGAGTACACACTAAATAATATTGAAAATAAACCGATTAACAAATTATGATTAAAACAATTAACAAAGTTACAATGACTTGTCATAATTAATAAAAATTAATCAGAATTAAGTCATTCATAATTACATAAAATAAATAATAAGTTAAATAAACTTAAACTAACAGATATGGTTTCATTATGAATGTACGAATAGTGTGGAAAGTTTTTCGACAACAGATAGTGAATGGGACAGGGGCAACTGTCCTTTGTTCACACGCTGTTGGATAAACAGAATAAAAGCGGAGTGGATATTTTACACATTTTCACAAGTACTGCCCTGTACAATGGGCAAAGGTTGGGGGGATGCGGTGGCGGAAGCAAACATTCCATGGCGATCCGCAAGACATGTTCGCACGGTGTTGACAGCTGTATAGTTTTTACTCAAAGCATCGTTGCCATTGTCAGATAAGACAAACAAAATGAACAAAAATCCAAGTTGAATTTCTTTTTCAAGAACTATATGGATTCAAAATGTAATATTCATAAAAATTACAGTACAAAAATGGACCAAATAGTGTAACAATGAAAGTATATGTCCTCTTTTAAAATGAAAATGAAATATAATTGTTCATCACAGGAACAGCTTGAATAATTTTTATGATACATAGTTTTAACATATATTTTTGCGTCTGAGATTCTGTTACCAACGGTCAAAACAAAGCTACCATAGAGCTATTTATCTGTTGTCTAATATATTATTGTTATAATAATATAGATAAATAGATAAATTTTAATGTCATTAGAATAGATTCTTTACAAATAGATTTACGGGCTAATTTTCTATTTAAAATTATCTTAACAAAGTAATTAAATAAATACATGTGTTTAATTATGGACTAATTTACAATATTTTTTTTACATTATTAACCAGAATAATATACAAATTATGTAATTGCATTTCTCATAAGAACAATAATAATAAAATGCGCAGTTAGATTTCCTTATCATATAGTATCATATTCAAGCATCATGTTCATCATGCTGCAGTTATCTGTTGTAAGTTAGTTTTTAGTTCAGTCTTGTTACACTCGCCTAAGTAAATACATGTTGTATTGTATTCCTCAAAAATTCATCAAGTTTTTTTTATTAATAATTCAATACTGAATTATCTAATTGGCGCAGTCGGTAGGATAATCACTTAAGGGTAAAATCTACAAATTTACTCGTCGATTTTAATCGTTTAATTGTGATAACTGCAAAACATAAATTCTGGTGGCCAAGACTTGCTGTCTCTGAAGTAAGAGTCACGTCTGGCATAATACAAGAAAATATTCATCACACGGCAAAACAGTGCCCATCAGGGACTACTCAAACGTCCCATCAGACAACCAGCGATTGTTCCTGGGGACCTGCTGTTCGCATCCACCGCTCAAACCGACACAACGAAGATAAGTGACGCCTTGCTGTTCCATACCGGATCACGGCCCACATCGTTGCAGTCCAACACAGAAACCAAGCACTCCGTTCCAGATGTACGAAAACATCCCAATTTTACTTCTCATACTGTAAGTAATATTACACTCTATGTTCTCAAGCGAATACGACACGCCTGAAAACGATAACGGCACAGACGACGTGTACGCTCTAATTAATCAATTATCCAATTGTACATTACGACCAAGTGTATTACAACAAAATTCTAATACAGTTAATATGACTACCACTACTATGTCTGAGATTGAAAATCTCGTTAAAATAATTCCAGAATATAATGGAAATATTAATATTTTAAGTAATTTTATAAACAAAGTAGATCAAGTTTATGATATATTACGACCATTCACTCTAAGCAATATTCAAAAACTGTTTTTATTCGGTTTAATTTCAAATAAATTAAAAGATAAAGCTGCAGAATACTTATCTACTAACAACTTCCAAAACTGGGAAGAGCTTAGAGAATTTTTACAAGATAACTTTGTAGACAAATCAAAAGCAGAAACTATTCTACTCGAAATAATTTATTGTAAGGCTAAAAACAGTCCCGAAACAACTTTGAGTACTATTATAGAATATTTCAATAAGTATAAATCTAAGATACTTACTAATTATTCACAAGACCAAAAGAATGCTATTATCAAGGAAAATCAAAAAGTAGTTGTACATCATTTCATTACTTTGCTTCCGATGTCAATTAAAGCCTCATTTGTTGTTAAAAACCCTGGCACTCTCGAAGAATGTGAACAATTACTAAGAAATGAATTTAATTTTATGAAATTCGGAAATTCCCCCATGGTGTTGAAAAATAACGAACCATTTAAAAACAACAACCCACCTCAAAAATTCCCTGGGCACCAATTTCCACAAACAAAAATCCAACTAAAACCTAGCGGTCCAAACTTCCAAAAAAATTTTGCCCCTCGACAAAATTTAATTAATTATCAACAAACTAAACGCGATAAACCCACTCAAATGAGTTTACAAACAAGAAGTACTTTACCAATGTCCACGCAAACAATAAGACAAAATTACAATTGCGAAGTGAAAGAAACAAATGACGAATTGAATGAGTCTGATAACGAAGAAGTAGCGGAAACAGAAAATTTTCACGAGGTTTCCGAACCCGAGAATACTACGTAATGAACGCATTTACAACAAATCTACCAACATTAAAAATAGATCCTTTCATAATTCTCTTAGATACCGGTTCAACTATAAATTTCATAGATCCATCACTAGTAGAAAAATTAAAATTAAAATTACGCGATGAAAAATTAACATTTAAAACCATCACTGGCAAAACTACTTGTAAGTACTATGTAAATTTTAACATTAGAAACACCCCTACAAAATTCTACGTTTATAAATTCCACAAATTATATAATTTATTGCTAGGAATTGACGCTTTTAAAAACTTGGACATCCTTTTACAAATTAATAAAAATTCAGCAATTATAAAAAACAAAGAGTATAAGTTAACTAATCCTGACAAATTACAAGAAGAGTCTAATATGTTAGAAATTCGCAATAATCATTTAAATTGTTTTGAAAAAGATAAACTTAATCAGATAATTAACGAATTTATTGACTTATTTCCTAATGAAAATGAAAGCCTTACACATACGAACATTATTAAACACAAAATAATAATGAATGACGAAACCCCGATACACACAAAAAATTACAGGTTACCCCAAGTCTACGAACAAGACATTGAAAGTCACGTTTCAAAATTATTAAAAGAAGGCGTTATTAAAAAATCTTTTTCACCTTGGAACTCTCCGATATGGATAGTGCCAAAAAAAATTGACGCGTCGGGTAAAAGAAAGACTAGAATGGTAATTGATTTTCGAAAAATTAATCAGAAAACAAAGGACGACAGATTTCCAATACCAAATATAGATACGATATTAGATAGAATTGGTAATAACAAATATTTCACGACCTTAGATTTGCATTCCGGATTCCACCAAATTTTATTAGATGCTAAAGACACAGAAAAAACTGCTTTTTCAACAGAATCAGGTCATTATGAATTTGTTATAATGCCTTTCGGCCTTAAAAATGCCCCCGCCACATTCCAAAGGATGATTAACACAGCACTCGGCGATTTAGTAAATAAAATCTGCTTAGTCTATTTGGATGACGTAATAATTTTCGGCAAAAATTTAGAAGATCATTTAAAAAATATAAAATTCTAATACAGTTAATATGACTACCACTACTATGTCTGAGATTGAAAATCTCGTTAAAATAATTCCAGAATATAATGGAAATATTAATATTTTAAGTAATTTTATAAACAAAGTAGATCAAGTTTATGATATATTACGACCATTCACTCTAAGCAATATTCAAAAACTGTTTTTATTCGGTTTAATTTCAAATAAATTAAAAGATAAAGCTGCAGAATACTTATCTACTAACAACTTCCAAAACTGGGAAGAGCTTAGAGAATTTTTACAAGATAACTTTGTAGACAAATCAAAAGCAGAAACAACTTTGAGTACTATTATAGAATATTTCAATAAGTATAAATCTAAGATACTTACTAATTATTCACAAGACCAAAAGAATGCTATTATCAAGGAAAATCAAAAAGTAGTTGTACATCATTTCATTACTTTGCTTCCGATGTCAATTAAAGCCTCATTTGTTGTTAAAAACCCTGGCACTCTCGAAGAATGTGAACAATTACTAAGAAATGAATTTAATTTTATGAAATTCGGAAATTCCCCCATGGTGTTGAAAAATAACGAACCATTTAAAAACAACAACCCACCTCAAAAATTCCCTGGGCACCAATTTCCACAAACAAAAATCCAACTAAAACCTAGCGGTCCAAACTTCCAAAAAAATTTTGCCCCTCGACAAAATTTAATTAATTATCAACAAACTAAACGCGATAAACCCACTCAAATGAGTTTACAAACAAGAAGTACTTTACCAATGTCCACGCAAACAATAAGACAAAATTACAATTGCGAAGTGAAAGAAACAAATGACGAATTGAATGAGTCTGATAACGAAGAAGTAGCGGAAACAGAAAATTTTCACGAGGTTTCCGAACCCGAGAATACTACGTAATGAACGCATTTACAACAAATCTACCAACATTAAAAATAGATCCTTTCATAATTCTCTTAGATACCGGTTCAACTATAAATTTCATAGATCCATCACTAGTAGAAAAATTAAAATTAAAATTACGCGATGAAAAATTAACATTTAAAACCATCACTGGCAAAACTACTTGTAAGTACTATGTAAATTTTAACATTAGAAACACCCCTACAAAATTCTACGTTTATAAATTCCACAAATTATATAATTTATTGCTAGGAATTGACGCTTTTAAAAACTTGGACATCCTTTTACAAATTAATAAAAATTCAGCAATTATAAAAAACAAAGAGTATAAGTTAACTAATCCTGACAAATTACAAGAAGAGTCTAATATGTTAGAAATTCGCAATAATCATTTAAATTGTTTTGAAAAAGATAAACTTAATCAGATAATTAACGAATTTATTGACTTATTTCCTAATGAAAATGAAAGCCTTACACATACGAACATTATTAAACACAAAATAATAATGAATGACGAAACCCCGATACACACAAAAAATTACAGGTTACCCCAAGTCTACGAACAAGACATTGAAAGTCACGTTTCAAAATTATTAAAAGAAGGCGTTATTAAAAAATCTTTTTCACCTTGGAACTCTCCGATATGGATAGTGCCAAAAAAAATTGACGCGTCGGGTAAAAGAAAGACTAGAATGGTAATTGATTTTCGAAAAATTAATCAGAAAACAAAGGACGACAGATTTCCAATACCAAATATAGATACGATATTAGATAGAATTGGTAATAACAAATATTTCACGACCTTAGATTTGCATTCCGGATTCCACCAAATTTTATTAGATGCTAAAGACACAGAAAAAACTGCTTTTTCAACAGAATCAGGTCATTATGAATTTGTTATAATGCCTTTCGGCCTTAAAAATGCCCCCGCCACATTCCAAAGGATGATTAACACAGCACTCGGCGATTTAGTAAATAAAATCTGCTTAGTCTATTTGGATGACGTAATAATTTTCGGCAAAAATTTAGAAGATCATTTAAAAAATATAAAATTAGTCTCTAACAAATTAAGACAAGCTAATCTCAAAATTCAGATGGACAAATCAGAATTTTTAAAGTCAGAAGTAAAATATTTAGGTTACGTATTAACACAAAATGGAGTCTCAGTAGATCAAGACAAAATTCAAAAAATCAAAAATTTAACTATTCCAAAAACCAAAAAAGAAATCAAACAATTCCTTGGAATGCTCGGATGGTACCGTAAATTTATTCAAAATTTTGCACAACTAACAAAACCATTTACCAACTGTTTGCGCAAAAATAATGAAATTGATTTGACAAATTTAGAATATCAAAAAGCTTTCAAAGATTGTAAAGACGTTATAACCGAAAATTCTCTTCTACAAAATCCCGATTTTAATAAGGATTTCATTCTAACAACGGATGCGTCAGACTACGCTATAGGCGCAGTTCTTTCTCAAATTCATGACGGAATAGAAAAGCCGATCTCTTATGCGAGTAAAACTTTAAACAGCGCGGAACTAAATTATTCTACACTAGAAAAAGAACTGAAAGCTATCGTGTGGGGAGTCAAAAATTTCCGACCATACTTATTCGGACGAAAATTTATCATAAAATCTGATCATCGCCCTCTTTCGTGGTTATTTAACATGAAAAATCCAAATTCCAAATTAATTCGCTGGAAAGTTGAATTGAGCGAATACGATTTCGAAATTAAATATTTACCTGGTAAACATAATGTCGTAGCCGATTATTTATCCAGAGAACGTGAACCATTCAAAATTATAGAAAAAACAGGTGACGTATGTGAAACAAACATATTCGCACACTGTATATCACGGGACTTACAATTTGGAAAATGTCTAGCGAAACAAGTAAATAATAATTTTAATTCCAAATCATTCTGTATAAATACCAATTACAAAGATAGAGATATTATTTTCCAAAATTATCAAGATAAATTAATAATTCATTTGTTAACTAAAGATAATTATTTTGATAAACCGGCCTTAAAAGCATTAGATAAACCACTTAAAGAACTCAGAGACTACTTAATAAAAAATGAAATTTTTGAAATAAATCTTCCTAAAATTGGTTGTGGTTGCGATGAATTGAAATGGAGCGATGTAAAACGAAAATTAGAAAACATATTTAGAGACACTAATATCAAAATTACCATCTGGATATTAAACGAAAATAATCATTTAGATAGCTCGGAGAACGTAACAGTTTCCTCCGATTCTAACCAAACCGTACATTCTGACAACGAAAATGAAGTTGAAGGAATTAAGTATTTAGAAAAGGAAAGAATAAATATAGCCTCAAATCAAATAATAATATCGAAACACGAAAATGATACAGACATACAAATCCAAAAATTATTTAATAAAACAAAACAACGTATAACAATAAAACTCAATGAAAACAATTTAGACGAAGAAATAATAACGTTTATAAAAAATTTCATTATACCTAAAGCTAGATACTTTGCAATTTTTCAAGATAATTTAGACAAATCTTTTTCCAAAATTAGAAAAGAACATTTTATAAAAGATTCTATAAAAATTATTTCTGTAACGAATATAGTACAAGACGTTGAAAACGAAGACGAACAGTTTAATATAATACACGAATACCATCATGGACTCACGAATCATAGAGGAATAGTAGCCACTTACCAAGCCTTAAAAGAAAAATATTACTGGCCGAACTTAAACAAAGATATAATAGAATACATTAACAAATGTGACGTTTGTAAAGCAAATAAATATAATAGACAACCTATTCAACAAAATGACAATTTAACACCTACACCAGAGAAACCTTTCGATATAATTAATATTGACATTTTGACATTAAATAAAAAGTATTATCTAACATTCCTCGATCAGTTCTCTAAACATTGCCAAGTAGAACCATTAGAAAATAAAGAAGCTAAAACTGTTGCTAAAAAGTTAGTAAAATATTTTGAAACATATAAGATTCCGAGAAAGATAATTTCCGATAACGGAAAAGAATTCAATAATATATTAATAGTACATTTGTTAAAACGAAATAACATTCCAATGCATTTCATTTGCGTTAACAATCCTAAATCAAATGCAATTGAACGGTTACACTGTACTCTAATCAAATCCCTCAGAATCATGGAAAATAAAAGTTACTTTAATAATAAAACCCTAGATGAACAAATTCAGTATGTTGTCATTGGATATAATAATTCTAAACACTCCATCACAAAATTAACACCAAACGAAATTATTTTTGGTACAGATTACCTCAATAATTTATCATATAATGAAAATAAAGAAAAGGTCACTCAACAAGTCCTACAAAATATCGAAAATGAAAAGAAACGCAGACATAAACCTAATATAAATCCCCAAAAACTTCCCAAAGAAGTTTGGTTAAAACAAAACCCAAGATTAATTTCTAAATATAAAGCCCCTTTATTTAAACGAATTAAAGTAAAAAAATATGATAAAATTTTAGGCAAAATCACATCAAAAAATAAATTTGGAGACTATAATGTAAAATTAAGCAAATTAAAAGTCTGATCTTTTGTTTCAGACAATGCGCCTCTGGACAGCTTCAGAATATAACAAATAATAATGGATTCTTACTATTTGAACTCGGTGAAACAAAAATTCAAACATCCCAGAGCATCCATTACTACAATTATAACATAACTCCTATATATGAAGAATATATCAAAATAACTAAATTTAAAAATTCAATTATTGAGCAAACTAAAACTAGTAAACATTTTGAAACACTTATTAACATTTTAAATTACTCTTATAACGATTTGAGTGAACAAATAGGTAAATTATTCAACAAAAGAAATAAAAGAGGAATTCTTAACGGGTTAGGCTCTATTATCAAAACGATATCTGGCAATTTAGACGCTTCCGGTGGAGAGCGATACGATCGCTTGTTTGAACAAATAAAAACTAATGAAAAGAAATTACAAAGCCAAAACAAACAACTTTTAAAATATTCAGAAGAAATGGTTTCTAAATTTAATGAACAATTGAATCATATCCAACATAACGAAAATCAAACACTAGATCAAATTAATAGTATTAAGGACATTTTAAAGAAAAATTCCAATTGGCAAGGTTTAATGGAAGTAGAATCTAAATTTAACAAAATTATTCATATAACAAATAATTTAAACAATTTCTGTAAAAACATTGAAACAAGTCTCACGTTTTGTTCAATTCATAAACTACACAGTAGTATTATTAAACTAAAAGATCTCCAAACAATTACTAATAATGAAGATATTTTCCAAATTAATGAATTTATAATGACGTTTTGTCACAAAACCAATGATCAAATAATTTTTCTCATCGAGATTCCTATATTCTCCCAAAACCATTTCCCCCTATACCAGTTCAACCCTATTCCATTTTTAGATAAGAATAATAATCTTATAGTTTTAGAAAAAGAATCTTTGTTATATTTTAAAAGCGAAGACAATAAGTATATTGTAAATAACTTTAAGAAAATTAATAATAAATATTTTAGTGTAACTAATTATATTATAGTGGATCAATGTATTAATGATCTTATAGAAGGAAATAATAATAATAACTGTCACTTTCTAGAATTAACTAAGAGTAATGTTCTGTATCAAATAAGTAACACCAATAAATTAATAATTATTAGCCCTTTTAACCAAAATATCAAAATTAACTGTTTAAACAAAAATATTATAAAAACTATTCAAGGAATATTTATAATTGAAATAAATCCTAAATGTTTAATTAATGACTTACAGTTTACAAATATTAACGATAACTTTAAAGAAATTCAATTTGATGATTATCAAATAACACAATATAACAAAATATTTAATAAAACAACTTATAAATATTTGCATTCAATAAATATTTCGAAACCTATTTTTGACAAAATACAACCAATAATTGATACAAAAAGTGACCATTATAATAATTATATAATATATGTCCTAATTTGCACTATTGTAGTAATGTTATTAATTAAATACGTTGTAAAAGGAAATCTAATTGAAAAATGTAAAAGAAAGAAAATCAAAATTTCTGACATAGAAATGAACACTTTAAAATAGAGTAAAATATTACATTATTATTGTTCATATTTGGAAGGGAAGAATTATGTAATTGCATTTCTCATAAGAACAATAATAATAAAATGCGCAGTTAGATTTCCTTATCATATAGTATCATATTCAAGCATCATGTTCATCATGCTGCAGTTATCTGTTGTAAGTTAGTTTTTAGTTCAGTCTTGTTACACTCGCCTAAGTAAATACATGTTGTATTGTATTCCTCAAAAATTAATAAAGTTTTTTTTATTAATAATTCAATACTGAATTATCTAATTTACACATAACCATATAAGTATTATAGCTAACATAAAAATAATGTTTAATAAAGACAAGCATTGCCTTACCATTTTCAATATACTTAATTAAAAAGACAAAGTATTTACAGTGAAGAAGAATATGACGTTTGCCTTTTGTTTGTTAAGATTTTAAAGTAGTAATAAGTATAAGTGGGTGTCTTGGCTATTTTTAATAATGTACCTATTTGTTTAAATAAAAGATTCTGAGATAATTATAAATATAATATATTATCATAAAACTTCATAACTGATTCATTATAATTATCTCGTGACGGTCAATCATTTTGAATCACTCTGTATTACTATTACTCGGAAGTTATCTGGAGTTAAACAAATTATTATTTATTATAAAAACACATACACACACACACACAAACCATTGCGAAATTTTTCGAATGTTGCTATACTTTATTATTACTTCGTATAAGAAAGTAAATATTACTATTAGTAAAAAATGTTTTTATTTAATTATATGTGTAATAATAAATATTTACTTATTTCGGGATTAGTTAATCCAGAGTTATTTTTTAAACCTGTGTTACCATGAGTTCGATAATAATAAACATATTTTTATTCTGGAATAACAAATTTTCTTTTCATGTATTCCATAGTTTGAGAAACTGACAAGCATTTGGAAATTGACATCTTTCATTTGAGGGAAAAAAAAATTGTTATGAAAAAAAACAGGAAGGAAATTTAACTAATGAGAAAAAATAGACCTGATAGATACTTGCAAGCAACATATTTTTTGACATTAAATTTATGATTTTTTTTTTATTTTTTTCTTCTAATCCCATAGCAAACTTAATTACCAAAACCAAAAGGTATGTAATTTTTACTTCCTTGTGCGAAGTAAAAGAAGTATTGTAATCGTGAAAATTTTCGGTTCTCAGGTTTCAGCGGCAATATCCATTTTAACCATCCCTGAATTCATTTTGATTAAAAATTATATACCTTCTGGTTTTTGTAATTAGGTTTGCTAAGGATTAGGAGAAAAAATATTTAAAAAATTATAAATTTAATGACAATGATCAATTATGTCAATTACGTGTAATTAAAAAATCTGATGTGAACACCACATGACTTCCTTGTACGCGTATTAAACTATAAGCAAAGAGCATAATTTCAAGCTCTACAACTTTTATTTGAAGCATTTTTGTCTGAAACCAATTGGCCACTTTTGCGCAAGGAAAAACTGATTTCCCATGTTAAACGCCTATGGCCAGGTTTTCATGTTACACCCTGTATATATATATATATATATATATATATATATATATATATATATATATATATATATATATATATATATATCTAATATATAAAATTTTCGTGTCGCAGTGTTTGTAACAAAACTACTCCGAAACTGCTTGACCGATTCTTATGAAATTTTGTGTGTATATTCAGTAGGTCTGAGAATAGGATGTAAACTATTTTTTATACCCCTAAGTGATAAGGGTGGTCCACCCCAAAAATATTATTTTTTGGACAATTTTTTTTATTTTTTTACGATTCGGCATTAAAAAATACATACTACCCTAAATTTTCACCTTTTTACTACCAACCCCTATTTTTTAATATCTAATATATAAAATTTTCGTGTCACAGTGTTTGTAACAAAACTACTCCGAAACTGCTTGACCGATTCTTATGAAATTTTGTGTGTATATTCAGTAGGTCTGAGAATAGGATGTAAACTATTTTTCATATCCCTAAGTGATAGGGGTGGTCCACCCCAAAAATTTTATTTTTTGGACAATTTTTTAAATTTTTTTACGATTCGGCATTAAAAAATACATACAACCCTAAATTTTCACCTTTTTACTACCAACCCCTATTTTTTAATAGCGGTCGATTATCTGTTATTCTCGCCAGGCGTCTACCGGTAATAGGGATGAGAACGAACCCGGTCTCCTGTCTTTCTCACACAATAAGCTTTCTCTCACTCACTAAAGTTTAGGGCCTAAACCGTTTTCGACCATTATTATTTATTGTGCGTCGATCGTAGCAGGGACGCTTATACTTATCATTTTACTTTCTCATTGCAACTCTCATATTAAGTATATTCTCATAGTAAATGTATCATCAATTTGCAGTGCTATATTATTTATTCCCATTTTGCTCAAGATAGTTCTCACGTTCAGTCAATTAAGTGATCTCATATAAATCAATAGCTTTCAACACGTGTCACGTGCTCCCGCCAACAACAACCATTGTGTTACCTGTATAAACCATTCCAGAATATTTTCACATATTTATTAGTTCTTATTTATTATTTATTATTAAACGACAATTAATAATACTATAATACTCAGTGCGTGCAAAATTTTTGGGAATCATTTTCAATTAAAAGAGAAATACACATATATACGTATTTTATAATTGTTAAAGGTAGGTGAAATAATAAAAGAACAAATACATTATCAGTATACTGTTTTCTAGCATTAAGTACTTCAATTTGATCTATTTGTCTGTTTTGTACAGTGAACAAAGTCAGCAAGATGCAAAGAGTCTGATTTGGGCCGTCGGACGACTAGATCAACAGACATGCGAAATAGAAGAGCCCAAAGAACAGACGAACAAATCCAACAGGATAGAATAGAAGATGTGCGTGTGAACATGGCGCAATTGCGTGAATCACGATCACAAGAGGCACGAGCTAAACAAAATCAACAAAGACGATTAGAACAAAGACAAGCGCGTTGATTCGTAGTTGACACACGCAGAGCAAATGACTAACAACGCAAACAAGTACATCGAGCATTTTCATCCGATTCATTCCGTCGTCTAGCATTCGAGTACGAGCCCGATATTAAATATTACGCTCATTCGAAAGTGGGGATTGGTGCTATGGACAAGGAATGTCCGCATTGTAATGCGCTTAAATTAAAAAATGAGGCTGCCGGGATGTGTTGCGCGTCAAGAAAAGTGCAACTACCGGAAATTGAAACACCACCTGAACCATTTAACGGTTTACTTATCGGTACGGATCCAGATTCTAACCTGTTCCTGAAGTCAATTCGAACATTCAATTCATGTTTCCAAATGATATCGTTCGGAGCAACAGAAATAATGCTGCAAATGGTCAACAATTTATCTCAACATTCAAAATCAAAGGCCATGTTTATCACAAGGCGAGCTCATTGCTGCCAATGCCAAACATCCACATAAATTTTGACAAATTTACCGTTCAGTTCAGGGACAAGACGGATATTGCATAAATATTAAACAACGGTATCCCGTTCATTCATTATGAAACTTAATTCATAATTTTGAACATCAACACTTAATTTGAATTAATATTTATGAATATATTATTACAGGAGCCGAAACAAACAAGAACGTTAGCACGAAGGATTATTATGCGTATCGTCTGAAGAAGATTTACGAAACTGGTGTACAGGAGCGATTGGATGAATGTTTGTTGCGTGTTGATGGATTTTGGTTGTGAGAAAAGAAAGAGTTTGTATGGAGGAAGTGTTAATATAGTCGAATCGAGTATCGTGTGTCAGGATGAGAATGTTGACGAGTTCGTGCTACCCCATTTAATGGGATATAGCGTGATGTTATGTATGTATGTATGTATGTCTGATGATTAGACGCGGTTAGGACAACGTCATTCTTCGGTGCCGTGAGCTTTGCCAACAATTCATGGTCGACATGTACGTGAAGATAGAGAGCGAACGACTACGATACTTACGATATAATCAACAGAAGCTGCGTGCTGAAGAATACATTCACTTGCGAGACAATATTGTGAGCAACGCCGACATCGCCGAAATTGGTAGCTCTATCATTCTACCATCATCGTACATAGGCAGTTCACGTCACATGCAAGAATACATCCAGGATAATAATGAAAATAAATAATTTAAGATGAAAAACTATTTCTTTATTGAACTGCGATATAGCACATTACATGTCAAGTAAGAAAGGTTATATAAAAAACAAAAGTACGTTACCAAAACAACTCACGTAGTAAGTCTAGCACAACAAGAGAAAACAAGGATAGATATAGCGTAAGAATTAGTTATTAAATGATACTAAAAATGTTATTTACATCAACACTCTCCCTTATTTAATAACTTTACAAATGCCCATGCGATTACACAAATCGCGAAAACGAATTGAAAACAATGGTTTTGTAAAAATGTCTGCTATTTGGTTTTCCGAATCTACTTTTGAAATTTGAATTTCTCCCGCTGTAACTAATTCCCGAACAAAGAAATGTCGAATACGAATATGTTTTGTTCTTCGATGGAATTCGGGATTTTGCGCCAATCGGATCGCGGCTTCGTTGTCAACCTGTAACGTCGGCGGATCTTTCAACTGTCCGAGTTCAGTCAAAAGTCGTTTGAGCCAGATGATTTCCCGAGCAGCTTCACTGGCAGCTACGATTTCAGCTTCTGTGGTAGAAATAGCAACGGATGCTTGTCTCTGACTCATCCATGAGATAGGCGCGCTTGAATATAAACACAGTACACCCGTAGTTGATCGTCCTGTTCCAAAGTCGCCACCATGATCAGCATCGCTGTAACAGAGAAAATTACCTTTTCCCTGATTGGTTTTGTAAACCAATCTGTAATCTGTAGTTCCCCTCAGGTACCGTAAAATCCTTTTCACTCGCATGATATCTCGTTCTGTCGGTTTTTCAAGGTTTCTGGACACCACGCTAACAGCATACGCGATGTCTGGGCGTGTTCCACACATCAGGAACATCAGTCCTCCAACTGCTTGTCTGTATGGAAAGTCCGAATTTCGTGGGCTTTCTTCAGTGTCGTTGTCCTTGACAATTGGTGTACTCACGGCTTTGCAATTGCTCATGTTGAATTTTTCCAGCAATTTTTCCGTGTAATTAGCTTGACCAATATGGAAGGATTTATCTTCTTTTCGTTCGATTTCCACCCCAAGGTAATATGACGCCGGTTTGGACGTAATTTTGAATTTCCGTTTCAAATCTATTATGAAGTTTTGAAGTTGTTGATCATCTTTGCAAGCTATCAGTCCATCATCAACGTAGAGAACAAAGAATATTTTCTGCCCATCTTTTTCCATGACAAAAAGGCACGGATCTGATTCACTTCGTTGAAATCCAAGTTCTAAAAGGTAATTGCTGAACTTCTCATTCCAACAACGAGGAGCTTGCTTTAGTCCATATAGACTTTTCTTCAGTCGACAAACTCTCCCAGATTCGTCACCATAGCCTTCAGGTTGCTGCATGTATATGGTTTCCTTCAAGTCACCGTATAAGAAAGCTGTGGAAACGTCAATTTGAACAAGTTTCATTTCTTCATTTGCTGCAACGCTGATTAATGTTCGAATCGTTGACATTCTCGCCACCGGACTAAAGGTTTGATCATAATCCACTCCTCTTCTTTGCGAAAATCCTTTGATTACCAATCTGGCCTTAAATTTGTCAATTGACCCGTCAGCATGAGTTTTTAATCTATAAACCCATTTATTTGATATGGCTTTTCTTCCAGGAGGTAGTTGCACCAGCTCCCAAGTATCGTTCTCCTGTAAAGCCTTCATCTCGCAGTCCATGGCTTCCATCCAGCTCTTCCTGTCAGCTGACTTCATGGCATCGTAGCGGGTTTCCGGTTCATTCAAGATTGTTGATGTATCCATTACATAGTCCTGAAACTTCTGCGGAGGTTTAAGTTTTGCACGATTCCGTAGTATCCGTGTGGAACTGATATCTTCATGATCTCTCGATATTTCTGTTGGTGTCCCGTCGCTGTCATTATCCTCAAAGTCCCAAAATTCATCCTCCGTCTCTTCTTCTTCATTCTGAGATTCGATTTCATCTGAATTTGTTGACTTTGTCTCCTTTGGCAAATTTGGACCTTCGCTGTTTCCTGGAAGTATGACGTCTCTCTGATCTACCAACTTTTCTTCGAAGATAACATCCCTGGATCTGTGAAGCTTACCGTCCTCTTGACAATAGACTCTGTATCCATCGTCGTGATCATAGCCAATGAGAATTCCCTTAGTGGCCTTGCGATCCATTTTAGCCCTTTGCTGCTTTGGAACGTGGACATAACAATTAGATCCGATGACCCGTAGATGTTTCAAACCTGGTTTTTTGTCATACCAAAGTTCGAATGGAGATTTTTCCTGAACATGCGTAGGACCCGTTCTGTTGAGAATATAGTTGGCTGTGCGTATCATCTCAGCCCAAAGTTTCTGAGGTATATTTTCATGCGCGTGCATTATCGCTCTAGCGGTTTCTACAACCGTGCGATTTTCTCTCTCACTGGATCCATTTTGCTCTGGTGTGTAAGGCATTGTGAGACGTTGAACAATACCTTTCTTCTGTAAAATTTTTCTCACATCTTTATTGTCGAATTATCGACCATTGTCACTCAGCAGCTCCTTGATTGTGTGCCCCGCTGTATTTGTCTCAGCGATAAACTGGCTCAGCTTCTCTGCTACTTCAGATTTTTGCCGCAAAAAGTAGATTGTCCGAAATTTTGTGTAATCATCCTTGAAAAGCACAACATATTAATATCCACTCACCGATTCTTGAAATGGACCACAGACATCAGTATGTATTCGCTCCCCCGGTTTCGCTGACCTGGACCTCGTGCCGAAGGGTAAGCGATGAGCTTTACCATAGACGCAGCCTTCACATATCTCGCTGTTTATTTCGACGTTGACGCCAAATTCCCTGCTAATCAGTGACTTTACATGGCGTTTATTCTGGTGGCCAAATCGCTCATGGTACAACTGTAGCAAATTTTCCTTACTTACTGCATTAACTTCAGTTAGTTTGAGGTTCAAACTTCTCACGGCCAATTTAAAAAGTCCTCCATTCCGTTTACGAGTTCCCATTAATATCACCTTGTTGTTTACTTTAAAGTGACAAATTTCAGCCGATGAAATGAATTGACTCTCTGAGTGCTTGTCCTGAGCCGACAAAACCGAAAACAGGTTTCTTTTAATTCCAGGTACACACCATACATCAGCCAAGGTAATTTCGTGCCGTTTCCAGTTAACTACTGCTTCAATATCAACTTCACCTTTTCCAGTTGCTATAATCTTCTCACCATTTGCTGTGGTAACTGAATGTTCTGTTAAAAATGGCTGGAACGTTCTGAAAACATTTTGATTGTTTGAAATGTGACTTGTTGCACCATTGTCTATATACCAGTCATCTTTACATGACGAAGACTCAGCATTCATTTCAGTTGAATTAGTTGTGACAAGAATCATGTTGGTATCAGACCTCGATTTAGCAGACTTCGGAGGTCGACCATCGGCAATCCATTTTCTACAAACTTTTATCACATGACCGGGCTTCTTGCAGTAATTACAGATGATCTTTTTCTTCTTTTTCGTGATATCTGTTGATACTCCCTGAGATGGCTGCTTTGATGAATCCGCAACGAGAGCCTGTTGCGCTGATGATCCGCTCTGCGTATTCAGTGCCTGTTCATATGCGCACAGTTGATTGGTCAAGTTATCTACTGTGCGTTCGCCTTTAGACATCAACATCCAGCTGGATTTGAAAGAGAAATATTTATCTGGTAAAGTACCTAAAATCTTGCAAATCAAAAATAAATCTGACATTTCAGGATTATTTTTGTCATCTTTAGCCATTTCCTGTTTTAACTCACTCCATAACGTCTTTAATTTCGAAATGTGAGTAGTTACATCATCATCAGGATTTTTCTCAAAACCAAAGAATTGTAAACAGGTATTATATACCTTATCCTCAGAAATTCCATCAAAAATTTTATGCAATTCAAGCCATACTTCCCGAGAACTTGTGAGACGCATTATTTTCTTTAATGTTTCTTCGGTCATATTAGTGGTCAAAATTAACAATGCATTGCAGTCTGCTTTTTGAAAATTTTCTAATGCAGTTTGATATGACACTCTAACCTCTGCGGTTGCATCTTTTGCAATTGTACTTGGTTCCACTAACCTGCCTTCAATTACATCCAATGCTCCAGGGATTCCTCGTAAACAAATAGTTATTTTGTATTTCCATGTGCTCCAGTTCACTTTTCCTTCCAGAAGACCGACGTTAATTATCCTTGATGAATCCATTGTGTTAGCGTTAGTTCAAACAAACGTACACATGGGTTGGATATTTTCACAAATCGGACAAGTGGAGATAACTTTTAATAGTTTGAAATTTATTATAATTTTATTTTCACCATTGCACTTCTCTACTTTGCGTGACTGAACCCATAACCTCTTGGTTTTTATAATGAAAATAAATAATTTAAGATGAAAAACTATTTCTTTATTGAACTGCGATATAGCACATTACATGTCAAGTAAGAAAGGTTATATAAAAAACAAAAGTACGTTACCAAAACAACTCACGTAGTAAGTCTAGCACAACAAGAGAAAACAAGGATAGATATAGCGTAAGAATTAGTTATTAAATGATACTAAAAATGTTATTTACATCAACACTTTCGTGCGCGAATACGGACGACCGTGTTTATTTATTACGTTTACATGTCATCCAAAAGGGCCGGAGATTACATCTTTGCTATTGCCAGAACAAAATGCAATACATCGTCATGAAATTACAGCACGTGTGTTCAAACAAAAATTAAAGTCTTTAATGAGTTTCATTACAAAATTACATGTATTCGGTCCCACACGTTGATATTCACTAGAAATAATTTATATGGCAAAACAACGTTTGCCGGGTCAGCTAGTATATATATATATATATATAATATATACTGTAGCGAGTACGGCCCTGTTCCGTCTGGAACAGTCGACATGTCTGCTGCACGATTCACCGCTGTCTCAGACGCAATAGACAAGTCCGTACCTGTTCGCTCTGCGTCATGCTTCTACCGTGTGCCAGAAGCTCTCGAATATTCTCGAGTACATTGTTGCAGTATATAAAGGAGAGTTTCGGCCGGGAAGAGGCATTCTGTATTCGAAGTGTGAACAGTGCAAGTCGTTGCTAAATACTTTGTTGTGAATATAAATACGTGTTGAATATAAATATATGTCTTAGTAGTTGTACTACATTAGTTTCGTTTTAAATAAATATTTTGTTAGTGTTTTCATTACTCGTGTTTTATTTAATAAGAAACTTCACCGAACCCGAAATTGTAATAAACGTTACAATTGGTGTCAGGTGTGGGGTTGTGTTTTGTGAATTAATAGTGAAGTTTAAGTGCAAATAAATGGGTTCGAAAATGGTGAATCTCAGTGTTTTAAAAGTGACTGATCTCAAGAGAGAATTAGAAGAACGTGATCTGGATACTGCAGGCAAGAAAAGTATACTGCAAGAGCGACTTCGTCAATTTTTGGTTGACGCCGGTGAAATAGCGGATACTTACGAATTCGAAATTCCGGGCGATTTGGACTCCATGTACAAAAAAATAGAAGCCAAATTTGAAGAAAATTCTAGAAGCTTGGAGGCCAAATTGGAAGAAAGTTACAGAAATACCGAAGAAAATTCCAAAAATCTGAAAGAACTTATGGAAAATTCCAAAACTCTGAAGGAGGAACTGCAGGAAAATTCCAAAACTCTGAAGAAGGATCTGCAGGAAAATTCCAGAAGTTTGGAAAATAAATTTGAAGAAAATTCTAGAAGTTTGGAAGCCAAATTGGAAGTGAGTTCCAGAAATACCGAAGAAAATTCCAAAACTCTGAAGGAAGAATTGCAGGAAAATTCCAGAAGTTTGGAAGCCAAATTAGAAGAAAATTCAAAAAGCTTGGAAACTAAATTAGAAGAAAATTCCAGAAGCTTGGAAGCTAAATTTGAAGAAAGTTCCAGAAGCTTGGAAACGAATTTAGAAACTAAATTTGAACAGAAGTTTGAAAAAATTGAAAAACATTCGAGAAATTTTGAAGAAAAATTTAAAGAAAAAATTGAAGAAATCGAAGCAAGATTGGCAACATTGAACCACGAACAGCCAAATGTCCAACAAATTCGCGACTTGATTCAGAAAACTCCATCTAGTGACCAGCCATTAAATAACGAGAAAGTTGAATATTTAGTGACAGACGGGAAAGAATCACTGCGTAGATTCCACATGAAACCACCAGAATTTGATGGCAAGGTATCTTGGCCTAATTATTACGCCCAATTCGAAGCTGCTGCAGTATCTAATGGGTGGTCATCATCTGAGAAGGCAACGGCCTTGATAATTGCGCTGCGTGGTGACGCAGTGGATATTTTGTAAACAATCCTTCTAGAAGAACGGCAGAACTATCATCAACTAGTTAAGCGCTTGGAAATGCGTTATGGACACGCACATATGCAGCAAGTGTATCACTTGCAGCTGAGAAATAGATGTCAGAAATCAAACGAGACTCTACAAGAATTTGAATCTGATATCGCTCGTCTAGTTCGCCTGGCATATCCTGACACCCCAGTGTGTTGGAACGATTGGCTGTGCAAGGCTTCAATGATGGTCTCCGAGATAAAGAAACCAAGTGGGCCCTGATTCTGGCTCGTTCAAGTAACCTGTCCATTGCCTTGGCCAGCGCATTGGAATTCGAGGCGGCAGAACACGCTTCAAGACGGCAAGGCAATATTCGCACAATAGAGGGCGTGGAGGAGAATCATAATGAGTCTATGGAGGAAACAGCACGGCGTGTCATGACTGAGATGTTGCCAAAAAAGAGACAACTTCGATGCTGGAACTGCGATGAGCTAGGGCATGTGCGAAGCCGCTGCGGGGAACAAATAAAGAACAAGGCAGCGGAAAATCTAAAGCGGGTCGACGCAAGAGGGCGAACGTCTGTCCAACATCAAGATATCCTGAAGCTAACTGGACATGTCGCATCCCTACAACCAAGAATAAATAGCATCTTTGTGGATGGATTGATCGACGGGAAACCACATGCCTTGCTGATCGACACAGGAGCTACAAAAACCATCATCAGACCTGATACTCTCAAGAAACAGATAACGATTGAATCAACAAAATGGCGATTGCGCACAGTAAGAGGGTCCGCGGCTACCATCCATGGCGAAGCAGACATTACTATCTCTATCGGAAATACACGAATTAAACACCGAGCCCTGGTAGCTGACATTGAAGACGAATTCATTCTCGGGATGGACATCATGAACGCGAATGGTGTGGAACTAAATTTAAAACGCGGCACACTTAAGATCAATGGTGAAGAGATCGTTTTACATCCCCGAGGAGAAGACACAGTACGTGTAACCTTAGCTGAAGATACTGTCGTGTTAAACCGAAGTGAGATGATTGTAGATGCCCACATGGAACGTGAACTTCCAACAGGATGTACCATGTTATTAGAAGCTGAAAATCATAATGAAACGACTACTCGAGGAATACTGGTGGGAAAATCTCTCGTGCATACTGGAAATGTAGTACCAGTTCGAGTAATGAATGTGAATTATTATCCAGTTACACTAAAGAAGGGTACTATCTTAGGACATTGTGCATCAGTAACTTCGATTATCAGACGAACATCCGTTACACAAAATCCATCAAAGAAGCTTCCCGCAGAACTGGCCAATCTACTGTCAACATCTTCCTGGGAATTAAACCAGGACCAGAATAACAGGATGAGAAATTTAATAACGGAATATCAAGACGTTTTCGACACCAGCTGTGAGACCAAGGGTAGAACCAACATAGTCCAGCATCAAATAAACACCGGCGATGCACTTCCCATCCGCCAAGTACCAAGACGATTACCATTGGCCAAGAGAGAGGAAACCGAAAAAATTATTCAAGACATGGAAAAAGAAGGTGTCATTGAATCCTCAAGCAGTCCGTGGGCCTCACCAGTGGTGTTGGTAAAGAAGAATGATGGGTCAATACGATTCTGCGTGGACTATCGTCAACTCAACAACGTGACGAAGAAGGATAGCTACCCGTTGCCCCGAATAGATGACACATTGGATACGCTGGCCGGGTCGAAAATATTCTCAACATTGGACTTGAAAAGTGGGTACTGGCAGGTTGGAATGGCACCAACGGATAAAGAGAAAACTGCGTTTTCTGTCGGGGCCGGACTGTGGAAATTTACAGTAATGCCGTTCGGACTCTGCAATGCCCCTGCCACGTTTGAACGACTCATGGAAACGGTACTGCAAGGACTATCTTGGAAAACCTGTTTGTTGTACCTTGACGATATTATTGTGGTCGGAAGAACATTCGAAGATCACATAAGGAATTTGGAGGAGGTATTCCTGAGACTACGAAGTTCTGGTTTGAAGCTTAGTCCAAAGAAATGTCATCTCTTCCGCAAAGAAGTGCAGTACCTAGGACATATTGTGTCCGGAAACGGAATAGCCGTTGACAATCAGAAGATCCAATCAGTAGAAGAATGGCCAGTACCGACTGACAAACATCAATTGCGAAGCTTTCTAGGTCTTTGCACGTACTATCGACGATACGTCCCTGGATTCGCCAACATTGCTAAGCCACTGACACGACTCACGGAGGAAGGGCGGAAATTTGTGTGGGAAGAAGACTGCCAAGACGCTTTCGACAACCTCAAGCGCGCTTTAACAACAGCACCAGTCCTGAGTTATCCTCTACCCAACGGGGACTTCATATTGGATACAGATGCCAGCAATGTCGGAATCGGAGCCGTCCTATCGCAAATTCAAGATGAACAAGAGAAGGTCATCGGCTACTTCAGCAAAACTCTGTCGAAGCCGGAGCGTAACTACTGCGTCACCAGGCGAGAATTATTGGCTGTAGTTAAAGCCGTTGAACACTTCTACAAATACCTATATGGAAGAAAATTCCTGGTGAGGACTGATCATGCTGCGTTGAAATGGCTGTTACAATTCAAGAATCCGGAAGGGCAGGTAGCAAGGTGGATCGAACGGCTACAGGAATATGAGTTCGTCATCGAGCATAGGGCCGGAATTAGTCATTGTAACGCCGACGCATTATCAAGACGACCATGCTTAGAAGATTGCAAACACTGTACCCGGGTGGAGGAGAAGTCCGCTCCAATCTTACGGACCACAGTGATAGACGACCATTGGCTGACTGAAAAAATTGTGAAAGACCAAGAAGGCGATCCAGAATTGAAATACCTACTGGAATGGAAGAAAGAAGGACGCAAACCAACTTGGCAAGAAGTTGCACGACAGTCGAAAACCGTAAAATCGTACTGGGCGCAGTGGGACTCCATTGTTATAGAGAATGAACTACTGAAACGTATCCTGGAAGGTCCTGAGGCTACGGAGCAAAAGATGCAGATCATAATCCCTAGGAAAAGAGTACCGGAGGTACTGAAGGAGATTCATGATGGAACTGCTGGAGGACACTTAGGAGTAACGAGGACAGTTCAGAAGCTGCGTGAGCGATTTTACTGGGTGAATTGTCAAGAGGACGTAAAGGAGTGGTGCAAGAAGTTCGTAGTTTGCGCCGCAAGCAACGGGCCGCAAAGACGTCGGAGAGCCCCAATGCGTCAATACAATGTTGGGAGCCCGTTTGAAAGAATCGCAATTGACGTGGCCGGTCCATTTCCAGAATCCGACAAGGGAAACAAATACATCATAGTGGTGATGGACTACTTTAGCAAGTGGGTTGAAGCTTATGCGTTGCCAAATCAAGAAGCTGCTACAGTAGCAGAAGAACTTGTCAACCAGTGGATCTGCCGATTGGAACTACATTCAGACCAAGGTAGAAACTTCGAGTCATCTCTGTTCCAAGCGATCTGCGAGCTATTGAACATTCGCAAAACAAGGACAACTGCTCTACACCCACAGTCAGATGGTATGGTCGAACGCATGAACAGAACCATCAATAGACACCTCTCCAAGGTTGTGTCCGGCCACCAAAGAGACTGGGATTGTCACCTACCAATGTTCCTGTTAGCTTATCGATCATCCGTCCATGAAACAACAGGACAGACTCCGGCTAGCATCGTCTTTGGTCATGAACTACGATTACCCTGCGACTTGAAGTTCGGCAGCAAGCCAGGTGAAAATTTAGCTGGCGAAGATTTCGTCACCGAACTTCGGAAGAAGATGAACGACATCCATGAGCAAGTACGCTCCAACATCCAGAGCGCTAGTGATAGGATGAAAGACCAATATGATGTCAAGGCTGAGAATGGTGGATATCAAGCCCGGGGATCTGGTTTGGCTATACAACCCACAGCGTCGCCGTGGAATGTCCCCAAAGCTACAAAATTCCTGGGAAGGTCCCTACGAGGTACTGAAGCGAATAAATGACGTCATCTATCGAATCCGGAAAAGGACTGGAGGAAAACCAAGAATGATTCATTTTAATCGGTTGGCTCCTTTCGCCGGTGACAACAACGATGGCAACGCCAATGTATCTCGAGCTCGACGAATTAATGTACAAGATCCGGAAATCACCTTTGACGAGTTCATGGCCTCTTATTCTACGGGCCATAAAGTACGAAATGGTGTGACCAAGGAACATCAGGGACACTTATTCAAAGTTCCTACAGAATACTCATTAGCGCATTGTGTGGCTCAAGATCTACAGATGTCTCGAGGAATCGCCGTGGTTTTTAAGAAAAAGTTCGGCCAACTTGAAAAATTACGGCAACAACACCCATGTGTCGGCACAGTGCTACATATAGCCGACAAACAGTCGAGCCGAAACAGAAGCATTTTTTACCTGGTGACCAAACATCTGTCCCACGAGAAACCAACTTATCGCGCCGTCTGGGACGCTCTATGTGATCTACGAGGTGTGCTGCTCGATCAGGATATTTTAAAATTAGCTGTACCAAAGCTAGGCTGTGGCCTTGATGAATTGAGCTGGAGAATTATAAGAAACATGCTGGAAACTATTTTCCAATATACCGGAATTGAGATCCTGGTGTGCAGCTATAATCCCTGTGGTTCAACAGTAGTGAAAAGAACTGTGGACTGTTATTTCCACCAAACGTCACAGTGCTCGCGGGGATCAACGTGCAGATATCGACATGGCGCAGAAAAGTTTCGGGACGAAACATCCTTAAGGAGGGGGCAGTGTAGCGAGTACGGCCCTGCTCTGTCTGGATCAGTCGACATGTCTGCTGCACGATTCACCGCTGTCTCAGACGCAATAGACAAGTCCGTACCTGTTCGCTCTGCGTCATGCTTCTACCGTGTGCCAGAAGCTCTCGAATATTCTCGAATACATTGTTGCAGTATATAAAGGAGAGTTTCGGCCGGGAAGAGGCATTCTGTATTCGAAGTGTGAACAGTGCAAGTCGTTGCTAAATCCTTTGTTGTGAATATAAATACGTGTTGAATATAAATATATGTCTTAGTAGTTGTACTACATTAGTTTCGTTTTAAATAAATATTTTGTTAGTGTTTTCATTACTCGTGTTTTATTTAATAAGAAACTTCACCGAACCCGAAATTGTAATAAACGTTACAATTGGTGTCAGGTGTGGGGTTGTGTTTTGTGAATTAATAGTGAAGTTTAAGTGCAGAAAAATAAAAAAAGTGTTTTATTTAATAATAAACTTCACCGAACCCGAAATTGTAATAAACGTTACAATACATTAAAGGTTTATCTGTTTAAACTAGGAAATTCTATTATGCACAACTGCCATTCGAGCCTAGACAAGAAAACTTACTTGATTTTGAATCCTTGTTAAAAATTAATTGTAAAGTGAAACCTACACAAATAATTTATTTTATATCCAGCCTAATCAACTTTGAAAAAAAATTCTAATTATTTTATTTATATTCTATTCCAACAAAATATGGTTCAGATTTTGTTACAATCATTCCAAATACAAAATATCTTCTAAAGTCGGATAAGGAAATTATCCCTTTAAGTGACATGAGTGTACGCGCAAAAATATTCTAATGTCCTAATAAATATCACGCTCACTTTTCTTCAACCTGTGAAGAAGAAATATTTCAAGAGCATATATCAAACCACTGCTATTATACAACAACAAATTTAATAGAAAACCATATTGAAGTCATTCCAGTACTCAACAAATACCTAGCCATCTTCCCTAAGGAAGAAATCGTCATTGCAATCACCGCCGGTTACTTTTCCATAAAATGGATAAGAACAAAAAGAGCTGCACCATCCTGCTCAATTCTAAGGATGGAGGAGTTATAGTGTTCCTCTCACCACCAAACTGATGACATAGACACCTTCCTCCGAACATGACATTAGTAATATGTAAAGTTATTTAGTATGTAGATGTAATAATCGTAATACTTAATAAATCTTTTTTAAAAACTAAGTTTGTGATTTGAGAAAGTTAAGTTTTATATATATATATATATATATATATATATATATATATACATATATATATATATATATATATATATATATATATATATATATATATATATATATATATCATGTGATATATCGCAGTTTGCTCCCACATGAGTTTAAAACCCACGCTAAATACAGTAGGTATGTTTGATTTTATACACGTAACTAATAAATACTGTTAGAATGCATCGTATATTAGTGATATAATTTCGTATTTCAATATATTTATATGAAAAATTGATAGTTTTGTAGTCATAATATGTCAATGAAGTTTAGACCCCAATTTTTATGCTATTGTATGAGAGATGGCAGTCTTGATGGGTAAATAAGAAATCTGTTATTAGGGTTCTGCTTTGTGTTCGCGCGTTTTAGTTCTCTAGAATAATATTCCCAGAAGAACTTGTACTACTCAACCTACAAATGTTGATGGTATTAACATATTATTAGTCGCACCAAAAACATTTGACTGAATAATATGTTAAAGTTAATCATTGTATTGTTATTCTTTAAGATATGGAACAATTATATATGTATTTAAAATATCTGATGCGGACACCACATGATTTCCTTGTAAACATATTAAACTATAGATATTTTATGAATTGCTCATATTTTACGTAATTTACCATTGACATTAAATTTTTTATTTTTTTCTAATTTTAAATCCTAATCCATAGCAAACTTAATTACAAAAACCAAAAAATTATCTAATTTTTAAATTTACGTATTTTGCTTTTACAACGGCGTAATTTAATTCTTGATGTGCTAGACGCAGAATTTATTTCTCTAACACTTTTATTTGTTATTCCATTTTAACACAAATCTATTATGTTATTTCTATTGATATAATAGTCTTATATACCAAATTTTTAAAATTTTGGATTATATTTGAAAGTAGGTAGTTTAACATTAAAATCTATTATAGGCTAAATTTTCTACTTTTTTATATTCATCTTCTATCCTTCTTTTGCCTGTATGACTGTTTCTTTCCCAATTATTCAATAAACACAAAGAGAGGTGCACACCTAGATGTTACTCTAATGCAACAACATTGGCATTAATTTTTCTATTTTATTCTAATTTTTTGTTTTAATCCATTGCACACTTACAAAAACAAAAAATATATAATCTCGCTTATACAAAAGGCTAATTTAATAATTTTTGTAACAGACGCAGAATTTAAGTCTCTAAAAGTTTCGGTTTCCAAATTTCAGCGGAAATATCTATTTTGACCATCCCTGAATCCATTTTGACTAATTTCGCCGTGACGTCTGTACGTCTGTACGTACGTATATACGTATGTATCTCGCATAAATCAAAAACGGTAAACCGTAGAAAGTTGAAATTTTGTATTTAGGACTGTTATAACATCTAGTTCTGCAACTTCCTTTTTGATGATTATATTACTTCCGGAAGTGGTATTTTACTTCAAACCTATATTAGCTTTTAATGAAAATCTATATTAAAATATAATCCAAAACTTTTCAAATTTGGCATATAAGACTAATATATCAATAGAAATAACATAATTGATTTTGGTTAAAATGGACTAACCGGAAGTGATACATTACATGAAGGTGGTAACAGTTTTTCTTGAAAAAAATTGGTATTATTTTGATTTTAGAAATAAATACTGCATATAAAAGTTTTAGACAATTAAATTCTGCGTCTAGCACATTAAGAATTATTAGATTAGTCTTTTGTACAAGCGAAATATGTAAATTTAAAAATTATATATTATTATTATTATTATATGGGATTAGGAGAAAAAAAAATCATAAATTTAATGTCAAAAAATATGTAGCTTGCAAGTATCTATCAGGTCTATTTTTCTCATCAGTTAAATTTCCTTCCCGGTTTTTTTTTATAACAAATTTTTTTTCCCTCAAATGAAAGATGTCAATTTCAAAATGCTTGTCAGTTTCTCAAACTGTGAAATACATGAAAAAAGAATTTGTTATTCCAGAATAAAAATATGTTTATTATTATCGAACTCATGGTAACACAGGTTTAAAAAATAACTCTGGATTAACTAATCCAGAAATAAGTAAATATTTATTATTACACATATAATAAAATAAAAACATTTTTTTACTAATAGTAATATTTACTTCTTATACGAAGTAATACTAAAGTATAGCAATAGGACCAATATTAGAAAAATTTCGCAATGGTTTCTGTGTGTGTATGTGTTAATAATAATTTGTTTAACTTCAGATAATTTCTGTGTAATAGTAATACAGAGTGATTCAAAATGATTGATCGTCACGAGATAATTATAATGAATCAGTTATGAAGGTTTATAATAATATATTATATTTATAATTAACTCAGAATCTTTTATTTAAACAAATAGGTACATTAATAAAAAAAAGCCAAGACACCGACTTGTAAGTACTACTTTCAAATCTTAACAAACAAACGACAAATGACATATTCTTCTTCACTGTAAATACTTTGAAAACTAGAAGCTTTTGCATAAGCGAATAAATGTATTTATGTCTGTTTAATTAGATATATTGAAATGGTAAGGCAATGCTTGTCTTTATTATACTTTATATTTTTGTTAGCTATAATACTTATATGGTTATGTGTATATTATTCTGGTTATTAATGTACAAAAAATATTGTAAATTAGTCCATAATTAAACACATGGATTTATTTAATTACTGTGTTAATATAATTTTAACTAGAAAATTAACCCGCCAATCTATTTGTAAAGAATCTATTCTAATGACATAAAATTTATCTATTTATCTATATTATTATAATAATAATATATTAGACAACAGATAAATAGCACTATGGTAGCTTTGTTTTGACCGTTGGTAACAGAATCTCAGACGCAAATATATATGTTAAAACTATGTATCTTAAAAATTATTCAAGCTGTTCCCGTGATGAACAATTATATTTCATTTTCATTGTTACATTATTTGGTCCATTTTAGTACTGAAATTTTTATGAATATTACATTTTGAATTGACAGCGTTCTTGAAAAAGAAATTAAACTTGGATTTTTGTTCATTTTGTTTGTCATATCTGACAATGGCAACGATGCTTTGAGTAAAAACTATACAGCTGTCAACACCGTGCGAACTCGTCTTGTGGATCGCCATGGAATGTTTGCTTCCGCCACCGCATCCCCCCAACATTACCACATTGTACAGGGCAGTACTTGTGAAAATGTGTAAAATATCCACTCCGCTTTTATTCAGTTTATCCAACAGCGTGTGTACAGGGGACAGTAGCCCCTGTCCCATTGAGTATCTTCTGTCGAAAAACTTTCCACACTAATTCGTACATTCATAATGAAACCATATCTATTAGTTTAAGTTAATTTTACTTGTTATTTATTTCATGTAATTGTGAATGGCTTAATTCTGATTAATTTTTATTAATTATGACAAGTCATTGTAACTTTGTTAATTGTTTTAATCATAATTTGTTAATCGCTTTATTTTCAATATTATTTAGTGTGTACTCGACATTAAAAAGTTGCTTGTTTACTACTTATACGTTCGCTTAGTTTAATCTATTTTGAGGATTAAATACTGAAAAATTTAAAAACAAATTACATTAGGTACTGAAGAGTGTCAATTATAATTATCACACTATGGTTTTGTATAAAGGTAAAAAATATACTACATAGGAATAAAATTCGCGACCCGTCTTTTGTCAATAATATACAATTATCTCACTCGCCTAATTTGTACAGAATGTCTTGTGTCATAAAAAGTAATACCTATAAGCTATGTCAATATAAATTCGAGATATTATATATTTTATGATTAACTCAAATAGCACAAATTTATTAATATTATGTCTATGTATTTGTTAATAACTACTATAACTATTAATACCTATATGTTAATATTTGTATGGGGTAGGTGGCTCAGTGGTATCGAGTCGGCCTGTGGTTCTTGAGAACCTTGGTTCGATCCCCACAGCCGACAAACAATTTTCACCAATTTTAAAAAATCTACCCCTGTGGCTCCTTCTCCACTAATATCTTTGGAGGCCGTGATTTGACGGCTGGTAACCGCACTTCACGCGAAAAAATATATCACTTACCGAGATCTGCTTAGGCAGAGTGCCACACCCAGTGATGGGTAAAAAGCGTGATGATATATTTATTTATTTATTTAGTTAATATTTGTAAAAACTAAATAAAAAATTTCAAGTAAATTGATCTGATAAAATATGAAAATTATACAATTTCGCGTGTGTCTCGTTATAATGGGATGATTTAAAACGTTTCTATAATAATTAAAACAATAACTACTCAATATGCTATCAAGCTCTGATTTTTTACATTTAAAATGTTGCATCAGCTATAGTTATGTTCATGTATGAATTACTGTAAATATGCTTATGCCCGGTTTTATAATGAAAAATTTAATCCTCACTTAACAAAGTGAAACTTAAATTAAATGGTCAGTTAAATTCTGTTACCGTTTTATAAAACAAATTTTGAATCAGGTAACCAAGAGACGGTTATTTGCAATTATTTAAAAATTTTATCGTGTAAATAAGAATTTTGACATTTATGGCTATCTTCACTGTTATTTTAAGATTGTATTATTAGTTATTTACATAAGAGTCAGGAAAATGGTACATTACTGTCGAGGAGCAATATTGAAATACGAGGCACTTGGTCCCGAGTATTTTACGGTTCCGAGTCAAGTGCAGACATGTTACTGAAGAGTTAAGTATTATTTTTTTTCTGAAACCTATGGTTATAATAAAAATTAATTTTAAATTTAATAATTAAATCTGATTTTCTATAAATATCTAGTAGTTCTTCTCTCGTTACTAAGGTAACGGAAAAAATAATAACGAAATTATTTGTGTACAAAAATTGCCAAAGAAGTAGGATTTTTAAATATAATTGGTAATTATTTATCTATTGAAACGAGAAAATTAATTTACAACACTATCATTCTCCTTCATTTTACTTATGTTTCTATAATTTTATATATGTGCAAACAAACTGACATAAATAGATTACAGTTTCTTCAAAGTCGAGGAAAGCGAATTATATTAAAATGTAACAAATACACTAGCATTCGAAGTATGTTGCAAATATTAGGCTGGTTCAATGTTAAAACGTTTATCAAGTTCAACTGCTTAGTTTTTGTGCATAAAATAAAGTTGAATTTAATGCCGCAATACATTGTTGATAGTGTGCAATATATGAAAACAGTATATAGTACTAGAAGTCAGGGTGACTTCTTTCTAATAAGAAAAAAAAACTATCTGAACCTTATTTTAATTTTTATATCATTATATAAGTAGAATTGCTAAATTATATCTCCAAATACTCGAGGAGGTCGAATACTTCTTGCATGACCAGTATCATCATCAAAGGATAATGTCGTAATATATGAAACATATTACGAAGAAATTGACATAACATCATTAACGTCAAACATGTTCACAATAGAAAGAAGAAATAATGATTTAAAAACACTCTCAATATAAATTAGAACTTTATTTAGTTAAATTTCAAATCATATCGTACATCAAGGATATTAAAATAGTATTTCATATCCGTTAAAATTTAATACTAGGCAATTTTCCACTTCATTTAGGAGAAAATTTACTTAGTAAATTTAAGTGAGCTTTATAAAACCCAAATTTGTACTTAAGTAAATTTACTAGGCTACTAAATTATAAGTGGGGAATATATTTGTTTATAAAACCGGCCTTTATAGTTTTCAATCAGTTAGAAGATATTCAGAAGCAACATATATAACAACTGTAAACTTTATTCGAATACTGGTCGCCGTGAACATCAAGCCAACAGCTGAGAATATTTTGTGCGACACAATTCCAGCGCCGCGGTATCAGGGCCGTATTTATAAATAGGCGCAGGTAGCGTGCGCTTCGGGTCTCATCGTCAGGAGAACCTTCTCACACAAAATAGTGAACTGAAATACATGTGAAACTTTATAATAATACTAAAAAAATCCGTCGCGCAACACAGTACTTCCCCGACATTACAATACTTATAAATAATAATACAGACCGCTTTACGATCATGTTTTTAAATTCGGAAGTATCTAATCATATAGGTTTGAATTTGTAAGTAAATAAAATAAATAATATTTAATCAAAATTAAAGCTTCTAACTGTATTGTACATATGAAAATATAATACATGTCAGAATCAAATATATGTTATTTAAGAAACAATATTCAATTATTCTGAAAAAAACGGGTTAACTAGATTATTAAATAGAAATTATCTTTATTTAGAATTCTTATATGGTCATAGAGAAAAATATCTGAAGTAGAGATTGTAGTTGTACTAATATCTTTGGGGACGGTTATTTGACGGCTGGTAACCGCACTTCACGCGAAAAAATATATCACTTACCGAGATCTGCTTAGGCAGAGTGCCACACCCAATAATGGGTAAAAAGGCTTGATGATATATATATTTTTTATTTATTTATTTGTGATAAATACTATCGTTTATCAAATAAATGCAAATTTAAAAAAAAGTCAATAAAGTTATGGTACCTATTGTTGTATAAAGCTCATCAACGAATTGAAACTAAGTTTTTTCCTTAAAATCTTAAATATAATTTCGATCTAAAAATGAACAATTTTGAGCTGTGTATGTATGTACATATACTCTATCTGTATCATTCCCCCAATTTCAACTAATAATATTCCATATTTCAAAAATCCAATTCATAAAAAAGACACCTTAACTGTTAGTGCCCATGGCTTCATTTATCCTTAAGACGGCATTGGAAACACTGAAACTATATTCTAATATTTTATAAAATTAAAAACTATAACTATCAAATCGAATCAAAGTCTCACAAATATTTATTTTTTTGGCATAGTATTATTTAATGTTATAATTTATGTATTCCAATGTGTAGAAATATGTAGTTATACGCTTTCGTGTAATTCGTATTTTATTTTAACCAAAATTTACCATAACTGACATCTATCATCAAGAAGTCATAAGAAATATATACTCGCATAATAGTTCCTTAGATTCCTAGCCCAGTGCTGCCATGAAAAAAAGTTTGGAACCCAGTGGTTACAAATTTTTTAAACTAATATTTAAACAACTAAACGTAATGCGAATAAGTACTTTTTTTAAATTTAGGTTAAGAATACCACAACGATTTCGTCTGACATCGTTTTATTCATCATTAAATATTAATTAAACAGATATTTGTTAAAAACATATCAAAGTTTGGAACCCGGGCTCCGAACTTATTTTGGGGTTCAAACTTCGGTTACCTATTATGACTTCGGGCTCCATAGTACCGCGAAGCACAACCTATATATATATATATATATATATATATATATATATATATATATATATATATATATATATATATATATATATATATATATATAGGGCAATTATTTGTGTAGGATAAAAAGTAAACCAAAATGTGTTTCTCTGTAAACAAAGAGGATATTTTATTAACTATTTAACAACAATTATTTACACTATTTACAATCTTACCTGTAAACAAAGAAACGACAATTAAAGTTTGCTATTACCGCTTCTCTATTTACGCTACTTAATTTGTTTACAATATTATGAATTATGAATTATATCTTTCTATGTATCGCTATCAATCTTCAATTCTTCTGATGATCGTACTTAGCACTCTATCTAACGGTAATCAATCAAAAGACGCGCGCAGCATGAGAAGCGCGGCAAATTCAAATTGAAGAAGGTATACTTTCTTTACATCTCCCCCTCCCCCCAGATACTTTCATGCGTGAAATATTATCTACTCTTCTTCGTCTGTGTCTTCTTCTTCTGTTGGTATTAGTTTTGATATATGAAATAAACTTGTTTCTGACTTCTTATTATTAGTCTTGATTTTGTATAGGGAGTTTGATATTTTTTCTATTATTTCGAATGGCCCAACTCTCAGATGGTCTAGCTTTTTCCTATTCAGTCTGTTGCCATTTTCTATATATACCATGTCTCTTGCACTGTATTCATGATGTTTTCTATTTTTGTCATACAGTTTCTTATTGTAATTATGCGATCTTATTGATCTTTCCAAAGCAAGTTTTTTATCATTGGTCCAATCATCTTTGTTTTTCTTTCTTTTTAATTCTTCTGGTATGACACTTGTGTCCGTGCCATTTAATAAGTACTCTGGTGCAAAACCTGTGACTGAATGTTCTATCTTATTATATCTATCTACACATTCTCTAGCAACCGTTGTCCAAGCTCTTTTTTTTTCTTTTTCATTTATTTTACATCTTATTTTATTGACTAGAGTCTGATTCAGTCTCTCGTTCAGGCCGTTTGAAAATGGTGCATTAACTGCTGTAAATATCAGTTTAACGTTCTTTTTTTCTAGAAATTCTTTAAATTGCTTTGAATTTATTCCCGGATATTGATCCGTTAGTATCGTCCCAATTTTATCTGTTTCTAGCACGTCTTGAACTAGTTTGATGAAATCTGTGGCATTCTGTGTCTTTGAGGTTAAAATAAATGCGTATCTCGTGTAGTGGTCGACCAATAAGTGGAGGTATTTTTTTGTTGATCTTTGTCCTCCAAATCCTCCAATGGTGTCTATAGACATTATTTCGTATGGTTCAGTCGCTTGTCCCAAGTGAGACATTAATCCAAATTTGCTTTGGCCCCTTGTTTTATTTTTAATGCATATGTCACAATTTTTACATATTTTTTTTATATTTTCTGTTAAATTCTTTGATGTATAGTACGGACATATTTTGTTCATAGTTTGTCTAATGCCTGTATGGCACCATTCTGTGTGTATATCTTTTATCAATTTGATGCTCAATTCTTCTGACAAGATTATTTTCTCCTTATTTCTAACTTTCTTATAAAATATTCCGTTTTTTCTTATTAATTTTGATTTAATTTTTCGTATTATTTCATTCTTTTCTTGGTCCGTTCTTATTTCGTCTGTTTGTGTCAGGTTTACTATTGTTAGAGCCTCTTCAGTGTTTTCAATCGGTTCTAGTACCGGATTTCGACTTAAGCAGTCCGCTTCAGCGTTATTTTTTCCCGGTACATATTTTATTTGGAAATCATATTGTGACAGATAATAGGTTAATTCACCTAATTCCTCGTCTGTTCTCGCTTTTATGTTCAGGTTTTCAAGCGGTTTGTGATCCGAGTATACCTCAAACCTTCTTCCAATTAACCAATGTTGCCAGTATTTTACTGCTTCCTTGATTGCCAGGCACTCCAGATATATTGCTTTCTTTCTTTTTTGGGCATCATTCAACTTCTTTGAGAAATATGCTACTGGTTTTTCTCGTCCATCTATTTGTAATTGCTTTAGTATTGCCCCAATTCCTTCTATCGATGCATCTGTGTAAATTTTTATTGGCAAATCCTTATCGAATATTTCTAAAATTGGTTGAGAACATAATAATTTTTTTATTTCTGTAAAAGACTTTTCACATTCTTCTGACCATAAGAATTTTACCTCTTTTCTTAATAACTTATGTAATGGATCTAACGTTATTGAGCTATTTGGTATATATTCATTGTAAAAGTTTATCTTTCCTAAAAATTGTCTGATATTTTTTTGATTTTTGGGAGTTGGAAAATTCTGAATTGAAATTAGATTATCTTTTATTGGTCTTACTGTGTTGTTTTCTATGATGTGCCCCAGGTATTTTACTGAGTTCGCAGCGAATGAGCATTTTTTGAATTTCAATCTAAATCCCTCTCTTATAATTGCTTCTAATACCTGCTTTATATGTCTGATGTGTTCTTCAAAAGTTGCTGAATAAATTAATATATCGTCGATATAATTTTCTGTAAATTCTGTTAATTTATGTTTTCTTAATATGCTACTCAGGATCCTTTGGAATATTGCTGGTGACGTTTTCAGACCAAATGGTAAACACGTCCATTGATATTGTCCTTCTTGCGTTACGAAACCAGTCTTTTTTTTGTCCTCGATTCGAAGTGGGATTGACCAAAAGGCGGAGTTTATATCCAGTGTTGTAAAATATTTGCAGTTTCTAGTTTTAATTATTAAGTCGTCTATAAGTGGAAATGGTTGAGCTTGTGGTACAATATTCTTGTTTAGATCTCTAAAGTCAATACACAGACGATTTTTCTTTCCTTCATCTCTTTTATATGCCAGTGTTACTGGTGCGGCAAATGGACTGTAGGATTCTTCAATCAAATTATTTTCTAATAGCTTTGCCACTTGTGTTTCTATTTCCTTTTTATCTTCTATTGAACACCTGTATGGTCTTTTACTACAATATTTGTCTATTATTAATTCGATTCTTGCTTCATAATCCTTTACCGTGCCAATATCGTATTTGTCTTTTGCAAATACAGTTTTATATTCTTCAATTAATTTTTCTATCTGAATTTTCTTTATATTATCTAAATGTTCTATCTTTATTTGAAATTTATCTTTCTCTATGTGTTCATTAAAATTTATTGTACACTGTTTAATTTCATTTTCTTTATTATCTGTCTTAATCATTTGTTCTGTTTTCTCTGTATCTATTAATTTCTTTTGTGATATTTGTAGATTTTCATTTTGAACTAATCTGAATTTTTTTATAATATCTAATCCTATGAGAAAATCTTCACAATCATCTTTCTCTACAATGAATACATCAATGTATTCCTCCATGTCGAAGATTTTTACTTTCATAGTTACTAAACCTTTTGTATGTGTCACACCATTGACTGTTTTTAAAAATATTTTATTTAAATCTTCTGTCTGTTTCTTTATCTTAACTAATTTTAGATTTATTAGGGAGACTTGGGAACCTGGATCGTATGTTCCGCTTATCTCTAACTTATCTTCTAATAATATTTTTACTTTAATCAATGGTGTGATTGCTCGTTTTTTGCTTCTGTATTTAGATTTACTTCTATGACTGAGTTGCTTCCTATCGATCTACTTTCATTTCTTTCTTTCCTTTTAAACCAACATGAGTCTTCAGGATGATATCTAATACCTTTATTTAAGTTTTCACAATTCTTACACGGCTGTTTTCCTTCGAATCTCTTCTTGTTATCATGTTTATCTTCTTTCTTTTTTGTAAAACTATTTTTATTCACTAAATTTTCACATTTTCTGATTTCATGCAATAACTCAGTCGAGTTCTTACAATTTTCTTTATCTATCTTATTTCTGACAAACTCAGGTAATCCTGCTGCTATAAGCAACACTAGGGTCTTTGAACTAATGTCATTGTCCATATCTAGCAATAGCTTCTCTTTCCTCATACCATATTCAATCAATGAACCTTCTTTATACCTATAATATATAGCATATATTCCTGTGCTCCATCCTTTATCTGCAAATGACTCCAGAAATCTCTCTTTCCATTCCGACCATTCAGCTTCCATTGTCAATATTGTGAGAGTTGCTGAGTGCCAATCTGAACATGACTTGTCCAGGAATAGCCTTAATATCTCAATCTTTGTATTATTTTCATTGATTTCAAACCTTCTACATTCTTTCTCAAATGTCTCCAGCCATTGTTTTGCATTTGAATGTTTAGATGTAAATTTTTCAATCATAAATTTCTCTGCTATGTGTTTTAAATTAAGTTGACTTTCTTTCTTCTGAGTGGATTCTACTACATCTGTTTTTATTATTTGTTCTAAATACAAGTCATTAAACATTATATTACCCTCTTCATCAAAGTATGTCTGCTTCATTTCCTCTGTTAGTGTGATCCACACTGTTCTGTCTTGACCTCTTTGAGTAAAACTTTTTTTCACTCTTTTGTAAACGTCCGTCTTCATCAGTTCTTCATGTTCATTTACAAACCTCATTTCCTGTGGCAAAACATATTCCTTGTTTTCCTCTGTTGTAATAGAGGTTATGGCAACAATACTTGTCTTCTTGTCTCTTGGTAATGCCACATATTGGAATGCGAACTGCAATCTTTTCGTCATTATAAACAATAATTGTCGTTTTATAGGGCAATTATTTGTGTAGGATAAAAAGTAAACCAAAATGTGTTTCTCTGTAAACAAAGAGGATATTTTATTAACTATTTAACAACAATTATTTACACTATTTACAATCTTACCTGTAAACAAAGAAACGACAATTAAAGTTTGCTATTACCGCTTCTCTATTTACGCTACTTAATTTGTTTACAATATTATGAATTATGAATTATATCTTTCTATGTATCGCTATCAATCTTCAATTCTTCTGATGATCGTACTTAGCACTCTATCTAACGGTAATCAATCAAAAGACGCGCGCAGCATGAGAAGCGCGGCAAATTCAAATTGAAGAAGGTATACTTTCTTTACATATATATATATATATATATATATATATATATATATATATATATATATATATATATATATATATATATATATATATATATATATATATATATATGTATATGTATATATATATATATATATATGTATATATATATATGTATATATATATATATATATATATATATATATATATATATATATATATATATATATGTATATATATATATATATATATATGTAGGAATCAAAAATCTGGGTACGTCTCTGACCAGCCGGTGAGCCAGCGGACACGCAGTAGGATGAAGTCAGTACAGAGTGTGTCTCCGTAAAGTAAAGACGTAAATAGAAATCGGTTGTTATATAGTTATTACTTGTATCGTTATCATTTAATTTATTATTGTAAGCAATAGTTAAGTTAGTAAATAAAGTCTTTTTACATTAAACACCAAGTTTACAATATTCCCACAACTTATGGGGGCTCGTCCGGGATCAAAACAAAAGTGTTACATGTGAAAAGTGTATGACGAACAAAGACGAATAACAATAAACAAGACAGTTAAGCAAGTGAGAAGTAAGAGAATTGTAAAGACAGGTACTGTAAAACGGTGTTAAAGCAGTTTGTGTTACAAATAAGACAGAAATCAAATAAAGTAGCGTGAAATAAAAACATAACCCAACGCAGTTTACGCGGGAATACTGCTGTGTACGCGCCAAACGTTAACCAATCACAGGCGCATTCCGTCAAAAGTAGATCACTCAGTTCCAGTGGCGTGCGATTAAAATATTGACACGTATAATATAATTTTATAACAATGTCTACTGAACAGAAAGAAATAGAATTAGCTGACAAAGAGCGGCAGTTAATGCAAATCGAAATAGAACTATTAAAGAAAGAAAATGAACTTTTGAAACGTTCAAATCTGTGTGATCAGAAAAGTACATTAAACTTACGTGATGCTGAAGACAGTTTGCCAACATTTAGTGGTGATAATCAATATCCGGTTAGTAAATGGCTGCGCGATGTTGAAGAAAACGCTGAACTGTTAAATTGGACTGAATTACAAAAACTTGTATGTGCTAAAAGGTTATTAAAAGGAACCGCGAAGTTATGGTTAGAATCTCTACCTGTTATTAAAACGTGGAAATTATTCCGTGCAGAATTAATATTGGAATTTAATACGAATGTGAACAGTGCTGACGTTCACCTTCAACTGTCGAAAAGAAAGAAAAGGCCGGATGAATCATTTCAAGATTATGTTCTAACAATGACTGGTATTGCGAAACAAGGAGCATTAGAACAAGAAGCAATTGTTCAGTATATAATAGATGGTATTCAGGATAATGAAGTAAACAAAACCATCCTGTACGGTGCGAAAACACTACGAGAAATGAAAGAGAGGCTTGAACTGTATCAACGCATTAAATTAAAATCCAAAACTTTGAATGAAAACAAAACACTCTCCACAAACATGAAGATCGAAACAACAAAGAAGAATCGATGTTACAATTGTGGCGGACAAGGGCATAAAAGCAAGGATTGTCGTTCAAAGGAAAAGGGAGTAAAATGTTTTGCATGTAATAATTATGGTCACATTGCGTCAAAATGCCCGAAAACGGAATCAACCAATAAGAACGCAGAAAACGACAATAAAAAAGAAGGAAGCAGCATGCAAGTAAGTGATAAAATGGAGTATGATATTATGTACAAAGATGTTGAAATAAACAATCAATTAGTAAATGCACTAATCGATACAGGCAGTGCTGTCAATTTGATACGAACCGATGAATATTTTCGTATCGGCGCACCGAAAGTGAACAATAAAATAGAATATTTGACAGGTTTAGGTCAAATACAAGTACAAACACTAGGCTGTTTTATGACGCAAATAAAAATTGATGAATGCAAATTTGAAACTAAAATGCATATAGTTGATAATAATGCCATGAAAATTAAATGTGTTATTGGAACCGAATTGTTAAAGAATGTAAAAATGACCATAAATCCAAATAAAATTAAAATTAGTAATCCAGAAGAAGTAATCCCACTCATGAGAATTGAATGCAATTCTGGAGATGATCTGATAGATGTTGATCAGAAACACGCACCAGTGGTAGAAAACTTGATCAGGAATTACTTTCCAAAATGTGAAAAAAGTACAAATATAAGAACACAAATTATATTGAAAGAAGAAACACCTGTGTCACAGCCACCACGAAGATTGGTACCCATAGAAAAAGAGGAAGTAGAAAGTCAAATTGAAGATTGGCTTGAAAAAAAAATAATAAGACCTAGTACATCTGAGTTCAGCAGCCCTATTGTACTGGTAAAAAAGAAGAATGGTAAGACTCGAATCTGTGTGGACTACCGTAAGTTGAATAAACAAGTCATAAAGGATTCTTATCCACTTCCACTCATAGAGGATCAGCTAGATAAATTACAACAAGCCAAAGTTTTTAGTACATTAGATTTAAAAAATGGTTTCTTCCATGTCCCCGTCGAAGAAAATAGTGTCAAGTTCACTGCATTCGTGACTCCAAATGGACACTACGAATTCTTGAAAACACCTTTCGGCTTTTGCAACTCTCCAGCCGTGTTCCAACGTTTTATCAATGATATATTTCGTCCGCTAATGAAAAAAAATATTGTTGCTACATATTTAGATGATATTGTCATTTTAGCAAGAGATGAAAATGAAGCGATCGTAAATCTGAAAGAAGTTCTTAAACTAGCAAGTGAGTATGGTCTGGAAATAAATTGGACAAAATGTCAGTTTTTGAAGAAAAGTATTTCATACCTTGGATATGAAATTGCAAACGGCAAGATTAAACCAAGTTCACTTAAAACGCAAGCAGTGATACATTTTCCAGCACCTAAAGATCTAAAGCAAATTCAGTGTTTCTTAGGTCTTACTGGCTACTTTCGCAAATTTATAAAAAATTACTCAGCCATTGCGAAACCATTGAGCGATTTACTAAAGAAGAACAACGTATTTCAATTTGGTGAAGAACAAAGGCGATCATTCCACGAGTTGAAAACCCGTTTAGCTGAAAAACCTGTATTAAGTATTTATCAACAGAATCTGGAGACAGAACTCCATACAGATGCTTCTAAGTTTGGTTAAGGCGCTGTACTACTCCAGAGAAACGAGGAAGATCAACAATTCCACCCCGTGTTCTACTATAGTAAGAAAACGACTGAAGCCGAACAAAAATATAGAAGTTATGAATTGGAAGTTCTTGCTGTAATAAGTGCACTAAAAAAGTTTCGAGTGTATTTGTTAGGACTTAAGTTTAATATAGTTACTGATTGTTCAGCTTTCAAACAAACGATGAGCAAGAAAGATCTAACGACACGTATCGCAAGATGGGCACTATTGTTGGAAGATTTCAAATATACAATAGAGCACAGACCCAGCGAACGATTGAAACACGCTGATGCTTTGTCAAGAAATCCCGTATTAGTAATAAGGGAAGATGACATCACATCTCGAATAGGAAGAGCACAAAGAAAATACGAAGACTTGCAAAAGATTCTGAAACAAATTGAAGAAGGAAATGAGGACATGTTTTTCATGAAAAGTGGATTAATATACAAATATAAAGACGGTAATGAATTGTTGGTAATCCCGAAGTCGTTGCAAAATGAAATAATTAGAAGAGCTCATGAATATGGACATTTTAGCGTAGTCAAGACTAAAGCATTAATTACGAAAGAATACTGGATTCCGAAAGTAGAGAAACGAATAAAAACTATTATAGAAAATTGTGTGCCGTGTATCCTTTCAAACTCTAAGACTGGCAAACAAGAAGGATTCTTAGATCCAATAGACAAGAGTGAAGGTCCGTTACATACTTTCCATGTCGACCATCTAACTATGCCAAATACTAAGAAAAATTATAAGTACTTGTTCGTAGTAACCGATGCATTTACAAAGTTTACTTGGATTTTTCCCACCAAATCAACAGGTACACAAGAAGTATTAAAAAAATTAGGGATATTACAGCAAACATTCGGAAATCCCAAGAGAATCGTAACTGATAGAGGCACCGCATTCACATCAAGAGAGTTCAGTGAATACTGCAAAGAGGAGGGCATTACTCATTTGTCAATAACCACAGGAGTACCGCGAGGCAACGGTCAAGTAGAGAGAATAAACCGAATTATTATATCAGTTTTAAGTAAGTTATCAGTCGAAGATCCGACGCAGTGGTACAAACACATCAATCCTGTCCAACGTTTCATGAACGGAACTTATCAGCGTTCTATTAATACTTCACCTTACGAGTTGATGATTGGAACTCCAATTCGAGGGAAAGAAGATCTAAAACTGAAGAAAATGATCGAAGAAGAAAACAGAAATGACTATTTGGAAGAAAGAGAAGAACTTAGAAAAAAAGCAAAGATTCAAATTGCAAAAATACAAGAAGAAAACCGAAGAGGTTATAACAAGAAAAGAAAAACAGCAAAACGATATAAAGAAGGCGATCTGGTTGCTATCAAGCGAACACAGCTTGGCACTGGCCTCAAGCTATACCCGAAGTACCTTGGTCCATACAGGGTAAGTAAAGCTAATCCACATAATCGATATTGTGTAGAGCGAGAGGGCAATGGCGAAGGTCCTGTCTGTACCACCAGTAGCGCGGATAACATGAAGCCATGGACCGTTGAACTGTCATCCGAGGAATCCAATGAAGATTCTGATGATGATTCTAAGCCACAACCTTCAGGATAAAACATCCGAGACGAATGTTGCTGCAGGAAGGCCGAGCTGTAGGAATCAAAAATCTGGGTACGTCTCTGACCAGCCGGTGAGCCAGCGGACACGCAGTAGGATGAAGTCAGTACAGAGTGTATCTCCGTAAAGTAAAGACGTAAATAGAAATCGGTTGTTATATAGTTATTACTTGTATCGTTATCATTTAATTTATTATTGTAAGCAATAGTTAAGTTAGTAAATAAAGTCTTTTTACATTAAACACCAAGTTTACAATATTCCCACATATATATATATATATATATATATATATATATATATATATATATTATCTGCCTTTTTTTCTATAGAATGACGCGCTGTTAAACTTCAAGTCAGGACAATTGCGACTAACATACAGTTATTGTTTTAATTATCTACCTACTATACCATTAATTTTAGTGTTCTTATGAATATATTAGATTTTAAGTTAATTATATTTACAAAGCACAACGTTAATAATTTATTTAACCTTTTTTCCTAAAGTATTAAAACCCCTGAATTTTTTGTCGCGATTCGCTATTTTTCAGTCGCTAGTGCTGGTGTTTTACTAAGGTTAGCATAATAATAAAGAGTTAGTAATATTTGTTAATAGTTGAAATTGCTAAATAAAATAATTTTGATTGATCTTGTTTCATGAAATTTTGTGAATTTTAACGAAACACCTTGTGTGGTACATCTTGGAAAGGGATATATCATTCACGTACAGAAATCAAATTTCTGAAACGAATTTGTACAATTTTATAAATATCATGTAAATCAGAAATTCTAAACAATTTTTAAACAGTCACAATCTCAATTGTGCGTGAATTGTGATAGCTTCCAGTTTTTGAGTTCACAACTTCGTAACCATGAAATAGCGCTATTTTGTGTAATTTTTGAGGTTTGATTTAAATTACTTCGTTTACAACATCATTTCCACTATTTAGGGGCATAGATCTTGTGGTATGACAAACTAAATATAAAGACTGGGGAATGCTGTGGATTAAGAGAGAAGGCACATTCATTTGAATATAATTTCCAGTTTGAATCATACTTTGATATCATTCATTCAGCCTTATTCTCGTGACCATTGTATTCGATACAATATCTTATAAAATACGATTATTGTAAACTTTACAATAATTATGAAAATTCGTATTCACGTGACCATTGCATTGAATACGATCTTGCATAGAATGCAATATCTTATACATTACAAGAAATAGTCGAGTGTGGTATTCTAGTGACCAATTTTATAAAACTGACAATTGCATTGAATAAGATAATTGCATAAACTTATTGTAATCTCAGCAACTACTTCGACGACTTGCTAGGCAAATTGTTTGTTGAAAAATATTAACTATAGTAGTGAAATATTAGTGAAACATGACAAATGATGGATTTCTACTACTAATTGACATTCTACAAAATGAGGAAAATAGGTATGTATTACTGAAAATGAAGGTAATAATAATAATAATAACAATAATAATATTTAATATTAAATTTAATGGGGTAGATGGCTCAGTGGTATCGAGTCGGCCTGTGGATCTTGAGAACCCTGGTTCGATCCCCACAGCCGACAAACAATTTTCACCAATTTAAAAATCTACCCCTGTGGCTCCCTCTCCACTAATATCTTTGAGGGCCGTGATTTGACAGCTGGTAACTGCACTTCACGCGACAAAATATATCACTTACCGAGATCTGCTTAGGCAGAGTGCCACACCCAGTAATGGGTAAAAGGCGTGATGATATATTTATTTATTTATTTATTTTATAATAATATATATTTATAATTAACCTTATTTTTGTGGTTGATTTTCACCAATTTAAATCTACCCCTGTGGCTCCTTCTCCACTAATATCTTTGGGGGGCGTGATTTGACGGCTGGTAACCACACTTTACGCGATACAATATATCACTTACCGAGATCAGCTTAGGCAGAGTGCCACACCCAGTAATGGGTAAAAGGCGTGATGATATATTTATTTATTTATATATTTTTGTGGTCTTTTAAAAGACAAAACTTAAGGGTTTCAAGAAGACAATAAAGGGATACTAGTGATCCACTTACACTGCCCGAAAACATTTTTAAAGGAAATTATAGGCTCTCGCGACAAGTAGCACATGATATTATTTTGGAAATGGCACCATATTTAAAAGATTCACAAAGAGATGAAATAAGTATTCCGAAAAATTTAAAGGTATTATTGCTATCAATTGTTGCTTACTGTAAAGATTTAAATGGTTAGGTTTCTTTTAAATATTCAACATTTTATTTTAGATTATTTATTTATTTATGTTACGCTGTACAACAGGAATTTAATCCCAATTACAGTACAGGGTCCGCACTCCCCAAGCCGCAATGTGGTAGTTCATATAATTTTTAGCTTGAGTTCTAACCACAACTTTTTTACTGACTCTGGTGTCATATTAGGATTTAATTTTCCAGTTCGTAAAACAGTATGTTGGTTTATACTCTAAATATATTTGCTGCTGGGTTTTACTAACTTTCTTCTTTGTTGCCATGATTTTGTTTAGTTTGTGAGGTTAAAAATAACTATCAAACGTCAATGTTCCAATATGGGATACCAACACACGTAAATGAAAAATAATTTTTATTTTCTACAATATCACATTTTTATTAAATGTTCTTTTAATTTTAAAGCATTAAGTGTAAATATACAACAATTCAATTATTTAATATCACTTTAAAATAATTTCAAACAGTTTTTCATTCATCAAAACAATTGCATTTTATGTTGGTAACAATTATTATTGCTTTCATACTTGTATAGATTACAATATCGTTTACAAGGTGGTCACGAGAATACCAAATTATTACAATGTCTTAAAGTACCTTGTAATCGTAATTGTAAAGTTTATGATATTGTATTGAATACAATGGTCACAAGAATAAGGCTGATTGACAGATAATGGGTACCTAACGAAAAGAAAAATTATATATGCATAATATGTTATGAAATATTTTACTTATTTTAAACTTATGTTTCTTCAATTTTGACTTATTATCAGTTTGTCGTATTTCTGACTACTATTTTTTTTTAAAGACTGTCGATTATTATTATATTTTATTATTTGTAATAAAAGATAATAATTTTGTTAATTGTCATATAATTACAACAGACTGAGTACTCGGCTTTAAAATTATCATTTTATCGGTATGGAAGTTATTATTTATTTATAAATAAATGAATAAAGATTAATATATTTAACATTTACGGAGTAATTATACATAAAAAGATTGTTTGGCTTTGCAGATATAACAAAAGATTTTTGTCGTTTCTTTTGCAAACTGGCCGACTCCCACCCTGTCTGTCTTATTACTATTAATATGGTGTATCCAACGTCAGTTTAGTAAAATGATCCTGACTGGAGACTGCTGTTATTCGTTGTTAATTAATAATAATATTTATTTACTGTAAAGCAATAATACATGCACAGTACGTCACATAATATAATAATATAAGTACTTTACATATATCAAAAAACAAGATTAAATTACATACCTAATTGAAGTATGAATAATTTTAAAACATTTTATTTATAATAAAAGTTTAGAAATGTTTATCTGTCAGATACTCGTCGATGTTGTAATATGATTTAGCAATTAATTTTTGGAAATAATATTTCTAAATTTTTTTACTTCGAAATTTCTTATTTCATGTTCTAATTTATGAAATATTTTTAAGTTTATGCTGTTTACTTAAGTTTTTTTAACATAATTATTGGATTAATCAAATTAGATTTGTTTCTAGTGCTGTATTCATGAGACTGAGCGTGAGTTTTATAGTTGGGCAAGTTTTTCTTAATATATATATTACACATTGTAAAATATATTGAGAATAAACAGTTAGACTTTTGTTCTGTTTAAATAATTCTCTGCATGAGTCTCTAGAACTAACACCAAAAATTATTCTTAGTATCTGCTTTTGTAGTAGAAAAATCCGTTCGATATGAGGAGATTGTCCCCAGACAATTAACCCAACGTCATTTTGAAAAGAAAAAGGGCAAAATACGCAATTCTAGCAGCCGCTGGTCCAATAATACTATATAATTTTCGTAGAGCATATAAGCATTTTGATAATTTTGTACTCAGCAAAGTTATATGACATTTCCAATTTAAATTACATGTTACTAACTTACCTAAGTATTTAACTGAAAAGTCGCTGATTACATTACTACTAACCAAATCTAATATGTTTGTTTTCTGGTTATTTAAAACTAACTTATTAGATACAAACCAGTTCACGGCTTGATTTAATGTAGTATCGGAACTATTCTCTAAGATTTTCGGATCGGCATTACAACAGATGAAAGTTGTATCATCAGCGAATTGTATGGTTTTACAATTCATGTTAATAGATAGGTCATTAACATAGATCGTAAACAACAATGGCCCTAAAATACTGTTTTGGACGACGCCTTTATCAATTTTTGTATAATTACTTAGTGTGTTATTTACTGAAACCTGTTGTTCTCTATCCGTGAGATAAGATTCAAATAATTTCACTGCTAAACCTCGTTTGCCATAATATTCTAACTTGCCTAGTAATATGTCGTGCGGTATGGTATCAAAAGCTTTACTTAAATCTATAAAAGTAGCTCTACAAACTTCTTTATTTTCCCAAGCTTTTGTGACAGTTTGAATTAGGTTTAGTATAGCGTCAGTGGTTGCTCTCCCTTCCCGAAAACCAAATTGTTCATTTGAGATAATATTATGACAATTTATGAATTTGAGGACACGATTAAAAATGACTTTTTAAAAAATTTTAGAAAACACCGGCAATATTGCTATAGGTTTATAATTTTCGGTTTCATCGCGAGATCCATTCTTGTGTAGCGGAATAATTTTGGCTTTTTTGAAATATGTGGGAAAAACTCCGAACTCTAAGCAACTGTTTAATAAATCATTAAGTGGGTGTATAATGCAATCGGCAATAATTTTAATTAATTTAGTGTTTATTCCGTATAAATCAGTCGATTCTATAGATTTCATATTTCTAATTATAGTAATTATTTCGTAAGGAGTAGTTGGCTCCAAGTATATTGTATCTTTACTTTTATCATTATCTCCGTCCCTCTTACGGCACAGTATAGGGCGAATTGTCAAAATCGTACTACCTAAGACATTATTTGTTGTATTAATTACTCAGTCTAAAGTTATACGAAAATTAATGTTCTGCTTATAGGATGATGATTTATAAACACTAATTTACAAGTTCAACTTGTTAAAATATCGACATAACATTAACAGTAGTTACAAAATATACATAAAATAATTTTAAACAAATAACACAATAAAGCTACTCGTAGTATCCAAAAATATAAGAATGTAAAGTGCAGTTTTGCTTTTCAATTAATATCAGCTAAATAAATGCATTATAACTTTACAACGAGCTCACTTGATTTCTGCTACTTCTCTAGCTCGTAACTATGTAATCTTCAATTTAAATTTAATTTTTACAATTTAATTAATATATTTGCTTAACAGGTACTATTTAGTTGACTAATACGCATTGAGCATCCCTCGTCCATATATTTCTCACTTCCTTTTAGTTATACGTGCTTACATCTAATTAGTAATACTAAAAAATCTATGAAGCGCTATTACATGGTAAATGAGAATATGAATCCTGCATCTGAATCTGTTCAATTTGCTCATTCAATAATTTTTAAATAGGCGTTTAAAAGATACCAAAAACGTAATTAATATATTTGGAAACCATGACATCGAAATTGAATTCGGGAAAACTTTATACTGTAAAATAAATAAAATAATAAAATTATGCAGTTATTCTGAGTGAAATGTTGCAAATATGAAACTTAATAACAATTTCAATTAGGATGAATACTTTTGAGAAAAAATAAAAAATTGACAATTACGTTGTTGCATATAATATTCGCATGCCGTTTCTCTCCCATGACTAACTAAAAATATATCTATTTTAATAAATTTTAAATCTAGGTTTCTGCTACGACAGAGTACCACGCCCAGTATGTATTTATTTATTCTTATTAGAAATAATATGGGAAGCTAGCGCTATGTGAAACCTAATTTTCCATGTGAAACACTTATGGTCCGCTTTCCACTTCATGTTTTTGTATTTACTTATAAAATAATTTATTTCTGTTATTGTAATGTATTTTCCCTATTATCACTAACCTAAGTCTGCAACGGAAGAATGTCACAGTTATCTATATATAAAATGACGTAATGCCATTGTATTTGTTATCGGTTTTCAAAAAGAATAAAAGCTAGATTTTACGGCTAGTTTAATGTCAAATTTTTACAGTAATAATTTAGATAAAATTTTATAAACTTACCTTTAATGATCACCAATAGTATTGCAACAATGTATGTTGAGTCTAACATTTTTATTGCTAATAAAATGAGCGATACAAAAACAAACATTTCGAAACTTGAAAGTTTTGTCCACGAAACAAAAGACTAAATTAATTCAAATATTATCAGTTTATGAGTAAGTAGATATATCTTCCTCAAAACTTTTCCTTGCAATATTCCTTGTGCAGTTATAAATGATTGTCAAACAGTGGTTAACCATACACAACAACGTCAGCCGAATATTGAAAATTTATCAACAAGTTTGTTGATATGTATATTTTGTGGTGGTTTCAACAACGTGCTAACCAATTGTTTTATCGTAATTAGTTTTTGCGTTGGAAAATAACTATTATATATTCGTATATATATATATATATATATATATATATATATATATATATATATATATATATATATATATATATATATATATATATATATATATATATCATTTTTGAGACAATACGAATTTCTATTTTTATAATATTAACTTGTTATCACTAGTAACAGCACCAAACCTTACTTTAATGACAAATTTATGTTATGAACAAATTATTGTGAGATACGTCTGTATTAGATATTAGAGATGCGCGTTTTAAAAAAAAATTGTAATCCGACCCGCCCGAACCCGCTGGATATTCAACTCGACCCGATAGATAAACGACCCGATGGATAACCAACCCGATGGGAAACCAACCCGACGGATACCCAACCTACACCGACCCGATGGATATCCAATCTGACCAGACCCAATGGGTACCCCACCCGACCCTGCCCGGTAGATATTCACCCCGACCAGACACGATGGGTATCCAACCCGATCCAACCCGATGGATATCCAACCCGACCCGACCCGATGGATAACCAACCCGGTCCGACCGGATGGATATCCAATCTAACCCGACCGGATCGATATCCTATCTAACTCGATTATGTCTATCCTACTTTAACCGATATGTGCCGAACTGATCCGAAGGTTAATGTTACAAGGAATATGTAGTATATCATTAGGTACAATAAAATAATCTGTTAATATGAACTGTGTAAAATGATTTGTCAAAAGTCAAAATATTTGAGTGAATATTTTATTAAACAAATATATGTATAATGTTTATAGTTTTTACACAATTTTGGTACAAGTTGTGGTTTTGTAGCAAAAAATTCAGTAAACATCAATGGCGAACCGAGAAAATATAATTGGAGGGGCTGAGATATTTGTAAAAAAAAACATAATTAAAAAACATGTCTCAAATATCATATTTGACATTTAATAACTACCCTTAGATGATCGGGTATAAAAACAAATTTTATATACACATGTACCCTTTACTCCAACAAACATCCCCATATAGTATCAGTTGTACGTACTGCCGTCAGGAAGGGTGAAAAAAATTCAAATTAAAACACATGTCTCAAATATCATATTTAACATACAATAAGTACCCTTAGATAATCGTGTATCAAAACAAATTTTATATACAGTAAATTTATTATACCGGGTGTAACACGAAAAGTGAAACATAGGCGTTTAACATGGCAAATCAGTTTTTCCGTGCGCATTGCTTCCCTAATTATTTTAGGAAAACATGTTTCAAATAAATGTTGTAAAGCATAAAATTCTACATCCGAATCAATAAACAAAATTCATTTTGACTACTTCATAACTGCAGAAATTAAATTTGAAAATTCACGTAATTTCAATTTAATAGTAATAGCCATGGAATTAAAAACAAGAGATGAACAAATGCGTAACGTTTTATACGTCAATGTCAGAATAAATTGTCAAAATCATTTTTACGTACTAAATATTTATTTTCTAAATAAAAATTTAATAATAATAAGGCAAAATATTTTTTAGATTTATTATTTAAGAATAATAAAATAATAAACTCGATAAAATATTTAAGGTAGGTTGTTATTTAACAAATTAATTAATGTAACATAAATTTAATTCAATAAAAACATCAACAAACTAAATATTCTTAAATTGTTAAATTAGATGTTCAAATAGTCCACCGTTTTGAGCTAAACAATAACCTAATCTGTTGTAGAAGCTTTCTCGAGCATTCCTTAATTGTCGATTATTTATTTTCTGGCATTCTTGTAATATAGCATTTTTAAGTTCTTCTAAATTCTGGTATCTTTTTTTATAAACATAAGATTTTAAATGGCCCCATAAAAAATAATCGCACGGATTTAAATCTGGCGACCGTGCTGGCCAGTTAACTGGTCCATTTCGTCCTATCCAGCTTTCAGGAAATACATGGTTTAGATATTCCACAACTTCTCTAGTGCTATGTGCAGGGCAGCCATCATGCTGGAACCACACATTTTCTTTGTTTGTTTCAACAATTTGTGGTCCAACAGCATTAATTAATAAATTCAAATATGATGCTGAATTTATTCGTTGGATGAAGAATGGGCCAATGATTTTATCACCAAAAATTCCTGCCCACACATTGACAGAATGACGATATTGTGTCCTCGATTCTACAATATTATGTGGATTATTTTGTGACCAGTACCGATAATTATGACAGTTTGGTTCGCCATTCATGGTAAATGTGCATTCATCTGTGAATAAAATACTACTTAAAAATTCTCTATTACAATTTGATTTCTCCATCATTATTTCACAGAATGAGGCACGCAGTTCAAAATCTCGTTCCAAAATATTTTGGTGGTTTTGAAATTTAAAAGGAATGTATTTATGTTTTTTGAGAATTCTATGCACTGTCATAAAATTTATATTTAGTTCTCTGGAAATTTCCCGCACACTCATTGTTGGCTCCAGTTCTATTAAAGCAAGAATATTCTCTTCATTGTTTATTTCTTTCTTGAAATTTAGTGTTCCTGTCTTTTCAAACTTTACTATAAACCTCTGAATAGTTGCCGTACTAGGAATATCATGATGCTGCCAAATAGCGCTAATATAGTCACGAATTAGTCGTAAACTATGGCCAGAATAATGCCATTTAATTATTTGCAACTTTTCTTCATCTGAATAATTATTCATTTTTGATAATAATATAAATAAATAAATATATATATATCATCACGCCTTTTACCCATTACTGGGTGTGGCACTCTGCCTAAGCAGATCTCGGTAAGTGAAATATTTTGTCGCGTGAAATGCGGTTACCAGCCGTCAAATCACGGCCCTCAAAGATATTAGTAAACCCTAATATTGATTTAATATCACAGTTGGTCAAAATAAATACTAATAATTTGACGTATAAAACGTTACGCATTTGTTCATCTCTTGTTTTTAATTCCATGGCTATTACTATTAAATTGAAATTACGTGAATTTTCAAATTTAATTTCTGCAGTTATGAAGTAGTCAAAATGAATTTTGTTTATTGATTCGGATGTAGAATTTTATGCTTTACAACATTTATTTGAAACATGTTTTCCTAAAATAATTAGGGAAGCAATGCGCACGGAAAAACTGATTTGCCATGTTAAACGCCTATGTTTCACTTTTCGTGTTACACCCGGTATATATATATATATATATATATATATATATATATATATATATATATATATATATATATATATATATAAATTAAATATAGATTTATTTAATATTTAATTAAAAAACTTGTATTAATTTTTTGTTGCACTACAATGACATGTACGTGTGCATTCAAGAAGTTACAGGAACAAGTGAACAACCTTATCTTATGAGACGTGCTATTTATCCTATTTCTAACTTAGTGGAAAACTATTGGGTGTTTGGCTGATGCAGCAAGTCACAACTTACAATGTTTGTGAAATACTTTCAAGGCCTTACATAATTCCTCCCTTCTAAAATTTTACAATACTTGTAAGGTGTTATTCCATTGTCTCTAAATTACTTAATTTATTATTCGATACATTTTTTGGATTCCATAAGTTTTTGCATTTATTCTTAAATTTATAACATATCATAAACAATACAATAATTACAATAATACAATATAATATACAAGAATGATGGTTATTATTTATTTGTAATTCTTTTATTTTCGATTTTTATATCTACTGATTTTATTTCTTTCAATTTATTCTGATTAATTATTTTCAAGTTATTGAAGGAATCGAAATTTTCGAATTGTATTTCTTTATAATTCTCTTGAATAATATTAAATTTAAAGTTGTTTATTCTACGTCCTTTTGTTAGTTTAAATTTATATACTCCTTGAATATTTTTATTCACAGTATTTGTTTGACAATTAATTTGAATTTGTTGTTCTGTGGGACTTATAATTATTAAGTCGTTTGTATTTTCTATCTGTTATTTTCTAATTTTATATCATGACATGAACAACCATCGTTCTTTTGATTACTTACAATATTCATAATACATTTATTTATTTTGATATATCGACTATTACAATAATATACATTATTTATTTGAATACAGTTATAAGTAACATTTTTTTATTTTCGTTATCTAGGTCATACACACTTTGTTTTTCATTGAGCATAACAAGGGAATCATTTTTATAAACAGGAATGGGGGTAAATTGATATAAGGAATAAGTATTTAAGGTGTATATTGGGATATTTATTATAAAATGTATTTGTTCTTTATAAGATTATTTCTTTTTGATGTAATAATTATTCTTTCCTTTCCAGATGTAAATAAATTTAAAAACATACATTAATGATATATTGTTGCTTGCAATTAATAAAAATACAACATTAATGAGATAATAAAATTTGTGAATTGTAGTACAAATTGGTATAACTACGAGTATGTTAGTAAACATATATTTAGAGCTATTGTGCTCATACAGTCACAATAAGTTGTTGGTCTTTAGCTAAAAGTTTTCATGTCATGGGAAGTAATTTTGAAATTTATCCACACTATTCGTGAGTATTTCATATAAAATAAATTTAATACACCACTTTAGCCTCATACGCATTTACATTATTCTTTATCGTTGCTACAATATGTTTTGATGATTTCGTTGAAAAGCCAAATATCTTTATTTTTTGTTATTTGTTGTAGGTTTTCAGGATTTATGATACTAGTGTGTAATTTTCTTAAGCTATAGAATGTTAGGCTGACTTCGATCTGTTTGCACAAATCGTTCATATTTTTTGTAAAAGAAATATAAATTTTTGGAATTTATTATCAATATCTATCTTGCTTTGCCAGTCAAGGTTTTTTATTAGAATAATTTGTATGACATTTATTTGAATTTGTAATTGATTTTCGTTATTTTCAAGATTCTTTATTTGTTCATTAAATTTGTCAATTTGTTCTCCGTCCGAGGCGTCTAAGTTGTCAGAAATAGATTTTATGATGCTACCTATTCCGTTTATTAAACTGCGTTTTGCTCGTTTATTAAAAAGTTTTTGGATTTGATTTTCTAAATAATTATGAATATAAGTTATTATGTTTATATACCTAGTCTTGGAATAATGTCTTTTGATCAAAGATTTGTTCTAATAGAATAGATTTTAATTTCGATATTTTTATGAAATCTTAATATATGGGGGTAATATTATAATTGAAATATATAATTTATTCTGAGGATTTTAATTTATATTGTCCTAAATCGGCCAGGTAGAATCCGTTATCTTGTGAGTTATTTATCAATTGACCTACGCATCTGAAACGTTTTGTTGTTTTAGTCTATTTATTCGAATGTTTTTCATGCCTAGTTGATCTTTAATTTTTACTTTTGCTAATGTTGAGTCATATTCTCTTATTTTTATTCTCTCAAATAATGGGTTTCTATTTTTTTTTTTAATAATCTAGGATTCTTTTTAACAAACATTTCTTTTGGTATCTCTAAGGGGTTAAAGTTTTCTTTATAACGTTTTTGCTTCTCTGTTTCAATTTTTGTTTTAGTGATTTCAAACTACTCAGTTTGTTCGTCTTTATATTGTTGGATTAATTCTTCATTTATGAGGGGAATAATTTTGTTATTTTTTCCAAACAATGTTTCGTTACGGGTTAACTTTGTAATAGAATGTTTTGTATTATTATGGGCTAATATGACTAATTCTAATTTTTGTTTTTCTAAATTATTTAAATGTTCATTTCTGATTTGGGTATTATTGTTTTGTTTTAGTGTTTCTGGATAATTATCTAATTTTCTTTCTTTTCCCTGTATTTTAACGATGTTTTTTACAAAATCAATTTGTACGTTTAAATCTTTAAATGCTTCTATGCCTAGGAGTAGGTTATATTCTTTGTGAAAATTATGGACATAACGGAATTTTATTTAATTTTATTATAACATATTCACTTGTTGTGGTTTTTCAGTTTACGGTTTTAAAAGTACATTTTTCATAATACGTTTTCATATTTTTTATTTTGACTAATTCTGGGGTTATTAAGTTTATACTAGAACCTGTATCAAAGAGAATAACATAATTTTGAATTTTTAGCGACGGTAGGTGATAAGTAATGTTTGACATTACGTGTTTGGTTTGTCTTCGCCGTTTATCTCTAAAAAAGAATCGTCATCTACTTCGATTTCGTCTTCGTGTTCGTGGTCAAACTGTTCTGGTATTTCTGTGTCGTTAGTTTCGTCAAGATTATAATTTTGTTTAATTGTTTACGTTGATATAGGTTGTGTTATGTGTCGTGGTTGAAAATTACGTTTTGTTTCGTATACATTTTTCAAATTCTGTCTTGGTGCGAATTGTGTTGGTTGTCTATTAGCTGTGTTAAATGATATGGGTTTTGATGGGAATTGTTGCCCAGGAAATTTCTTAGTGGGTATATTAAATGAAAAATTTGTTTTTTTAACATTGGTGATTGATGTATAAAATTAAATTCATTTCGTAAGAGGATTTCGCATTCTTCTAGAGATTTAGGTTGTTTTACGATAAAAGATCCTCGTATAGTAGTTGGTAATAGTGAAATAAAATATGTTACTATTAATTTTGGATTTTCTTTAATTATTGCATTTTTCTGCAGTTGGTTATATTCTGTTAAAAGGATTTTGGATTTATATTGTGCAAATTTTTGTGAGATAAGCTCTAAAGTTTTATCTGAACTAATTTTATTTCTAATTTGTAATATTTCTAGTAAGATAGTTTCTGCCGTACTTTTGTCGCAGAAATTATTTGTTAGGTACGTTTTTAATTCGATCCAGGTTGTGAATTTATTTTCCGCTAATAATTCGGCGCCTTTGTGAGTGAGTTTATTTTTGATTAAACCGAACATATATGTTTGTTGGATATTACTGAGTGTTACATTAGTTAGTGTATTCTGTATGTCGTCTACAGAGGACATAAAATTTAAATATTTTCATCGTATGAAGGAATAATTTCTGATAGATTTTTGAGTTCTGATAATGTTGTGGTAGCCATTGTTAAATTTGAATTATTTAATCTGCTTGGTCTCAACGAATTTATCTTTATATTATTGATTTGAGTATATTCAACTTCTGAATCTGAATTTGAATTAAGATATTCTGATTCTGATGAACTACTACTATTCATTAATTTGTGTGTTGAGACTGTGCCGTTCTCTCGATACTTTTATTACTAGTCTTTGCTAGAAGTATCCCTTTGTGTAATAATTTTATAAATTTGTTAGTTAATATAAATAACTTACAATGGTAGTAATTATACAGATAGGATAGATGCTTTACGGACATCACCGGGTTCTTGTCTTCTTGTGATTCTTCAAGAGGACAGCAGATGTTTTCGGACGACGTGGACCAGTTACGGAACAGCAAGTTCTTCTCGTTCGAGGAGGACGTGATCTCGTAGTGCAACAGCAAGTTGTCGATCTGGTGTTTTTCTCATAAAGATGGGCCGTGGTTAGGCCTTGGTGGGCTTAGGTTGAAGCCGATTATTTATTGATTTATTCAGAGTAAAGAATTAAAATTTACCACACAATAGATTTCGCGTTTCTCTGAATCCTACCAGGACTGCGCCAATTAAATATTAATTTATTTATTATTAATTAAAAAATCTTTTATTAATTTTTTGTTGCACTACAATGACATGTACGTGTGCATTCAAGAAGTTATAAGAGCAATAGATACTAATGCGGAATAACATAAAGTAAACTAAAATCCATGATTAGATAATACAAATAACAGCGACAGCAGAATTATAAAAATATGCAATTTGTGATACATTTGTTATATTATACCATCTTTATCGTAGCATTGCTTTGATTTATGTTTAGAAAGCATGAATGAGAGCGCAAACACTGTTAGATTTTCAACTCTGCTTAATATTATAAACATACAGGGTGCTCAAAAAAGGATAAAAACTACGGAATATACATTTAAGTGTATTTATTCTCAGTAAAAAAGATTTTTTTTCAAAATTCGCTGAATTAAGGACATGGTTCTTGAAGCGTATATTTTAGAGACACTGGTCGATATGAAATTTTTAATAAAATTTTTTAATGAATTATTATTACATCATTTACGTAGTGATATATTTATTTTTATTTTATTTATAATTCTTAATCAGCACATTAAAATGTATCAGCCCTCAAAGTGTTTTTTTATCCTTTTTTAACACCCCGTAAATTATATGTATAAGCGACCAAGCTATCTAACCAGATCCGATTTATCCGTATCCAACCCGCCCAGACCCGACTCGACTTATCCGTAACGAACCCGCCCAGACTCGACCGGACTTACCTGTATAGAACCAGACCCGACATGAACAACTTATAACTGCGGGTCGGGTCGGGTCGGGTTTCGGGTAAAAATGCGCATTAGTTACCTAAAAGTGTTTACATTATATACAGGATGTGGACATTATATTTGAGTTGCATATAATTATTTTTGTCCTACATTAATTGGATGTTCGAAAAAACTGACTCAGAGTCATTTATATTACACATTAAGAAACTACATAAATAAACGTGTCAAACTACATAAAGAAAAAAATGTATTCTAATTCCGGAGGCACTAGGAATTACCCCAATGTAATTACTTTTAAAATATATTTTAAGGGGTTAACATGTATTTTGGAAAACCCAGTATTATGGAAATGAGTTATTTTCATATAGACAAGGATTTAAAAAGAAAAATATTATGTGTTTAAAATATATTATTTTTCATAAATATTTTTGAAACAGGTTTTTTTGTCATGAGCCGAATTTTTCTTACATCATTGAAGGACTTTTTCTTTAGCCATGTGTGTCGCCGATGCATGTAGCATCACTCAAAATTAAAAAAAAATTCTTACTAAATAAGCTATAACAGCCCAACCGACCACCGACAATATCTCCTTTATTATTATAGTTAAATATAAATAAATAATAGAGAACCATGTTGTAGGAGACAAAAGGCGACTTCTATGATTCTCGATTTATATTTTTTCAAGTGGGATTATACACACTTTTATACCTATTCGATAGCGTTTTTTTTTTAATTCAACCATGTATTAGTTTAATATCCTTACATAATAAAAATACTGAATGAAATGCGATTGGAATTTAAATACGAGTATTTTTTTATTTAGAATATTAACGTGCAGTAAGCTATAGATTAAAAATATGAGTGATAAATTATAGTTAAAAAAATAATTATTATTTAATACTCTTTATAAATAATGTTCCATTTGATATCCATTTTTTCTAAACATTCTATTACTTAAAACAGAAGAAGTAGCTTTTATTATTGTTTCTGGTGTCAAAGCAGCCTAATCTTTTATAATTCTGTCCAATAAATATTGTTTCGTTGTTACTGGTTTCAAATACACAAAATAATCTCAAAACACAAAGAATAACAATTTACAACAGTTATTACTTGACAACAGCTAGATTTTGATGTTTTGTTTTTGTTTTTCATTCATCCCTTACTGCACATTAATATTATAAAAAATATATTTAAATTTCAATCGCATTTTTTATACATTCTTATTATGTGAGGTTATTAAACTAATACTCGTACATGGTTGAATTCAGAAAAAAACTGCGTTATCGAAATGTTATAAAAAATATGTATAATCCTGTTTGAAAAATTATAATTTTGTACTGTAACTTGAAAACCACTGGTTTCAAAAATGATTTTCTTCAAACAGATGTCACTCTTGGTCTCCTCCAACTTTATTCTATAGTTTTTTGTTTGTTTCTATAACAATAAAGATAACAAGACAATAAGATGGGCGAATCCGCTGTTACACCTTACAATGAACGATGTCCCGGTTCGTAATATTGTGGTATATATTGTTCTGGTTTTTGAAATTATGGTTAATACAGGTGAGAGATAAAAATTAAATACATAAGCTCCTACAGCAAGGTGGAAAACATAAGTTTATGGTAAAAGAAATAAAATCTAGCGGCATGCTGGGATTTAATACTAACTGCTAAAATAATAATAATTATTGTTCGAAATCTCGTGTATAATATTATAAATAATTCCATTTATTTGCGTATATATGTAAGAACAGCCTACCTGAAGATGTATTTTTCACATTCAACAAATTAATATTTTAAAAACTTTTTCAGCGGAATTCTAGTCACCTTTATATTTAAAGGTGGTCTCAATCCAATTTAGAGGTGACTGTTAAGATAAACTTTAACTACAGTTTAATTTTATCGTCGCTAGCGCTATTGTTACACTATAAACATAGATAGTGGCGTTCCTAGGGTATGTGCCGCCCGTGTGCGATCCCCATCTTGTTGATTAACTGGAATGTTTCTAAAATACGAGTATTATCATATGTTGCGACGCAACAAGACGCGCGGCCGGCGTTGCGTTGTTAATTTCCAGTACCAGATACATAGTATACTTTTTAAATCAAGTATAAATATAGTATAATGAGAATAATTTTATATTAGTTATTTTACTAGTAAATTAGTATTGACAGTAGTTTCTTTAAAATTTTCTGAAAAAAACTAAATGTAGGACGGGCGGCAAGCCAACGGGGCCTTGCAGATCTATAAGAGTTTAATATAAGAAATATTTTTTTTAATGTCCAAAACATCCTATTTTTTTTAGATAAAAATACTTGAGATAAATGTTGTAGAGATTTAAATTCTGCATCTAAATTAGCAATCAAAGTTATTTTTAACAAAAAACCAAGTTTAAAGTTTTTTGACAACAGATACGTTAAAAGATTAGACATAGAATTTATACAAATTTACAATTGCATGTCAATGTAACTGTCAAAAAGTTAGTGTTTTGCGAATTTGTCCAAAGTAGAACCATTTTATGACCTGAAGAATTTCTTTATGAGAAAATTGTTCCATAATCTGAATTGTAAAATAAAAATAAAATAAATATAACATCACTTCTTTTACGCATTACTAGGTGTGGCACTCTGCTACAGGTGATTTCGATAAGTGATATATTTATGCGCGTGAAATGCGGTTACCAGCCGTCGAATCTCGGCCCTCGAATATGTAAGTGCTGGGGGAGCCACAGGGGTTATTTTAGTGTGATGAAAACTGTTTGTCGGCTGTGGGAAGTTCTCAGATTTACAATTGTGGTTATTCCAATAAAGTATGTTTTAAAAAACTTTAAACTTGAATTTTCCCAGTTATGAAATGATAAAAATTATTCTGATCGCTAATTTACGTGCAGAATTTAATTCGCCTCAACATTAATTTGAAGTCTACAGAAAACTGATTTCCCATTTTAAACCTTTATGACCAATTTTGTAATTATCACGCTGTATATCTTTTTATTAACGCTATGCAATGTAAATAAAACTAACTTATAATATAATTTATTCAAAAAGTACCAGAATTAATTGAGTACTAGGTAATATCAAGTCACGCCTGACTGCGACGGACAGTTGTTTGCGTAATTTGAGTGAATTTGAGAATGAACTTTTTAAACTTATAGTTTTTGTTGTAATTACGTATTAACTCTAGTGTTTATGTGAATAAATTAGATTATAAGTTAATCTTATTTACAAAACATAACAGTAATAATTTGTTTAATTTTTTCTGAAGTATTAAAACTCCTGTATTTTTAGTCGCGATTCCCTATCATTCAGTCGCGAGCGCTGGTGTCATCTCACTAGAATTAGCATCATAACAAAGAATTATTAATATTTGTAATGTAGGAGGAAGTGTAGTTGAACTTGCAAAATAAAATAATTCTAAGTGATCTTATTTCACTAAGTTTTGCGACTAACAATATTTTCTACGAAATACTTCATGTGATAAATCTTCGAAAAGGTCATATTTCTAAAACGAATTTGTGCAATTTCTTAAAAATAATTTAATTCAGGAATAGAATAATTTCAGGCTCCATTTTTGAACAGATAAATTTTAAATCGTGCATGGAAATATGATAGCTATCATGATTTGAGTTCATTACTTCGTAACCTTGAAGTGCCGCTATTTCGTGCAATATTTTTGTTTAAATTTAACTACTATTTCATTTCCACTATTTGCGACTATAGACTAACTATGTATGACTAACTAGATGTAAAAACTCGGGGCCGCTTAGGATTGAAAGAGAAGCTACTGTCATTTTAATATAATTTCCAATTTTAATAATATTTTGATCTCATTGAGTGATAGCAAGGTAAAAGAAAATTAAATATGCAAAATGTGTTATTAAATATTTCACTAATTTTGATTTGACAGAATGAAAATTATAATTATCGTTTTCTCCGTTCCTCTTACGGCGCAGTATAGAGGGGAGTTACCAAAATCGTATTTAAGAGAATTGTTGTATTCATTAATCTGCCCGAATTTATACGAAAATTAATGTTTGTGCCTGTAGGAAGAGCCGTTCCTAGCGGGCGTGCAGTGCGTGTTTCATCTATCGCAATGAATATAATATAAATAATACATAGTTTAGAAATACACAATGTTGGAATTACGAGAAACTTTTAAATAATACTTATGTGATAATGGATGTTCCTCAAACGGGCAGGCGTAGTTAGAGGTTTATTATGTATTAAGTAATGATATGGTTCAGTTAGAGACTAAGGCTATCATTAGACTTTAATCAAGAAGAGCAAACTGTGCATTTTTAATTTGCAGTTCTACCTGTGTTACTTTGTGTTTTCTGTATCTACAATATTATTATTATTCTTTAACGAAAATGAAAACGCAAAAGGTAAGCAATTTAACTAGATTAGGTAACAAATAATAAAATAAAATAATAAAATTTAATAGATGTCAGGATCCGAAAAAAAAAACTGACGCATATTTATTAGTTCTAATTTGTTTTGTATCATTATAGGTACTACTATTTTGTATGTTATCGTTGATTATTTACATAAAAAATAATTTGTCTACTAATGAAAATAATTGTATCTAAATTAAAAATTGTTTTCTTGCATAATTTCCACGGGCGGCGGGTAAAATGATTGAACGCAGGCGGTAGTACCCCCTAGGACCGGCTCAACCTGTGTGTAGGTTAATGATTTATGACCATTTCTCCTTACAAGTGTACCATTATAAATAACCACATGCGTTTAATGTCACTTTATAATAAGATATAATGTAAAAGTAAAAGTACAATTTAGGAAATCTCTCTCCCAAATCGTACTGCCGTTTCCAAAATATATTAGGAATGAGAAAATTTGTTTTACAGTACGAATTTATTTTATTTATACTTTGACAATGATACATAACTAAATAAAATATCATTCAAATTAATATAGCTATTTGCGTTCGAAACACAAACAAGATTTTTTTCTACAAACAAACAAATGTTTCTATTTTAAGAATTTAATCATACAAGTTTTCCGCTTTACAGTATATCAAAAATTTAAATTGTTTATTTGCTGGCCAGCACAGTTAGTAACCATAGACGCGAAACAAGTCTATGGTTACTAACTGTGCTGGCCAGCCTCTGACGATGCCCTCATAAGGTGACTTGGAGGCTGAATTTTGTGAGACTCAACCAAGTGTCTATTTTATATTTTTTATTAAACCTAGTTTCACCAAGTGTATGAATGACAATTAATTTTGTCTTTGTTGTAATTTATTAACTGATAGTAAATTTAGATTTAAGGAATGTCGTTCAACTGAAATGTGAGCTTTTAAATTATTAAAACATCTGTTTGACGGACCTCAGCATACCATTAGGATTTTTACCGACCTCTCTAAAGCATTTGATTGTGTTAATTTCGACATGTTACTAAACAAATTGGAGAAACTTGGCAAACGAAGCGTGGCTTGAATTGGATAGAAATAGAACTTAAAACTCGCAGTAAAATTGTTGAAATAAGTAATGTCAGATCTAATAAAGTTATCATTAAGTCTGGCTTCTTCGCAAGTAACCTGGGTTCATTTTCAATGGGTAATTTTATAGGTTTTCGAGACTGTTTTTGAAAGTGTAAATATCTTTGCAAAATTTCCTGATACAGACTCCATTACTCATATTCCGGCAAATTTGAATTTATAATATTTTTCATATCGTTATCAAGATGGCTAGATAGGTCTTGTTTGTCACTGTTACGTAAACGATTTAAATATTCAGAGGATATTAATACCATTGTTTTAATATTATCCATATTTCATTTTTAATTAAAATTTGACAAATTTGAGAATGTAAAATATTAAAAACAGATTCGCAGATAACAAAAGATTTACTATCCTCATCAAAATACGTAGTCCTTAGAAATAGCTATCAACGTTATTCAAATCCTCACTTAAACACCAATGTAATAATTATTACTAAATATAGATAACAAAAACAATTAAAAATTCTGATAAATGGCTAGCGACACAAACGTCAAATATATTTTTGGCTTTTGGCCGCTTTGTATAAAACACATATTGATCAACGAATGATACCTACCATATCAAATGAATAAGTTTTTAAAATTTGTACGCTCTTGTTTTGGACCGAAACAAAAAAACAAAATCTAAATTGAAATGTAATAACAATGAAGCTGATATTTCACCGCAAAATTCTAAAATTTATACTTATTCATGGGAAAATGGCTAGAAGAGAACATTAGTAGGTATATAATATCCATTTATTTAAGTAATATATTATTATTATATTTCTAGAAATTAAACAAAATCAAGCTTTTTCGGAAAATGGTTCGTTTGGTAAAATTTGCGAGTGCTTTTCTTTCCCAACCGATGCGTACAGATATGGAAATATCCAAGATACAAAATTACTGGATTAGTTTGTCTGCCATAGAAAACATTTGATTAACCCAGGTAGACCTGAAACTTAAAAAAACATATTTTGTGTTTCTTATTTAAAATTGTGTTTAGCTATATAAAGATAATATTTTTTGTTATATAAAGTTTTTGTTTATTTTTTCTAGTTCTTTAGATAATTTAGATAATTAGTGTACTTTTAAAAGGACAGTAGGATTATAAGTGTCTATTAAAAAAATCTCAAGTTTGGTTTCAAATTTATATTATATTATCGCATAAAATACAAAATATTAATTTTATATATTCACTCTTTAGTGTGATATGAAATAAAACAGTTTTTGATGTGTAGTGCAATATTACATTTCGTACATAATGCTCTGAACTTTTTTATGGCATCTCGTTTGCTTTTCGTGATGTGCATGTAAATGATCCAATCTATCAAATCTTGAAACCTCAAAAAGAGATGATGAATATTTACTTGGGCCCCTTTTACAAAGCTTCCTATTGTCTCCAGCAAAGCAGTAGCTACACTTCTTTGGAAAGCTATTAGTTTCATCTAAAATATTCAGCAACAAATTATCGTCTAACAAATACTAAAATATATCTAAACAAGAAGGATTATTCGCAGCTTGTTGTTCTGATTCCCATCCTGATTCACTATTTGGTAAATCATCTTTTATCCAATTGAATATTTGATGCCGTTTTGTATCAAGTTTTTATTTTTATTGACTCAACGAGATTTCGTCATCTGCATCATATTTCGCATCACTATTCATTATCATTAATCATCAGTAATTGTCCCAAATCATATTCAGCTAGTAATTGGCGTCCAGGTAAATTTTCAGTAGAAACATTATTTTCTTCTCCGAAATCTTAAATCGGTATTATCATCGCATGCATTTTCTGGTGGTAAAATGAATATATTGTTAGGTATATTTTCCAGTAATTCTACTTCCGTTAATAGTTTGTTGTAGTTCAAAAAGTGAAACTGACCGGTTCTTATTAATGATACGTAAAATAGTTATTTATGTATTAAGAGCGTAAAGTGATTCTTTGTTACTCGAGCACGGTAATTGCAGCGCGAGCCGAAGGCGACAAAGACACTTTATGCTTGTGATACACACATAATTTTTTCTAAGGTTGCCTCTTAAAATGATTTAAAAACGTATACGTACTGAAAATAAATTCATTCTGTCAACTGTCAATATGACATGTTTCTATTTTGTTTGTATCCCTGGTAACTATTGAAATAAGCGCGCATTTAATATCTATTTCGCGCGTTGCCACTGGACACGCGCGCATTTAACGACTTTTTCGCGCGTTGCCATTGGAGACGCGCAAAAAAGATATTTTTCGATTGTTCCACAGAAAACGTCAACTTTACGGTGACAAATGAGAGCGTAATTGTCAACTTTTCATAGCAATCGTAGTAAAATAATATTTATTTTACAATAGATAATTATATACCTACTGTCCTTTTAAAAGGACACTCATAGTTACATAACAATAAATCATGTAAGATTAATTTTTATTGCCAATAATTGCAACATAAATTTAAATGCACTATCTGACATAACAATAAACTATAAAATATTATTTAAATATATCAGAGATATTTAAAATACTTACTTAAATTTATCCATGAGTTCTGATCAGACGCTCGAAGAGAGCGGACGTGTTTAGTGTTCAGTGCATAGTGGTTACTTGTTCAAAGTGATTACGTACGTTCATAAACATAAATACTGGTCATAACATAGTAATTCTGTATAAACTCACTATTGTGTAAGTTCAAACAACTCTAATTAATAATTAAATATTCAAAAGCACTGCGGCCAATGGCCACAGGGCTTACTAACAGCCAAAATACATGGCAAGAAGTCAACCTAAGAAAACACAAAAGAGATGCATCCGCATCAAGCAGAGAAGTTCGTAGAAAAATCAGCGAGACCAGTGCTCCAACAACTAGTACTCAAAACAGCTATGAACTACTAAGTGATAATGATGAAGGAAATACATCGCAAACAGAAACAATAGCTAAAATACCAAAACCACCACCCATATTTATCCCGGGAGTGACTAACGTAAATCCACTAAAAACATTGATCGAGGAATCAATACAAGATAAGTACTTCCTCAAAACCATTAACAACAACCAAGTGAAACTACAAACCAATGACATAGATAGTTTCAGAAAAGTTATAAGATCACTCCAAGAGAAAAATGTTATGTTTCACACATATCAGCCAAAAGATCAACGCAGTTACCGCATAGTGATAAAAAATCTGCATCATTCCACATGCTTAGATGATCTTAAAAGTGAAATAGAAAACAAAGCACACAAAGTAGTTAATATATATAATATTAAACAGAGATTAACAAAACAACCACTATCAATCTTTTTTGTGGAAATAGAACAGAGTAACAACAATAAAAATATTTTTGACATAAAATTCCTACTACATACAAAAGTTAATATAGAACCCCCGAATCCTAAAAAAGAAGTACCACAATGTGCACGTTGTCAACGATATGGACACACCAAGAGTTACTGCTCAAGACAACCACGCTGTGTAAAATGTGCGAAAGATCATTTCACAAAAAACTGCACCAAGGCAAACAACACACCGGTTATATGCGTGCTATGTGAAGGCTCGCATCCAGCCAACTATAAAGGGTGCCTAGTGTATAAGAAAATCCAAACACGAAAATTTCCACCGAACCAAGAAAAACACGTGGCACATAAACCACAGACAAAAACAAATACTAAAATACATGAAGCTAATGCAGACACCTCATACGCACAAATAACCAACGACAAACAAGAAACTGATAAAAAGGAACAACTGGAACAAGACTCCGCAACAAAAATAAATAAGTTAGAAGATATGATTTTAAAACTAATGAATAAAATGGATACAATATTAAACTTACTAACAGCTCTTGTTTCAAAAATAACAAACTGATACAAAACCTAAAAATTGCTCAATGGAACGCTAATGGCTTGGTTAATCATCACCAAGAGTTAAAATCATTTTTAAACCTAAACAAAATAGATATAATGCTAGTTTCAGAAACGCATTCCCCCAGTAAATCATACTTTAAAATGCCGCAATACAATATATATATGTAACAAACCATCCAGATGACACAGCGCATGGTGGCACAGCAATACTAATAAAAAACACAATCAAGCACTTTGAAATTCCGGAATTCTGCACGAACTATTTGCAAGCTACAAACATAATTGTGGAAGATTGGACAGGTCCAATCACTTTCTCTGCAGTATATTGCCCACCTAATTTCAACATTAAAGAAGACAGTTTTAAACACTTCTACGATACTCTAGGGAATAGGTACATGGCAGTAGGAGACTACAATGCCAAACATACAGACTGGGGTTCACGCCTAATAACCCCTCGCGGCAGACAATTACTAAACTGCATTAGAAATAATCAACTTTCACACATCTCTACCGGAGAACCTACGTACTGGCCGACAGATCTCAATAAAACCCCAGATTTATTAGATTTTGGTGTTACAAAAAATATAGCCCAAGGATATATGCAAATCGAAAGCAGTTTAGATCTATCATCTGATCACAGTCCAATAATTATAACACTGAGTACATACGAGTACGTCATACCCGTAACCGAATCACCAAAACTATACAATAAAAATACAGACTGGGAATACTTCAAAGAAATACTGGAAGAAACCATCAATACCAAACAACCACTTAAAAACTACGAAAACATAGACGATTGTATAGAGTATCTAGTCCAGAAGATCCAAAAAGCGTCATGGGAATCTACTCCAACTAAAAAGCTACAAAAAGTTCAACCAATGTTTTACCCAAATATTATAAAACAGAATTTAGCCGAAAAGAGAAAACTTCGAAGTATATGGCAAAACTCAAGAAACGCAACAGATAAAACCAGATACAACAAGGCAGCTAAACAATTGAAAAACGAATTAAAACAATGGAATGAAAAGAATATGGAATATTATCTGTCAAATCTGAGTGCTACTCAATTAACGGACTACTCGCTTTGGAAAGCAACAAAAGCATTAAAACAACCAAAAGCTAGAAATTCTCCTATACGCAAAAGCGATAACACATGGGCAAAAAGCAACAAAGAAAAGGCAGATGCTTTCGCAATACATTTCGAACAAGTCTTCACAGAATTCCCACAAGAAATTGAAGACGAAGAAGAAGAAGAAATAATAGTAATTCTGAACTATCCAACGCAACTATCACTTCCTCTTAAAAGTTTTAGCATAGCAGAAATTGAAGACATAATAAAGAATAATATTCACCTGAACAAAGCACCGGGATATGATTTAATTACGGGCAAAATCCTACAAGAACTACCAAAAACTGCAATTAAATTATTTACCTTTGTGTATAACGCCTGCTTAAGACTGCAGTACTTTCCATCACAATGGAAAACCGCCCAAGTTATCCTAATACCTAAACCAGGCAAGCCCACAGAAGAAGTTACTTCCTACAGACCAATAAGCCTACTGCCAACCTTATCCAAACTGTTCGAAAAGCTTTTACTGAGAAGAATTAAGCCACTTATTAAGGACATAATACCAGAACACCAGTACGGTTTCCGTGAAAAACACTCAACCATAGAACAAATACATAGAGTCACAAATGTAATTAATAAAACTTTCGAAGATAAAGAATACTGCTCTGCTGCTTTCCTCGATGTGAGTCAAGCCTTTGACAAGGTGTGGCATGCAGGACTTTTATGTAAATTAAAACATATCCTGCCAAGTAATATATACTTACTAATAAAATCTTATCTTAGTAACAGATATTTCCAAATAAAATATAAAGACGAATACACATCACTAATACCCATTAAAGCAGGCGTGCCCCAGGGTAGCGTTCTCGGGCCAATTCTCTATACTCTTTACACCGCGGACATACCAATAAAAGCGCACACCACCATTGCAACGTATGCAGACGACACAGCGATATTATCAACAAACAAAAATCCTGAAGCCGCATCACAGGGGCTTCAAGAACACCTAACCGAAGTGCAAGAATGGCTAAATAAATGGCGTATCCGGGTAAACGAAAACAAATCAGCTCACATCACGTTTACGCTGAAAAAAGAGACATGTCCAGTAGTTCAATTAAACAATAAAAACCTGCCACAAGTTGAACACGTTAAATACCTAGGCCTGATACTAGACCGAAGACGAACCTGGAAACAACATACTCGTATTAAAAGGAAAAGAATGCAGTTAAACATTAAATTTAGAAATCTTTACTGGGTATTGGGACAAAAGTCGAAGTTGTCCACAAACAATAAAATCCTTATTTACAAAACGATTCTGAAACCAATTTGGACTTACGGAATTGAATTATGGGGAACAGCTAGTACATCCAACATCGAAATTATACAAAGGTTTCAAAACAAAACATTAAGATCTATTATAAATGCACCGTGGTATATCTCAAATAAAACAATACAAAATGATCTCAATATATCAACAGTAAAGGAAGAAGTAAGACTTAGAAGCAAAAAATTCATCAACAAACTGGAAAACCATCCCAACAACAGTGCATTAAATTTATTAGATAATAGCATAAGTAATAACAGACTAAAAAAATGTAATCCTCTGGATTTACCATATAGATTATAAAATTTATAATTTTGTGTTAGGGTAAATGTCAATGGACATAATAATAATGTTAACTTAATGTTATACCATTTGCTTATTGTCCAAATGCGACAGATTGTAAAGTAATAAACAATAAAAAAAAAATAAAAAATTTATCCATGATAATCAATATATAATTACCAATTTTCAAAAAAATCTATTTTTTTAAATTTAGTAATCACATTTATTTTTAATAGTATTCATTATTTCTAATTATTAATATTTATATATTTTTACTAACTGCGCAAGTGTAAACAGTGTCATTCTGTTCAACTCGAAACATTTTTCAGTGCAGTGCGATCTGAGGTATGTACGTATTGCATTTTAGCCGTGGAAAATTCGAGTATATTGTTTAATATTTATTTGTAGCCTGTGATTACTAGGTAGAGTTTGCGAACTTTCGTACGCATTCTGTACACTGCCTTGACCTGGAGTTTATATTTACTAAGCGAGACTTCTCGCGCCCAAAACGGGAATCATATACCCCTAGACCATTGAATCGTTGTTAATCTTTCTATTTCTAATAATTTTTACAACAAATTAAATCGTCAGCATATAATACAAATTTTGAATTTTGAAATTATAATAATATATGTATAAATTAATAGTTGAAATAAATCTAACCGTGCGGATGTAACTACACGTATCAGAATTACTCTTCTTGGGTTGTTTGCCACAAACATTTTGATGAGTCAAATTTTAACATATTGTTCATATATAGTTGAAATTTAAAGCCAATTAATACGACAAGTGCTCAAACGCTCCATAAAAGTCTACCAAAATTTAAAAATCAAAATTCTTCACCTTATTTCCCTCTCTACATCAAAAGTTGCAATCGTAATCTGTTATTCACTCCCAGCTCGACATGTTCCATTCCAACATATTCCACATTAACCCTCATCCCAAATTAGATCACGTTAAGAACATCCTCTAATTCTCTCTCAAATACTAGGTTATTGAGAGTAGAACAATACTCCCTAGACCTGACCAGTGCAAGTTGAAATTTTTTGTTTATAGTTATTTCTTCTTCTTCTTCTTCTTCAGCTCTCTAACCCCAGTTGGGTTTTGGCTTCCGGGCACACCGAGCCGCAGTTTTTACACTGCCGTACTGCCGGTTTCTTTAGTCAGATTATTTAAGGCGTATAAGTGACTAGCTTATAGCGCCCGAGTGTGATAAATACATGAAACTGTATTTTTATATTTTACGACAAATCACACATTGTCGGCAGGCGGATTCGAACCGACGAACCTTGGTTCGGGTGACGTCACAGCATGCTAAGAGATGTGCCTTAACACGCTCGGCCACCGCGCCTGCTTATAGTTATTTATTTACAATAAAGGAACCACATAGTTTTCAAATTGAAAGTTATGATTTATTTGATTCTGTTACAAAGACTTTTTTGACAAATATGTTAAAAAACTACAATAGTTTAAAGATATTATAAAGAAAATAATATTTGTTAAATGCAATATTATTGATTTTTATCGAAACTTAATTTTAGTTAGCACAGATAAAACAGTATTTTTAAATAAACTAGCCAATTAAAAAATATCTCCTTCATTGTGTATAAAGTTTGTTCTTGTTCTAATATTTTTTTTGTCATGACATGATTGAAAATATTGTGACGATGAAAGATTTAAAGTTAAATTTATGATTCGGATGGCGCCTGAATTCGAACTAGGAAGCTTCTACTTGACGGGCAAATGAGCTACCCGAAACACCACTTCACCTAGGTACAAAGTATAGCGTCAATCGAATTCTACTAACGCAGCATCGATCCCGAGATACTTATATGATAGGTAATGACTTTCTGTATTTTCAGTCTTGTCATAAGATAAAAAATTACTTTGTGGCATAATTTTTTTTTAAATCAGAAAACCCGTTGTCAATACCTTATAAACCCGTATTGTAAAATGTGTAGTTTTTTGTTTGTTTGCCATTACGGAATATATTATATTCTTGGATAAATAAAATAAAATTATGTGTGCGCCACTGCTTTGTACAACAGGAGCTTAGTCGCAATTACAGCACAGGGTCCGAACTCATCGAATAGCAGTGTGGTAAATAAATGAAGCTTGAACACGATTCGGTAACCATAGAAAAGGCACAATTAGAATTTAAATTGTATAACAAACACAACCGATATTAAAGGTAGTTTCTAAGGAAACTTTATATAAAATATATTACATTCGTCAACGAGTTTATGTACTTCTTGAAATGAATACTTTTATTAAATTTTTACGCTCTTGTTTTGGCCAGAAAGAAGACACGAAAGCTAAATCCAAGTGCAATGATAATGAAGAGCTAAATTCAAAGTCTTCTATAAACACATGCGAAAAACAAATTATACCGGCTACGACAGAACGTAAGTCGCATGTAATCTCATTATTTGAGTAATATATTATTATTATATTTTTAGAAATTAAAGGAAATCCAGCTGTTTTTGAAAATGGATCGTTTGGCAAAATTTGCGAGTGTCTTTCTTCTTCAAACACCGCGAACAAAATTCTCAAGATTCAAGATACAAAATTATTTGATATTTTTGCCAACAACAGACAACTTTTGATTAGCAAACCATTATATCTAAATTGGATAAATGAACAAGTCGTGACGTTTTTCAACACATTTTGGCTCCCGGACAGGTTTACATTTCACGTGATACTCATCGGCGATGATAAATTCAGAAGTGAATCCACAATATATTCGGATGAGTCAAATTGTGCAAGTTATAGATGAAGTGATCAAAATCAAAAAGTATTATAACGTTTTGACCACGCTTTCAAAATCATCAAGTTCAAGAGATGATGTTTACAAGAAACAAAAGAACAAAATTCTGGGGAAAAAATTTAAATCATTTAAGAAGTTTTGTAGCCGGTTAAATATTTTTCGTTATGTAAAGAAATTAAAATAAAATATAATTTTGATATTTAATAAATACTTCTTTTATTATAAGTTATCACTTTAATTTTTAATAGCATTTGAACAACTTTTTATTTATATAAAAATAATACGTATTTTAAAATAATTAATTTGCTTCTTCCTATTATTTTTAATTATTAATATTGATACATTTCTTACTTCCTTCGCAAATGCAAACAGCTTCGTTCTGTTTGTTAGAACAATAAGCACAGACTAGATTTCTTCTTATTATTTTGTTAAAAATTTATTCATTTTTGAGACATGTGGTAACATGATTTTGGTTAAAAAAAAACGTTAGGTTATGTTTTTATATTTGACAGTTGTTGTTGTTTTTACCTTGTATGACAAGTGAGAAAAAAAGGAAATAAATGTGTGTTACAACAAATTTGTGTTGATATATATAAAAGAAAGAAATCTGGAGACGGGTAGTCGAAGGATTTAACATTTGGCGACCATGACAGGACGTTGTGACATTCTAACTATTCGTGCAGTGTGGCTTTGAGCGGGACGCGCATATGAGCGGTCTATGCACGCGCGTTTGAGTTTAGAAAAGTGGTTTTGTGTACTTACGATCTACGTTCTTTGTTATAACTAAACGTGATGACGGATGAAAAGAAGCTTAGATCAGTTGCGCGAACGCTATTTACAAAGACAGCTAAAGAATTTGAACAGTTGTTAAAAGTTGCAGTACCAGATATAACCACGTTGACAGTTACGTGGACATTGCTAAACGAGAAATATGAAAGTTTAAAAAGTGCAGATCGGGAAGTATGGGAAAAGCTTTTGCAGAAAGAAGCTGAGGAAGAAGAGCTTGTTGCCGAAGTCTCAAAAACTGATGAATATGCAGTTACATATTTGAAATTGGAACAACTCTGCAGTCAAAAGGGTGGCATGAAGGATGACGCAGCGTCAGTAGCTAGCAATACATCAATTCACTCAGAGACATTCCGTAAGTTTAAATTGCCTCTAATAGAATTTAAAAAATTCGGCGGAGATATACGAGAATGGCTGCCATTTTGGAGCCAATTTCAGAAAATACACACCGATGAAGCGATACCATTGGAAGATAAGTTTCAATATCTTGTACAAACTACGATTGTTGGATCCAGAGCACGAGCTGTGGTGGAGAGCTTTCCGCCCACCAGAGAAAATTACCAAAAAGCGATAGAGAGTCTGCAAGCTCGGTTTGGTCGCGATGAACTTTTGGTTGAAGTATATGTGAGGGAGCTACTCAAGATGGTATTGCAAAACACAATGTCCAAAGGTAAATATGAGCTTACGTCGTTGTACGACAAACTTGAAACACAGCTACGGGCACTCGAATCACTCGGTGTAACATCGGATAAGTGTGCTGCCATGTTGTTTCCGCTGGTGGAATCCTGCCTGCCTGAAGATCTATTGCGTGCATGGCAACGATCCTCAAACGTTGCAGAAGAAAATGAGGACACAGATAAATTACAGAAGGTAATGAAATTTCTAAAGAAAGAAGTTGAAAGTGAAGAAAGAATTGCCTTGGCTAGAGAAGGTTTTGGGTTTTCTTCAGTCGAAAACAAAACCAAAAATCAGAAGATGAAATATCAAGGTTCTTCCATTCCCACAGCAACGGGATTAATTAATAATGAAGGAATTAGTTGCATTTTTTGTGGAAATCGGTTCCATTCCAGTGCGGACTGCTTTAAAGCACAGAAAATGAGTATTGAAGAAAGACGAAAAGTTTTGAGCAAACAGAAAGCCTGCTTTTCGTGCTTAAAATCTGGACATCAGAGTACAAAATGTCGAGAACGTCTGAGATGTTTAATATGTAAAGACAAACATGTGATACTGATGTGCCCTAACCTACGTTCCGAGGTGAACAATAAAACTAAACAAGATGACTCGAATTCTGGATCATCATCGGCTGTACCAACAATAAAAGAGCTCAATTTGGCCAATCACACGGAAATCCCTGTATTCATGCTAACATTACGTGTGAAATTGCGAAGTAACACGAAGGAGAAAGAAGTTCGTGCGATTATAGATACAGGATCCCAGAGGACATATATCTTGAAATCTACGGTTCAGTTTATGGGTTACATAACTAAGGGAAACGAGAGATTGATTCATGCATTATTCGGAGGAGTTTCATCGTCACAAGAACATCATAAATGTTATGAAATAACAGTAGTGAGTATAGATGACGAATACTCATGCAATATTGAAGCATTGGATCAAAAAGTCATCTGTAATAATGTTTCAACAATATCGCTAGGACCATGGATTCAGGAACTAGAGAAATTGGGCGTCTCATTGAGTGATACTTCAGGAGTTGAACCAATTGAACTGCTTATAGGTGCAGATAGAGCGGGTTTATTATTTTCCGGACGGAAACACTCATTGCAATGTGGTTTAACTGCAGTACATACTTCATTAGGATGGACTGTAATGGGGAGAGTAAACAGTAAAGTTAATATTCAAAATGTTTCCAAAACTTTTATTTCATTGTTGAATAAAGATATGTCAGTCACTGAATTATGGAAATTGGAAACAATAGGAATAGCCGATCCCATTGAACGAAGAACAAAAGAACAGGCGGATACTGAAGTCCGTGAATTTTTCCAACAAACCATATCAACAGACGAAGATCAGCGGTACGAAGTGAGTCTACCTTGGATTGATGGTCATCCTCCGTTACCAAGAAATGAAGATCTCGCTCAGAATCGATTAAAAAAGACAATGACGAAGCTGAAAAGAGAAAGAATTTATGAAGAATATAAGCAGGTTTACAGAGGGTATAATAGAAAAGGTGCCTCTAGAAACAATATCAAAAGTTGCGCACTATTTACCTCATCGAGCAGTAATTAAAACCAGTAGCCTCACAACGAAAGTACGACCAGTGTTTGACGCTTCAGCTCACGAAAAGAACATGCCGTCGTTGAACGATTGTTTAGAAACGGAAGAAAATTTGATAGAGCTAATTCCACAACTATTAATAAGATTCCGACTTTTTAGATATGGATTGTCAGCAGATATTTGCAAAGCCTTCTTACAAATCGGAGTCGGTAAAGAAGATCGAGAATTCTAGCGGTTCTTGTGGATGAAGGAAGACGGAAATATTTTTCATTTACGACATAAAAGAGTTGTATTTGGATTGTGTGCCAGTCCATTTCTGTTGGGTGCCACAATCAAACACCACTTAGGAAAAATGCGAGAGTTGTATCAAGCGGAAGACAACGCAATGAAGGAAAAGATAGTTGAGCTTCTAATGAACAGTTTTTATGTGGATAACTGTTTGATCAGTGTATCAACCAAAGAAGATGCGGATATTTTCCGAGAGACAGCTAGTCAGATTATGATGGAGGGCAAATTTGATCTGAGAGGCTGGGAAATAACACAAGGGGATCAAAAGGAAAAACAACTATCACCAGTATTAGGAATACAGTGAGATCGTGGATACGACACTCTCTGCATAAATCCGATTCAAACCAGTGAAGATATTGGGAAGATATCAAAGAGAGAAATCTTATCGCTAGCTCAGCGTATTTATGATCCAATAGGCTATTTATGTCCAGCGTTGCTCACACCGAAGCTGCTTCTCCAAAGACTGTGGAATTTAAAAATTAGTTGGGATGAAGAAGTTCCTACCGATGTTCGAAAAGAGTTTCTTCATTGGAAATCGGAAGTGGATCTTTTTCATACAATAAAGATTCCTCGGTGGATTAATGGAATACCAGGTGAAGAAAGAGAATGGTGTCTTCATACATTTGTAGATGCAAGTCAGGAAGCCTACGCTGCAGCTGTTTTCTTGAGGGTAGAAACAGAAGATTCAGTACACGTCCATCTCTTGCAAGCAAAAACGCGAATATCACCCTTGAAAAAATTAACGATACCACGTTTAGAACTTTTAGCTGCGACCGTGGGAGTGCGGTTATACAACAATGTGAAAAAGGCATTAGGGATGTCAAAGCTCAAATCTTATTTTTGGAGCGACTCAAGCACAGTTTTGGCTTGGATTCAATGCGAGGAACAATGGAGAACCTTTGTTTGGAATCGCGTAGTAGAAATCAGAATGTTGCCATTTAAAGGAGATTGGCGGCACATACCGGGAACTCAAAATCCGGCGGATCTTCCTTCACGTGGGTGTACACCCAGAAGATTACTCGAATCAAGATGGTGGGAGGGTTCAACATGGCTACGCAGAGATCCTGAATTGTGGCCTATTTCTACAGTTTTACCTGATAAAGAAGAAGTGAATTCTGAGATGAAGAAGGTAGTTGCGTCAATGACGACAATCATTACTGAAGAAGTGGCTCGGTTTTATGCATACTTTTCATGCAACAACAAAGTAGTAAGAATGATAGCATGGCTGAATAGATTTTTGTACAATTGTAACATACGTCATGAGAAAAGACGGGGTGAATTGTCGAGTGCAGAATTCCAACAAGCTGAAATATTACTAATTTGTTTAGTACAACAAGAAATGTTCCATGTAGAAAACAAGCAGTTGAGAACATTAGACACTTTCGTAGATGAAAGAGGAATTATTCGTTTAAAGACTCGTATCTCTTGTCGAAACGATACTATTGATTTTCGTTACCCTATGGTGCTACCGGCCAATCATCCAGTTGTCACTAGATTAATCAGAAAGCATCATGTACAGAACTGTCATGCAGGAGTACAGACTCTTATGATGTTATTACGAGAGAATTTTTGGAACTTAGGAGGCCGCAAGTCCATAAGAAGCGTTATTAAAGCTTGTGTTATTTGCAGAAGACATACAGCACAGGCCATACAAGCCAGTACACCACCATTACCGGTGAACCGAGTAAATGACACAAAATTATTCGAAGTCATTGGCGTAGAATACACGACCAAAAGGGGACGATTAGTGAAAGTGCCTGATAGATTTAAGAATAATTAAATTTTGTCTAAGATGTCTGTGTTCATTGTTTATTGTTATGAGTTCCATGCATGTTATTCAGGTGGGAGGATGTTAGAACAATAAGCACAGACTAGATTTCTTCTTATTATTTTGTTAAAAATTTATTCATTTTTGAGACATGTGGTAACATGATTTTGGTTAAAAAAAACGTTAGGTTATGTTTTTATATTTGACAGTTGTTGTTGTTTTTACCTTGTATGACAAATGAGAAAAAAAGGAAATAAATGTGTGTTACAACAAATTTGTGTTGATATATATAAAAGAAAGAAATCTGGAGACGGGTAGTCGAAGGATTTAACACTGTTCATCTATAATTTTTTTTTAGTACAGTGAGGCGTAAGTGCGATTATTCGGACACACCTACTTGTAAACAATTTCGTGGTGCATAGAAATAATTCTAGTTTTACATGAAAGTAAAAGGTTCGATACATATAAATGCAGCAATTTATCGAAAGAAAATACAACAGTTACTGATACGACATTTGAGGTTGTTGTACGATATTTATTAGTAGCCTGTGATTATTTTCAGCGGTTGGACTGTACAGTTATGTCGATGTTATATTAATTTATATTGATTTCGTTATAAGAGAAGTATATCAGAAAATAAACTACGAGCCATGCAGAAATACGTTTCTTAATAATTCTATTGAAAGCGATTTGATTAAAATAATAATCAAATGTGAACTTCTCAACCAATCAGTAGACGTTCTACATGTGACATTCTGCCGTAGCAGATCACGATAAGTGATATATTTACACGATTATACGTGTATAGTACGGTTATCAGCTAGTGAAGAAGGAGCCATAGGAGTAATTTTAATATAGTGAAATTTGTCTGTTGGCTGTGGGAATCGAATCTGGGTTCTAAAATCCTCAATTCGAATCGATACCACAGCCAGCTACGCTATAAAAGATAGGCTTTCATAGAATCTTCGTCTTGTTACTTGTAGGCTGAAATGAATCGGATAGTGTTCTCGAAAAAATAGATTTTGGAATTTGTTAGATAGTGTGATGTGTGATCCAGGTGAGTATGTTATCGTATGTGGTGATTTTCATAGATAGGTAAGAGTAATGTTTGCGAACGTGATCTCTTTTTATCATTGATCTTACAAAAAAAAACTCTTCATAATAGTTTTTGCTTGTCTTCCAACTATCATACATTTAAAAATATTACATTTATCATGCTCAGGGCGGCCCTGAAAATCAGATTTCTGTTTTTAAGTACTATATGAGAAAATTAAGGTATCTTATATTGAATTTGAGATATTCATAAATTGATTTATTGTTTCAAGTGAACAACTACACTGCTCAAAATTGTACAGGGATATTTTCAAAATTCAATGTAAAATTAAAACCTAATATTATATAAACAAAACACTTCTTAAATACATAATTATAAAATTTAAACTATAAAATAAAGCTTGTCCCAGAAAAAATTGTCGCCTATAATTTTTAACTAAAAACCTTATAATGAAATGAATTTTTGTAAACTATTGAGGACTTTATTGATCAACAATTAAATAGTACATAATAGCAAATATTTACATTTTATTTATGATTCATCCAAAAGTTGCGCAATTTCCTTTTCACCCCATTCATTAAAATTTGTACAGCATAATCAGATATCATTTCTGTAATTTGTTTATACTTATATTTGAAATTATCACTTATAATATCATAAGAGCGTTAATTCTTTCCGGATATTTTTAGGAGTGCATTTCAACAACGTATTAATCGGCCCGAGTGGAACACGAGGGCCCGATTACGTTGTTGGAATGCACGACAAAAAATTTCCCGGATATGAATTAATGCTCGAATGTAGATTCGGTAAGAAAATCGTAACGACACCGCTACAAAAAGCAAAAATACATAAATTAATATTTAAATTTTATTCGAAATAATCAAGTTGGAATACAAGTATAACTATAGCAACGTAATAAAATTATTGACAACAAAAAACAATTACTGAAAAATTCGAGCAAAATGTCACGTTTTGGTTTCCTGTCATTACAAAATATTGATAAAGCTGTAAAAGAATCATTACCAAAGAATACTGTAAGAAGTAAATCTTCGGTATGGAGTAAATTTTTAACTTTTTGTGAAGAAAAAAAGTACAAGTTGAACAAATCAACATCAAAAGAAAAATTAGCGGATATATTAAAGGACAGCTCATAAAAGTTACAGAGCATAGTAATGCGCATTCTATTCGGCCTTATTTGCAAATGGATGCAGAACATCATAAAAATATAATAGAAAGCAAGAGGAATGAAAAAAAACCTGAATCTGGTAGTATCATTTGTTCTTCTACTGCTAACACTTTATCAGATTCTTCTTACAAAGGAAGCATTACTTATAACAATTGTGTTTTTAATTTTAATTAATATGCGTTAGTTACTGCTTTCTTGATTATACTGACCGTTAAAATAAAACTATAATTTCTAAACATTCAATATGACGTTTCACTATATTGTCCAACTGTCAAATTTGACATAAAAATTTCCACTTATTAATTTCACTTAGGTTGGTCTAGGAATGAAAAATTTCCAAGAAAATCTTGACGTTGCTAGGTAACCCATGCTCGTATAAGTGTTTCTATTGGTCGTTAATTAGTGTCGTACGATTTTCGACAGAATTGGCTTGTTTATTATATTTTAATTACTTCTGCTTCATATGGGGCCAATATTTTTTGATTGGCCGCAATTCAAGACAATTTGTAGGATTTTCGGATTTATGTACAAATTCTATGTGGTTTCTTTTATACCAATCAATGACATTGTTTGTGTAATGACATGTTGTCAAATCTGGCCAAAATAGTTTTGGTGTGTTATGAAGCCTTATAAAGGGCAATAATGGTCTTTAAAAACACTCGCTTAAATATCTTTCGCCATTGATTGTCGTTGCCGAAAAATAAGGCATACTGAGTTTACCACAGGAACAAATGACCTGCCATACAAGAATCTTTTTTGAGAATTTTTCTATCTTAATTACCTTCAATTAGCTAACTAACAGATTTTCTGAACTTTCTAGAATAAGAATAATGACCTGGTCGAGATTTTAATTCAAGTTAACAATACGTTTCGACATCCATGATAAAACATAATTTTTTTGATATCACTTTAAAGTAAAGTTTTTTTGATCTTGATTTTGTGTTAGTTTCTTGCGTAGCATTCCTGTTAGGCACTTTTGTTTTTTTTAAATGACTTTATATAATTCTTTAACTTAATTTTCTCGACTGTTCATTGAGCAGTTCCCAATTTCTTAACCAAATCTCTCACAGAAAGATTTTAATTTTTACACAAAGTCTTCAAGACATTTTCTCAATATTTTAATCTACAAATCCAGGTTTGCATCCACTTCCATATTTTTTTGCGTATTACCCGTTTTATTATATCTTTTTAACCCCCTTTGAACAGTCCTTGTTGTAGATTTTAACTCTGAAGCTACTTTTCTTTTGGATACATGCCTATTTTGAACACATTTGTACAAAATATTTTCGCGTCATTCTTCGTGTTTCCATGATATCTTTGTAGAATTTAGCATGAAAGTTGTCAACTAATTGTTTTTGTATAATGCATAGCCAACTAATAAAAACGCATCACATAAAAATTTGTATATCTATAAAGGCAGTATACGAAAAGGCCCAAATCTAAGCGACAATTTTTTCTGGGACAAGCTTTATATTCATATATTCCTAAGAAAAATAGTACCTTAAGTATTTTGACAAGTATTCGAATATAATTTATAGTTTTCATTTTACATTGAATTTTTTAAATATCCCTGTACAATTTATAGCAGTATACTTTTGGTACATGCAAATCTTTATGTTTCCAATACGATACTTTTTTATACTTAAATATTTCTAAATACATTGTTGTCATTTTAGATTAGTAAAGTGGTTTATAAGTCACACGTGAGTTATAAGTCATAAGTCACGCATAAATTATGACTTGTAACTCACTGTTGAGTTTAAATATAACAAAGTTTAAAAAAGGTTGCAGCTGTAGTATTCGAAATTTTATTCCCGAAATAATCATTAAGGAAGCGGAAAAAGCGGTTGTTGATATTTTACCAAAAAAGTCTAGAATTTCCTATGAAAAACACTTTCATTCATACCTTTGACGTTTCTAGTTGTCATCCAGTCTTCAAACATATGAAATTCTTTATCATAGGAACTTCTAGACTTTTTTGGTAAAATATCAACAACCGCTTCTTCCGCTTCCTTAATGATTATTTCGGGAATAAAATTCTCGTCTTACATTTCGAATACTACAGCTGCAACCTTTTTTCAACTTTGTTTATTTAAAAAATTTGAGTAACCTAGACAACAAAACAAGAAAGTATGGCTAACTAGAATATTATTTTAAATGTAGACAATTGTGTCAAAATTTATATTTTAATGTCTTAATTGTAGTTGTTGGATAAAATTTCGTATGCCACTCGTGTGTTATTACAAATAAGTCACTTCAGAAAATTATTCCCCTCGGCCTCACGGCCTCGTGGACTAATACTTTTCTCGCGTGACTTATTTGTAATATAACACACTTGTACCATAAATAACTATTATTAAAAAAATTGACTAAGTATAATTTCCATGGCATCGGCAATTATCTTAAGAAATCATTTGACACTTGGTCACAGCCTGGAGCTTTGTTACGTTTAACCTCATTTAAAGTTAGCGAAAATTCATTGAGAATGTCCTACCCCGTAAAAGAGTACCGTATTTACCTGTATGGTTTCTGAATATAATTTCTTTAAGTATATTTCCCAGGTATTATTACGAATATTATTAGCATGGTGTAAACGATTATTTCGGAAAAGATATTATAATTTCTTGCAATTGTTAATTTAAATCTTAAGTTATCAATATAGTCTTTTTTAGCTTTGGTGATAGATTATCTATAATCTTTTTTTATTTTCTATATACTTTTCCCTATATTTCTGAGCAAAACCACTATATATAAACTTTCTATAACTTTTTCTTATTTTCGATTTAAGGGTTTTACATTGTGAATTGTACCACTTTTGTTTAAATTTTATTAGAGAATTTTCAGTATTTATAGTCATTTTGGAAGTCTTTGCTGCATCGTTAAACGAATTAACGAAGAAATCATTTAAATTATCTACTGAGTAGCTGTCTAAAAATGGAGCTTGGGCAGCGATTTCTACTATGGTATCTATGTAAACATTTTTGTTCTTATCTTTCCACTTGAGTTGAAATGTTTTATCTGTACCTGTGTGTGGAACCGGAGTATTTAGATGTGGGTGTGAGATATTTATAGAATTTAGAAATGATTCAGACATTGTAAGTGTACATGGAAAATGGTCAGAAAAATGAATATCATCACTTACCAAAAAATCAAAATAGAACTTGGTAGAGTAAAAATTGATCCAAACCAAAACAACCACGCTCTGGCTTCTAAAAGATGTTCAAGTAATTTTTCCGTTTTTATCATTTACGAGTAAGAACCCTTGCGCTTCCATGAAATTTAGTAGTTGAGTACCTTTATTATGAGATCTGTCTTCTTCGGATCTCCTAGTGTGATGTAAGTGCTTGCTTAAAAGAATATCCTTTTCATATAATTGGTTAATTGAGCTGCACCTGGCATTAAAATAACCGCCAACTATGAAAATACCCTGGAAATGTATATATATATACAGAGTGTACAACTTAGAGCAAAAAATTAAAGGGTATATTCTGTACGACCTGCTGATCATGAAACAAAAAAATATTTTTTTTAAATTGCAAAACTATTTTCCATGTTTACCAGTCCAAAATTTTTCGTTGCCACTGCCACTGGGTGGATGATTATGTTAAAGTTATTAAATAAATAAAATTCTATTATAAATAACTACTAATAATTGAATTGTGTAATTATTCTTTCGTAGTTGATACCTACTTCATTGTTTGTGTTTAATAGGAAAGCGAAACCAGTGCAGCACTACAAAAAATGTTTTAGGTTAACAAACCTTCAATTTTGGAATTTAAAAAAAATTCTTTTTGTTTCATGATCAGCACGTCGTACAGAATATACCCTTTAATTTTTTGCTTTAAGTTGTGAAACACCCTGTATATATAATTTGATTTATTAACGAAAAATTAAAAAGATTAATTTAATCAATTTTATTTTTTACAGTAAAAATTATCAGTTATATAAATTCAATAACTACTGTAACCATGTACGTATCTTGAAAAATCAACAAATACAATAAATAATAATTATATACCAATTTACAAATTGCAACACTCCTCCCCCGATAATATATATATATATATATATATATATATATATATATATATATATATATATATATATGGGCAGGGGTCCTACAGCTGTCGCCGCTTCCTGCACCTCAATCGCCATTCTGACCTATCTTCCCAGTCATCTTCTTTTAGAGCCCGTATTTCCATGAACTCTGATATTCCTTGCTCCCACGTTCTTCTAGGCCTTCCTCTTTTCCGTCTATTTATTGGACGGTAGTTCATCATTCTTTGTGGCCATCTTTCGTCAGTCATTCGTTTGACATGTCCGTGTCCGTACCAAATAAGTTGTCTTGATTCTATGCGATCTATTACATTTTCGTTCACATCTGCTCGCTGTCTTACCATATCTTTTGTTATATGGTCCAGTCTTGATATACGACATGCTCGACGGTAAAAGTCCATTTCCACTGCTTGAATTCTTTGTTGATCTCTAGTATTCATGTGCCAGCACTCGGCTCCATATGTCAGTATTGGCTCTACTATAGCTTTGTAGATTGTCTTTTTTGTATGCATTTTCATTTTAGTAGACCACAAAATAGAATTCAACTTTTGTATAACCACCTTCCCCTGAGTTGTTCTGCTTTTTATCTCCTTTTGACATGTTGCGTCATCTGATATTATACTCCCCAAATATTTAAACGCGCTGCATGGCTTTATTTTGCCATCTTCAATATCTATGTCATTAGCTTTCCCTCCTACTACTAAGTACTCCGTTTTATTTATATTCAATTTAAGGCCCCAGTTCGTATACTCTTCAATTAATTTCCGTACCATGTAGTTCATATCATCTTCATCATTAGCTATTATAACTTGGTCATCCGCGAATAGCAACGTAAATAAACAGTTATCTTCTATTTCTATACCCATCTTAGAGCACTTTCGGCTCCACGTATGTAGTGCCTCTTGAATATAAATTTTGAATAATGTGGGAGATATTGAGCAGCCTTGTCTTAAACCTTTTGTACCTTGGAAAGTACCAGATACCATATTACCAGTTTTTATAGCATATTTACAATTTTTATAAAGCTTATATATAGACGTAACATATGTTCTTTGTAGTCCGCTTTTTTTCAAAACATCGAAGAGTTTATGTATCGGGACGCTATCGTACGGCTTTTCCAAATCTATAAACAAAAGATGTGTGTCTAAGCTTCTTGCAGTACGTTTTTCAGTTAATTGCCTTAGTAGGAAAATATTATCTAAGCACGATCTGCCGGCACGAAAGCCACTTTGTTCTTCAATGTCTTTAAAATTAGCTTCAATTCTTTGCTTTAAAATTTTACCGTACAGCCTTCCCAATGAACTAGTGACGCTGATGCCGCGGTAATTTCCGCACACCTTTCTACTACCTTTTTTATGAATGGAACTAAGGTAAGCTAAATTCCATTCTTCAGGAATTTCATCGTCAGTCATCATGCATTTATTGAACAATTTTACAATTAGTTCTTTTAGAATCTCCGGTCCATGTTTCACCAGCTCAATGGCAATGCCTCCTAGTCCTGGTGCTCTTCCATTCTTAGTTCCTTTTAAAGCATTTTCTAGCTCTGTGACCGTTATTTCCTCTACTATACCATCTTCTTGATGCTCTGTTACTATAATCTCTTGTCCCATGTATTCTGGTCTTCCTTCTGTAAGTAACTTTTTGTAATGTTCTTCCCACTCTTTTGTCGCTATTAACGCGATATTACTGTTGTTTCGCACATCTTTTTTAAGGCTCTTAATTACCTTCCAACCTTCTGCAACTTTAGTTCCTCCCATGAACTGATCTATCTCCTTACATTTTTCATCCCACATAGGTATTGTTTTTATTTTGTGTTATTTGTTTTTTAACTTCTCTATTTATTCTAGCATACGTTTTTCTATCTTCAGCATCCTTTGTCGATAGCCAAGTATTATACATTAGTTTCTTTAGCTTTATTTTTTCTTCTAGCTCTTTTGTCCACCATGCAGGAGTTCTTTTACTATTGTGTTCCTGTGCACCTAATGCTTCATAAGCAGCTTCATGTATACAAGTTTTTATTGCTTCGTAGATGTACTGGGCATTTTCATCTTGCACATAACTCAGTTTATTCATTAGCCTCAGCTTATATAGAAATTGTGTAGACTCATGCTTAAGACTGTCGATGTTGTATTTTTGAGGCTTAACTTCATTTCCTTCTGAGTTACTTTCTTGTTTATCCATTGACTTGTAGTTTATCATTACTATTGCCTTCAATAAATAATGGTCGGAGCCACATTCAAGACCTCTGTGCACTCTTACATCCATTATTTTTATGTTAGAATCTTGTCGCTGAATAACATAGTCTATAATAGAGCTCAAATTTCTAGTAGCTTGTATCCACGTGTACTTATGAATCATTTTGTGAGCAAAAAATCCATTAGTAATTTTAAGAGAAAGTTTTTGGCAGAATTCTATGAGTCTTTCCCCACTGTCATTTACGATCTCTTCACCATATTTCCCTACTACTTGACTGTTGTCCGCCTTTCCTGTTCTTCCATTTAGATCGCCAAGTATAAATATTTCTTTACGAGGTTTTATACCAGATAGAATTTTCTTCAATTTTTCATAAAATTCGTCTTTCATTTTAGAATCTACGTTATCTGTGGGTGCATATACTCCCCAAAATAACTAGTTCGTGTCCTCTTATATTCAATTCTATTTGTATAATTCCGATAAAATGAATATACAATTCAAGACAATATAAATAACAGTTGAAGTATATTAAAAATTATGATCATCACAATGAACAAGGCGATGTTGTAAAAAATTATTAAATATCAAAAAATCAATCAAATTGAAAAAATAACTATTATCAATTTATGCTGGCTCAAGTCTATCTACGCTGACTGACTGAACTGTATCATTTACTTTTGAAGTTTTGAAAAATTTATCATGCCGTTCCAGAACTTTAAATTGTCCGGTGAAAGCTTGTTTGAGGATTGGTCCGATTTCATCATATCTGATAAAAACATGAGAAGTACGAAATAAATTTTTAGGTATGTAAGTTGATGGAAATTTAGAATTGGATATTTGAGTGGTAAAAGGTTTTAAATTACTGATGGAGGCTATCAGATTTTCTAATAATTGAGCTGTATTGAAATAGTGTGGAGGAATAGATTGTTATTGTGGTATAAATTCTCCTGGTAATCTTAATTTAGTACCGTACACTAATTCAATAGAACTACAGTAATTAGTTTTAATTGTGGATCTTATACCAAGCTGAACTAAAGGTAGAAAATCATTCCAACGGGATGGATTTTGTAACGTTTTAAGAAAATCTTTCAAATACCGACAAAATCTTTATATAATTCCATTTGATTGGGGGTGATAGGCCGTAGTTCTTATATGATTGAACCTAGTAATTTCAACAAATTAGTAAAAAAAACTGCAATAAATTGTGGTCCTCTATCAGTTGTAATTGTAGAAGTTTTAGCCGAACAATCTGTTAAAGGCAGAACTTCGGGCCACCTAGTAAAACGGTCAATGCATGTAAAGACATAAGAGTAATTGTCTGAAACTGGTAGTTTTACAATGTCAATGTGTATTAAAGTATATCGTGATGAAGAAATGTCAAAATTTGAAATTGGTGATTTAGTATGCCTAATTTCTGACAGTTTAAACAGTTTCTTGTTAACATTGCAATGTGTTTGTTCATTTCTTTCCAAATAAATCTAGATGACATTAATTTTATTGTAGCATTTATTCCTGGATGAGAAAGAGAATTAAAATGACTGAATACAGTTTTTTTAAATGTTTTAGGTATGTATGATCTACAATTGCCTGTTGATACATCACAAGTCAGTTGTAGGTTAGAATTAGGTAGTTGAAAGTCTTGAAATTTTAATGAAGAATTTAATGAGGTTTTAAGATTTAATAATTCTGAGTCAGTTATTTGAGCGCTAGCTATTTTATTGTAGTCAATGTGCTCTGTGTTGTAAAAAGAATTTATTGATATGCGTGAAAGTGCGTCAGCTACCGGATTATTTTTACCGGAAACATGACGTATATCTTGTGTAAATTGGAAAATAAAGTCTAAATGACGTAATTATCTTGGTGAATAATTACAATTGTAAGCAATTTTTGTAGTGAATGTAAGCTTTGTGATCTGTCAAAATATAAAAACTTTGTCCAATTAAAAAATGACGAAATTTTTTTACAGCTCAATAAATTGCAAGACTTTCTTTTCCGAAGGTACTGTACCGCAGTTCAGTTGGAGTTAAAGTTGCCGAAAAAAACATGATGGGTTTCCAGTTATTTTCAACAAATTGTTGTAAAACTGCTCCGACTGCGACCTCAGATGCATCGACCATAATATTAAGAGAAGCGCCATGTATTGGAAAGGTGAGACACGTAAGTTCAGATAACTTGGTTTTAATAATTTTGAAAGCGTTTTTTGCTTCATCAGACCACACAACTTCTTTCGAACTTGTTTTATGCTGATTTAATAATTTGTTGATTGGATTTAAAATAGTAGCACAATTGTTGATAAAGCGATGATAAAAATTAACTAGTCCTAAAAACTCTCGTAATTACTTTTGAGAAGATGGAAGAGGAAATTTATTTATAATGTTAATTTTATTTTCTAAAGGTTTAATGCCTTCTGAGGAAATATTATGCCCAAGAAATTCAATTTCGCGCAGACCAAATTGACACTTGTCTTTATTAATTAAAATACCAAATTTTTCTAATCTATCAAAAATAATTTCTATATGTTTTAAATGTTTGAGGTAAAGTCTTGTAAATGAGGAAGTGGATATCGGTCGGGTGTAGTTTGCGAATTAAGTGCACGGTAGTTGCCGCATGGACGCCATTCTGCAGATTTTTTATAAAACTAAATGTAAGCACTTGAAGAAGGACGAATTATTTCAATATCAAGCATACGATTTAATTCTGTCTTTGCAATTAAAAGTTTATCTGGGGCCAAGCGACAGGTTTAGCAAAGGTAGGATTGTCAGTAGTAATGATTTTATGTTTTACAGTATGTTTAATTTCACGTTTGAAATATAATTTCTTAGTTAAATTTGGATAATTGAATAGTAATTTTAGAAAAATATTGGATGGATTTTGAATAATGTTTATATTGTTCATTTTGACTGACTCAAGGACACGTTTCGATGACAGATCAACTAAAAGTTTATAGTACCTAATTTTAAAAATCACATAAGCAATGATCAAATTCCAGGTGAAAGATTTTGACAAACCTAAATTCAAAGTAATTGTCTTGGAACCGTATGTTTTGATTTTAGTTAGATTTTCAGCTTGCAGATAATGTAAATTTGATTGATTTTTAGATTTTTTATCAACTTTGACAACACTCACCTGCGCACCGCTGTCGATTAAGAAACGATGTCCGGTATGGTGATCGGTTAAAAACAATAAAGGAGTTGGAGTTGTATAGGAAACGTTACTAAAAATGGAAGGGAAATAATAAGTTTTGAATGAAGTCATTGTATAAACTGGCAGCACCTCAGATTTCATCAACAGTGGGGGGCCAAAACATGGTGGAACACATTTCCTTGCCTTCTTGCCATAATTGGAATTGTACCAAAATAATACAGGCGCACAAACTTGATTAGTAGGTGATTGTGTCGTACGGGCTTGCATAGCTGACAACTGTAGTTTAATGTCTTTAATCTCTTGTATTAACTTCTTAATGGATGTAGAATCATTTGATACCGTGGAATTTTCGCCATGGAAACCGCTGACGTGTGAGACAACGCATTATCTTGGTGGAACAAATTTTTTTTTCTGCAAATGTGGCTGTTTTTATTCAATTTCTGCCTTCCGTTTTCAAGTAATGATGCGTAGTATGTTCTTATAAGAATTAAAGGACTAAAATGAACAAGTCAAAACCAAAGATAATGACCAATAGCACTGAAACTTCAATAACAATCGACAACATAGACAAAATAGAATACGTAAAGGACTTCATATATTTAGGGCAATTTATCTCCTTTGACAGAAAGATGGAAAAAGAGACAAGTAGAAGAATGGACATGGCATGGAGAAAATATTGGTTTATGAAACATATTTTCAAAAATAGAAATATACAACTGCCATTAAAAAGAAGAATAGTTGACACATGCATCCTATAATGCGTCCTATAATCACTTATGGCTGTCAGACATGGGCACTAAGTGAAAAAATACTAAAAAGTATAAAAACATGCCAAAACAAAATGCTGAAAAGCATATTAAATGTAAAATGGTTCCACAAAAAGGCAATAGAAGAATTATACAATACAATAAAAGTAGCAGATATAACAAAAACAATTAAACACCTAAAATGGAGCTGGACCAGCCACCTTCTAAGATAAGAAGATGGTTGGGATAAAATAATTACAGAATGTATACTATTGGACGAAAAAATAAAAAAAGGGAAGACAAAAACAAGATGGAAGCGAAGCTAGAAACCGAGAAAAATGGAGAACTTTGTGTGAGGCCTATGCCCACTAGGGGCGATATCCACCGAAGCAACTTCAACTTAAATGTAAATTATAATAGTAATACTTAATTTTAATAAGGAAAATTCTTAGCATCTAATTTCTAATATATTTATTTTATACTTTTATAGGTTTAGTAATATTTCACCATTTATTGTAACATTATACTAATTAAATTAAAATACATATACAAATACAAACATTGTGAAAGGAATGTAAGCAAAATGTGGAATAAAAGGCTAATAATAATAATCATAATGTTCTTATAATGGTATTTCCATTTTGAAGATAATCAAGTAAGATAACTCCATGACTATCCCAGAAAATAGTCGCCATTACTTTCCCAGCCGAAGGAACAGCCTTTGTTTTTTTGGAGGCGATTCCCGTTTCAGTTATTAAATAGACGTTAAAACTCTGATTTATTGCGCCTAAACTGCGCTAGCAGAGCGTTGGAAATATTCATAAGAACACGTTTTTGGTCCAAAGTGAGCAAACGCGGCACCCAACCCGCGGGCAGCTTACACATGCCTAAATCTTGTTTCAATATGTGACAAATACGTTCTTTGAGCAAATTCATAGCCTCTCCTATCTCTCTAACTTTAATTCGACGGTTGTCTAGCATCATTTGGTAAACTTGAGCGATGATATCGTCAGTGGTTGCAGTTGCAAGTTGGTACGGCCACATTTAAATTCAGCTGCGCAAAATTTCACAGTGATATATGATGGTATAGACCCCGTACATAGTGTGGAATTCGTCTTTGATTTGCGTAGGAGTATTACCTTTCAATAACAAATATTTGATGACAGTTGGATACTCGATTTTATTTTGATTTTCACAAAAGACACTCACATCGACTCACTCAAACGAGTGTGAAACAAGAAGTGCGTGTCCAAAATGAACTTTTGGTGAGTATCTTCCACCGCATGCGCAAACACATTCCCCCACTTTTGTTAACGAATACTGCTATCTTCATGTTGAGGTCGGAAACTTTTCAGACATTCCTAGTAAAAATATCATTTTAATGTAAAATTCGACCCGGTCAGCGATTAAGCAAAAGTCTTATAGAATTTGAATAGATGGATGCAAGCATTTCAATTATGTTATTGCAAATGATATTTGAAATTAATTTCATCGTTTGAAATACACCTGGAATGATGGTTCACTTTATCATAATGTATTGAATTTTCTTTGTCAAATTCAATATTTAAATATGAAACACCCTGTATAACGTAGGCGACGCTCAAAAATAATCGTATTAATTATAAATTTCAGTCATTTAGATTTTAATGAACGACCACATCCTTGTTAATTAATAAACTCCAGCTTTACTTCTATTTTACCAATACAGTACAGCTAAGAGAAAAGCAACAAGATCAACCAGAAGTTCCGGATGATAACAACCAGGCAAATTATCCACTGCATAGACATTTACAATATTATAAATAAATTAAACTCCTGAGAATTACGACTTTCTTTTGTTCAGAATATCATTAGTTGGACAGTCTATAGAAGATTGGTCATACGACGAAGAATAATTGTACCAAAAACACTTCACGCGGACATGAAGAACATTTGGATATACCTCTTGGAAGTGGAGATTGAGAACCAAAGTTCGGTGGATAAATATTAACAAAAATGTAGAAAAATTGTGTAAATCATGTTATAGGTGTCTGGAACTCTGAGAAATGATTGCTTTGGTTATTTAGGGCCATTACCATCAAAGCATTATATGCTGGTTATTATTGATTACTATATTTTAAAATTTTAAAAATGAAATTTATAAATCTGACAATCTCTTTGTTAAATTAAAAATAGTTTTCACCCGATTTAGAAATCCATCAATATTAATTAGTGATAACGCTATAATCATTACCAGTTCAATTTTCAAATAATTTTTGTTCAACTTGGGAATCAATGACCGACGCATCACGCCATTATGGCCTGCAGAAAATGGAGAAGTTGAACGTCAGAATAAAACATTGTTTAAATGGCATTCACAAAAAAACACAAAAATTGGCAAAATGAATTATTTAACTTTTTGCTGGCATATCCGTACTATACCTTATAGTGCGACAAGAGTTCCACCTGCTCAATTAATGGATAAATTCAAAACTCTGGAGGATGTTGCTGTGAAATGAATTTGAACATTCTTTTAGAAATTATAATATAATTGAAGAAAAAAAAATGTAGCCAAACCATGTAACGAACCTAATGATGAACCAGATAAATGCAATTTAAATCATTAACTGTAATTCCAGATAGAAGATGCGCAGAAATAATACCGCAAGCAACACCAGGACAATCGGTACGAAATCGACGTCCACCAGATAGATTTCAGTTGTACATATGTAATTGAATTTTGTTTTCTTATTTATGGTATAATTTAATTTTAAATAATTAACGATTTTTGAAACATTAAATTACTATTATAATTTAATTGCAAAATGAAGTTATAAATCGATGAATAATTGTGGGCAATGAAAAAATCACGTGTATGGATTGTATTTTTGACAAGCAATAAAAAGTCTAATTATTATTTTACTATATATCGAACTTTACAAGTAAGGAATTCAAAAGATAAAAACTTCAAAAAGAGAAACATGGCTTCCTCATACTTACAATTCAACAAGTAGATTATGAAAAAGAATAATATCCAACATTGAAATATTTATAGTGTTATTATAAATTACTCGAAAAAAAATCCTTTACAAACAAAAAAAAATAGAAACTTTGTTCCTCTTACACTATAGCAGCTCTCGCCTTCGACTCGTGCTCGAGTAAAAAAGAATCACTTTACGCTCTTAATACACAAAATCTATTATAGGCTTCAAGTAAAGTACCACTTCCGGAAGTTATATAATGACCAAAAAGGGAGGTACACAACTAGATGTTCTAAATACAACATTTTTACTTTCTACGGCTTACCGTTTATGAGTTATTCAAGATACATACGTATGTACAGATGTCACGACGAAATTAGTCAAAATGGATTCAGGGATGGTCAAAATTCGTATTTCCGCTGAAAGGTGAGAATCGAAAATTTTCGTGATTACAATACTTCCTTTACTTCGTACAAGGAAGTAAAACGAAAATTAAAAAAAAATTACAAGATCTATAAATGGAATATAACTTAAAAGTATTTAACACATCACATCGTTATAATATTTAACTACTGCCATATATTCGCATGGCATTTTTCATGTGCTGCTTCCTGTCAACGCAGTTTCGTTAAAATTCCTAATAGCGTGAATACGAACCAAATTATGAAGACCGTGTTTAGCCTATCTCTCAGTATATGTAGACTGGAGTATTAAAAATATATCAAATTTTATATAGTAAATTATTCATACATAGTGATATAAAATGCATATAATGTCAAATGCACAGAGTGCATTACTTAACACTATAATATACTTTAACAATAGAAATTTGTTTTAATCATTTTAATTTAGAAATTGAAGTGCATACGAGATAATAAAATGATAAAGAAACATTTATGGAGTTTCGAAAGATACCAGTAACTTTTACAAGCTCAGCTCCTGTTCTTCAACTGATTATCTTACATGAAAATGTTTCAAATAAAATATTTCTAATAGCAGCTAGGTATTTCAAGTTATGTAATTTTTTTAATGAATTTATGTTATAAGTTGAAAGCAGTAGAAGCACAATTTAAACACCATCTCCCCATTATGAAGTTTGTTTTTATTTCAAAATATAATTTTGGGCTACCCCTGGATTAAATATTTCATTCCTTATATGAAGAAAATGCTACTTTTCTAAGGTGTTACTCACAAGATTTTTTACTATCGTTTAAAATCTCTTGAACAAGAATTGAAAAGTAATTTGTATGTTTTGAAATTTATCCAAAACTGTTAAAAGTTTTTCGTGCCACCATGGATAACATACTATACTAGAAATATAATTTATTTACATTTCCGCAACAGTGCGGAAAAATACAACTTTTCTCAGCGCTCATGAATATTGAAATCAAAGATTAGCTAGTATTGTAGCAGATGATCTTCTAAAGCAACGCCCGGTGTAGCTCGAAGGAATCACTGGAATATCCACTTGTTTATTACTTAAACAATTGTTGCTGTGCGCGTTGTATGAATTTTATCTAGAAAACATTCGGATTATTTTAATGCAAACATTTTAAAATTGACTGATTACCATTTATCACTGTATACTTTAATTGTAGTTTTATTTCCTTTCTGTATATTTCAAAATAACGTAAAACTTTTAAATGAAATTTTATTATTATATATATATATATATATATATTTCACTTCATTTATATGGATAATAATTAAGGTAGAATGATAAAATAAATCATAATTTATTATGTGTTTACACTCGTCTACCTAATACGAACGTTTTCAATTATACTTAAAATCGGTAAAATATAATGTTATCTTTAATGTAATGTAATTGTAAAAACAGTAAATAATAAAAATTTCATTGCATTTGTTTCCATATAGTATTCGTCAATTTTTTTATTCGTATTTACTTTCACGTCGCATGAACAATTAAAGGGATATATGAATATTGTTTTTATATATTACATTAAATAATCTTATAGTAACATGTTGATTCATTAATTGTTTTCTATACTTGTTGACAGCGGGATCGACAACGCAAAGCAAACTTACACAAACACGATTTATACGCGTCTATGTCATGGACTTGTCGACGGGTGTGATGTAGACGTTGCGGTTTTAGACATAAGGCATGCTCCGTTTTGCATGTGTACATATGTATTATCATTTAAAATAGTATACCATACGTTAATTAATTTTTTTGCTGGAAACTCCTCTCTCGCACTGTTAATAATTAAATAAAAATTGATTTGTATCAGATGTCAGTTTGGCTATAAAATACGTAACATGGAAGAAATAATTACGAATCGCTTTCGTATATTAATAGAAATTGAAATCATCAGCCTGTAAGTTATTTACATTGATATTTCATAATTTATTATTTTGTTTAAGATATCTTCGTGAAAGTATTTAAAAATATATAGGTATCGTTGACTTAATCTTATAAATTTAATCTACATTTTTGATCTACAATAGTATATTACAGTGATACAATTAACTTGTTTGATTCATTAGTGTTTTATTCTAATAGTTATTTTTGTACCAAGGGCGTTATGTAGGCGATTTTAATCTAGAATATATAGAATTAATTGTTAAATTATAAAAAAATCGATCTTTTCATATTTAAATTAGATTTTTTGAAACGCACTCGGTGTAGACGAAGCTGATAAATTAGTATTCATTCATACACATTTGAATGCGTCGTAATCGATATCTATAAATGTCTTCATTTTATTGTTGAGCATTTCTTACTCGTAATTGTACCAGAGTTTATGATAAATGTAATATATTCTTTATTGCAAAATTTTATTTGTTTAAAAACCCAAACCTCAGCTAAGTATTATTTTTTATAATTTTCTATAAATGCGTATAACCTAATGGTTCCAAATATATATATATTTTTTAAATCGAACATTTTAAATGTATAAAATATAAAAAATATCGTTAGTTTAAAATAAAAACGTGATTTGATTCAGATCGTGATTTTAATCATGACATCCGTAATTAGTTTTAATTTATTATTATAGCAACACGTATAAGAGTATTAATTAGCAATGGTGTTGAGTAAACGGATCGGACGTTATGAATCATAATGGCCACATCAAGAACCATATACATTATAATCTACATAATGCCCTTGGTGCATAAATAACTATTATTTTATGGTCATTTAATCGAATTTCTAACTCTTCTAACTAAATAAATAAGGAATGATGAGGCAATTGGTTGGTAAATTTTATTATATTTATTTATCAGCTGAAGATACAAATGAGGGTAATTTATATCTTTGTGATGTTCACACAAACATCAAACACAACGTTCCACGAGGAAAACTCGCCTTTTTTAATTACGATGCGCCAATCATACGTATCATTGTACACTATAATAGGCGAGGAAGTACACGTTTGTCCGGTGGCGGGGTCAGTGACCCGCACCGAGCACCGAAACTCACTCAGCCGCTCACTTGATATTGAGGTGTGCACGTTGAGTGCAAATTGTGATTTGTTCAGAGAATACCAGCACACCGCGGTGCCTGCAACACTAGACACGAGACAGACCTTGCTTTGAGAACCAGTCTCAGTTACCCACCACGTGGAGCCAGCTTGATGCGTGATGTCTTGGTGCGCAGAGCCGTAGTGCGCGGACAACGAACCTTGCGACACGGCCGCATCACATATGTAACACGTGGTGCGCTGCCGGCAGAAGTATAGTTCATGTTTCCTGCACTTGTTGTCGATGTCGGTGTACGCGCAGCCCTGGGTGCAGGCTCGTTTAGCGGGGAGGCAGCGCTTGCATCGCCAACCATTCTTGTCGCGGTACAGAAACACCGTCACCTCCGCCTTGCACCTCCCGCACTTCTCCATCACCCTCGACGGCTGATCAGCCGCGTCGTTCACCCTCTGCTTCACCGTCACGGTGAACGTGGTGTCGTCGAAGCCGCCCAGCACGTCCTGAAGACAGTTTATATCTAGGACTAATGAAGTGTCCTCCTGGATCACCAGGCATTCTTGAGGCGCCACTTGGCCTTCTTTTGTCAACTTTTCAATACCGCGCTTGATATCCAAAATAAAGTAAAAGTTCGCAGCTTCCATAGACGCCAGTAACCGAACTGCGTGGAAGATTTTCCCTGTTGTCACGCAAACCTTTGTGTGCAGCAAGAACAGGATATGAAAGGCAGAAATGATGTAATTATGCAGACTGGCCTTAGTGATGTCATGGCTGAGGTTGCAAGGGTTCTCCAACACGCTGTTCGGGTGCTGGTTGCGGCAATGTGCCAACATGGCCGCTCTAGGGCCCAGCCAGTCACAGTGGGCGGAGCCGAGCACCGGGCAGACATACTGCCGGTACTCACACACCTCCTCGTGCTCGATCACTTCTGCTTCCTGTACAAAGGGCACCGTCTCGGGACAGCCCAACTCCCGGTTCTTACACGGATATTTGAGCAGCTTCGCTGTTGCTTCGTACTGAGTATTTCTAGTGGCTGGACGCTTAGGAGTGTAGCACCGGCCACAGACAGCAGCTCCGTTATGTTGTAAGTACACGGGACCCCGAGACAGGTACAACTCACAGCTGCTACATTTTAGTTTATCCAATATGTCAACTGGGATGTCCATTTTGTATAAAATCTCACTCGTCCAACCTGTAACAGAAATAAAAAAATGTAAATAATTGTTTCCACATAAATTATCAAGACGTAGGTGTCTGCTGCTTAGTAACCACATACTTTTTGTTAACTATGACAATCAAACACATTTTATAAACATTGTGAAAAATATAAGTGCACGTATGTCAAATATGTGTGAAGATGAAGATTTTTATACTCCTAGTGGAGTTTTGGAAATAGCAAATACAGCAACATTAAGTTTGTTGCCCGAAAAATCAAGAAAACAATATAAAATAGCGTACAACAGATATAAAGAATGGGGTCTAGCTTTCGTCGGGAGTTGCAGAAGGATATGTAGAGGAATCAGTTCAAAACAAAATAAGTACTGCGGAGCAAATTTTCCAGAAAGTATTTGTTGTTGATACGAAACAAGAATGTGCAATGTACTAGCAATGAAGAATAGTAAAAAAATATCCAATACGTCGTTTTAAGAGTGTCGTTTACCTGATTTAGCGAAAACATGGTTCACTAGAATTGAAATATCTTTTGTTTAACAAAATACTGTGTTTTATCCAACAGTGCCTTCGATAGAAAAAATATCAAAGAATGGATTGGGTGGAACACATTTTTTAATTTTTCATTTATTTGTTGTTAAATGGGGCTCAAAGTTTGCATGATTTTACACATATAACTCTCACTGAAATTTATTAATTTCCATTAAAAAGCACTTTAAAATTAATTCTTTCTGGTGTACTTATTATAATAAGTTATATTCATATAAATAGTATCAGAAAACGATGATATATTAAAATTTTGATTTTTATTTATAGATATTTGAACAAAAATAGTAAAGTATAGCTTTAAATCTAGATTTAAAATTCTGCATATTCTAGCCGCCTGTTCATGTAAAGTTTTTTTTTATTCATTGTTTATGATTATATCTATGGATTCATTGGAACAAAGTTTTAAAATTATTAATAGTTTTCGAGTAAATAACACTTTTTCTGATTTAAACAAATGAGATTTTATCGGATTCCTGCACGTCATATATTGCGAAAAAATAAATATACGTACCTCCAACTGTCCTCTGCTAGATGTACTACATGGATTTTCTATCACTTTATTGTAATTATAGAAACACGCAAATTAATGTAAGAAAATCTTAGGAAAACGTCATTCAAGTTTAAAAAAAATATTACTGTGAAATTCCAGTCCAGCAACCTTCACGACACTATACCTGCTCCTGTCAATATTCAGCGACATTCTATTTACTACCCTGTTCCTTTGTTATCTAAATTGCAGTAAGTAGGGTTCTCAAATAAAGACGAAATTTTTCCCAAGCTGGTGTTTGTATGATTCAATTATGACCGCTCGACAAGAAATATAAATATGGAATGAAAACACTATATTTAAATATTATGTTTTATTAGATTTTTAAAATAAGAAAAAATGTATAACAAATAATAACTTTCTTAAAAACATAATTTTATTGAAGTATTCTTCTGGACTAAATTAAATTAATGGTTGTATAATTTTAATGACAAAACACAAAAAATTCAATATTAAATTAGCCACGTAATTTCATATTTCTTATTTTCCGAGGATCAATGATTTCTGGAAGTAAATAATTAAAATAAAAATTTTCTAATTTCTTCACACTGCGTTTCCAAAATTCGCTATTTCTTTCTACAATTTCTATGTGCATATCACACTTAGTATATACCATAAAAAAAAAATTGTCTGTTTGTTATTTCTAGTTGTCCTTGTATCTGACAATAAAATTTATGATTTTGTTTCAGTTTTATTTGATTAGATTTATTTTGCAAATAATTAATTTTTTTCTGTTGTACAGCTTCTTTTATATTCATATTTTTCGCTGAAAATGGACACTTGATTTATATAATTCCATGTTCTTCAACCAGTCCGTCAGGAGATGCTGCTAAAAATGGCCTTTTTTCATCGACAAACATACCACATGGTTTCACACTAATGTTCATCTTATCCTCTAATTTTTTAATTGCCTCTTGTTCAGTTTCAATTCCGTATCTCGTTGCTGCATTTGAAAAAGTTTTGTACAATATCCGTTCCACCGCACCTGCCCGGGAAGTTGTATTTCTCATATTGTTGATTAATCCAAAATTTGAGGCTGTTACTCGTTTCAGTCGTTCTTTTAGCCATAAATCAGAATGGCTTTGTTTTCTAGTATTTTCTTCTAAAGCTTTGGGATTCGTATCTTTTAATTCCTTCATAAATGTATCCTTTCTACTTTTAAATTCTTCTTCGGATAAGTCGGGTTTTTCTTCTGCTGTATCTGGCCCGTAATTTCTATCTGTTCCGTTGTACTTATAGATCTTCCTTCTTTTGCAATGTAGTTTTCCTCTCTCTCTCTCCTAGATTTTCTTCTCTTATTTTCCCGTTCACAATATTTTTGTGTCTGCTGCCTAGCTTTGTGACCAGTATAGATTTCATGAATTTTTGATAGTAATTTTCCGCCGGTGTTGTAGGCAGTTACTGCTAATTCGCATCGTGTTTTATAAGATCCTCAGAGAGAGTAATTCACTCTTTTTCCACCAACAAATTGTGAACGTATTTTCTTAATACTGTAAGAATTTCCACATTCTTACAATAAAACGACCTTTATTTTCAAATAAAATTATAGCTCCGAATTGTCACTGTGCGGATTACTGGAGGTTCGGATTAAAGAAGTCATACTGTATTCATTTTTCTATTATTTGTGTAATTATTTACTTCCCTTATTATATATATATATATATATATATATATATATATATATATATATATATATATATATATATATATATATATATAAAGTAGAATTTTGAATTTTAATTGGTTTAGATATGAGCATAGAAGTAAAAAGCCTTCAGAAACAATGTTTAAAATACGTTTAGCGGCTACGGAAGACTACCTGGAAATCTAAGCCGGGGTTGGGACCAATGTCATAAATCTTTCTATTACCAGCTACCAGCGATTCAGAAAGAGCATCTAGGTTGCATATTTTACAAACCCACTTATTTACAGAAAACAGAAATAAAATTTAGGTAAACGACACTCTTAATGTTAAAAATTGCAATAACTGCACTTTTAACATATATAGTTTGAATTAATATGAATTGTTAATTATGTTATGCAATAAAATATGCATGAATGCAATAAAAAATTTATCAGTGCAATATAGTGTCACTTTTCGTAGAAATAATTGTTTAATAATGGCCTAATTTTTGCATGATCGTAGAAAAAAGACATTTTAATTATTCAAACATAACATAATTAGTTTTGTAGATTAGATTAAACTGTCTTTATAATTTTATCCAATTAGAGAACAAAGTCAAATATATCTATCTTCTCCACACTGATATCTTAGCAAAAACGAAGTACATATGATTCTGTAATTTTTCCACTCATCACTAAATTCTGTTCGATGAGAGATTGCAGTGTAGTTGTATAGGACGTATTTTATTATGATTCTGATTGGTCAACCGGCATATTAAACTATAGACATGTTTACAAAAATTGAGACACTGACATCACTGCACCAAATTTATTGTTTCACATTTTTATAAATATTGATTTTCAATTTTCAATAAAAAATAGCCCAGGTCTACAACTGGTAACATTCGAGCCGACTTGGGTTATTTAATGCAAATACGTACATTTGCCAATACTTTCAGGTATTTAATAAAAGCAACCACAAGGAGTGTCATACAACAGTGTCAACAAACACGCAATGAAGCAGCTGGAGCAGTGTTGTCAGACGTAATATAATGAAAACTGGAGAAATAATACAAAAAAGCTGGTGATAGCTCAAAATTGCTTCTTTTATTGCAAAATTGTGTTATTGTAAATTTATGTATTTTTTTTATATTTGAGAAAGGCATTTTGAATCTTATGCGTAGAAACATACGGCCTGAAGTAAGACTTACGAGAAGATGTTATCGTGTATGTAGGGTTTCTTGTGGTTCTGACAAAAATGTAGAACTAACCAATCATAAGAATCTGGAAAACTCGATATAAAATAGTGGAAGGGGTATTGGCGCGCGTTTTAAAATTATAAATAAAAATAAATAAATATATCATCACGCCTTTTACCCATTACTGGGTGTGGCACTCTGCCTAAGCAGATCTCGGTAAGTGATATATTTTGTTGCGTGAAATGCGGTTACCAGCTGTCAAATCACGGCCCTCAAAGATATTAGTGGAGAGGGAGCCACAGGGGTAGATTTTTAAAATGGTGAAAATTGTTTGTCGGCTGTGGGGATCGAACATACATGAAAATAAAAAAATATATATTTCAAACCATAGATAATATTTCTATATTATATTTCAAAACACTAAAAAATTAAATTATACAAGACAATTTTATTTGATATTTTGATTTAAAAATATAAAATTTTACTTACAATTTTATTATATACACTAAATTAATTTATTCCATTTTATAAAAAAAAAAACTTTTTTAGTTAGGATATATGTACAAAAAACAAACTTTTACCTGGATTTAATTACGTAAAATAAATTCATTAATACACAAACGACGACGTTTCAAGATTAAGAGTTGATTCCATTATCAAACCATAACTGACTATAAAAAATTGTTAAAAGAACAAAAAATCGTCAAATTCAACAATTTTTAATCTTCGGATTTTACAGCAATAAATTAAACATAATCTGGAAAACAACACATCTGTCGTATGATTTGTATCTTTTAGAAAGTCAAAAATACAATGTGAAATCTGGTCCTGGGCGATCTTATCTAGGAATATGATACGAGAAATATATATGTAATTTTGACTTTAGAATCGCAGTTCTCATGTATTTTCTAATCATGTAAACGCTTCAATTGAACAAAATACATGTATGCACTATCAGAGTTGTAGATGCTTTATTTATATATCCTAATATGAACATAACTTTATTTACAAGCCTTTCTGATTATAAGTTTATGTATTCTCAATTTTGCATCGACGAGATATATTTGTTATGTTTTATTTAATCATTCATCTTATAATCTGTAAGCAATATAACAAAAATATAAAATTTGCCAATTTTTAATGTGTAACTGATACAGTCGTTTACCGGTATCAAAATGGAATGTGCGGACTTTGAAAATTTGCAAAAATATTTAACAACTATTGGCACCTTAACATATATGCCGATTCCTCTAATATTTAAATCAATTTACAAAATTTATCTCACATGCCTAGAAATTAAAATTCAAAGTCGAGACCGAGAAGAGGCCAGCATGGAATCTCGATTATTTTAATAGACTGTTAACCACTTTTGTATTACCTTTTTATTTGAATGTTTAAGTAATTATAAGACTATAATTTCAATTCTGGTGTGAAAATTTTGTACATTACGCGAGATACAATTGTTTCAAGTTCAAATATTAGATTATGAAGTCATAAAATTGAGGAAATAGTGGTATTTTTAATTATACTATATTTTAATCGTGTTTGTTTGCAGTACAATTCATATAAAAACTAAAATGTTAAATATTTAAATTTATAACTTAAATAAATTAAAATAAGTATAGATTTTAAAATAATAAAAACAGTAACTACTGTGCTGCTATTGGTGTATTTGATCGTGTCACAATGAAAATCTGTATCAGAATGCAAATCTGATAATACATATTTAATAAGTAAATTTAAACATGGAAGTAAAACATAATTATTTATTGACCTAGTGTGAAAAGTGTCATTTTATTGCAATAGTGGGAAACTTGCAAAATAAGCCGAAGATAATACGATCCATCTTTACCTAGCTATACTAATTTTAATAATTACTTTTCAAATCTCAAAACATTTATTTCAACTTAAGTTATAGTAAAATTTGTTTCGTAGCAGCTAAACATTATATCGCAAGCTGTGCGATTGTAGAAAAATAGTTATTTATGCAAATTGTGTCTTTATTACAACCATGACTTCCCATTTGTGCATAAAGTTACACTTTTAATACTAATTGCGTAAACTATATTTTCTGTAATTTGTTTTTAAACTATTATAATAATTTTACTAATTACATTGAAATGTCAAAAATCTTAATTTTGTAGGTTGTATTGCCCATCTTCTAAATATAAAAAACATTTGTATTTGCTCATATTATATTCCTGCTTTAAATAATTTTTAAAATCACTTTAAATCACATTAAATCGTCTTTAGAATCGCATTAAATCATAAACGGTTTTTCGATAGAATGCAAAAATTATTGAATTAGAAGTTGATTTTCTAAGTGCAAATGTCGGTAGTCACATACTTAACTAGGTCTTAAATAGAATACCTCTCCCATCTGCGGGTCGAAATAATATCCCCACAAAATATTGATTTTTGGTTATTTATTAGAATAATAAATCAAACAATAGTTCTTAATTATCTTAGAATTTTAAGTTCTTCGATAATATTTTATATTTTTTGTTTAACAATCGTAAATAATGACATCATTATTATGTAGTACGGCCAACATTAAAAAAAAAAGTCCATGCTTAGAGGGGGTCATTTTCTATATCTATTTTATTAACAGTTTGCTTAAAAAATATTTTTATGTTAGCAGGTTTACCGTTTCAGATGCATTTCAATATATCTATTACCTTCTAAAATAATAAAATAATTTTTTGTGACAAAATCAAAGAATCCCATGGTTAAACAAAAGAAAAAATAGTAATGAAATAAATTTGTGAAGGTGAGGTGTGGATTTGAGACCCGGGTTCGATTCCCACAGCCGACAAACAATTTCCGCCAATTTAAATCTACCCTTATGGCTTCCCCTTTACTAACGTCTTTGGGGGCCGTAATTTGATGGCTGGTAACCGCACTTCACGCGAAGAAATGTATCACTTCCCGAAATCTGCTACGGCAAAGTGCCGAAGCCAATAATAGGTAAAAGGGGTGATGATATATTTTTTTAAATTTATATTTATTAATAAAAAATAAATATATCATCACGTCATTTACCCAGTATTGGGTGTGGCACTCTGCCTAAGCAGATTTCGGTAAGTGATATATTTTTCGCGTGAAGTGTGGTTACCAGCCGTCAAATCACGGCCCTCAAAGATATTAGTGGTGAGGGAGCCACAGGGGTAGATTTAAATTGGTGATAATTGTTGGTCGGCTGTGGGGATCGAACAAGAGTTCTCAAGATCCACAGGCCGACTCGATACCACTGAGTCACCTACCCCATATTTATATATATATATATACAGGGTGAGTCTGGGAAGACGCCCCCCCCCCTTTAACTTTTTTATTATGAGTAATAGAAAAAAATGGTTCATATGAAAGTTTTATTATTTTAAATATACTATTTGTTGGCAGATGTAGATATTTTTTATAAAGTCAGGTTTACAAGATACGACTATCAACTTTTATTTTTTAAATAGCAACCTATAATTATTTTACTAAAATAAAAACCGCCATTTTTTCTCTTTTCAACGATGTATTACTTGTCATAAATGTATATGAAAAAAATAAAATAAGACATCAGAATTCGTCTACCAAGATATCTGAATTTTTTGTATTGCTATGTTACCGAAAAATAAATATTGTTTACATTCCGCAAAACGCTACAAACGAAGTTGTCACCGAATTATTTGAATTGTAAAAAATGAGCGATTGCGACTTAAACCCATCTGATATTGAAGAGGCTGCTTCCTCTGTAATATCTTCATTGTTACCAATTAAGTCAAAGGAGAAATATGAGATTGCCTATGTCCGATTTGACCAATGGTGCGGTGAAAATAAAGTGAGAAACATCAACGAGAAGATATTGTTGGCTTATTTTCAATGGAAATCTGGCACTCAGAAATCTTCTTCATTATGGACTAATTATTCGATGTTGAGGACTGTGATATCCATGCGAAAAAATATAGACATCAGTAAATACACTAACCTAATCGCCTTCTTGAAGAGAAAACCTGAAGGATACAAAGCGAAGAAAGCTAAAGTTTTATAAAACAAACACTTGTCTGTGCCACACTCAGTAATGGATAAAAGGCGTGATGATATATTTATTTATTTATTTTTTATAGAATGTTTTTCATAATATTCTCCTGCAGACTCTCGAAATGATTTATAATTACTGCCAACAATGAAACCGACTCGTGAATGTTTTTATTTAATTATTTAAATTTTAACAACTTGCCGAACAAATTCATAATTCATATTGGTGTCTAGAGTGTTGTACTGAACTTATTTTTAAATAAAATTATTTCCTGTATTTAAAATTAAAGGTATTTTACTCTTGGGCAACTTTTAAAATTTTGTGTTTTCTAGTCGCATATGTAAAACAATTTTTTTTTCAAGTTAGAAGACATGCAGAGAGACTTTTTTCAATCACTCAGTATAATAAGTTTAAAAAAATATATTGGATTAATACGACAAATGTTATAATTATTGATACTTTATGGGGTAGGTGGCGCAGTGGTATCGAGTCGGCCTGTGGATCTTGAGAGCCTTGGTTCGATGCCCACAGCCGACAAACAATTTTCACCAAATTAAATTTACCCCTGTGGCTCCCCCACCACTAATATCTTTGGGGGCTGTGATTTGACGGCTGGTAACCGCACCTCACGCGAAAAAATATATCACTTACCGAGATCTGCTTAGGCAGAGTGCCACACCCAGTATTGGGTGAAAGGCGTGATGATATATATTTATTTATATACTTTCCAATCAGATATTGATGAGTTTTTGGAAGTAGTTATTCACCTTTTAACCTTAAATGCTTATACTTTTGAATACGATAGTAAATATTTTATACACAATAACAACACTATTTTCAATTTTAATCTTTTATCTTTTACAATTTCATGTGTAGGTATACGTTAAGAGTTTATCTAGATTGGATAAAAATATCTATGAGATAGACCTGACATCTGACCTGACATTATCAGAACAAAAAAAATAATTTATATTCTAGAGCTAATATCATTTTTATCCTTCAATGTCTATTTGAAATTCTGTTTAATTTAAGATTAAGATTATTCTATACGTAGTATACGAATATTTACCTTAATTTGAAACGATTTTTTTTTAAAATAATGTAAGAATAATAATGAAGAATATGTCTTCTTGAATATTTAACTTCATTTTTACGCCCGAGTATGGACAATAAAATAATATAAAAAATGTTTTTTTTTATATTGAGAGTAGACAGATTTATCAAGTAAATAAAATATTATTATTATTAGATTTGTTATTATATGGAAAATAATTATATTTACATGCAGTCGAGGCTAACTAAATTTATATTTTCATTATTTATTTATTTATTCATTCGAACAGGCAATCGCCCAAAAATACAATATGTGCGTATAAGTAGTACGACTTTACATATTTCATTTCACATGTAACATAGGATACAGGTCATTTCTCAGGAGAAATCATTTAATAGCATATATTTGGTTAAGTCTATAAATCTGGTTAACGTGGTTGAAATCGATATTACAAATATAATCTAGAATGAAATCGTTTAATGATATACTTAATCGAATATTAGGATGTATGAATAAATTGGTTACGAGTTTGTATGATATATAGTGATTCTTGTTGGATTACTTTACACTGTAAACTTTCAAAACTAATTCTAATGAATTTACACCAATTAAATATTTGTTTTCTACGATTGCTATGAAAAGTAGACAATTACGCTCTCATTTGTCATCGTAAAGTTGAAGTTTTCTGTGGAACAATCGAAAAATATCTTTTTTGCGCGTCTCCAATGGCAACGCGCGAAAAAGATGTTAAATGCGCGCTTATTTCAATAGTTACCAGGGATACAAACAAAACAGAAACTTGTTATATTGACAGTTAACAGAATGAACTTATTTCCAATACGTTTAAGATGCAATCGTAGAAAAACTGATGTGTGCATCACGAGTGTAAAGTGTCTTTGTTCCTCTTCCACTATTACCGTGTTCGAGTAACATAGAATCACTTTAAGCTCTTAATACTCAAATAACTATATCTTTCTTGAACGAATTCGCATGATAGACGCCGCGAAATCTGTAAAAAGGTTGTTTTTTAACTTTGATTTGATCTAACTATTCTGCTCAAAATCTTGTTATACTGCAAATGGCGGAGTACCCCTACCACTTGCCTCACTCTGATCACAGATGTCAGTCATCCAGATAAATATGTAATATCCTTGATTAATATACTGGATGTTTCTATACCTCTCCACGAAACCTCAATGACATATATAGTTTCATATACTGATTAAAGAACAAAAAGAATTATTTAGAAATTCGCAAAACTTAGGATATTTAATTCCTAGCGAACATTTTTAGTGTCACTGGTTTAATAGTACATTTAATTAAAAAAATAAAATTAAGGCATTACACCAGGTACCTACATAATAACTAATTAATAAATCATTATTTGTAGACAGTGTTTATACTATTATTTCATGGGAACGCACGCAACTCTGTTTAGCGAGCACAGCTTTATGCAGATGCATAATTATGAAACACAATAAAATGAGAATACCTAAGATGGCGGATTTAGCAAAGATCCGAACCAAAATATAGTGGTTACATGTTCAAACTATTACCCAATAGATCAATTTTTTTAAAATTGTTCAGTACTAGGAAAATGTATACACCGCAATATTTACAGGACAACAAGCTGATTTAGACATTGTGTAATTAATGTAATGTTCCGTTATACCAATGCAATGTATAGTCTTCAAGTTTATGATGAAAAAAATTAATGCTTTGAATGCCAAGATATTTATTTAGGGTAATTTTCATTAGGATATTTTTAGAACGATTAATAACTTGTTTAAATTTATTGGTACATATAAACCTGCTAAATGATTAAATTTTATTTTAATTTTCACAGTAGTGAAATATTGAAGTTGAAGGTAACTTGGATTCATGCAAGTTTATTATTGAGTTGTGCTATACTTTAATATGGAATATATGGGGCATAGATATTGTATTCGGCGAAGAACCGATACATGTATACATGTAAATATTAAAATAATTATTATTTTAATGTTCGGAATAATAAATAAATTTAGGTCGCTCCGGAGTATAAGCGAAAACTTTCAAAAATGCTATAAACTTATCCGCTCTTCTAATAGACCAAATTTATTCAAATTTTACATAACGAATGATTATATAAATATATTAACATTTGTCAGTCAGTTTTTTGATAAAGTTTATAATAAACAAGATACACTCATTTTTGTGTTTCAACATTATCAAACTTTTCACAGATTACAGAGCATTTCAATATACAATTTGTATATGAAATGAAAGATTATGAAAAAATAAAACTTTCTGTCAGTCAAATTTGTTTTAAAATGTCCCGTTCTAGAGAAAACTCTACATTTGTTTTCGATCATATTTTTATGTTTTAATTCCCAAATGTACAAAACTATGCAACCAAACTAACATCTTGTGCTCTCGCAGCGACGATAATTTGAAAGCAGGTATATATTTATTGCGAGGTAACCATAAACTTTTACCACTATGATCACAGAATAGTTTTTGTCAAAAATAGTCTGAAGACCAACGATATTCCTAGCAAATATGCTCTGGAAAAATAAATCGAGGATTAACTAATTTGCGCAACAAAAATGTTGATAAAAATGTACTGGTTTTGTAACCATTATTTCTTCCCAAAATACAGAATTATGTTTTATTATTTCAATATATATGTCAATATTAGTGTAAATTATACATATTTCTATTTGAAATATTTAATTGGTCCTGTATCTGGTAGAAAAACAATATCGGTTTTTTACGATTGCTATGAAAAGTTGACAATTACGCTCTCATTTGTCATCGTAAAGTTGACGTTTTCAGAGAAAGAATCGAAAAATATCTGTCGCGCGTTGTCGTTGGAGAGACAAAAAAAAGGGCGAGGCGGTAACATGTTTTCGCCTTTCTTCCTTCTAAAGCTGATCAGTAAACTGGCCAATAGTGTGTTGGAGAATATAATTTCGGTCAGCATTTTTAATAATATTAAAAATATTTTTCTTCTCTTTTTCATATTCTTCGTTGCTCATATCAGGTTCCGGATTTTTGGCATTTGGACTATAATTAATAGCTGGGTGATTAATAACATGTATTTTTTTGAGATATCCGCGGTTTCAGCTTGCACTTAATTTATTTGTCTTTTTCTGTATACAGCAGTGTATATTTTCCAACTTTACGTTCCATACCTACTTGAATTTTTTTAAGAAAACTTTCGAATTCATGGAAACAACAGCCATTTCATAACAACTAATTTATTGACATTCGATGTTATCTCTGAATTTTCAGGGTGAATTTTATTTTCTATGCTACAAATATTACACTTGAATTTAAAAATACTTTTCAATAATTATTTATGTCGAAAAAAAAAACACTCGATATCAAGATGTTTTATAGATTTTAGATCAATGAAAGAGTATTGTATATCAATGATTCTTCTACCGCAAATTTTATCGTCATTCATTTTAGAAGATTCTACTTCTATTACAAAATTCTTCGACAAGAAAAATAAATGAGTACAATAGTTATTTTTTTACGATTGCTATGATAAGTTGACAATTACGCTCTCATTTGTCATCGTAAAGTTGAAGTTGTCTGTGGAACAATCGAAAAATATCTTTTTTGCTCGTCTCCAATGAAACGCGCGCTTTTCCGATGGTAACGAGCGAAAAAGATATTAAATGCGCGCTTATTTCAACAGTTACTAGGGATACAAAGAAAATAGAAACTTGTCATATTGACAGTCGTCAGAACAAATTTATTTTCAGTATGCATACGTTTTTTAATAATTTTAAGATGCAATCGCAGAAAAAAATTATGCTGTCATCTACCGGTAAGGTTCCACACATAGCAAACCTGGAATTACTGTCGATTCAGACTACGATCGGCTGATGCGGACATATATGTAGCCACGCCCACTTTTCCTGTTTTGTAGAATCGAAGGATGAGGACAAAGCGCCAAATATAAATTCTTTGACACATGTAGAATCGGCTGATGCAGATTCTGTTCAATTATAATTTGTTGCAATGGATTCAGTTGCTGACGGCATTCCCTCTCACACTAGTAAATGGATATCTGCTTTTTATTCTGGCTTGTTTTGTTTTAGTAACTACAACTGACATTTACGAACATTTACTAGACACTGGACCGGTGTTCGCTTGGTTATGTTGCATACAGATTGAGATTATAACCAACACGTTGTCTACGTACAGTTTACGATGATTAATCCATAATTCAGACCAGTCAATGAGTAGTTTATTTGAGGGATTTGGCATACTGCAAAACTCTGAAATTCATCCCAATTATTGCGGTTTTATTATATTTGTATTGGTGTTGGACTCGCCTGTAATTGTATTCTGTTTTCTTATTTTGTTTAGAATATTCTTTGTTTTCAAGATAGCTTATTTTCTTGAAGATTACTTTCGTGTATCGGGTCATTACTTAATAGTTATTGCTTTACTCGTACTCGTCTTATTTATGTGGCATAATATGTATTCGCTTCAAATTTAATTTTACAATCATATAGTTATTTTTATATTAAGTGCGCGAAATGAGTGTTGTTTTGTTGCGTGTGAGAATGTTACTTTTAGTCGAAACCGAAGGACGAGACGAAAAAGTCATTCGAACGCCCCAAAAAAAATATAATTTTGCCCACGAGATACAAACAACATTTTTTCAACAACTGTAAATAAAGAATAATATTTTAATTATTGATTTATTTAAGTAAATTGAAGGAAAACAATCAACATTAATATGAATTTGTTAATATTGATGTGTTGTAACTAATGAAATCTGACAACAAATAATTTGGGAGCGTGCGCGAGATACTCATTTTGCGCACTAGGGTGCAAAATAATGCGCAGAATACGCGTTGTCATGGTAATGTAAATGATGAAAAAATCACTTACTGCTCGTATTGATATTAGTGAAAAAGAATTAACATTTTTTGACAATTGTAGAAAGTAGTTATTTGTGTATTAAGAGCGTAAAGTGATTCTTTGTTACTCGAACACGGTAATTGCAGCGCGAGCCGAAAGCGAGAGCGGCAGTAGTGGAAGAGGAAAGTACTGAAAATAAATTCGTTCTGTCAATTGTCAATATGACAAGTTTCTGGTTTGTTTGTATCCCTGGTAAATATTTAAATAAACGCACATTTAATATCTTTTTCGCGCGTTGCCATTAGAAACGCGCTCATTTAACTTCTTTTTCGCACGTTGCCATTGGAAACGCGCTCATTTAACGTCTTTTTCGCACGTTGCCACTGCAGACGCGCAAAAAAGAAAACGTCAACTTTACGATGACAAATGAGAGTGTAATTGTCAACTTTTCATAGCAATCGTAGAATAAAAGTATTTAACATCACAGTACAAAAGTAAATGTAACTACTGGCTATACTGGAGCCGTACTTACCTAGTTGCAGACCTACTTATTTTTACCGCAGAGAAGAATAAAATAAATAATAATAATATTTTTGTTACTATGTGACTCTTGAGGTGAATACCTCAACAAGTTTTTTTAATTTGGAATTTTGCAATTGACTTCAATTATGTTACCCTTCATTCTAAAATTTAAATTGTTAATTGTTATTTCATACTAAAATTGCTTGATAATGGCCCAAATATTGGCCGAAACGTCGCCTTCTTAGGTTAATAAAAAAGGTTTTAATAATGAATAACTAATTTTACCTTTGTAATTTCAATTAAAGCCTGAAATCAAAGTGCTATTAAAAACAAATTAAAAATAATAATAACAGGCTACAAATTTTAGTTTAATAATAATAAGAATAATCAAAACAATGGAATTTAAATATTAAGTAATTGCTATTGTACTTAGTTTCTAATATAAATATACAAACAGTAAGTATTTTAAGCAATACTAATAAGTTTTTGATAACATTTTCATGACATGTCTTTAGTTTGTATATTTCTAGAAGGATAATAAAATTAGCAACTAATTAATTTTTGTCGAGAATCATTTCCGATTGGTTTAGTTATATTTTTTTCTGAGTTCTCCTAGTGATGAGAACTTGTTGATCGAGTCAGGGCCGTCTTTACCCGGGGGCTCAAGGGGTGCGGGCGCACCCGGGCGCAGAGTCCTAGGGGCGCACACAAGCCGAGCGCTAGAAATTTCGATATTTCATTAAACCCTAAGTCATTCAATAACAACGTCATTGTACCGTTTCGTACACAAAATAAAAATATAGACACCAATAATAAATTATGTTATTAAACACACCTCATACCGCTTTCGGCATTTGTTATACCGCTCACAATGTACAAGTTAAAATAGCTCTTAGTACTACACACCTAACAATTACCGAAACTGCTCGTCCACGTCCCCGAAAAAGACATTTTAATTACGAAGCTACAGAGGAGCCCATTTATTAAATTGATATTACGTGAATTTTCAAATTTAATTTCTGCAGTTATGAAGTAGTCAAAATGAATTTTGTTTATTGATTCGGATGTATAATTTTATGCTTTACAACATTTATATGAAACATTTTTTCCTAAAATTATTAGGGAAGCAATGCGCACGGGAAAACTGATTTGCCATGTTAAACGCCTATGTTTCACTTTTCGTGTTTTAATAAATTGCAAAATCAAAAACATAATTGGCGCAGTCGGTAGGATAGCCGACAAGAATCCAGTGAGTGAAAATAAACCTCGTAAGTCTGTGAAACGCTTGTCGAAAATTTTCAAATTTTCACAAGAGCTATCCGAACATCATCTACGATCTTCAAACGACCTAAACAGTGGTCGCACCAGGGTCTAACCACGACCCATCTTTACACATCGAGAACGTCATTCCGATACTACGAGACACCACCTCAACGTGAATCCAGCTCTGCAATCAGATCCACCAATCCAATCGATCTACGAGCTGCGTGACAGAAACACAATTTCCGCCCACTTGAAGCGCATCAAGACCAGCACTACTATGAAAACAGCAGCCTACTTCACGATACTCTTACTGTAAGTCCACTTTCATAGTAGATAAAAATATTTTGCCGGTCGTAACAATCGGTCTGTGACTAAATACTGTTACACAAATTAACACAAGGGTTTTGTGGAACGGCTAACGCTGTTAGGAAACAAAACGAGCCCCGACACAAGGCAAAACATACAATTACACATTGTAATAATCATTAAATGTTAATATATGTCTTCCGACGAAGATATTGAAAGAATACCTAACAAATTGTATACAATTCCGGTTACACTTAAACCAAGTATATTAGGTAGTAGTAGCAAAGTCAAACAACCTGTTACTGGAAATATAAATACACCCTTAACATATCCAATACAAGAATTAAACAACTGTCAATTAGAATTAAACATGGCAACCGCAACGATTGCAGATATCAGAAACTTCATCGATGGAGTGCCTGAGTATAATGGAGAAATAAAATCTCTCCCTAGATTTATAAAAGAAGTCGACAACTTCTATGCAATAATGAATTCACTAAATTTATCCCAAATACAAAAAACATATTGTTTTTCTATGTTACAAAAGAAATTCATCGACAAAGCTAAAGACATATTAGATACTCAAGAATTCACATCTTGGAACGATATCAAATTGCACCTTCAAACTAACTTTGAAGACAAAAGTACTTATAATACACTGCTATTAACAACAATTAAAATCACACAAATAGAAAATAACATAAATGATACTCTAAAGAAATTTAAAGATTTATACCAGAGAATGACTTCCAAAATTCAATTATTACCGTACGAACAATACGGAAGACAATGTTTAATAGTCGAAACTCAAAAAACAGTAGTCGCTCATTTTATTTCATTATTACCTATGAACTTTAGAGCCTCATTTATAAGTAAAAATCCGCAAACACTCGACGTTTGCGAACAACTTTTAACAAACGAATACAATTCAATGCAATTACACAGATCACCCATGAATAGAATATCACCTCAAAATACACAACAAAAATCACAAAGACATTTTAATCCCCCACCACAGAAATTTCCATCACAACAATTTCCTTCACACCCATTTAACCCTCAGTTCTCACGCCCTTCAGGACCACACACATTCGCTAGACAAAATATTAAAAATGGCATAGAAACACGACGCGATTTTAAACCAATTCCCATGTCCGGTATGACAAAATCAACAATACCAATGTCCACACAAACTATAAAACGAAATTACGCTTTAGAAATGCAAAACGACATAGAGACTAATAGCGACGAAACTCCGAACGAACAAGAATTAAACAACCAAGACGAAACTTTTGAAAATCAATCTTTTTTAGATTACGACCTAGAACAGACAGAAGAAAATACGTAATGCTGTCTAATATAAAAACAATCCCAATAATTCAATTCCAAAATTTTAAAATCCTTATCGATTCAGGATCAGATATTAACTTAATAACAGAACAAACTGTAAAACAAAATAATATGAAAATTTTAGAAGAATTTTTAACCTTTAGAACCGCAACAAATACAGTGAAATGTAACAAATATGTTGGAATTAAAATATTTAATAAAAAGTATAAATTTTTCATTCTAAATTTCCATGTAAATTGTAACTTATTATTCGGAACAGAAATACTACGTGAAACAAATACTATTATAAATTTCTCGGAAGATGTGATTCAAATGAAACAGATGAAATTTAATATTCAAAACCTGAGTAAGCAGAATAATGAAACTTACGTACAAATACGTGACGAACACTTACAATCAGACATAAAAGACAAATTATATAATTTATTAGAACAATATGATTCACTTTTTCCAAAAGAAAACGAGATATTGACATTCACAAATAAAATACAACACAAAATTTACACTTCAGATGACATCCCTATATACTCAAAAAACTACAGACTCCCGCAGATTTACGAACACGACATCGAAGAACATATTCAAACTATGTTAAACACAGGGGTCATACAAAAATCAAGAAGTCCATATAACTCGCCCATATGGATCGTACCGAAAAAAGCGGATGCCTCAGGCAAACAAAAAACCAGACTAGTAATTGACTTTCGGAAACTAAATCAAAAAACGAAAGAAGACAAATTCCCCATACCAAACATTGACACACTTTTTGACAAAATAAATAAACCAAAATACTTTACTACACTTGATCTACATTCGGGATTCCAGCAAATACTCGTTGACAAGAATGACAGAGAAAAAACAGCCTTCAGCACAACTTCAGGACATTACGAATTTCTGCGTATGCCCTTCGGTCTAATTAACGCCCCTGCAACATTTCAAAGATGCATGAATGAAATATTACAAGATTTAATTGGTAAAATATGCCTTGTATACTTAGATGACATCATAATTTTTGGCAATACCGAACAGGAACATTTAGAAAACATTAAAACAGTTTTTGAATATTTAAAACAGGCAAACCTTAAAATACAATTAGACAAATCAGAGTTTTTCAAGACAGAAGTCGAATATTTAGGATTTGTAATTTCAAATGAAGGCCTTAAGCCAAATACAAAAAAAATAGAAGTGATACAAAATATTCAAATTCTGAAAACAATAAAAGAGATCAAATCATTTTTAGGCAAGCTTTCCTGGTATCGTAGATTCATCCCAAATTTTTCAAAATTAACCAAACCTTTTACAAACTGTCTACGCAAAGGCTCAATAATAGATATACACAATGACGAATATAAAGAATGTTTTATGAAAATGAAAGAACTAATTACAAACCCACCAATACTCGCATTCCCTGATTTTAACAAAAAATTTATACTAACCACCGATGCTTCCGACTATGCAATGGGTGCCGTACTCTCTCAAAATCATAATTTACAGGAAAAACCACTCGCCTATGCATCTAAAACCTTTAACTCACAAGAACAAAATTACTCTACGATTGAGAAAGAATTGAAAGCGATAGTATGGTCTATTCAAAATTTTAAACCCTATCTTTACGGAAGGAAATTTATAATACGCACCGATCACAGACCACTGGTCTGGCTCTTCAATATGAAGAACGCGAACCAGAAGCTGATGCGATGGAAGATCGAACTCAGCGAATATAATTTCGAAGTAGAATATATAGCTGGAGAAACGAATAAAATCGCAGACTTCTTAAGCAGAATTAGAAATAAATTAAAAATTAATCATAAAATAGGCGACGTAACAACAACCCCTATCTTTGCACACTGTATTTCAAAAGATTATAAATTCGGCAAGGGATTAGCAAAACAAGTTGATGATCAATTTAAAAGTAAATGTTTTTGTATGAATAAATTACCAAACAAAATTATAATTCAAAATGAATATAATAAACAAATCTTTCACTTATTTTCAAAAGAATCATCCCGCGATAGATGTAACACAAAATTATTAAAACAATCATTAACGCAATTACGTGACTACTTAATTAAAAACGATATACATGAAATCAACATCCCTTATCTATCATGCGGATTGGATAGATTACCTAAGCAAGAATTGAACAAAATTTTAACTTCAATATTCGAGAATACTTGTATACAAATTAACATTTATTCGCTACCCCAAAATTTTGTATTAAGTGACGAATTAGAATCAAGAATTGAGTTAGAAAAAATTCTAGACCAAGATGACGATTCAATAAGAAATATAATCAGTACACAAGACGATGTTGAAACCATACATTCTGCCCAAGAACACCCCGTTAACGGTTTAAAAATCCTAGAAAATAGAATAAACATAGCGGATAACCAAATTATATTCTCTTTCGATCAAAAGTATGACGTAAAAATTACACGCCTTTTTAGTAACAAAAAACAACGACTAACGGTCACTATTGAAGAGAGTAAAGCAGAAAATCAACTTCGAGAATTCATAAAAAATTATATTATACTTAAAGTTAGATATTATTGCATATGCAATGATAAAATATTTAAATTTTGAAACCAGCTTATTCAAAAGGACTTTGAAACAAATAGTATTAATATCATTAAAGTTAACAAAGAAGTAGAGGACATAGAGCAATTAGATGAACAAAATGAAATCGTATATCTATATCATATAGGTAAAACAAATCACCGCGGAATCATGGAAACTTATAACAAACTAAAAGAAAAGTACTATTGGCCTAAAATGATAGACACCATCACCGCATTTATAAATAACTGCCAAACATGCAAAGAATGTAAATATGACAGAAAACCTATACAACTCACTGACAATCTCACTGAAACACCTGAACGACCTTTTGAAATTATAAATACTGACTTATTAACCCTTGACGGACAATATTACCTAACAATCTATGATCAATTCTCAAAATATGCACAGGCATACCCCATTAAAACAAAAGAAAGTAAGAATATAGTGAAAATCTTGGAAACATTTATTAGAATCAAAATTCCCCCCAAAAAATTAATATGCGATCAAGGCTGTGAATTTAATAACGTATCCCTACGAACATTTTGTCATAATAACCAGATAAAGTTACACATAACATCAGCATCACCCAAAATCGAATGCGATTGAAAGATTTCATTCGACATTAATCGAACATTTAAGAATTAAAACACGAAATTGCAAACTGAAACCCCTAGAAGAATTAGTTAATGACTGCATCTTCGCATACAATAATTCAATCCAATCTACTACCAATATGACACCAAACGAAGTACTTTATGGTAAAGATTATACAAACTTAAGACCGAGAGAAAACATACAAAATAAATTAGAAAATTACGTAGGAAAACGACAAAAAGAAATAGAACAAATAAAAATTAATATTAATAAAGAAAAACAAAAACGTTATAAAGATCCTAAAGAAAATAATAAAATTGATAAACTAAAAAATCTTACGGAGGCTTATATAAAACAGAACCCTCGTTTAATAACTAAATTTAAAAAACCATTATACGTTAAAACAAAGATTAAAAATTATAATGATAAATATAAAACAATAAATGCTAAAGACAAATTAAGAGAGCGAAAAGTAAAAATTGATAGAATCAAAATTTAATTGTTTCTGAATCTGTCATGGATTCGCGGATGAAAAAAATATTACAAGTAATCCCGGCTTTTTATTACATACCATTGGGGAGTGCTACCTAAAAGAAAACGAACAACTACATTATTTTTACAACGATATAAATCCCATATATGATGAATATTTAAAATTAAAACAAATCGTTAATAAGGAAATAAAACAGTTAACAAATGAAACGTTCCTAACCGAAAATGGTAAAATTGTAAATTATATGTTCAGAGAGTTGGAATTAAACGTAATTAAATTATTTAACAAACGAAATAAAAGAGGATTAATTAATGGACTCGGATCCATTATAAAATCTATAAGCGGAAATTTAGACGCCACTGACGAGGAACGTTACAACACAATATTAGAACAACTCAGCAATAATCAGAAGACACTACAAACACAAGCAAACGAAGTCCTGCATCAACAACCAAACACTCACAGATAAGTTTAACAAAGATATGCAAACTATAAACCTCAACGAGAATGAATTACGAAATTCACTGAATGAAATCTTAGCCATAATTAAAACGGAAAAGAACTGGAAAACACTCATACACACCGAGGTACAGATTAACAAAATATTAATCTACATTCAACGACTCAAAAACATCGTCGATAACGTTATAAAATCATTAGAATTCTGCTCATTAAATCAATTAGATATTACAATTATAGACCTCGACAGTCTTCTAAACATTACACAAAACCCGAATATCCTTCAAATGATTGAAACAATATATGTCACATGTACACTACAAGATAACAAAATACATATCCTTTTAGCTGTCCCAAACTACACAAATGGTCTACACAAAATACAACAATTCACTCCCACACCATACTATGACTCCTCATATAAACAAATATTAGAAGATAATACCATGTATATTACACATAATAATAAGTATGTATCTATTAGTAAGTTTATAAATAAGAAATATTGTATCTCAAATTATAACCCTATAAACAGTTGTATTAATAATATATTAAATAAGCAAGTATATGATGATTGTTTAAGTGAGGAAATTACAACAAAGAATTATATTTCTCAAATACCATTCACAAATAAAGTAATAATTTTCTCACCAAACCCGCAAAAATTAGAGTTTAACTGTGGAAACAATTATAAATATAAACAATTGCAGGGTATTTTTCTTAATGACCAAGATACGTGCGCCATAAAAAATTGGCAATTTCAAAAATATAAACCATTATATCAAGAATATATTTTCGATAACTTAAATAACATGGAATTAAAGAAAGTGCCGCAAATTACTAAAGTAAATGAATTAAAATTGAATGTTACACATTTACAAGAAATTGAATCTATCAGACAAATTAGCAATCACCATATACCTACATTTTATATAATCTTCTCTATTATTATAATTATTATTGTATTAATATTATTTAAAAATAAAATATATACTCTTCTTATCAAATGTAAACAAAATAGGATTATTCAACAAAATAATAAGGATCTAGAATTAAACCTCCTAAAATAACATTTTTCTTGATGGGGAGGAATTATGAATCTCGAAACGCTGCAGTTTCGTTATTCGACACTAGAAACAATGTCATTCGTGTTTCTTAGAATAGAAGATAAGAAATATAATAAATAGGAGTAGAGACATGTGTAAGACAGATTGTGTCAACTTGTCTAGCTGGAAGTACGCTAGCTTGTAAATTGTCACGAATAAAATATTGAAAGTTAAAATTTGTTTTTTTTAATAAATTGCAAAATCAAAAACAAAATTTATATATATATATAAACTCGCTACAGAACACATCATCAGAACACACCAGATCACCAAGCAAGCCAAGAATAACATTAGCGATGAAACAGTTACTTTTCGTTGCGATGTTGGCAGTCATAGCCAATGCTAGGGAGTTTCAATTCCTCAACCGCCTGCCTGGAGAGGTGTGGATCGGGTGTCTGGGTAACCTGGGACACGCCAACCTCAACAACGGCGGATGGAGATTAGGAGTCGGATAAAGGGTAAGAATATTAAGAATTTACAAAAATAATCTAATCTAATGAAGAGACAAAATTAGTCAAATACTATATAGATAAATAACCCATTATTGGGTTTACTCTGCAGTAGTAGATTTCTATAAATATGTTAGTGATGGGCGAGCCACATCAGTAATTTTAATGTGGAATTTAATGGAAGCAAGTTTCTTAAATTTGCAAACTTACGAGTACTGAACTATCCAGAACAATGTGTTCAACATTATCATTATCTACTAAATTATAAAATGGCGGTAGATGAAATGACTAGTACTATTTCAAGTGAACTCCATAAACAAAAAAAAGTGAATTAGTTGAATTAATAATTTTGAAACAACTTCCTGTACATTTTAGTGACAATGAAGTTTTTAAAAAATTCATTATATCATGCTTCAAAAACAATAATGAAGTAGAAGATAGCGAAAATTTTACTGACGCAGGTGATAACCTAAGTTTAGTAGCAAAAAATCGTGAATATAATGCAATTAAAGAAAAGTGTGAAATACTTGATAAATTAAATTACCATTTAGAGCAAAGAATAAAAGATCTTGAACTGATTATTAAATTAAGTAATATTGACAAACTCAATAGTGCCAAGGTGAATCAAAAACAGTCGGTAATTCAACGTGAACAACAGTTGTCGACATCTACGATTGAGAAGAGCAACAACAAAAATAAACAACTGACAAAATCGGTAACGCAACAACCTGTTGTAGCAAACGGTAATCAAAATAACAATAATAAACAAACTAACTTAAATAGTAAAAACAATTCAGCAAACTCCAGCGTAATAATAGGAAATAGTGTTAATAACTTATCTGTTCGCAGTGCGAATAAATATGCTTGGTTGCATGTTAGCATGGGGTGCCAAGTGCATTATAAAACATGGCAACCGCCCGAAAGGTATGTGAATAAGAGATGGCAGTGCGATCAGGGGCTGCGAACAACAGATGGCATTACAGTCGCAGTATCTTATTCAACATATCTTGTTCCTTCGTTTTTCAGTTGAAACTATGTTCTCTGGTTGACTTTGCGAAAGACTTATAAAGTTCTAAATTTATTTGTTTTATTTTTCTATTTTTATCGCTATGCCTGGAGTCACATGTCAATATTTTTATTGCTATAAAAGCAGACAAAATTCACCAGGGCTTAGAATGTATCATTTTCCTGTGAACGATAAAAACCGGATTCATAAATGGATTGCAAATTCAGGTAAATTATGTTGTCATAAATTTTAATATTGAATTGTATGTAATTTTTTTTTTTGTATAAGTAATGAAAAGGTTGGAATTAAATAAATTTTAGGTAATTTTCTACACATATTTTTCAATTATTTAAAGTTGGCTTTTAGGAAACATGGAAACCTCAACATGCATGGTAACAAGTAAATAAATAAAATATTAGTGTCATTGCGTTGTTAACGAAAAAGTGTTGCTAATGACAATGAGTAAAATCGCATTTTACGCTATTGATACGTATTTAAGAAAATGACTGTTTTCCATTGAGTATAGAAAAATATACTCGTACCTGAAGAATAAATAATTTTTGTATTAAATTGCCTAAATCTCTTCATTATTTTTTAAACTAGTAATTCAATTAATCTTCTCGTAGGTAATTCGAAATTATTATATATTGAAGAGACTAAATTAAAGAACAAATATATTTGTGAACATCATTTTACCGAAGATTGTTTCGTCAATAAAACAAAACACAAATTATACAAATTTGCAGTTCCTGTTCAGTACAAAAGTGCACCAAAAAGTATCAAAGAAGAACTTCCTTCCTCATTACTAAAAGTGAAATCACCAAAGAAAGTTTATGTTCCTAATATAATTCAAGCAAAATCACCAACTATCCATAATTCACCAGTTCCTTCCACTTCAAAGGAAATTGATGATATCATAGATATGTCACCCAAACGACACTTAAAACGGAAATTAAATTTTAACATAGATGATGACACGCCAAGAAAAAAACAATTAAAATTAAAGATAAATACTGGAAGGAAGGCAATAAAAAATAAATTGTCTCAAATATCAAAATTAAAGAAAAAATATAACTTTGCAAGAAAATGTAATACTGTAGAAAATATAATAGATTCATTTCCATTTCCATCCCTACATAGCAAAACACTTGTACAAATGCAAATGAAGAAGAAAAAATATATACAGTGGACAGTAAAAGAAAAAAAATTATCTTTAATGATATTTTATAAATCACCAGCGGCGTATAATTTCATGAGAAATGTAAGAATAAATTTGCCGGCATCCTCTACCATAAGAAGATGGTTAGGATTGTAACAGTAGCCAATCCTACCCGATTGTGCCAATGTAATAGTGGCCAATGTATGTGGCTGTACAAAAACCACTTTGGCAGTGACACGCGAAAAACAGGGCCCAACGGCCTTAATTCGCGCGGAGCCTAACTAATATTAAAGGGAACACTCCCAATAATAGTTCTAAACGTTTTAACGAACAATCTCGAAGATGACAGACGAAAGGATATTGGATATTAACAACAAGGGAAATTGTACTTCAACTTCAACCAACCTTAATAGCTGTAGTTGACGGCAGGTTGCTCAGGAGTCATCAGCGGCTGGTGGGTCTCGAAGTCATCTGAGTGTCAACGAATGACAAACACACACATCACACTAAGGTAGTTTGGATAGGTACACTTTCCTCAAGAATCACAACCACTCTTCTATTACGTTTAACACTATTTATTATAAATATGAGATAAATAGTTTACACAACACAGGACAAACAAATACAGAATTTGAGCACTTGCTCGTAATTAAATTATAGCAATATAATTTAATTACTCTTGAACTAAAAACAGTAGTTCAATCAAACTATAAACCAAAATAGTTTGAGACGATGAGTTGAACTTAATCACTAAAGCATTTCTAGCTTTCCCGAGTGATTATCAATCTACTGACCAGGTTCTTCTCAAGAGCTGGAGTCAACTCAATCACTAAAGCAATTCTAGCTTTTCCAAGTGATTATCAAACTTCTGTCTCTGCTCACCCAAAGAGCCGGCGTCACAACTTGACCCGGCACCATCCGAAGAGCTGGCGTCACAACTTGACCCGGCACCATCCGAAGGGCTGGCGTCACAACAGGTGACCCGCCTCCAAAGAGCTCGAGACACTTGAACTAATAACAGTAGTTCGAGACAACTTAACCACTAAAGCATTTTTAGCCTTTACAAGTGATTCACAACAATTTACTGATCAGGCTCTTCCAAAGAGCTTGCGAGATCTTTACTAAACAGGCACCAGCTCATCCGAAGAGCTAGTGAGAACTTTAACAATATCTTACTGACCAGGCACCAGCTCATCCGACGAGCTGGCGAGAACTTTACTAAACAGGCACACCAGCTCATCCGAAGAGCTAGTGAGAACTTTAAACAATATCTTACTGACCAGGCACCAGCTCATCCGACGAGCTGGCGAGAACTAACTAAGCTCGGAGCAACCAGAAGGGTGCTGAGAAACTTACGGGGAGATGCATTAGGTATCTTTATCAATGACTACGTGTCAGATCCTTCTAGAAGGAATAGAATTTGCATCATCTTGTCGGCAGAACAAAGACCTACCGCAGACGCTGAATATGCAAAAGTCAATCTATATTGTTTATAGCTGAGGCAATTATCAATTAAAATAACAATTAATTCCAAGTAATTGAAGCTACAAATATGTTCATTCTAAATCAACAATAATAATTTAGTCTACAACTCATCAGCTAAAAACAATTATGAATGTGCATGATGAAATGCATCAACCGCGATACCGCATTGTTACAGGATCATCAAAATTTAATCCAGGATTCAATCAACTATTGTTCCTTCAATTAGAAAAAAAATTTTCGTCAAGAGAAGAAACATCATGTATACTTTGCTTCGATGAAATGTCAATTATGAATCACTTGCAATATTCTCCAATTATGGATGCGATAGAAGGCGTAGTAGATTTAGATCCAATTGGAAGAAAAGCAGAGATCGACAATTATTGCCTTGTATTTATGATCAGAGCTTTGTATTCATCCTGGAAATTACCACTGGCATACTTTTTATCAAAATCGGGTGTCAATTCAAATGACTTAGTACTTTTAATTCAAACTGTATTATCTAAATTATTTGATATAGGACTGGTGCCCTCCGCTGTAATATGCGACCAAGGAACTAGTAATCAAAGTGCCTTTAAAAAATTAAATATTTCCATTTCTAAACCGTTTATTAAATTGAAAAACGAAAAGATTTTTTTTATATACGACACACCACATTTGTTTAAAAGCTTTAGGAACAATCTTTTAACTGGGGATTTTCTGTGTAACAATAATTTAATTTCATATAAAGATGTCAAAAAAACTTATGAAATAGATAAAAAAAATAAAGAGTCGAACATTGTTAAAACTTACAGATAATCATATTTTTCCCAACTAATTTCAAAAAATGAGCGTAAAAATGGCTGTTCAAGTGTTAAGTAATTCTATGTCAGCGGCAATAAAAACATGTGTGGCTACTAAAGAATTAGAATCAGATACAGCAATAAATACTGCGGACTTTATGTTATTCATGAACAACCTTTTTGATTGCTTAAACAGTAGAACACGATTCAGTTCAAATCCATATAAGTGTGCTATTTCAGAAGAAAATAAATTAGGTTTATCAACCTTACAAGAATCTGTCGCAAAATTAAAAACAATGACAAAGATACAAAATAAAACAAAAAAGATTAGCGTACCACCATATTTCACTGGATTAATACAAACAATAGAAGGAGTTCTACAGCTGTTTGAAAATGAGAAGAAGAACCATAAAATTACGTATTTATTAGCAAATAGGTTAAATCAAGACGTTTTTGAAAATTTATTTTCGATATACAGACAAAAAGGCGGTGCAAATAGAAACCCTACTGCGACGACTTTGCGAACTATATTTCGTAGTAATGTTATCAATTCATTTATAAAGCCGGCAAATTTTTCAAATTGCGAACAAGATTCAGATTCTACTCTAAATATCACAATTCCTCCAAATACGCAAACTTTGTGTGAAACAAACAACTCTTCTAATTCGGATTCAGATATTAGTTCACTGTCTTCTTCTTCAACAAGTTCCGTTACAAGTATTGAATTATTTGAGGAAACAAGTTTAGAAACATGTTCCGTAACTTATTTTGCAGGCTATTTAGCTAAAAAATGTGTCGACAAATTTAATTGTACCTATTGCAAAGAGAAATTTAAAACTAGATCAGAATTGAAAAATCAAAATGAAATATTATTATTGCATAAAACATTTAATAATATAAAATTGTCGGATGGGGAAGGGCTCACAGCACCTACAAACGAATTGATTTGCATAGTGAATAAAATTTTAAATATATTTGAAAAAGAAATTTATAGAATATATTTTAAAAAAAATTGAAAGGCAAAACTTATGAAGAAAGTTACATTTTATTTAAAGACACCATCCTGGCTGCATGATGATGATTGCTATGAACATAAATTGTTTATAATAGACAAATTATTAGATTGCAAAATTAATAAAACTTGTAAAGTTATTTGTGATAAACTTAAGAAACCTATAAATACGAATAAATTAAACCCCAAATTAAGAATTAACACACTTGACAAATATTTCTTAGATATCTAAATATATACTTTCATTGTTATCCTGTAGCTTAAAAATAAATAATATTTTATTCTTTTACTTAATTTTTGTATTGTATTTTATTACAAATCCGAAAGTAGCGTATTTCCTTATTTTAATTATCAACACCATTATTTTTAACCTTCCTTCTTGTATCTAGGGGGGGTATAGTAATCATGTTAATACATTGTTAATAAGTTTTCAACGAGATTTAGAATTTGTAGAACATTATTTTAATGAAGTAAAATTATGTATTATTAATTAAAAATAAAATGATATCTTTTAGAAAGATTTTATTGTATCTATAGAAGTATCGCACGAGGTACATCCTCATCAGCATACAGCTACTAGCAGCTAGCTGGGCTAATACAGTCAGACAACAATATTGTTGAGCCGCGATGCCGCGAGTGCCAAGTGACGAGGGTTCGATTTCAAGCAACTGCGAAAGAGGTAGCAAATGGCTAAATTCCCCGCCCACCCTTCCTTTCTTGCTCATTTACATACTCATCGCTTTATTTTCTCTCGCGCTAGTGACATCTATTGAACACATTTATAACTTTGTTCTAAGTTGCCAGTAGCGCCATATACTCGATTTATCTGTTTATATATGATCCCTGATGTTAGTAAGGTACACTCTGACACAACGGAAGAACACTTGAAAAACTTTTTAGTTAGTAAATGTCCGAGTAAAACTTTCGAAGTGGAAAAAGTGTCCGACGAATCATCCGCAAACAGTTCTTTCCGTGTTAAAGCTGACTTTGAATTACTTGACACACTAAATACTTGAAGCCTTCTGGCCAAAAGGAATAAGGGTGCGCAGGTTTAATTTTTTTCGTAAACCAGGGACATCAGTCAAAGAATAACACTTCTGTAAACAGCAACATAAACAATAACAAACTTTCAGGTGCTATACATTGTACATCAAGTTTACAGGTTCTACACCAAAACATACAGTGTGTACGAAACAAAATGGAAGAGCTAGAAGTTTTCCTAAGTCTAAATTCCTTTGACATTCTGTGCCTATCTGAACATTGGCTGCAGCAAGATGAAAAAATAGCCTATACTTTAAAAGGTTTGACTTTAGCTGCAGGATTTTATAGACAATCTCACCGTCATGGAGGTGTAATGATTCTTTGTAATAATAAAATTAATTTCGAAACAGTACATTTAATTAACGACTTTAATGTTGAGCTAATCTTCGAGTGCTGTGCTATTAAATTCACAGAAAACAATGTTACTAATTTTATTTTAACTGTGTACAGGTCACCGAATTCTAATCTAAATAGTTTTTTAAAACATATAATGATTTTCTTCACCACCACCCGCCCTGCTTGCCTGCAACTCAAGTAGCAGATCTACGATTCAATTTTTTTGCTGGATTATTTCTGTAGTTCATTTTTTTGTCACGAGAGAGAGATGAGTTTTTTTTTTGGCTGGCTGTCAAACGAGATTCTGCTTCGAGAGTTCAGCGACGACGGTCGATCCAGATTCTGCTTCGAGATTTCATCGAAGACGGTGGATCAAGGGTTCTGCCTTCAGACTTCGTCGTGATCGGTTGATTTTGTGGATGCTGTCTGAGATCTTATTTTGTTGTCGGCCAAGTTGGTTTGAGTTTTTTGATTTTTGTGAAGATAACGACGAGATCCATGAACATCACCGTGCTGACTGCATTTTGAGAGTAAGTGTTCAAGCTAAGATTTTACTGATTTGAAGTTTATTAGTTAAAACGGTTTATTTTTGATATTTGATTTCATTTATTTTGTTTTGTGGAGCACATGTTCGTGTCCCATTTTTAGGTTAAATTTAACGTAGCGTCAATCATAAATAAATAAATAAATAATAAATATATCATCACGCCTTTTACCCATCACTGGGTGTGGCACTCTGCCTAAGCAGATCTCGGTAAGTGATATATTTTGTTCGCGTGAAATGCGGTTACCAGCCGTCAAATCACGGCCTCCAAAGATATTAGTGGTGAAGGAGCCACAGAGGTAGATTTTTTAAATTGGTGAAAATTGTTTGTCGGTTGTGGGGATCGAACCAGGGTTCTCAAGATCCACAGCCCGACTCGATACCACTGAGCCACCTACCAATCATCTTAGTAAAATTTTAGACTCAGCCGCTTATTATCAATTGTAGTAAATTTAGATCGATTGAACTCTGACAGAATCGCCCTTTTTGTATAACTTAGCTAGATTACCAGTTCGTGTATGAAGTCATGTTCTGTCCACATGCACTGGTCATTTTTGTAGCATATAATTTTTGTAATTCTGTATAAACATATTTGGGGGGTTTTGCTATTATATTTTGTATGGATTTAAATTTTAGTTTTTGTGAAATACATGCTTCACGTGTATTTGAACCACGTGTTGGTTCATTTTTGTTTCTGACTTTCATTTCCGGCCACCATCTTTGTATCCCTTCTCCCTTCATATCATGTCCGTTCATCATCATTCATTGAGAACATGTGTGTGAGAATGTGTTGAGACCCGACTGTTTTTTTTTTGGACAATTTAGGAATTTACAGGCGTTTTTGTTTTTTTTGAGAACTTTTCTAGTCAGTTAGAAAAGCTGTCTCATATTTTTTTTTGGAACATACTTTGCTGGCTTTGTGCTATTTGATTAGATATTAAGTTTGTGATATTTAGTTTAAGTTTTGTTTGGTCTGGTTTGACTTTTTGGTTGCTGATTAGCACATTTGTGATTTTTTATATTTTGAGTCAAAACCAACCACCACAAAGCCGCGAAGCCTGTTTATTGTGTAAGTAAAGACTTACTTCCTGTCCAACGTCCCTGTCTCAACAACCCCGTCATTCATTATCCATCTCTTCACCTTTCTCATTATTTTCATCGTCATTTTCTTATGTGCTTGCGTAACGTAAAGTTAATTCTGAAACATTTTGTATTTTTTGAGAATTTTGATTATGAACATTTAGTAATACTTTTGTTTGATTTTGTATTTAAGTTTTGCTTTGTAACCCGTAGTTTGTTATTTAACTTGAGCTTTGTTAACGATTTCGATTTGGAACCTTTGCTTTGTCATTCTTGCTTTATACGCTTTGCGCTTTTGTATGTACATTTGTGGTATGGTTTGCTGCTGGTTTACACCCTGTTTTAGGTGCAATCAGTAAGGGATTTTAGTCTGAGCTACCTAAGAGAGGAGAGGCTTGGAGAAGTGACCTATATTAACCTTCTGAAGACGATTGTCGAGACAAGCAGTGTACTGAGTGGCTTCACGCACTTTACCAAGGACCACCACATCGTTTTACGTCCGGAAGATCACCATACTTGATCTCCAGTCGAGAACATCGGTCTACTTCAACTTTTCGTCTCCGTCCTCCTCTCCAGGAGTCTCAGAAGAAGAGGATTAGATAGTCCAACCTACCCTCTTTTGCAGCGTACGTCTGACACAGTCTTAGTTGAATAGCAGATTCCACCGCTCAGTTAAGTTACATCTTAGTATCTGTTTTTTGATTTTGTTTGTTGTTTTGGTTACAAAGATTAGATTAAAGTTTAACTTGTATTTTAGTTGTGATTTTGATTTATTATGTTATGCGCATCATACCTTTTGTGTCACTAGTTCCTAGCTCACTAGAGTGTCCCTTCTTTTTTTTCGAGCTAGGTGGCGCCTCCGGAACCTACGCCCAGCACCGCTGAACATAGTTAGCCAGGTATTGTATATGTGGTGCCGAAAGGCCTTGGTTTTGTGTGTAGCGCGCCAAAAGTAGAAGAAGCATTACAAACAACTAGATATGTGCTTGTCAAAAATAATGTCAAATCACAATCATATCAATGTATTAGTTTTAGGTGATTTTAATATCAATCTTTTAGCTGATAATCTACAGAAAAAACAGCTACTCGATGTAATGAATTCATATAATCTACACCAGGTTATATATGAACCTACCCGTATATGTAACACAACTAAAACATGTGTAGATAATATTTTTACTAACTTTAATCCTTCTAGTTATACATCAAAAGTTATTCATAACAAACTATCAGATCACTCGGCCCAAAGTATTTGTATAAAACTGTCAACAAAAGCAATGAATGACATTAAAATTGAAAAAAAGGCAATTTTCAGAAGAAAATTTAAATAAATTTATATTTAGATTACACCAGGCAGACTGGACTAATGTTTTTAACGCAGATACTGTAGACATTTGTTTTAATAATTTTCTAGGATCATTCTTACATAATTTTCATATTACACACCCTAAAATGAGTGTGCCAATAGACAGTGGAAAAAGCAACTCTTGGATTACGAATGAAATAAAAGCTCTTTCACTTGAAATAAAAAAATTGCATGAATTTTATAAACTAAAGCTTGTGAGCAAAGATTACTATAATGCTCAGAAAAACGATTTCCGAAAAACGATAAAAAATGCAAAACAAAAGTACAACTCTAAATACTTAAACAACTGTGGTAATAATACTGCTAAAGTATGGAGGCTAATTAAACGAAATTTAAATACGGATGATTCTAAAATGACAAATATTACGGCATTAAAAGATAATAATAGCATAGCAAGTACACCCTTAGATATTGCCAACATGTTTAACTGCCACTTTTCGAATATTCCACATGATTTGGTAAAACAACTTCCACATATCAATGAGCCTTCTAAGTATAAAACAAACAATGTCATTTTCAGTAATAACTCAATTTATTTGAATCCTGTGACTGAATCCGAACTGATTACGGAAATATTATCTTTAAATGATTCTTCATCGACAGGAACAGATGATATTCCGGCTAATTTGTTGAAACGTTGTTATAACGTAATAATAGTACCGTTACTGCACTGCATCAACAGATCTATTTCTGAAGGAATTTTTCCTGATATTTTGAAAACTGTCAAAGTAATTACGTTGCATAAAAAGGGTCCAAAAGAACTAGTAACAAATTATCGTCCGATTAGCTTAGTATCTGTTTTTCACAAACTTCTGGAAAAAGTGATGCTAAATAGAATGTCATCGTTTCTAGAGAAAAATCAGATAATTATTTCAGAGCAGCATGGTTTTCGTAAGGGCTTCAACACTACCACTGCGCTGATCGATTTACTCAATACTATATACACCAACTTGGATAACAACATTAGCTCCTATGGTATTTTTGTTGATTTATCCAAAGCTTTCGATTGCGTTGACCACAATACACTGTTGAACATATTATCACGCTATGGTTTGCGTGGCATTTGTAGTAGTTGGCTTCGATCTTATCTATGTAATAGGAAACAAATTGTTTACTATGACAATTGCAGATCTGATATTAAACCTGTCAAAATGGGCGTTCCCCAAGGGTCCATACTTGGTCCAATGCTATTTACACTGTATGTAAATGATATAAGAGAAACTCTTGAAGGCCATAAATTTATTTCTTATGCTGATGATACCTCAATTATTGTTCAAGATACAACAGCAAATACTACAAATCTCTCATTGTTTACTGAGAATCTTTCTGATTGGTGTGCAAATCTGTCTTTAACCCTGAATGCAAGTAAATCTGCTATCATTAAATTTTCTACTGTTAAACGTAACTCAAGTATTCTAACTAGATGTAATAAAAAATCAATTCCTCAGTAAAATAGTCAAAAAGTACTGGGTATTCATTTTCATGAAAATCTGAAATGGGACCTTCAAACAAATGAAATTTGTACAAAACTTGCTCCTCTATGTTATGCTATAAAAAGACTTAGACAAATTACAAACGTAGATACTGCAAAATCCTTTTATTATGCTAAATTCCATACCATTATGTCTTACGGTATAATGTTCTGGGGGTGCTCACCCACTGCACACCGCATTTTTGTACTTCAGAAACGAGCAATAAGAAACATGTATAACCTAGGATATCGCACTTCATGCAAAGATTTCTTGATCAAAGAGAAAATTATGTCGCTGCCATCTTTATATTTATTCAATGTTATTTTACTGATACGGCACAAGCAACACCAAATACAGAAACATGAAGACAATCATGAATACAATACTAGACGAAAGGATAACTTTGTAATGCCTAAATATAAATTATCGCTAACCCTAAAAAATCCCTTTGTAATAGGAATAAGATTATACAATTTTATACCATCAGAAATAAAAGATGTTATCTCGTTTAATAATTTCAAGAGACGATTAAAAAATCTATTTATTAATAAATGTTATTACTCGGTAGAAGAATATATACAGGACTCATTTATTTTGTAATTTTATATTATATGTATCATGTTGTAAGATTATATTATTGAATTTACTGTATTTTTTTTTTGTAATTTGACATACCATATGCCAATGTTTTTTTGGTCTTTTGGAAATAAATTATTATTATTATTATTATTATTACTAATTATGGCGTTTTGTGAAAGATAAAAAAAATTAATTTAAATGATGACATTGCTATTTATCTTTAGTAATTTCTCAAAATAAATAGTATATTTATTTATTAAAATTAAAGTGGCGAGATTTTTTGTAATTTTTCTTGTTAAAATGGAAATTTTGTAACAATACTAAATATAAGTAAGTTACACAATAGGATAATAGTTTAGTATATCCGTACATTTATACATAAAAATGTGAAAACTGCATTTCTTTTAGTAAAGGACAATAATAATAATAATTTATTAAAATTCAAATTGATAAAACAATATTAATTTCATTAATTTACATTTAGATATAAAGTTTAGAAGTGAAAAATAAACATTAGTATTTATTATTATTTTTAATTGTTTAATTTTTCCACAATATTAATGTAATAATAGAAACAAGAAGAGTTGAAAAATCAACTGTATTTTTTTTAAGGGTGAAATAAAAAATACGAATTAAAGAGTACCTTCAATCACTGAAATTAATGATATAAATTAATCAAATGTTCAATGGATTCAAATTAATCATGATTAATATGTGTACAGGATAAAACCGCTGGTAACCGCATTTCATGCACAAATCTGCTACGTCAGAGTACCACACGCAGTATTTGGTAAAAGGCGTGATATTTCATTATTTTTTTGAATTTAAAAATACAAGTGTTATAAATTGTCTGGTGTCATTGATTAACCTGTAACTTAATCATTAATCAATTTAATAATAGTAATAATTAGAATCTATTACTTTACAGCTCTGAAATAAGATAAAATTATTAAGGTTAGATGTTTATTGTCAATAAACCTTGACTTAGAATACGACGAAAATCATATTTACTAATTGATAATAATTATGAGGATTCACGACACTTAATTATATAATAAACACTGGTTTTTACGAAAATTTCACGCTCCACTGATTGCAATGTAAACAAACAAATTAAAAAGTGCATTTGTTGTTTGCACATCTTTTAAAATCGTTGTACAATAATTTTATGTTATTATTTATTTCTCGTATGTTACCCTGCAATTAGAATGACAGTATAGGAGTCAAGAATCAAAATATAAATAGTTGAAGTTTGGAGTAAAAAAATCACATTTAAAACATTTTAGATGTTAATACATTCTGCGGACAACTGGGCAGGACGATTCTGGGCTCGTACTTGGTGTGATCCCAGCACACGACGGTGTGAGACGGGCCATTGCGGCAACCGCGTGGAATGCAATGGAGCTGGTGGTGAACCACCCGTTACCTTAGCTGAATTTACACTTAAAAGGTGGGGAGGAAAAGACTACTACGATATTTCACTTGTTGATGGATTCAACGTCAAAATGGCGGCAAGAGTAAATTATTTATTGGAAATCAAGTGCTTAACAATTTGAGATAATTTATACGGGTTGATTCAAGAAAATTAAAATAAAACACAATAATAATATAACACTATTAATACAAACGGAACTCAAAACAACAATAATACAAAGATTACTTCTCCTGCTTATCATAATATATATATTAAATGTACAGTCTTTCAAATTAGAGATAACCACGTTATGACGTTATAAAATACATATCTATAAATATGATACAAAACAATTGCTACCATGGCGTCAAATAAATAGACCACAGACTTACTTGATCACCTTCTAAAATGATGACAATGACGGTATGTTATGATGCAAATTTTCTGTATTGTTCGAGAATTCTCCTGAGTAGCATTTATTGTGTGGGCGATTATGATAAATATTTTTGAAAAATATTTTAAATCTACTGGTACCATCACAATACTTTCTTGCCCAAAAACGAATTAACGAACACTAAATGTCATACATCACATCCAACTATGAGTAAAACACAGTAGAACTTTATAGTATGATTTGAATAATTTATGTTCTTCATATATTTTACACGATATTATAAATAAATTTGTGTGTAGATCGAGCCGCTGGGTGGTCAAGGTGACGGGTCCACGTATAGCTGCAGGCGATGCGGCTGCGATCACGAGATGACCGCCTACTGCCCCGGGGAGCTCCAACAGCGTGGAAGCTCCGGATATATCATCGCTTGCAAATCATCGTGCAACGCGTTCCGTACTGACTAGAGATGAAAAAACTATCGATAGTACTATCGATACATCGATAGTTTAAAAAAATAAAGTACTATCGATAAGTAATTAATAGAAAAAAACTATCGATAGTATCGTTTAGTAATTATCGTTTAGTAACTATCGTTTAGTAACTATCGTTTAGTAACTATCGTTTAGTAACTATCGTTTAGTAATTATCGTTTAGTAACTATCGTTTAGTAACTATCGTTTAGTAACTATCGTTTAGTAACTATCGTTTAGTAACTATCGTTTAGTAATTATCATATAGTAACTTTTGTTTAGTAATTATCGTTTAGTAACTATCGTTTAGTAACTTTCTTTCAAATAAAATAATTTAAAAATAAAAATAAATAAATAATAAATAACACGGGCTGGACTGTGAGTAATGACAAGCAAATTACCTTATGTTCCCGGAGCAATTCGAATACGTGTCTTATTTGCGGACCACGTGGTAGCTTATGTGTTAAGTATGACTTGTCAAGATTTCATCTACATTTAAATGATATAATTCAAATTATATTTAATATCGTTATTGTACAGTAACTGTACACAAATGTTAGCTATAAATCGATTGGTTGTCGGAAGACTTTAAAGGGATGAAAAACAAAGTGAGATTTCTAAGAAATTTATTATAGGGTAACAGGTACGAGATAATTTAAATTCAATTGTTCTCTGATGTTCATTGCAATTTGTGCTGTAGTGAATATTATTGGGTCAAGTGGCGGCCAATACATCACCACACATACACAAATAATCACACACCTTGTATATATTCTGTAATAGTCTTAGCAAAACACTCTGTATATATTCGTTCATTTTCTGTAGTTTCTAAACATCATTCTGTACAATTTTCATGTTTCTCCACTACCTGCTATTGTAACTTCGCCCGCTTTCTCCGAACCTAACAACATCTGTTTTTCAAGTACCTACATTCCAAACTTCTTTGTTCACCCCAAAATCCACCATTTTTTTCCTTCTAACCAGGACAGTCTCCGCTTATCACTCATCCAGTATGCATCACAACTCCAAAAATACTATCACAACACCGCATTTCTTTTTTATTTGATATAAATTAATATAAAAGGTGTTTTGAATTGCAATTAGTTTTTCTAATATCTTGATCTCGACAAATATATAAATTAATGTAAGAAATGATATATACCTAGGGATAGAAGTACATACTTGCATTTGATTTTTATTTTTCACATTTGTAACTTCTGAAATCTTGATATTAAGCCTAAATTTTAAAGAAATAAATTTTTGACATTTATTGTATATTTCCTTATTTTCTATTTATCTCATTTTACATACCTTAGAGCGGGTAATATTAACTGTAACAAAACCATATTTACAGAAATTATTTAGCACACATCCCTTAATATAGAGCAACATCAACAGTTTTAAATTTTAGGGGATGAGGGTAACATTTAAAAAATTATAAATTTTATTTTACCTCTCTCTCAAAAATGGAACAAATTTAAAAAATGATTTTAAACTCTGTATAGGCAAAGATTTTTTATTTTTGAAAAAAAAAGTATTTATACTTTTGGAAAAATATCTGATGTGGACACCACATGACTTCCTTGTACACGTATTAAACTATAGATATTTTTTTAATTGCACATATTTGACATTAAATCTTTTATTTTTTGTTCTAATCCATAGCAAACTTAATTTAAAAAAAAATCAAAAAATATATAATATTTAAATTTAGATATCTCGTTTATGCAAAAAGCTAATTTAAAAATTCTTAATGTGCTAGACGCAGAATTTAATTCTCTAAAACTTTTATTTGCAGCATTTATTTCTAAAATTAAAATAATACCATTTTTTTCAAGGAAAACTGTTAGCAGCTTCATGTAATGTGCCACTTCCGGTTAGTCTATTTTAACCAAAATCTATTATGTTATTTCCATTAATATAGTAGTCTTATATACCAAATTTTGAAAGTTTTAAATTATATTTGAATATAGTTTTTCATGAAAATCTATTATAGGCTTCAAGTAAAGTACCACTTCAAGTAGTTGTATAATGACCAAAAAGGGAGGTGCACAACTAGATGTTATAACAGTCCTAAATATAAAGTTTCAATTTTCTACGGCTTACCGTTTTTGAGTTATGCGAGATACGTACGTACGTACAGACGGCATGACGAAATTAGTCAAAATGGATTCAGGGAGGGCCAAAACACCTATTTCCGTTGAAATCTGAGAACCGAAAATTTTCACGATAACAATACTTCCTTTACTTCGTACAAGGAAGTAAAAAATACTATCGATAAGTAATTAAAAGAAAAAAAACTATCGATAGTATCGTTTAGTAATTATCGTGTAGTAACTATCGTTTAGTAACTATTGTTTAGTAATTATCGTTTAGTAACTATCGTTTAGTAACTATCGTTTAGTAACTATCGTTTAGTAACTATCGTTTAGTAATTAAAACTATCGTTTAGTAACTAAAACTATCGTTTAGTAATTTAATTGACTATCGATAGTACTATCGATATATCGATAGTTTACTGATAGCACTATCGAACAATCGATAGTTGAAATTACCGATAGTTTTTCATCTCTAGTACTGACCAGTACTGCTGCGCTGGGGCGCATAACCGCCCTAAGAACTGCAGGTCCTGGGACTGGCCCCGAGACTACCGCAGACATTTCAAGGACCGATAACCTGATGTGTACAGCCACGCGTATGATGACAATAAGAGCACGTTCACGTGCAACGCTCCCGCATATTTGATTACAGTTGGATAGAATAATCGTGTATATATTGTAAAGTTTTTATTTGTTTATGTGTTTTCATTTACCAACATTGATATCAAATAATCTATACGTAACATTGTTGAAAAAAATAAAAGGGCTGGCAATTTAATTATGCCCTAAATGAAAAAAGAAAAGTGAGCTATGAATGACTGTGTCGCGAAATAAAAGAATCGTACCTATTATTATATAACGAATTAATGAATTTTTATGATATATTAATGCAGAAAACAAAAACAAGAAACATTTAATAGATATTGTTATACGATTGCTATGGAAAATTGACAATTACGCTCTCATTTGTCATTGTAAAGTTGACGTTTTTTGTGGAACAATCGAGTAATATATTTGTCGCGCGTCTCCAATGGCAACGCGCGAAAAAGACGTTAAATACGCGCGTATCCAATGGCAACGCGCGAAAAAGATATTAAATACGCGCTTATTTCAATAGTTACCAGGGATACAAACAAACTAGGAACTTGTCATATTGACAGTTGACAGAACGAATTTATTTTCAGTATGTATACGTTTTTTAATAATTTTAAGATGCAATCGTAGAAACAATAATGTGTGTATCACGAGCATAAATTGTGTTTACTTGCACTACTGCAGCTCTCGCCTTCGGCTCGTGCTGCTATTACCGTGTTCGAGTAATAAAGAATCACTTTACGCTCTTAATACACAAATAACTATTATGAAACAAGTGTGTGAAATAAGGCTTTTATGCATGAGTTGTGAAGTTTAAGGCTCGAGCCGAAGATGAGTGCTTTATTTGCAAGGAATGCATAAAAGCCCCTTATAGACTCGTATCATATAATATTTTATCTACGACCTAATTAGAAATAAGAAAATCAACAACAAAAAATTCATTAGATACCTTTTTAATTTTATATTAATTGTTAACTTTGTACAGTTGTTTATGGTACTAATTACAATATTATACATCTACAATAAATTAATTATTTCTTAACGATAAGACTGAACAATTGAAATTTAACGGAGTAGAGCGACAAAACGAAAATAAAACTATAGAAAAAAATCACTCAGTTTGACGTTTGCTTGTTGTATTTGGTTCCAAACTTTTTTGATTATAGTTTAACGTTTCTAGGATATTTGTTAACAGAAATCGTTTAATAATAAAATTCTCAGTTAATTTGTAGCTTCTTCACAAATTTTTCACACAATAATTTTTATAATAATTTATTTAAATTGAAATGATTTTATAAATATTAAAAATGATTCCCCGATTCATCAACACATTTTTATACCTCCTCCAAAATTCGTAAAAACAGTTGCACAAAGTTGTACTTTGTAACAGTTTTCAATGAAAACAGTTGCACAAAATTCAAAAGATCAAAAGAATAAGCATCTCCAACAGTAAAGTAACCAATTGTGTCGTCCCAAATAAATGTTACTAATTTACTATTTGATTTTGTGCAATAAAATTACGTCATGTTTGTATTTTTTAACTTTATTGTCTTTGACACCAGTTAATTAAAAATTAAAATTATGACGTAATAGGTTAATCCGTTTTATAAATCTGCCTGTCTGTGATTTAGTTTGACAAATATTTAATTGATGATCTAATAAATTATTAATACATTGCTAGTTATCATATACCATTAACGCTATAATTATTGCTGTAATTAGGGAAAATAATAATAATAAGTAGCTTCAATCGTACTAGGGCCGAACTAGACCTACGACCAGGAATCTTATCCTATAATTTTCAGATATATATCAGAAATTTTATAAGATTTATTATTCTCTTGACATATGTCACCTGGATGTCACTAATATCAAAATATAGCCTTGTTTAGCAGTTGGTAAATAAGTTGACAGATAAATAATCATTTCTCGTCTTTATAATTATAATTTAATTATAAATATATTAGAAATAATTCTCAAATCAGTAGCACTAAAATGTGTGCTTCATGTGAAGTACAATTTTTGACGATTAAAAAAAACCAAACTTTTTGATTCGTAATCTGTACATTATGTAGTTATCTGCCGTTTAACTTTTATCCTGAAATTGTAAAACATTCTGCATACAGGACTTTTTAGGCGAACTAATGACTTTAATGAAAAATGTTATATACATAAAATGATCTGCAATAAGGAGATAATATAGTAGTAACAAACCCTATGTTCAACCAGTGGTTCTCAAACAGTAGAACAAAATTGTATTTATTTAAATGGTTACCTATATAATTTTTTAATCCATTAGATGAAGAATTTTCTTCTGATTTTATCATAAATATTGTATATAAGAGTGTCTCACAATTATTAAAAAAAATTAAATAGAAATAATGTTACAAAATTGATGTAGGCAATGCAATAAACAAATCTTAAGAATGATAGATAGTTTTGTTATTTTGTTTATTATACAGAATTGTATAATAAAACTAACTACCATTTGTTTGTATTTATTTATTGCTAGCCTACTTAAATATTATAATATAATTTTAAATTTTTCTCGATATAATTGTTAATCCTATACAATATTTATATCGTTAAAATGAGAAGAAAATTTCTTATATAATGGAGTAAAAAATGATATAGGTTACTATTTAAAAAATATAATTTTGTCCTTTAGAAGTTCAATATAGGGTTTATTATTACGTATAAATTAGCCCCGTATTCATGATCACTGGATCTTTTAAAGAAACACTCTGTATTGTATGTAAGTAACACAAATAAAGCAGATATTCAGTTTCTATGAATCGTCCTAAATGAGTTTCCCGGATCTACTTTCTTTGCCAGTCCAGCCCTGCCTAGTCAACAGTATTAATGTCCTAAATATTCCTAGATAATTTAACGATTTATACTGCTCTGTTTCATCAAATATTCTGCGAATTATTGAAACCGTATTAAGGTCAAATAACAGCAGGACGATTGGCGTATATCAGTAAAAAAGTTTAACTTCTATATAAAGTCCAAGAAAGCTACAAAATACGTTTACATTCGCTAAAATGTTGTACCATTCAAGTAATCCAGATATGGAGAGATTCTTGAAATACCCAAAATTTCTCCTATCTACAATGGGTTGTTGGCCCGCGGTTAAATCTCCATATAGTTGGATTTACAAAGTACAACGATTTATTTTCGCCCATTTTATTTCATCGTTTTTTACTGCAAGTTTAGTCCTAAACTTATTTTTCTCTTTAAATGATTTGGCAACAGTTGCAGACTCAGTGTATTTCTTATCAACAAATTTTACATATCTAATTAAACTGATGATCTTTTCTAAGAAGTATCATAGATTTGAAAGTTTGTTGCGAGACCTGGAGAACCCTTTATTTTCTCTGACTGTAACTCACCACAAACAATCAACGGACAAGTGGATCAAGAAAGCGTATTTCTACTGTGCTTTATTTGCTTATAGTGTCGTTCTTTGCGTAGCACTATTTGGTCTATTTCCAGTTTTTGACGAAAACACGCTCCTTCCTTGTTTATCCTGGTTTCCTTACGATCCTCAATACTCCAGCCTCGTCTTCATCGCTACTTATATCTTTCAAGTTGTTGGAATTTCTATTTGCGCTATTATTAACGTGAGTCTGGATCTTTTACCGCCGGTGTTTATGAACATTGACTGCGCACAAGTCGAAATATTGAAGTATAATTTGGAACATGCTATTGAAGATTCTAGTAGAGCTGCTGGAAAGAAAGATGAAATTGAAATTGTGGATTGTGATGAGAAAAATGAGGTTGATGGTAATTATTTTGAACCTTTAACCAAGGAAGAGGAAGAAATTCTGCTTCCTATCTTGGTTAGATGTGTTCGACATCACGAAGCTATTATTAGGTAATTATTATTTACGAAATGCAATTAATTTTTTATACTATGTATTTACAATTTATTTTATCATATGTCATTTCAAAATGATAACATAAAATATTTTAAAATGTTTTTTTATAACAATTTGAAAGTATTTATAACGACAAATACTTATCTTATAATGATATTATTAAAAACATTCAATTATAAGAACAATGTAAAACGATATTACAATTAGGTACGCTAAAACATAACTTGAGAATTTAAATCATCAAGATGTCAACATCATTATTTTAAAATTTTACATTATAACTACATAATATGAGATAAACAGAAAACGGTGAAAATTTAAAATATATTCTTGTGAATTAACAGTTGAAAAATTTCAAAATGTATTCGGTAGCGTGACCATATGTCAAATAAAGCCCTAGATTGCAGTTCCATATTTTTTTATGCAATTGAAATTATGAAATTTCGATGAAATAAATGATACACAATAGAAAAATGAAAAATTTATATATTATACTCGTTTTACACGACGTATTCGTATTGTCACACTCCTCTTGTATAATAATACGCTATTTTATTTTAAATTTAAAATAAGTGCATCGTTTTAAGTGTATGGTTTTTATGTTTCTATTTTCAGATTGTTTTACGAAATTCAGTACGTCTTTAATCCAGGAATGCTAGTTCAATTTCTTTCTTGCGCTGTAACTTTATGTATGACTGGTTTCCAACTAATTGTGGTAAGTATTTCAAAATCTTTCTTTCTTTTTCATGGCGGACCAACTACAAACGTTATATATTATAGTCCAACAACGCAGGTTTCTTTGGACAGTCGCCTATCCAAAAACTCCCTTTGCGCAACGTTGCTTTACTTCCTTTATAAATACAGAATGTTCAATTTAGGTGCGTCAACAGTATTATCTTGAGAATTATAAGATCCATATTCCAGGTTCCTATAATGAGTGTAAAATTTCTTTTCATCGCAGAATATTTCTTCGTCATGGTTGTTGAAGTTGCTTTGTATACGATCAACGGACACCATGTTATCGTTGAGGTATGATAATATTATTATTATTAATATAAACTTTTTAATCTTGTTTTATACCCTTCCGAGTGTAGCGATTATTTTTATTATTTATTTTATTCTATTTTACTTTCCATTCTTTTCTATTCCGTGCTTTCTTCTTTCTAAACTAACAAACTTGATGGTCAAATAACTACTAATGTGAATTCAATAAATTTACAAACATTTAAAACATTTATTATAACTAACTGCATTTTTAATTTACTTTCGCGTGCCCAAAGAGATGTACGCCACACAGTTTGGTAAACACTGTGCTACGCTAGTGTGTAACATAAATTTTTAAATAATTTCAGACCGCAACAATTAGTGACAGCTGCTATGAAATGGAGTGGTATCGATGTAGCTTGAAGGTGAAGAAAATGTTGATTATCATTATGGAGAGATGCAAACGACCTAATTTGATTTCTGCTGGAGGAATTTTTGACTTGTCTATCACAACTTTAACATTTGTAAGAGTTTGTATTAATGTACTAATATTCCATTTAAATAATTCATGTTTAATTTATTTTAGTTACTTCGTACTTCATATTCTTATTTTACAGTATTAAATAGGATGTATCGCGAGTAAAAATAAACAATATATTAATTTTCATTTAAGTAAGTAAAAAAGTTGCAAATTTATAGCCACGGCTAGAGTTTTATTGCTAATACAAAAAATATGATTTTTGCCGTGTTGAACTCAATAGTTATTTGCATATCTAGGTGTCGATGAACAAGTTAGGCGGCCAAGGTTGAAAGTCGAAGCGTACCAAATCATTTTGCGATCGGGGTGCACACTAAATATTTCACGCTACTCCATTATGTTTATTAAAAAACTTCTTTGAGGTAGATAGCTCAGTGCTATCGAGTCGGTTCGATCCCCACAGCCGACATACAATTTTCACCAAATTAAATCGACTCCTGTGGTTCCCCCACCACTAATATCTTTGAGGATCGTGATTTGACGGCTGGTAATCGCACTTCACGTGAAGAAATATATCACACACACACACACACACACACACACACACACACAAAATAAAATATAACAACAAAAGTTAAAACAATATTATTTATTTATTTCAATATTACATTTTTTTATACCAATTAGTTTAACATACATACAAATTATTTTTTACAGGATAAAATTAATTCAGCATACATAATTTCAGGATTTAATTCATTTTTTACAGGATAAAATTGTATTTTATCGTTTTGCTTTAATAATGCCCTTTTTAGTAATGGATTCGTATTATTTACAAAAACTTCAAGTTTTTTTACCTCATTACCATATCTTATTTCTTTTAGAATACATTCAAAGGTTATAATATAATTATCAAGTTAAAAAGAGATTAATACTTGATATGATTCCTCATTTAAACGTAATACTATCTGAATTACAATTAAGTTAGAATATTCTTTAATATTTTGTTCAATTGTTGAAATAGAACTTTTATTTGCAATAGTATTATTATGAATATTATTCATATTTTCCAATAATTCATTATTATTTCGTTTTACTTCATATTTTAAATTATGATCGGTTTCTAAAAGACTTTTCATTACTTGTTCATATTTATATTCCAGTTTCTTTATTTCTTCATTATTACTTAGATTTAGTTTATTTTGTAATTCCAATATAATTTTCTGTTTTAAATTTTCAATTAATATTTGACACTTTTTGGTGATAACACTTGGAATTATATCATTTATTATATTATTTATTTGAGTCTCATTATTTTCTTTTAATTGTGCATGTTCACTGTTTGTATGCTTTATTTGAGTCTCAATTTTTTCTTTTAATTTTGCAAGTCCAGTGTCGATACAGGATGTTATATTTTAATAGACCCAGCAAATATCTCGCTTATTTATCAACTTAGTAATTTCTTTCATATAACATGATTTATACAGCAACATTTAAGCTAATTGATGACGGATGTACATTCATATCATTTCCGGTTTATTAGTAATTAATATCAACTTTGAAATTTCAAATGGAACATACAATATTTTTTTACAAATTTAAAAAGTGCATCAAATTTGCTTTACAATCATGTAAAATAATTCATATGTTACATTATTAAAAAGTAAAATGGCGGGCACTTTATTATACACCAAATCGGAAAGAGAGTAGTGAGCCATGACTGTGGCTTGAAATAAAACAATTGTAATTATTATTATTAAACGAAATAATATTTTTTTGTCATAATAATACAGAAAATAAGAATAAGGAACACTTAATAACAACAAAATGATTTTATAAAAAATATTCAAAATGGCTCCTAGTCTCTTCAATACATTTTGCACAACGTTTTGAAACAGAATAAGTAGCCCTTTTTATTTGGTTAGCAGATGAAGATTCTATAGCTGCTTCATTTTTATTCTTCAGTCCGTTTAATGTGTTTACTGGTTCATTACAAACAAAATCTTCACGTACCTCCATACAAATATCAAGTGGTCATATCGGGAGAAAATGCATTGAAAAGGCAGGGAGTCATTTTGAATATTTCTTATAAAATCATTATGTTGTTATTAAGCGTTCCTTATTCTTATTTTCTGTATTATCATGACAAAAAAAATATTATTTCGTTTAATAATAATAATTACAATTGTTTTAGTTAATTGTTTTATTGCAAGCCACAGTCATGGCACCCTATTCTCTTTCCGATTAGGTGTATAATAAAGTGCCTGCCATTTTACTTTTTAAAATATGGATTATTTTACATGATTGTAAAGCAAATTTGATGCACTTTTCAAATTTGTAAAAAAATATAGTATGTTCCATTTGAAATTTCAAAGTTGATATTAATTACTAATAAACCGGAAAAGGTATCATGAATTTACATCCGTCATCAACTAGCTTACATGTTGCTGTATAAATCATGTTATATGAAAGAAATTGCTAAGTTGATAAATAAGCGAGATATTTGCTGGGCCTCTTAAAATATAACACCCTGTATAGAATTTCAATAATATTTCACTTCATTTATATGGATAATAACTAAGTTAGAATGATAAAATAAATCATAATTTATTATGTGTTTACACTCGTCTAACTAACACGAACGTTTTCAATTATACTTAAAATCGGTAAAATATAATGTTATCTTTAATGTAATGTAATTGTAAAAACAGTAAATAATAAACATTTAATTGCATTTGTTTCCATATAGTATTCGTCATTTTTTTTATTTGTATTTACTTTCACGTCGCATGAACAATTAAAGGGATATATGAATATTGTTTTTATATATTACATTAAATAATCTTATAGTAACATGTTGATTCATTTGGATAATAGTAGAGTGCCTACAGTTATAGGCACTCTAGATCATAGTAATAATTAGCGCCATCTATTAAATGTTTTCTATACTTATTGACAGCGGGATCGACAACGCAAAGAAAACTTACAGAAACACATGCATGTGTACATATGTGTTATCATTTAAAATAGTATACCATACGTTAATTAATTTTTTTGCTGGAAACTCCTCTCTCGCACTGACAATAATTAAATAAAAATTGATTTGTATCAGATGTTAGTTTGGCGTTCAACTATAAAATACGCAACATGAAAGAAATAATTACGAATCGCTTATATATATTAATAGAAATTGAAATCATCAGCCTATAAGTTATTTACATTGATATTTCATAATTTATTATTTTGTTTAATATATCTTCGTAAAAGTATTTAAAAATATATAGGTATCGTTGACTTAATCTTATAAATTTAATCTACATTTTTGATCTACAATAGTATGTTACAGTGATACAATTAATTTGTTTGATTCATTAGTGTTTTATTCTAATAGTTATTTTTGTACCAAGGGCGTTATGTAGGCGATTTTACTCTAGAATATATAGAATTAATTGTTAAATTATAAAAAATCGGGCTTTTCATATTTAAATTAGATTTTTTGAAACGCACTCGGTGTAGAAGAAGCTGATAAATTAGTATTCATTCATACACATTTGAATGCGTCGTAATTGAAATCTATAAATGTCATCATTTTATTGTTGAGCATTTCTTACTCGGTATTGTACCAGAGTTTATGACAAATATAATATATTCTTTATTGCAAAATTTTATTTGATTAAAAACCCAAACCTCAGCTAAGTATTATTTTTTATAATTTTCTATAAATGCGTATAACCTAATGGTTCCAAATATATATATATATATATATATATATATATATTTTTTAAATCGAACATTTTAAATAGATAAAATAATAAAAAAATATCGTTAGTTTAAAATAAAAACGTGATTTGATTCAGATCGTGATTTTAATCATGACATCCGTAATTAGTTTTAATTTATTATTATAGCAACACGTATAAGAGTATTAATTAGCAATAGCGTTGAGTAAACGGATCGGACGTTATGAAACATAATGGCCACATCAAGAACCATATACATTATAATCTACATAATGCCCTTGGTGCATAAATAACTATTATTTTATGGTCATTTAATCGAATTTCTAACTCTTCTAACTAAATAAATTAGGACTTATGAGCCAATTGGTTGGTAAATTTTATTACATTAATTTATCAGCTGAAGATACGAATGAGGGTAATTTATATCTTTGTGATGTTCACACAAACATCAAACACAACGTTCCACGAGGAAAACTCGCCTTTTTTAATTACGATGCGCCAATCATACGTATCATTGTACACTATAATAGGCGAGGAAGTACACGTTTGTCCGGTGGCGGGGTCAGTGACCCGCACCGAGCACCGAAACTCACTCAGCCGCTCACTTGATATTGAGGTGTGCACGTTGAGTGCAAATTGTGATTTGTTCAGAGAATACCAGCACACCGCGGTGCCTGCAACACTAGACACGAGACAGACCTTGCTTTGAGAACCAGTCTCAGTTACCCACCATGTGGAGCCAGCTTGATGCGTGATGTCTTGGTGCGCAGAGCCGTAGTGCGCGGACAACGAACCTTGAGACACGGCCGCATCACATATGTAACACGTGGTGCGCTGCCGGCAGAAGTATAGTTCATGTTTCCTGCACTTGTTGTCGATGTCGGTGTACGCGCAGCCCTGGGTGCAGGCTCGCTTAGCGGGGAGGCAGCGCTTGCATCGCCAACCATTCTTGTCGCGGTACAGAAACACCGTCAGCTCCGCCTTGCACCTCCCGCACTTCTCCATCACCCTCGACGGCTGATCAGCCGCGTCGCTCACCCTCTGCTTCACCGTCACGGTGAACGTGGTGTCGTCGAAGCCGCCCAGCACGTCCAGAAGACAGTTTATATCTAGGACTAATGAAGTGTCCTCCTGGATCACCAGGCATTCTTGAGGCGCCACTTGGCCTTCTTTTGTCAATTTTTCAATACCGCGCTTGATATCCAAAATAAAGTAAAAGTTCGCAGCCTCCATAGACGCCCCCAGTAATCGAACTGCGTGGAAGATTTTCCCTGTTGTCACGCAAACCTTTGTGTGCAGCAAGAACAGGATATGAAAGGCAGAGATGATGTAATTATGCAGACTGGCCTTAGTGATGTCATGGCTGAGGTTGCAAGGGTTTCCAACACGCTGTTCGGGTGCTGGTTGCGGCAATGTGCCAACATGGCCGCTCTAGGGCCCAGCCAGTCGCAGTGGGCGGAGCCGAGCACCGGGCATACATACTGGCGGTACTCACACACCTCCTCGTGCTCGATCACTTCTGCTTCCTGTACAAAAGGGCACCGTCTCGGGACAGCCCAACTCCCGGTTCTTACACGGATATTTGAGCAGCTTCGCTGTTGCTTCGTACTGAGTATTTCTAGTGGCTGGACGCTTAGGAGTGTAGCACCGACCACAGACAGCAGCTCCGTTATGTTGTAAGTACACGGGACCTCGAGACAGGTACAACTCACAGCTGCTACATTTTAGTTTATCCAATATGTCAACTGGGATGTCCATTTTGTATAAAATCTTACTCGTCCAACCTGTAACAGAAATAAAAAAATGTAAATAATTGTTTCCACATAAATTATCAAGACGTAGGTGGCTGTTGCTTAGTAACCACATACTTTTTGTTAACTATGACAATCAAACACATTTTATAAACATTGTGAAAAATATAAGTGCACGTATGTCAAATATGTGTGAAGATGAAGATTTTTATACTCCTAGTGGAGTTTTGGAAATAGCTAATACAGCAACATTAAGTTTGTTGCCCGAAAAATCAAGAAAACAATATGAAATAGCGTACAACCGATATAAAGAATGGGGTCTAGCTTTCATCGGGAGTTGCAGAAGTATATGTAGAGGAATCAGTTCAAAACTAAATAAGTACTGCGGAGAAAATTTTCCAAGAAGTATTTGTTGTTGATGATACGAAACAAGAATATGTGCAATGTACTAGCAATGAAGAATAAGTAGTCAAAAAATATTCAATACGTCGTTTTAATGTTAAAAATTGCAATAACTGTACTTTTATTTTTAACATATATAGTTTGAATTAATATGTATTGTTAATTATGTTATGCAATAAAATTTGCATGAATGTAATAAAATTTTTATCAGTGCAATATAGTGTCACTTTTTGTAGAAATAATTGTTTAATAATGGCCTAATTTTTACTTGATCGTAGAAAAAAGACATTTTAATTATTCAAACATAACATAATTGGTTTTGTAGATTACATTAAACTGTCATTATAATTTTATCCAATTAGAGAACAAAATCATATGTACCTATCTTCTCCACACTGATATCTTAGCAAAAACGAAGTACATATGATTCTGTAATTTTTCCACTCATCACTAAATTCTGTTCGATGAGAGATTGCAGTGTAGTTGTATAGGACGTATTTTATTATGATTCTGATTGGTCAACCGGCATATTAAACTATAGACATGTTTACAAAAATTGAGACACTGACATCACTGCACCAATTTTATTGTTTCACATTTTTATAAATATTGATTTTGAATTTTTATTTACTAGTCAATAAAAAATAGCCAAGGTCTACCACTGGTAACATTCGATTCGACTTGGGTTATTTAATGCAAATACGTACATTTGCCAATACTTACGGGTATTTAATAAAAGCAACCACAAGGAGTGTCATACAAAAGTGTCAACAAGCACGCAATGAAGCAGCTGGAGCAGTGTTGTCAAACGTAACTTTATAAAAACTGGAGAAATAATACAAAAAAGCTGGTTATAGCTCAAAATTGCTTCTTTTATTGAAAAATTGTGTTATTGTAAATTTATGTATTTTTTTATATTTGAGAAAGGCATTTTGAATCTTATGCGTAGAAACATACGGCCTGAAGTAAGACTTACGAGAAGATGTTATCGTGTATGTAGGGTTTCTTGTGGTCCTGACAAAAATGTAGATCTAACCAATCATAAGAATCTGGAAAACTCTATTTAAAATAGTGGAAGGGATATTGGCGCGCGTTTTAAAATTATACAAACATGAAAATAAAAAAATATATATTTCAAACCATAGATAATATTTCTATATTATATTTCAAACAATAAAAAATTAAATTAAACAAGACAATTTTATTTGATATTATGATTTAAAAATATAAAATTTTACTTACAATTTTATTATATACACTAAATTAATTTATTCCATTTTATCAAAAAAAAACTTTTTTAGTTAGGATATATGTGCAAAAAACTCACTTTTACCTGGATTTAATTACGTAAAATAAGTTAATTAATACACAAACGACGACGTTTCAAGATTAAGAGTTGATTCCATTATCAAACCATAACTTAATATAAAAAATTATTAAAAGAACAAAAAAAAAACAACAAATAACCGTAAAATTAAACAATTTTTATTTTTCGGATTTTACAGCAGTAAATTAAACATAATCTGGAAAACAACACATCCGTCGTATTATTTGTATTTTTCAGACAGTAAAAAATACAATGTGAAATCTGGTCCTGGGCGATCTTATCTAGGAATATGATACGAGAAATATATATGTAATTTTGACTTTAGAATCATGTAAACGCTTCAATTGAACAAAATACATGTATGCACTATCAGAGTTGTAGATGCTTTATTTATATATCCTAATATGAACATAACTTTATTTACAAGCCTTTCTGATTATAAGATTATGTATTCTCAATTTTGCATCGACGAGATATATTTGTTATGTTTTATTTAATCATACATCTTATAATCTGTAAGCAATATAACAAAAATATAAAATTTGCCAATTTTTAATGCGTAACTGATACAGTCGTTTACCGGTATCAAAATGGAATGTGCGGAAAATTTGCAAAAATATTTAACAACTATTGGCACCTTAACATATATGCCGATTCCTCTAATATTTAAATCAATTTACAAAATGTATCTCACATGCCTAGAAATTAAAATTCAAAGTCGAGACTGAGACGTGGCCAGCATGGAATCTCGATTATTTTAATAGACTGTTAACCACTTTAGTATTACCTTTTTATTTGAATATTTAAGTAATTATAAGAGTATAATTTCAATTCTGGTGTGAAAATTTTGTACATTACGCGAGATACCATTGTTTCAAGTTCAAATATTAGATTATGAAGTCATAAAATTGCGGAAGTAGTGGTATTTTTAATTATACTATATTTTAATCGTGTTTGTTTGCAGTACAATACATATAAAAACTAAAATGTTAAATATTTAAATTTATAACTTAAATAAATTAAAATAAGTATAGATTTTAAAATAATAAAAACAGTAACTATTGTGCTGCTGTTGGTGTATTTTATCGTGTCATAATGAAAATCTGTATCATAATGCAAATCTGTGAATGAACAGATAATACAAATTATATGATCGTGACCGATATATAATAAAAAAAAAACAATATTTTGATTTCAACACAGACTTTATTTAGCAGTTGTAACTTAGAGTTTTCACAGTAAAAAGGATAACATGTCTTTGTTTCACACGTATTTATAGTGTGTCTTATCAGAAAGGTTCTTATTACAGCGTGAGAGATTCCGTTAGACATTCATCACATATTTGTTATATCGTCATCTAAAGAAATCTGATTTTCTACTTTATTAGTTGAAAGTGGTAATTGAATGATTTTTGTTTTATCAGATGTCTTTCCTTTACATATTTTATTCTTATATTTATTAATTAATTTATAATATATGAGGGTTAAAATAATAATAATTAGTAATACATACAATATAGTAAAATGTGTTTCATGTTTAGTGTCTAATCCTTGCAGTGGTCTTATAGTAGGAATAGCTTTTGTAAAATCTTCTATATTTTGCATAATTTTATTTTTGTTTGGTTTTATTTCTAACATCAATGGTTGTGGAAACTGAAGTTTTATTTATTTACAAAAGGTTTGAAAACATAGTCATTAATTTTACATTGACTTGTATTAGAAATCTGAAATATTCCTTGTATGCTTTTTATTTCTTTAATATTTTTGCAATCAATTTCAACGTTCTGTTTATCAGGGCTTAATATAATTAATTCATTCGAATTTGGAATACGAATTATATTATTATGGGATGTTATCTGTTTAATTTCACATTTACTATTATTGCTGTACAATAATTGGTTAGTACATTTACTTATTTTTATATTGTGAGTTTTACAGTAATATTGCTTATTATTAATTAAACAATCATCAACCTTAACATTATTGTCAATATACATTGTTGTATCTTGGTCATATAAATAGTACATGTCTTTTAGTTTAAAGGGAATCATTGTCATTTGGTACAAATCGTGGGTCTTCTCTGACATAACAGGAATGGTTATTATAAAGTATATTTTATTTTTATCATGATTACAATTAACAGTTAATAATTTTGAGATTTCAACTATATCATACATGGGTAGCATTTGTTTTAAATTTTCAAAAGATATTAAACTTACATCGAAAGTGTGCAGAGAACAAAAAATTTATACTTTCGTTTATTTGAGATATAATCGTTTGAATATGATTTAGCATACAGATTATTAGCTGCAGTTTTGAATTGAGTAGGAATAGTGCATCTTTGTATTCCCGTTTGTTAATTTGTTCTTTTAATAATTTTATTTGGTCAAAAAGTTCTTCGATCAAGAACAGACCTGTACACTATGTAACACACACCAAGAAGACAGCCTGCAACACTTTCTATTCTTCTGTCCAATATTTCAACCAATAAGGGAGGAATTTATCTCGAAGTATCTGACTGACTACCCTTTAGAAGACCTCAACAAATCCCTATTGTCAAATTACACTGTAGATAAATTGTATAATATATATAACTTTTTTAACAATGCCTTAAAATTAAAAGCATTTATCGAATTTATTTAACATGTACTGTGTAACATCTAAACCAAAATATTGTAGCCAACCACTTGTATAAGTTTTTTCTTGAACAAATATACTACTATTATTATTATTCATACATTAAATGCGTCAACGTTTAGTATTTTGCAATGGTTTAGAATTATTGTTAAAAGTGTTTACTATGTCAGTAATAGTTTGAAAATTTGAAAATAGGGGTTGTAGGTCATAGTTAAAATAGGCGTATATGTCATATTCGTTAATATGGGTTTTACCTAATTCAAGTAATGTGTATCCGTTGTTAATAGAAATATCTTGAAGGAATTGACCGTGAGATAAGGATATTAATCTGTAACAAATTATAATTTTAGTTTATCGATTTTTACTTTTCTTTTATGAGTTTTCCCTTTTACTTCAATAGTATGGTTTTTATCGTTATAATTATCAATCTTTACTTTTTCGAAAAGTGGTTTTTTGAATTTAGTTATCAGTCTAGGATTTTGTTTAAGGAAAGCTTGAGAGGCGTTTTGGAATTTTGTGTGGGTGTTATTTGGTTTAAAGCGTTTTAATTTTTAGTTCGCGATTTTATTTCGTAATTTATCATGTTCAATTTGTTTATTTTTTTGAAATGATTCTATTTGTTGTTCGTCTGTTAAGGTCGTTCTTGATCGGATGTGTGAGTAATCTCTACCGTATAGTATTTCATTCGGTGATAATTTCGTGACAAAATGTATGGTGTCATTGTAGGCTAGTATAGTTATCGTCAATATTTCGTCTAAATTTTTATTTGGATATTTTAAAAATAAAATTCGCAAATGTTCTATAAGGGTAGAACGTAGTCTTTCTATTGCGTTTGATTTTAGATTACCAACGGATGTAATATGTAAATTTATTTGATTATTATGACAGAAAGTTTTGAACGCTAAATTATCGAATTCTTTCCCTGAGTCGCAAATGATTGTTTGTGGTTGTAATCTTTCTCTAATGAAATTTGAAACTATATTTATGACATTGTTACAAGTTTTATTTTTTATAAAATATATTTGAGCATATTTTGAAAACTGGTCAAATATTGTCAAATAGTATTTTGAATCGGGGTTAATATATCTAGATTTATAATTTCGAAAGGTCGTTGGGGAGTTGGTGTAAGTTGATCTTCTAATTTTGGGGGTTGTCTATCATATTTGCATTTCTTACAAGTTTCGCATTTATTTATGAATGTTGTTATAGTTTCTGACATTTTTGGCCAATAGTACTTTGTTTTTAATTTATTATAAGTTTCTAGTATACCACGGTGGTTTGTCTTTCCGTGATGGTAATTAAATATTATTTCGTCCTGTTCATTCTCGTTTTCTACGTCTTCTACTTGTTGGTTAACTCTTATTAAATTTACTGTTCCGAATTCAAACTTACTCTGTATTATTTTATTTAAAGTGTTAGCGATTTCGTCCGTGCAAATACAATAATATCGTATTTTAGGTACTATGTAATTTTGAATAAAATCAAACAGTTGTGTTTCTTTATTTTCTGGTTTTAATGAAAATATGATTTTTAATTTTTTATGATTTGTAGCCAACCATTTTCGCGCCTCTCGCACCACCGGGTATGGTGCGGGGGAGGAGGTGGCTGGTCAGCATCTTCCCTTGGCCGAGAAGGGATGGCAGAGTGAGCCGCGTGCCCTTGTTGAGAGCAGACCGCATCTTGTTTTGTATATTTGTATTATCTCTTGTTATAATAATAGTTTCATTGTGTTTATGTGTTGTGTTTTAATTCGAACGAAACCCATATCCCGTAAACCTCCCCGCGAGTGTTACACATTTAATAATCTTTTTGTTTCTACCTTATTTTCTGTATCTTCCTGTATTATTATTTGATTGTTAGCTACGTTAATTCGATTTTCTAAAAATTTTAAACCATTTATAGGTTCTTCTGGTGAGGAATGAACAGTGTCGGTTGATAAACTTTCTAGTTTTCTCTCTATATGTTCGACGTTATTTAATCAACTATCTACCGATTCGTTTGAATGATTTTTTAAAAAATTATCGATTTCTTGTGCATTTGCGAGATTATGAGGTAATTCATAAATATTAATTTGGATATTTGTATCTTGAAAAATATAGTTTAATAATTGAATTAATTTAGATTCTTCTAAGTTGTTTAACCCATATGATAAATATGGCATGTTGATTTCAAATAAATCATTTTTGATTAAATAATCTCTTAGAGAGATAAGACAAGATTTTAATTGTTTTAGGTTAACGTTTTCTTTATAGGTGTCTTTTGTATACAAATGTAAGATTACTTTATTTTCAAAATTATTTTCAAAGTTATTTTCGCAATACTTTTTACTAGCAAATTGTTCATCTATTTGTAAGGCTAATCCTTTACCAAAACGATTATCTTTAGAAACGCAATGACAAAATATATCTGTTTCAGTTACATCTCCGGTTACATAATTAATCTTGAAAGATTCTCTTATTCGTGATAGGTAATCAGCAATTTTGTGTTTAGTATGAGTAGTATATGATAAATTTTCGCCATCTTTTGGGAAGAGTTTAGGATAAACAATTATAAGTCCCATAGAACAATAAATTCAAATTAATTGTCAAACAAATATTGTGAATAAAAATATACAAGGAGTATATAAATTTAAACTAACAGAAGGATGTAGAATAAACAACTTTAAATTTAATAATATTCAAGAAAATTACAAAGAAATACAATTCGAAAATTTCGACTCCTTTAACAATTTGAAAATAATTAATCAGAATAAATTGAAAGAAATAAAATCAGTAGATATAAAAACCGAAAATGTTCCACAAATAAAAGAATTACAAATAAATAATAACCATCATTCTTATATATTATATTGTATTATTGTAATTATCGTATTGTTTATGATATGTTATAAATTTAAGAATAAATGTAAAAACCTATTGAAATGAAAAAAGAATGTATTAAATAATAAATTAAGTAATTTATAGACAATGGGATAACACCTTACAAGTATTGTAAAATTTTAGAAGGGAGGAATTATGTAAGGCCTTGAAAGTATTTCACAAACATTGTAAGTTGTGACTTGCTGAATCAGCCAAACACCCAGTAGTTTTCCATCATGTTAGAAATAGGATAAATAGCACGTCTCATAAGATAAGATTGTTCACTTGCTCTTGTAACTTCTTGAATGCACACGTACATGTCATAGTAGTGCAACAAAAAATTAATAAAGATTTTTTTTATTAAATATTAAATAAATCAATATTTAATTTACATATATTTTATGTTCATTGAAACAGACATTTTACACTTTTATGGAATTTCTGGAGTGAAAAACATTTGAGATTTTTTGGTATTCTATTATAAAGGTTGGGTTATAAGAGAATGAAGCTCTATATTTGACCTTATATTATAAAATGGTACGGAGTATACATTCTTTTCCCTAAGAGTATAATCATTGACTTTAATACTTAATTTATTATATAGGAATAATGGTCGACCTGTAAGTATGATCTTATGTATAAGACATAGATTAAGTAGTTTTACACGCTCATCGTTATAACTCAAGCTTGCCAAGATACGGTATCGAATAATATGATCCTACTTTAACACACCATATACAAATCTCAAACAACTATTTTGGAGGAGCGTAATTTTATGTTTATCGCCCTGTGTCAAACAGGGTACATTTAACTAGCCGTAATTTAACTTCCGGGGAAAGCGTATCACGGTAGTGATGCAGATGTCTTAAACTAAGTCTAGCAGCCAGTAATTTCTTATTTAAATGTTCCCGAAATTAGAGATTATCGTCAATTAGCATGCCTAGAGTTTTAATAACGCTACTACGTTTTAATACAGAACTGTCGAGAATGATATCAGGAGATACACAGTTTCCAATAACCATAAAAATGATTTTTCTGCGTTTATTTTTAACCCATTATTTTTAATCCACCTTACTAAATTATCTAGATCTGCATTAATCGTTCTGCACACATGTACAATATCAGTTTTACTACATGATGCTAATCAGGCGCGTATCTGGGGTACTTGGCGCCTGGGTTCTGAAGCAGAATGTGGCGCCCCGAAGCGTGCGCCGCAGGCGAAAAGTTTGGAGCACAAAAATGCGATACGGTACTCAAAATACGTGGAATAAAAATACTTAAATACTCATAACTATACCGCGCGTTCCACGTAAAGGTTGGCATAGGGAAATAACATGGGAAAAAAGGTTTTTGTAAATAAAAAGTGTCCGGTATAAAAATTATGGTATAATATTGCACATGACCATACTAGACCTATCCACACACATTATTTCATACAGATTACTTCATTTTAATGCCACAAATTAGAGAAATTAATGAAAATAGTTCGAGAAAATCGCCTACTAATTTTGATTTTTTGTGACAGCTTTGTCATAGAAACAGAAGCTGTCACTATAACCGTCAAGATTTGTTGTGAATATTAAGAAATCTTGACAGTTAACTTTATATTTCAAACATTAATCACATTACTTCGCGATCTTTTGTAATTAAAGGCCTTAGTACGATAGTAGGTACCTACATTTGGTATTCATTTAATTACTTTATTTATTTTACAAATAATATTAAGACTCAGTATTTGTGTTCTTTTAATATACTCATATTTATTTTAACTTTTTGCCGTCTGCCGCCCTTTTATGCTGGCGCCCGGGTTCTGGGAACCCCAAGAACCCTGGGCTGGAACGCCCCTGATTCTAATATTTGCGTATCATCTGCATATGAGTGGACAGAGCAAGATGTTCGAATTAAAGGCATGTCAGCAATATATATATATATATATATGAGAAAAAATAAGGGACCTAAAATTGATCCTTGTGGTACACCTCGATTCAAGGAGTAAGGACTAGAAAATGAGGGAGATGTATTCGAAGATATATAGACTTAAAAACATCTGTTAGTGAAATAACTACTGCACCACTGCAGAGCATTCGGACTGAAGTTATAAAAATTTAATTTCGCTAATAACATGTTATGGTCCACCATGTCAAAGGCTTTGGCCAAAACAATTTGAATTAAGAATGTAATATTCGATTTATCGTAGTTCTTAATGATTATAATCAACAATATTTAGCAGACAGGTGTTCGTGCTGTACCCTTTTCTAAATCCGGACTGCGTAGAGGGTATTACGTTTTTCTCACTGACATAGTTAATTATTTGTTCACAGCAAAAAATTTCTAGCACTTTAGTCATGCTTGGTAAAATATTAATAGGGCGTAAATGATCAAAAGTAGTTATGTTTTCTTGTTTAGGTATAGGTTTTACTTCAGCTGACATTCACATGTCTGGTACAGAACCCTCAATGATAGATGTATTGACAATGTGTGTTATGTATATTAATATATAAATAAATTAATAAATATATCATCATGCCTTTTACCCATTATTGGGTGTGGTACTCTGTCGTAGCAGATCTCGGTAAGTGAAATATTTCTTCGCCGTCAAATCACGGCCCTCAAAGGTGTTAGTGGAGCCAAAGGGGTAAATTTAAATTGGTGAAAATTGTTTGTCGGCTGTAGGGATCGAACCAGGTTTCTCAAGATCCACAGACCGACTCGATATTTTTAAATTTAGTATTAAATAAAAAGCTGTTTGATCAGAATAGAAGAAGAAGAATTAGACAATCACAGAATTTGAAAAAGATTTTTTTTTAAAACAAAACCAAGTACCAGTTTTCTCATATTTACAATCCTACTCGATATACCGAGCCATCTATCCCATACCCTGATTAGTCAACTTTAAAAATCATTAAATCTTACTAAGTCTATTCTCATTCAAATTCTCCCGTGAGCTAGAAATAAATAGATCACGTTCGCAAACATTACTGTTACCTATTAAATCACCACATACGATAACATACTCACCTGGATCACAGTCACACTATCTAACAAACTCCAAAATCTATTTTTTCGAGAACACTTTTGGATTCATTTCGGCCTACAACTAACAAGATGAAAGCCTATCTTTTATAGCGTAGCTGGCTGTGGTATCGATTCGGACTGAGGATTTAAGAACTCGGATTCGATTCCCACAGCCAACAGACAAATTTCACTATATTAAAATTACTCCTATGGCTCCTTCTCCACTAGCATCTTTGGGGCTACAATTTGACGGCTGATAACCGTACTATACACGTATAATCGTGTAAATATATCACTTACCGTGATCTGTTACGGCAGAGTGTCACATATAGAACGTCTACTGACTGGTTGAGAAGTTCACATTTGATGATTATTTTAATCAAATCGCTTTCAATAGAATTATTAAGAAACGTATTTCTGCATGGCTCGTACTTTATTTTCTGATATACTTTTCTTATAACGAAATCAATATAAATTAATATAACTTCGACAAAACAAATTAAGGGATTTTTAGGACTTATTGGATATTATAGGATGTTCATAAAAGACTTCGCAAAAATTTACCAAACCCATGACAAAAGTTCTAAAAAAAGACGCGATCATTGACATTAATAATTCAGAATATAATCAATGCTTTGAGACATGTAAACTATTACTAACTAACGAACCGATACTACAATACCCAGACTTTGACAAAGAATTTATCTTGACATGCGATGCGAGCAATGTAGCACTCGGTGCCGTCTTATCACAAGGTAAGATAGGCAGTGACCTTCCAATCGCTTACGCTAGCAGAACGCTTAACGAAACAGAAATTAATTATTCCACGATCGAGAAGGAACTTTTAGCGATACATTTTCAATTTGCACGGATCACAGACCATTACAGTGGCTGTTTTCCCTTAAGGATTGTAGCCAAAAATTAATACGTTGGAGATTGAAACTCGAAGAATATGATTACGATATTATTTACAAAAAAGACAATTACTATAATAAACCAACAAAACAAGACTTTTTTATACACTACTACAATTAAGAAACTTTTGCTTCAAAAATAAAATACAAAACCTAAGCTTACCCAGAATTTCTTGCGGACGCGACCAATTAAACTGGAACGATTTTAAATCAATGCTCGAATATATTTTCGACAAAACGAATACACTAATTACAATCTTTACCTTACCAGATAGTACACTCCCACGCATAGAAATTAATACAAACGATTCGGATGAAAACATTAACCAATTTCAAAAATTTATGGATAATTTTAATAAAGAATTAAGTAATAAAAACTCTAATAATCAAGATGATAATCAATCTTTAGTTGTTGAAGTGGGGGATGATATTCAAACTGTACATGTAAACAACGAACAACTCAATGATAACGATAGTGACGTCACAGTTCATTCTAATCAAGAGAACCTAGTAATCGGCATACCTATTGCTGAATACCCTGTTAATTTCGGAAAAAATCAGATAATCCTATCTGAAGTAGAGTTCAACCCTAATCCACCAAAAATTCTGAAACTTTTTGAGAACACAAAACAAAGAATGCTGGTACAATTTTCAAAATCAAACTACAAAAAGAAATGATTCAATTCCTTAAAGAGTATATCGTACCAAAAGTTAAATATTATTTATATTTTGAAGACGAATTATATTAAAAATTATCTCTAGTTTTTCAGAAATATTTCACACATTCACATGGTTAAATGCACACAATATCTTACAGACGTCACTCACGAAGAAGAAATACTAGAAATCATAAATAACTACCACACGGGATAAACAAACCACAGAGGTATTGACGATACAGAGGCACGCATCAAACAGAGGTATTACTGGCCAAAATTAAGAAAAACGGTTCAAACGTATATTAATAACTGTGAAACATGTCAACTTACGAAATATGACAGAAAACCCCTAAATTTAAAATTTAATATAACACCGACAGCAACAAAACCCTTTGAAATTGTGCATGTAGATACGATAACACTAGAAAACTCTAAATTTTTAACATTAGTTGACTCATTTTCCAAATTCGCACAAGCATATAAACTTAATTCCGGACAAGGTATCGAAGTAGCTAATAACTTAATAAAACATTTCAAGCACCATGGAATACCGGAGCAAATAATTTCTGATAACGGACTAGAATTTAGAAACTCAGTAGTTAAAGAACTTTTAGACATACACAAAATTCACACCCACTTCATTAGTTCACAAAATCCTCAATCTAACGGAATAATAGAACGTTTCCACTCGACACTCATAGAACACATTAGATTGTTCAACAATCAGGCAGAATTCTCGAAAGAAACAATTGAAGCTAAAGTAAACTATGCTCTTTTAGCATACAATAATACAATTCACTCTGTTACGAAAATAAAACCATCAGAAATCATATCCGGTCACCTGGAAATAAATTCCCCCTTCAATATAGATATTGATAAACAGCTTGTTAATAACTACATGGAAAATCATAGAAATAAAACAAAAATTTTATATCAAACTATTAATAACAAAATTTTGCAAAATAAAGAAAAAATAATTAGTAAACGTAATGAAACCAGAGAAGAATTACCAAAAATTCCTAAAGAAATTTTCGTAAAAAATAAACAAAAACAACAGAAAACAAAAAATAAATTTAAATCCGAAAAATTAAAATCAATTAATAAAAATTTAAAAACTGCCAAATTAGAAACTAAACACGGGAACACAATGGAAAAAATCCATCTCTCTATTGTAAAACGTCCTAGACAAAAGACTTATAAATTTAATACTCTTCCAGGCTGTTCACATTTGGACAAGGATCGATCATCAAAAACATAACCGAAAATATTGGATTACTACCTATTAGACTGGGACCGGCTAAATTAGAAAAAACAACACACACACTTATCCACTACTACAACCTCAAACCCCTTTTCGAACAATATGACAACCTAAACAACCAATATAATGACCTAAAGACAACGATATCTAATAACTCTAAATATTTACATGAACTTGACAATTATGTGAAAATAATACAATTTATTCGTACGAACATTCATAACAAAATTGATAATATAGAATTTCATACAAATAAAAATAGAAACAAAAGAGGCTTAATAGATGGATTGGGATTAGTTTTCAAAGCCGTTACTGGCAACTTAGATGCTTAGACGGTAAGACAAAATATTAAATCACATGCAAAAGAATGAACACAATTTAGAAAACCAATTAAAACTGGCATACTCGGTAAACCACCAAATTATAACAAATTTTAATAATACCATTTTGGACATACAACATAATGAATCTATTCTGAAATCCAAAATACTACAACTCAGTGAAATAATAAATAACATGCATATTCAAGATATTCTTTTTGCAAAAACTATTTACGATCAATTAATAATCCTATACAACTCGATCCTAGATATCCTACAAGATATCGAAAACTCCATTACCTTTTGTAAATTGAGAACATTACACCCCAGTATAATACATCCAAATGAATTATTATCTGAATTACAAAAAATCTCTAAACATTATAAATCCCAATTACCTTTTGAACCAAACTCCGAGAATATTTTAGAATTTGAATCACTACTAAAAGTAGACTGTAAAGTTGAACTATCCCAAATAATTTACTTAATATCAATTCCCATTAACTTTGAAAAGGACTTTGAACTGTTTTACTTGTACCCTATACCAACAATATACGATTCAGAATTTGTAACGATTATCCCTAGTGCAAGATATTTTCTAAAATCTAATACTGAAATAATGCCTCTAAATGACATATGTACTGCAACCAAGGTTTATCAGTGCCCCAATAAATTCTACAACCACCATCAGTCATCATGTGAACAAGAAATCTTACAACAACAGTCCTCTACCCAGTGTCACTATTCTAAAATTAACATAAAAGAAAACCATATCGAAGTAATTCCGGAAATTAATAAATATTTGTTAATATTCCTTCACGACGATAAAATAACGCTTAAGTGTTTAGATGAAGTAAATATCAAAACTTTGCGCGGAATCTATTTAATAAAAAATGATAAAAATTGTTAAATAATATACAACCAACAAAAATTAATATTTTTGAATAAAGAAGAATAAAGACAACCAATAATTTTACCAAAATTAAATTTCGCACTTAAAATTTCGACATTAACAAATTTTTCAATAAACCTAAACCCTTTGAAACTACAAGACATTTCATTAAATCCTGTAGTAACTATTCAAGAAGAAGCCATTAACATCCATGTGCCAAGTGTGTGGACTGTTTTGTTATATTTGTTAATAATAATAATTGGACTGTACTTTCTAATAAAATGGATAAAAATCAGAAAACTAAGGAAACCAACCATCAACTCAAAACCGGAAGAAGAACAAATTGAGCTACCAGGAGGTGCTCCTTTCTGATAAGGGAGGAGTTATAGGATGGAATAGTGCTGACATAGACAGTTAATATTTAAGAACGTGGCTTTATGTAGAATTATCATATTACATTATACGTAGTTGTAGTTTAGCCATGAAATATTATTGTATGTTTTAAGTTAGTCTTAGCTCAGAATTTGTACAAGTAGGAACGTCTAAAGTAAAATAAATACTTTTTAAAAACAAAGTTAATTTGTTTAACGTTATAATTTATATATATATATATATATATATGAAATTGAAAAGAACTTGTGTATTTCCAAAAAGTTGGAATATGGACAAACAATGGAAGCTGTTGTTAATTACCGTTTTGAGAATTAAAACAATATAATATAGAAAATTGTGGATTCTTTATAGTCATTCAGCAAGGATATATTGGAGATAGTCCAGATGGTATCTTTAATATTAGTCCCTTTATATACAGGATGAGTTTTTTAAATCAACTAATCAGTCTTACTAGCTAAATAATAGCTTTAGAGAAAAATTGAATACATAGACTTACACAGCAAGGAGAGGGACACGCTATGGTTAGTAAAATAAAATTATAAGGTGTGGCAATTCCAATTATATTTTTTTAATGTGAAGAGGTACATTTACTTACTGAGATGTATAACACTAAATTTTTCCTTTTCAATAATCTATAATTTTAAAAATAAATCTTCAGGCAAACAAATTAAATTATTTAAAATATACTTGATTAATTTTTATTTTATTATTGTCTTAGCAGCCAGTAAAAGAAATTACACCCCCCTTATAATTTTATTTCACCAACCATAGAATTATATACTCCTTGCTCTGTAAGCCTATGCATTTAATTTGAAAATAATATAATTACACAGCAAATGCATTCGCTTGAGCAAGATATTAACACAAAAATAAAAGAACATTTAAGGACGAAAATATGTTTACCTGTGATAGACAGGATTTTAGAAAACAGATTTTTCTGTCAAAGATACAAATATTCAATCGTTGGCATGAGCAGGGGTTATACAGAACCACACGCGTTATTGGCATTCTTGATAGCGTTTGAAGAAAAAGTAAAAACTTGTCGTACAGACTCATGTCCGCCGCATAAGAAGAAGAAGAAGTAAATTTAATCGTCAGTATACTTCAAACAAGCAGAATGCACCACAGCAACCCTATGTATACCGGCGCGGCGCCAGAATGAATACGCAACAATCGACCAAGGTGTTTCTATTGCAAAAGAGATGGACATTTCGCCAAGGATTGCAGACAACGTAAGGAGTTGGTGCCCAAGATAGGTGAAAGCATCAATAATCAGGTAAACAACTGTAATTCAATTAATACAAGTGATCGTGTATTTTCTATAAATACCACTCCAAAATCACGTGAAAAATATTTTACTGATGCAATTATAAATAAAATCATACATAGATTAATTATTAACATTAATAACTTTAAATTCAGTATGTAACAAAACTAAATTAAAAATTATTAAAGGATACGGATTCGGTACAGAACAACATTAGGTGAAACCGAAGTAGAACTAAAACTTGACGAAGTTACGGCCACTGTTACATATTTTGTCGCACCAGATAGCGTACAAGACATTTCCGCAATTGTTGGACAATCGTTTACCGAACGACGCGGTGTTATATTAATTAAAGAGGATAAATCGTTGCGGCTCATTCATCGTGATACTATTAACACTGACAATAGAATTAAAAATAAAATTATTTATATATACAGGGTGTTTCACAACTTAGAGCAAAAAATTAAAGGGTATATTCTGTACGACGTGCTGATCATGAAACAAGAAGATTTTTTTTAAAATCGCAAAACTATTTTCCATGTTTCCCAGTCCAAAATTTTTTGTTGCCACTGCCACTGGGTGGATGATTATGTTAAAGTTATTAATTAAATAAAATTCTATTATAAATAACTCTTAATAATTGAATTGTGTAATTATTCTTTCGTAGATGATACCTACTTCATTGTTTGTGTTTAATAGGAAAGCGAATCCAGTGCAGTACTACAAAAAATGTTTTAGGTTAAAAACCCTTAATTTTTCGAATTTTAAAAAAAATCTTTTTGTTTCATGATCAGCACGTCGTACAGAATATACTCTTTAATTTTTTGCTCTAAGTTGTGAAACACCCTGTATATATATATATATATATATATATATATATATATATATATATATATATATATATATATATATATATATATATATATATAGTCGCGGTGGCCGAGCGTGTTAAGGCACATATCTTAACATACTGTGACGTCACCCGAGCCAAGGTTCGTCAGTTCGAATCCGCCTGTCGACAATGTGTGATTTGTCATATAATACAGCTACATGTATTTATCACACTCGGGTGCTATAAGCTAGTCACTTATACGCCTTAAATAATGTAGCATTTGACTACGAAAACCGGCAGTACGGCAGTGTAAAAACTGCGGCTCGGTGTGTCCGGTAGGCCCAGGCCCGATTTGGGCTGTAGCGCTACAGATGATATATATATATATACAGGGCCGTCTTTACCCGGGGGCTCAAGGGGTGCGGGCGCACCCGGGCGCAGAGTCCTAGGGGCGCACACAAGCAGAGCGCTAGAAATTTAGATATTTCATTAAACTCTAAGTCATTCAATAACAACGTCATTGTACCGTTTCGTGCACAAAATAAAAATATAGACACCAATAAGAAATTATGTTATTAAACACACCTCATACCGCTTTCAGCATTTGTTATACCGCTCACAATGTACAAGTTAAAATAGCTCTTCTTACTACACACCTAACAATTACCGAAACTGCTCGTCCACGTCCCCGAAAAAGATATTTTAATTATAAGGCTACAGATGAGCCCATCTTAGACCCAATGAAAAAATTTAACATAAATTTTTATTTTATTTACTTGACACGGCTACCTCGAAATTAAATGAGAGATTCGAGTTGCTAATGGATCAGAATAATAATAATAATCTATTAAATAAAGAAAAGGCTTCAGAATCCAATGTTTTTATAAAATATTTATTTGTGTAGGTTTCGAGCAAAAATATTAGCTCATCATCAGCACCTTAAAATATAAATACAATAATTATAATATAAAACTAGCAAATTAATCAAAATGGCAAACCTTTAAAAAACGTAAACATATAAAACAATATTTGTAAAATGTCAATAATAACAAAAAAGAAGAAAGATACATATGAAAAATAAAAATAGAAACAACAAAAAATAATAAATAATTAAAATAAAATATAGAAAAATTAAATTGTTAAATTCCCTAACAAAATTTGAGCTTAATAAATTATGATACGCAACAGTTTGATAATTAATCGAGGTATCATGGTGTAAATTTATATGTAACGTTTCTAAAATAAGTCTATGCTTTTTATTTTCCATAACATCAATAATTTTGGCTTCAGAAAAATTAAAAATATGTCCAGTCTCCTGATGATGACGAGTTAAAGCACTATGATTTGTATCAAGAAGCTTGCAATAATAATTATGTTGTAGCTTTTGATAACAAATTAATATCTGGAATTAGAAAAACTATTGGTAATTGCGATATTAAAATTATAACTACTAACTTCACTAATATTAATTCGCTTTATACTAGAGATGGGCGAATATCAAATTTCTCGAATTCGAATATCGAATACGAATATTAATCAGATCTCGAATAATCGAGGTACTCGAATATTCGAATACTCCTAAAATTATTAATAATTATTTAATTATGTCCTTTTCATTATATGAATGAAATTTATAAGATAAAATAAAATTAAAACAAAAAGTACAAACAAAAAAGAAAAAGACGAAAACTTCAATTAACGTGAAACGTACGGGCTGATGTTGGGGAAAAACAAATTTGAAATATGGAACGTCTTCATGGTTTTGAAACAAAATATCTCTGTTATTAATAATTTCAAACTATTGTAATAACTTTAAGTTTATGTACAAATGATAAAGAAAATCATAGTCAAAAATTGAGGTCAACATATGGCGCGATATTCGAGGTATTCGAATGTTTGCTATATGACGTTAATATTCGAAAATCTCGAATATCGAATAATGTCAATATTCGCGGCATTCGACTATTCGCGGATGATATTCGCCCATCTCTACTTTATACACAAACTAAGGACAATATTAAAAAATCTAAATATAAAAATGTTGTATACAATATTCCATGTGGGTCTTGTGGAAAATGTTACATTGAAGAGACTTCACAACCGTTAGAAAAAAGAATATAATATATCAACATAATTATTGCTGAGATCCCCAGAGCAAAAGAAAAGGGAAGAGGAAAAAAATAGCGGAGAGATGGAAGAACTGAAGAGTATGATGAAAGTAATGATGGAGAAAATGGAAGAAAATATGAAGGATATAAAGAACGAAATTAAAGATATTAAAAAGGAAATGGAAAAAAGAGGAAAAGTTTGGGAAAAGGAAAAAGAAATACTGGTAGACCGAATAGATAGAATCGAGAAAAAACTAGAAAGAGATGAAAAACAAAAAAAGAAGAATAACATAATAATAAAAGGAATAAAAAGCACGCAAGAACCAGGAAAAGAAATAAAAAGACTATTCGAAGAACGACTCCAAATACAAGTGGAAGTTAAAGAGGTAGTAACACTAAAACCGGAAATCATATTAGCAGTAATGCCAAACTGGGAAGAAAAACAAAAAGTAATGTCTGAGAAGAAGAAACTACGGAATATGAACATCTACATTGAAAACGATCTCACGTGGGAAGAGAGGAAAATCCAGAAAGAAATAAGAGACATAGCGAAAGAAGAGAAAGGCAAGGGAAGAAGAGTAAAAATTGGTTACCAAAAACTAATAATGGACGAGGAAGTGTATATATGGAACAAGCTGGAAAAAGGATTGTCACTAAAAAAGGAAGAGAACGAGTCAAAAAACTGCTAAAAAACAGGAAACAAGGGACAGATGTAAAGGAAACGGACAGATTTATGGAAGGGATAACGCAAATAGGAACTTGGAACATTAAAAGCATAAAAGGTAAGGAAGAGGAATTAATCGAGGAATTTGAAAAAGCAAAATTACAAGTACTAGCAATAACAGAGACGAAAAAGAAAGGCAAAGGAATAGAAAGAATGAGAAACGGTCACTTATTAATATTTAGCGGAGTTGAAGAAAATGAAAGGGCAAAAGCAGGAGTGGGTTGTATAATTAAAAAAGAAATGGAAAAATCTCTAAAAGAGTGGAAATACGTGAATGAAAGGCTACTGATAATACAAATAGAAGACAAAAGCAAGATAGCAAAGAACATAATGATAATATATGGACCAAATGATGACGAGAACAAAATAATTAAAGACGAATTCTGGGATAGGTTACAAATAGAGTACGAGAAACTAGAAGAGCCCATATACCTACTGGGAGACTTCAACGCAAGGGTAGAAAACCAAAATATAGGCCTAGAGGACATATTGGGACCACACGGAGAACAGATCAAAAATAACAACGGAAATAGGCTTATAGACTTTTGTATTATCAACGATCTGCAAATATAAAACACCATGTTTGCCCATAAAGAAATACATAAATATACAAGAGAAGTGAAGAGCAGAAACGAGAGATCTATAATAGATTATGTGCTAGCCAACAAGTCAGAAAGAAAACAAATAAACGATGTAAGAGTCAAAAGAAGTAGTGAAATTGGAAGCGACCACTTTTTGACAATAGCAAAAATAAGAGTAAAAATGGAGGCACCACAAAAACAGAAGGAACAAAAAAAAGAGAACAAAACAGTAAAATATAGAATAGACAAACTGAAAAACGAACAGATCAAGGAGAAATATCGAAATAGCATAAGAGAACTAATAGCTACCACACCGAAACCGGATATGAACAATGTAGAAGAAATGTGGGACAAATTCAAGTACATAATAATAGAAGCAACAAAAGGAGCATGTGGCGTAACTAGAAACCTACACAATAGAAAACAAACACACTGGTGGAATGAAGAAGTCAAACAAGAAATAAAAAAGAAGAAACAAAAGTGGAGGAAATACCTCGAAACAATGAAGAGTTGTGACTATGAAGAGTACAGAAGTCAAAGGAAAAAAGTAAAAGAAGTAATTAAAAAATCAAAAACAAAGACATGGGAAACATTCGGAAATACTTTAGAGGAAAACTTCAAAGAAAATCAGAAACTATTCTATAGAACTCTAAAGAGCTGCAGGAAAGAAAAACAAACAACGCTGAACCAGCTGAAAGACAAACAAGGGAAGATATTGAACGAAGAGAGCAAAATAATGTCAAGATGGAAAGAACACTTCCAAGAATTATTAGAGGGCAACGAAGCAAAACAAGAGAAGAAACAGGAAATAACAGACAAAGAAGAAGTAAGCACAAGTACATACGGAGAAACAGAAAATATCTCGGAATCAGAGTTAAGAGAAGTACTTAAAAAACTGAAAAATGGTAAAGCACCAGGACACGACACCATAAGAACAGAACAAATAAAATATATGGGTGAAGAAGGCGAAAAAATATTATTACAAATGCTAAATCGAATCTGGGACATAGGAAAAATACCCGATGACTGGAGGAAAGCGGTTATATTCCCAATACATAAAAAAGGTGACAGCAGAAACTGCAATAATTACAGAGGAATATCTCTGCTATGCACAACAGCAAAGGTCTACGAGGCGATATTAGAAAATAAACTTAGAGTAGTAACAGAAACAACAATGGACGAAGCCCAAAGTGGATTTAGAAAGGGACGCTCAACACAAGACCATATATTCACGATTAGAAACTTGATAGAAAAGACACTGAGACAAAACAGCAAACTATATGTAACATTCATAGACCTGGAAAAAGCATTTGACCGAGTACCGAGGGAAACGATATGGAATATACTGAGAGAAAGAGAAGCAAGCGATAAACTACTGAAAGCTATAAAGAGTATATATAGAGAAACAGAAAACTATATCAGAACGGGTAACGAAACATCAGAAGAATTCACAACAACACAAGGACTAAGACAAGGGGGAGCTTTAAGTCCATTGTTATTTATAATATTTCTAGATAATATTATGAAAAACATTAAACACAAAACAAAAAGGATGGAAATCGGATACCACAAACTATCAAGAAAGACAATAGCAGAATGTGCATTTGCGGATGATTTAGCAATTTTGGCAAAAAGCGAAGAAGACATGCAACACAACCTGGATATTTGGAACGAGGAATTAGGCAAACACAACATGGTAATAAACTTAGAAAAAACAAAAGTAATGGTGATAACAAAGGAAGATACAAGAACAAACCTAACACTACAAGGAAAAGAAATACAACAGGTTGAGACATTTACTTACTTGGGAGCAGCAATAGACAGCAAAGGAAGTATAGACCAAGAAATTAACAGGAGAATACAGTCAGCAAACAGGATATACCACGCAATAAACAAAATAATATTGAGCAACAAACATATAACAAAAGCGACAAAGAAAACACTATACAAAACAGTGTACAGACCAACTCTGATTTACGGAAGCGAAGCATGGTTACTAAACCAAAGAAATAAAAGTAAAATACAGGCGGCAGAAATGAAGTATCTAAGAAGAGTAGAAGGAGTTACAAAGATAGATAAAGTAAGAAATGAATATATAAGGAACAAATTACAAATCGAAAGCATCCACAAAGTCATTGAGAAAAAACAACTAGCATGGTACGGGCACCTAACAAGAATGCCAGAAGACAGACAAGCAAAAGTAGCGTGGAATGCAAGAACAACACAGAAAAGGAGAAGGGGAAGGCCAGCGAAGACATGGGAGAATAATATAGAAGAAGTAGTGAACAGGAATCAAATTAACTACCGCGAAGCTAAACAGAAAGCAAAGAATAGAAAGGAATGGAAAGACTTTATTAACAACATAGTATAAAACAAAAAAGTAATAATAATAATAATCTCGACACCCGAAAGGGTATAAGAGATATAAAAAGATTATAATAATAATAATAAACATAATTATTATTGCAAGCTTCTTGATCCAAATCATAGTGCTTTAACTCGTCATCATCAGGAGACTGGACATATTTTTAATTTTTCTGAAGCCAAAATTACTGATGTTATGGAAAATAAAAAGCATAGACTTATTTTAGAAACGTTACATATAAATTTACACCATGATACCTCGATTAATTATCAAACTGATGCGTATCATAATTTATTATGCTCAAATTTTTTTAGAGAATTTAACAATTTAATTTTTATATATTTTATTTTAATTATTTATTATTTTTTATTTTTTCTATTTTTATTTTTCATATCTATCTTTTTTCTTTTTTGATATTATTGACATTTTACAAATATTGTTTTATATTTTTACGTTTTTTAAAGGTCTGACGGTAAAACCGTAGTTGACGGACAAACCTGAAGTTGGCTGCGAGTCGCTAGTGACTTTTGGTGAAATCGGCACAAGTCGAACATAGAAAAACCCGGCAAATTTGAATGTCAAGATAATTTAAAAACGTTTTGTTAGCAAAGTCGGATGACACCTCTAACCATGCCTGACCTAGTATAGAACGTATTTTTATGGTAAAAAGTAACAAACCGCTTGCTTCTTATGTCGAACTTGTACCGTTCGAACTGTCGTTTTCCCCAGAAGTCCCTAGCGTCCTGCGGCCAACTTCAGGTTTAGCCGGTTTGACATTTTGATTAATTTCCTAGTTTATTATTATAATTATTATATTTATATTTTAAGGTGCTGATGATGAGATAATATTTTTGCTCGAAACGTCCACAAATAAATATTTTATAAAAACATGAGATTCTGAAGCATTTTCTTTATTTAATATATTATATAATTGAATCCTTTTTAAAATATATATTATAAATAATAATAATCAGAATAAAATGGTAGCTTTTAAATAATAATATAAAATAAAACATTCCTGATGTATTGTTTACGAAAAAAATATGTTTATTTTTAATTTGTATAATTTATTATTTTATTTGTATAATTTAAGAGTTTTGAGAAATAAATAAATGAAACATTAAAAATTACATTACGTTTTTTTGGTTGACAAGAGCTGGGGCGCAGGCTGACCACCCGGCACCCCGGCGCAGAATATGCTTAAGACGGCCCTGTATATATATATATATATATATATATATATATATATATAAATAAATAAATAATAAATATATCATCACGCCTTTTACCCATCACTGGGTGTAGCACTCTGCCTAAGCAGATCTCGGTATATATATATATATATATATATTTCAATTTTTGTCAGTCTAATTGGAGATAAAGGAGGAAATGTCTATATAAAGTGACGAATTGAACTAAAACATTTAAAAAATTCAATATTTCTTCCATTAATAACTCACTATTGTAGATATACAGGGTGTTTCAGGACTAGTGTAACAAACTTTAACAGCTTATTCCTGAGGTCATTTTGAGCCAAAAATTTCATATGAACATAGGTCCTATTTCTTCTAGTTACCAAAATACAAGAGGTTGAAGTTCTATAAATAACACGACATTTTCAAAGATTTTTAATCAAGATATATCCTTGTAAACATTCTCGTTCTAACACACTATTTAAAAATATTTTATTCTTTAAGCAGATGTTCCCCTTGGTCTTCTATAACTTTTCTTAATAATATTTGTTTGTAACTATAATAATAAAGAAAATATATGCGGTGGTATACAGGGTGTTATATTTTAAGAGACCCATCAAATATCCCGCTTATTTATCAACTTAGCAATTTCTTTCATATAACATGATTCATACAGCAACATGTAAGCTAGTTGATGACGGATGTACATTCATGGTATCATTTCCGGTTTATTAGTAATTAATATCAACTTTGAAATTTCAAATAGAACATACTATATTTTTTTACAAATTTGAAAAGCGCATAAAATTTGCTTTACAATCATGTAAAATAATCCATATGTTACATTATTAAAAAGTAAAATGGCGGGCACTTTATTATACACCAAATCGGAAAGAGAATAGTGAGCCATGACTGTGGCTTGAAATAAAACAATTAACTAAACCAATTGTAATTATTATTATTAAACGAAATCATATTTTGTATCATAACAATACAGAAAATAAGAAGAAGGAACATTTAATAGCAGCAAAATGATTTTATAAAAAATATTCAAAATTGCTTCCAGCCTCTTCAATGCATTTTCTCCCGATATGAGCAATTGATTTTTGTATGGAGCTACGTGAAATAGTTTGTTAGTAATGAACCAGCAAACACATTAAACGGACTGAAGAATAAAAATGAAGCAGCAATTGAATCTTTATCTGCTACCCAATTTTAAGGGGCTACTTATTCTGTTTCAAAACGTTGTGCAAAATGTATTAAAGAGGAGCCATTTTGAATATTAGTTATAAAATCATTTTGTTGTTATTAACTGTTTCTTATTCTTATTTTCTGTATTATTATGACAAAAAAATATTATATGTGGCCCACCCAGATATTTTGAGCTAGCGCCGTCCCTGGTGATGAAAATTATGATTATAATAATTTTAAATACCACTTAGAAAATAAACCTGATGATCAAATACAAAAAACTGAAGCAACATTACAAAAAGCTACCGAAATAGTAGTAGAAGAAAAAAATAATTTAAAAAATAAAAAATGACATAGAAATCATATATACAAACTGAAACATTCATGAAACTACATAACAAGATAAGGTTTACAATCATAACCAGAACAAAAAAATCAATATTAAAAGTGAAACTGTAAATCAACTTCATAAATAAGCACGAAAAACTATGCAAGAAGATAAAATGATTAAATGAAACATTTCAAGCAGATTTAGTTGAATTGATACCGTACGCAACAGTAAATAAAAGTTTGCATAGATATTTGTTGTAATAGATATGTTTTCAAAAATATATTTATGGACAACACTAATAAAAAATAAAACTTTAGAAGATGTAACTAATACATTAAAAAGTATATTTATAACTGTAAAAAAAATTCTAAAAAATTACATAGCGATGCAGGAACCTAGTTTGTTAAGTAGCAATTTCAAACAATTAATAAAAAAATATAACATAAATCATTTTTAACATATGACTTCGACTGAACGTACAGTAATGAAGATAATTTTAAAGTTAAATTTTTATGAAAGAAAAATTCGGATGACGCCTGGATTCGAACCAGGGACCCTCCGCTTGCCGGGCAGAGATGTTAACCGCTACACCACGTCACCTGTGTCCGACGTATGGCTTCAACCGAATTCTTCTTTCATAGTGTCTAACGTAGCATCGATCCCAAAGATTCCTATATCTATGATAGGCATTGACAACGGGTTTCGTCTACAGCGACACAGTTCTGATTTATAGGGAATCATTCCACGAACTAATTTTTAACATATGACTTCGACTGAACGTACAGTAATGAAGATAATTTTAAAGTTAAATTTTTATGAAAGAAAAATTCGGATGACGCCTGGATTCGAACCAGGGACCCTCCGCTTGCCGGGCAGAGATGTTAACCGCTACACCACGTCACCTGTGTCCGACGTATGGCTTCAACCGAATTCTTCTTTCATAGTGTCTAACGTAGCATCGATCCCAAAGATTCCTATATCTATGATAGGCATTGACAACGGGTTTCGTCTACAGCGACACAGTTCTGATTTATAGGGAATCATTCCACGAACTAATTTTTAACATATGACTTCGACTGAACGTACAGTAATGAAGATAATTTTAAAGTTAAATTTTTATGAAAGAAATTTTTCTTTCATCAAAATTTAACTTTAAAACATAAATCATTATACAACATATAACGTTAAAAAGAATCTAGTGTTGAGCAACACGCTAACACAGTCGTACATCAAAATTATTTATGTGGAAAGAGTTTAGTGCACAAGGATTATATAAATATATCTATATTTGTGTACATATATATATATATATATATATATATATACATATATACCGGGTGGAACATCATACCTGTGTACATAGGCGATTAACATGAAAAAACAGTTTTTCCGTGCACATTGCTCCCCAAATTATTTTAGCCAAAAATGCTTTAAATAAATGTTGTAGAGCATAAAATTCTGCATCTAAATCAATAAACATAATTACATTTACATGCGTTGTAACGACAGAAATTAAATAAAAAAATATTAAAAATTACGATCAATATATCAAATAGCCATGGAAGTGAAACATACATAGATAAATGCTTGACGTTTTTCTGTCTATTTGATATTTTACCCCCGACAAATTAATCATTCAATAAAATTCATACAAAAAACTCCATACCAATGATTACAATTTAATAATAAATAAACAATTGCACATTTCAATGAAACGTTTACTTCTTATAGGGTTGGTCATGTAAAAATTATAACCTATCTATTATAATTCAAATATCAAACAATAATTCTCTCAATAAAATAATCACTACAATTTATTATTACAATAAATATTCAAATAAACCACCATTTTCAGCCAAGCAATAACCAAGTCTATTGTAGAAGGAATATCGTACATTAGCGAGCTGCCTACTTGTGATTAAGGCACACTTATCCACGATAGCTTCTCTCAAAGAATTAATATTTGGGTGGCGTTGCTTATAAATCTTACATTTAAGATGACCCCATAAAAAAGTCGCTAGGTGTTAAATCAGGAGATCTGTCAAACGTCAAGCATCTATCTATTTTTGTTTCACTTCCATGGCTATTTGATATTTACAACGTAATTTTTAATATTTTTTATTTAAGTTCTGTCGTTATAACGCATGTAAATGTAATTCTGTTTCTTGATTTAGATGCAGAATTTTATGCTCTACAAAATTTATTTGAAGCATTTTTGGCTAAAATAATTTGGGGAGCAATGCGCACAGAAAAACTGTTTTTTCATGTTAATCGCCTATGTACACAGGTATGATGTTCCACCCGGTATATATACAGGATGTTATATGTTAATAGACCCAGCAAATATCTCGCTTATTTATCAACTTAGCAATTTCTTTTATACAACATGATTTATACAGCACATGAAAGCTAGTTGATGACGGATCTACATTTATGATATTATTTCCGGATTATTAGTAATTAATATCAACTTTGAAATTTCAAATGGAACATACTATATTTTTTAACAAATTTGAAAAGTGCATCAAATTTGCTTTACAATCATGTAATATAATCCATATGTTACATTATTAAAAAGTAAAATGGCGGGCAGTTTAATATACACCAAATCGGAAAGAGAATAGTGAGCCATGACTGTGGCTTGAAATATAACAATTAACTAAAACAATTTTAATTATTATTATTAAAAGAAATAATATTTTTTTGTCATAATAATACAGAAAATAAGAATAAGAAACTGTTAATAACAACAAAAAGATTTTATAACTAATATTCAAAATGGCTCCTCTTTAATACATTTTGCACAACGTTTTGAAACAGAATAAGTAGCCCTTTATATTTGGTTAGCAGATAAAGATTCAATTGCTCCTTCATTTTTCTTCTTCAGTCCGTTTAATGTGTTTACTGGTTCATTACAATCAAAATATTTCACGTAGCTCCATGTAAAAATCAAGTGGTCATATCGAGATAAAAAGAAAATGCATTGAAGAGGCTGGGAGTCATTTTGAATATTTGTTATAAAATCATTTTGTTGTTATTAAGTGTTCCTTAAAATATTATTTCATTTCATAATAATAGTTACAATTGTTTTAGTTAATTGTTTTATTTCAAGCCACAGTCATGGCTCACAATTCTCTTTCCGATTAGGTGTATAATAAAGTGCCCGCCATTTTACTTTTTAATAATGTAACATATAAATTATTTTACATGATTGTAAAGCAAATTTGATGCACTTTTCAAATTTGTAAAAAAATATAGTATGTTCCATTTGAAAATTCAAAGTTGATATTGATTACAAATAAACCGGAAATGATATCATGAATGTACATCCGTCATCAACTAGCTTACATGTTGTTGTATAAATCATGTTATATGAAAGAAATTGCTAAGTTGATAAATAAGCGAGATATTTGCTGGGTCTATTAAAATATAACATCCTATATTTATATATATATATATAAATTTAATTTATTAAAGAAAAATTTAATCAATTTACTTTTTTACAGTAAAAATTATCAGTTATATAAATTCAATAACTTCTGTAACGAAGTTCGTATCTTAGAAAGTCAACAAAAACAATAAATAATAATTATATACCAATTTACAAATTGCAACACTCATCCCCCGAAAAAATGAATATACAATTCAAGACAATATAAATAACAGTTGAAGTATATTAAAAATTATGATCATCACAGTGAACAAGGCGATGTTGTAAAAAATTTATAAATATTAAAAAATCAATCAAATTGAAAAAAATAACTGTTATTAATTTATGCTGGTTCATGTCTATCTACGCTGACTGACTCAACTGTACCATTTACTTTTGAAATTTTGAAAAATTTGTCATGCCGTTCTAGAACTTTAAATTGTCCGTTGAAAGCTAGTTTGAGGATTGGTCCAATTTCATCATATCTGATAAAAACATGAGAAGTAAGAAATACATTTTGAGGTATGTAAGTTGATGGAAATTTAGAATTGGATATTTGAGTGGTAAAAGGTTTTAAATTACTGATTGAAGTTTACAGATTTTCTAATAATTGAGCTGTATTGAAATCGTGTGGAGAAATAGATTGTTATTGTGGTATAAATTCTCCTGGTAATCTTAATTTAGTACCGTACACTAATTCAACAGAACTACAGTAATTATTTTTAATTGTAGATCTTATATCAAGCAGAACAAAAGGTAGAAAATCATTCCAACAGGATTGATTTTGAAACGTTTTAAGAAAATCTTTCAAATACCGACAAAATCTTTATATTTGATTGGAGGTGATAGGCTGCAGTTCTTATATGATGTGAACCTAGTAATTTCAACAAATTAGTAAATAAACTACAATAAATTGTGGTCCTCTATCAGTTGTAATTGTAATAGTTTTAGCCGAACAATCTGTTAAAAGCAGAACTTCGTGCCACCTAGTAAAACGGCCGATGCATGTAAGGACATAAGAGTAATTGTCTGAAACTGGTAGTTTTACAATGTCAATGTGTATTAAAGTATATCGTGATGAAGGAATGTCAAAATTTGAAATTGGTGATTTAGTATGCCTATTTTCTGACAGTTTAAACAGTTTCTTGTTAACATTGCAATGTGTTTGTTCATTTCTTTCCAAATAAATCTAGATGACATTAATTTTATTGTAGCATTTATTCCTGGATGAGAAAGAGAATTAAAATGTCTGAATACAGTTTTTTGAAATGTTTTAGGTATGTATGATCAACAATTGCCTGTTGATACATCACAAGTCAGTTGTAGGTTAGAATTAGGTAGTTGAAAGTCTTGAAATTTTAATGAAGTATTTAATGAGGTTTTAAGATTTAATAATTCTGAGTCAGTTATTTGAGCGCTAGCTATTTTATTGTAGTCAATGTGTTCTGTGTTGTAAAACGAATTTATTGATATGCGTGAAAGTGCGTCAGCTACTGGATTATTTTTACCGGAAATATGACGTATATCTTGTGTAAATTGGAAAATAAAGTCTAAAAGACGTAATTATTTTGGTGAATAATTACAATTGTGAGCAATTTTTGTAGTGAATGTAAGCTTTGTGATCTGTCAAAATATAAAAACTTTGTCCAATTAAAAAATGACGAAATTTTTTTACAGCTCAATAAATTGCAAGACGTTCTTTTCCGAAGGTACTGTACCGCTTTTCAGTTGGAGTTAAAGTTGCCGAAAAAAACATGATGGGTTTCCAGTTATTTTCAACAAATTGTTGTAAAACTGCTCCGACTGCGACCTCAGATGCATCGACCATAATATTAAGAGAAGCGCAATGTTTTGGAAAAGTGAAACACGTAAGTTCAGATAACTTGGTTTTAATAATTTTGAAAGCGTTTTTTGCTTCATCAGACCACACAACTTCTTTCGAACTTGTTTTATGCTGATTTAATAATTTGTTGATTGGATTTAAAATAGTAGCACAATTGTTGATAAAGCGATGATAAAAATTAACTAGTCCTAAAAACTCTCGTAATTGCTTTTGAGAAGATGGAAGAGAAAATTTATTTATAATGTTAATTTTATTTTCTAAAGGTTTAATGCCTTCTGCGGACATATTTTGCCCAAGAAATTCAATTTCGCGCAGACCAAATTGACACTTGTCTTTATTAATTAAAATACCAAATTTTTCTAATCTATCAAAAATAATTTCTATATGTTTTACAGTTTCGCGTTCGATAAGAATGTCATCAATATAAGCAAAAGCAAAATCTTAGCCTCTAATTACATTATCTATAAATCTTTGAAACGTTTGAGCACTATTTTTAAAACCAAATGGCATTACAGTATATTCATGCAAGGTGAAAGGGGTGGTGATAGCAGTTTTTGTAATAGAGTCTTCATCCATTGGTATTTGATTGTAGGCTTTTATAAGGTCTAATTTTGAATAAATTTTTGTATTTTGTAGGTTTGAGGTAAAGTCTTGTAAATGAGGAAGTGGATATCGGTCGGGTGTAGTTGGCTAATTAAGTGCACGGTACTTGCCGTATGGACGCCATTCTGCAAATTTTTTAAAAACTAAATGTAAGGGTGGAGCCCAAGCACTTGAAGAAGGACGAATTATTTCAATATTTGCAATTAAAAGTTTATCTGGGGCCAAGCGACAGGTTTAGCAAAGGTAGGATTGTCAGTAGTAATGATTTTATGTTTTACAGTATGTTTAATTTCACGTTTGAAATCTAATTTCTTAGTTAAATTTGGAAAATTGAATAGTAATTTTTGAAAAATATTGGATGGATTTTGAATATTGTTTATATTGTTCATTTTGACTGATTCAAGGACACGTTTCGATGACAGACCAACTAAAAGTTTATAGTACCTAATTTTAAAAATCAGCCAAAATAATTAAATGTTGCACATAAGCAATGATAAAATTCCAGGTGAAAGATTTTGACAAACCTAAATTCAAAGTAATTGTCTTGGAACCGTATGTTTTGATTTTAGTTAGATTTGCAGCTTGCAGATAATGTAAATTTGATAGATTTTTAGATTTTTTATCAACGTTGACAACACTCACCTGCGCACCGCTGTCGATTAAGAAACGATGTCCGGTATGGTGATCAGTTACAAACAATAAAGGAGTTGGAGTTGTATAGGAAACGTTACTAAAAATGGAAGGGAAATAATAAGTTATGAATGAAGTCATTGTGGAAACTGGCAGCATCACAGTGGGGGGCAGAACATGGCGGAACACATTTCCTTGCCTCCTTGCCATAATTGGAATGGTACCAACATAATACAGGCGAAGAAACTTGATTAGTAGGTGATTGTGTCGTACGTGCTTGCATAGCTGACAACTGTAGTTTAATGTCTTTAACCTCTTGTATTAACTTCTTAATGGATGTAGAATCATTTGATACCGTGGAATTTTCGCCATGGAAACCGCTGACGTGTGAGACAACGTATTGTCTTGGTGGAACAAAATTTTTTTCTGCAAATGTGGCTGTTTTTATTCAATTTCTGCCTTCCGTTTTCAAGTAATGATGCGTAGTATGTTCTTATAAGAATTAAAGGACTAAAATGAACAAGTCAAAAACAAAGATAATGACCAATAGCACTGAAACTTCAATAACAATCGACAACGAACAAATAGAATACGTAAAGGACTTCATATATTTAGGGCAATCTCCTTTGACAGAAAGATGGTAAAATAGACAAGTAGAAGAATCGACATGGCATGGAGAAAATATTGATTTATGAAACATATTTTCAAAAATAGAAATATACAACTGCCATTAAAAAGAAAAATAGTTGACACATGCAGACATGGGCACTAAGTGAAAAAACACTAAAAAGTATAAAGACAAGCCAAAACAAAATGCTGAAAAGCATATTAAATGTAAAATGGTTCCACAAAAAGACAATAGAAGAATTATACAATACAATATAAGTAGCAGATATAACCAAAACAATAAAATACCTAAAATGGAGCTGGATCGGCCACCTTCTAAGATAAGAAGATGGTTGGGATAAAATAATTACAGAATGGATACCATTGGACGAAAAAATAAAAAAGGGAAGACAAAAAACAAAATGGAACGACGACATAAAGAAAATTGTAGGAAACTTGTGGCCAAGAGAAGCTAGAAACCGAGAACAATTTAGAACTTTGGGTGAGGCCTATGCCCACTAGGGGCGATATGCACTGAAGCAACTTCAACTTAAATGTAAATTCTAATAGTAATACTTAATTTTAATAAGGAAAATTCTTAGCATCTAATTTCTAATATATTTATTTTATACTTTTATAGGTTTATTAATATTTCACCATTTATTGTAACATTATACTCATTAAATTAAAATACATATACAAATACAAACATTGTGAAAGGAATGTAAGCAAAATGTGGAATAAAGGGCTAATAATAATAATCATAATGTTCTTATAATGGTATTTCCATTTTGAAGATAATCGAGTAAGATAACTTCATGACTATCCCAGAAAATAGTCGCCATCACTTTCCCAGCCGAAGGAACAACCTTTGTATTTTTTCGAGGCGATTTCCGTTTCAGTTATTAAATAGACGCTAAAACTCTGATTTATTGCGCCTAAACTGCGCCAGCAGAGCGTTGGAAATATTCATACGAACACGTTTTTGGTCCAAAGTGAGCAAACGCGGCACTTAACCCGCGGGCAGCTTACTCATGCCTAAATCTTGATTCAATATGTGACAAATACGTTTTTTTTTTAATTTTCACAAAAGACACTCACATCGACTCACTCAAACGATTGTCAAACAAGAAGTGCGTGTCCAAAATGAACTTTTGGTGAGTATCTTCCACCGCATGCGCAAACACATTCCCCTACTTTTGTTAACGAATACTGCTATCTTCATGTTGAGGTCGGAAACTTTTCAGACAATCCTAGTAAAAATATAATTTTAATGTAAAATTCGACCCGGTCAGAGATTAAGCAAAAGTCTTATAGAATTTGAATAGATGGATGCAAGCATTTCAATTATGTTATTGCAAATGATATAGTTGAAATTAATTTCATCGTTTGAACTACACCTGGAATGATGGTTCACTTTATCATAATGTATTGAATTTTTTTTGTCAAATTCAATATCTAAATATGAAACACCCTGTATAACGTAGGCGACGCTCAAAAATAATCGTATTAATTATAAATTTCAGTCATTGAGATTTTAATGAACGACCACATCCTTGTTAATTAATAAACTCCAGCTTTACCTCTATTTTACCAATACAGTACAGCTAAGAGAAAAGCAACAAGATCAACCAGAAGTTCCGGATAATAACAACCAGGCAAATTATCCACTGCATAGACATTTACAATATTATATATAAATTAAACTCGTGAGAATTACGACTTCTTTTTATTCAGAATATCATTAGTTGGACAGTCTATAGAAGATTGGTCATACGACGAAGAATAATTGTACCAAAAACACTTCACGCGGAAATGAAGAACATTTGGATATACCTCTTGGAAGTGGAGATTGAGAACCAAAGTTCGGTGGATAAATATTAACAAAAATGTAGAAAAATTGTGTAAATCATGTTATAGGTGTCTGGAACTCTGAGAAATGATTGCTTTGGTTATTTAGGGCCATTACCATCAAAGCATTATATGCTGGTTATTATTGATTACTATATTTTAAAATTTAACAAATGAAATTTATAAATCTGACAATCTCTTTGTTAAATTAAAAATAGTTTTCACCCGATTTAGAAATCCATCAATATTATTTAGTGATAACGCTATAATCATTACCAGTTAAATTTTCAAATCATTTTTGTTCAACTTGGGAATCAATGACCGACGCATCACGCCATTATGGCCTGCAGAAAATGGAGAAGTTGAACGTCAGAATAAAATATTATTTAAATGGCATTCACAACAAACAAAAAAATTGGCAAAATGAATTATTTAACTTTTTGCAGGCATATCCGTACTATACCTTATAGTGCGACAAGAGTTCCACCTGCTCAATTAATGGATAAATTCAAAACTCCGGAGGATGTTGCTGTGAAATGAATTTGAATAATCTTTTAAAAATATAATATAATTGAAGAAAAAAAAATTTAGCCAAACCATGTAACGAACGTAATGATGAACCAGATGAAATACAATTTAAATCATTAACTGCAATTCCAGATAGAAGATGCGAAGAAATAATACCGCAAGCAACACCAGGACAATCGGTACGAAATCGACGTCCACCAGATAGATTTCAGTTGTGAGTATTCAATTGAATTTTGTTTTTTTATTTATAGTATAATTTAATTTTATATAATTAACGATTTTTGAAACATTAAATTACTATTATAATTTAATTGCAAAATGAAGTTATAAATCGATGAATAATTGTGGGCAACGAAAAAATCACGTGTATGGATTGTATTTGTGACAAGCAATAAAAAGTCTAATTATTATTTTACTATATATCGAACTTTACAAGTAAGGAATTCAAAAGATAAAAACTTCAAAAAGAGAAACATGGCTTCCTCATTCTTACAATTCAACAAGTAGATTATGAAAAAGAATAATATCCAACATTGAAATATTTATAGTGTAATTATAAATTACTAAAAAAAAAATCCTTTACCAAATTATCCAAATTCGAAAATACTTCTACCTTGTTTTGTCTTTACCATTAGGTACATTAAATATTGGATTATAAAATTTTCTTTGTGACTACTGATGGAATCGATTATAGAGAATGATCAAAATAAATCAATGAAATAGCGAAAAACAAACAAATTCCTCGACACCTGAACTTAACTCTTGATCGTGACATCGAAACTGAAACAACCTCAATTATTCTTTAGTAATTTGCTGAATTATTTATCCTCTTTTTCTTATTTATTCTTTGTCTTCTATATAATGAACTACCTATTCTTCTTTCTTGATTGTTGTTTAATGACTAATATTCTTTTCTCAAACAATCATCTATAATTTATTTAATTGGAGCTATTGTCTTTTGTCTTCAATCTTCTCACTTGATTATTGTTTATCTTCTATTTTCTGTTTTTGTTGATAAATAGAAATACAGTATTTCACGACTGATTTAATGATGAAAATATAAAAATAATTAACGTAGAAAAGAGAAGAAAATTGAAAAGAAACAAATTCATCGAGACTTGGACATAACCCTTGATCTGATCGAAATCGAAACAAACCCACAATGCTGAAGTGTAATTTGAATTTCATTCTTGAATGCTAGTTTCTATCTTGTAATTTTTCTTGAAATATTAGCTGCTGATTTGTAATATCCTTTCCAATGGCAACGCGCGAAAAAGATATTAAATGCGCGCTTATTACAATAGTTACCAGGGATGCAAAGAAAAAAAATAGAAACTTTGTACCTGTTACACTATTGCAGCTCTCGCCTTCGACTTTACGCTCTTAATACACAAAATCTATTATAGGCTTCCAGTAAAGTACCACTTCCGGAAGTTATATAATGACCAAAAAGGGAGGTACACAACAAGATGTTCTAAATACAAAATTTTTACTTTCTACGGCTTACCGTTTATGAGTTATTCAAGATACATACGTATGTACAGATGTCACGACGAAATTAGTCAAAATGGATTCAGGGATGGTCAAAATGCGTATTTCCGCAGAAATGTGAGAATCGAAAATTTTCGCGATTACAATACTTCCTTTACTTCGTAATAGCGTGAATACGAACAAGATCATGAAGACTGTGTTTAGTCTATCTCTCAGTAGATGTAGACTGGAGTATTAAAAATATATCAAATTTTATATATTAAATTATTCCCACATAGTGATATAAAATGCATATAATGCCAAATGCACAGAGTGCATTATTTAACACTATAATATACTGGCATTTAAATTTCTAGCTTTATTCAAAAACTGTTTCGTTCTAAAATGGTGTGTCATTATAACCTGCATTTCTCACTAGATGGCGTAAGTCATAGTTCGCTGTCAAACTTCAAATGCTACTTTAACAATAGAATTTTTTTTTAATAATTTTAATTTAGAAATTGAAGTGCATACGAGATAATAAAATGATAAAGAAACATTTATGGAGTTTCGAAAGATACCAGTAACTTTTACAAGCTCAGCTCCTGTTCTTCAACTGATTATCTTACATGAAAATGTTTCAAATAAAATATTTCTAATAGCAGCTAGGTATTTCAAGTTATGTAATTTTTTAAATAAATTTATGTTATAAGTTGCTAGCAGTAGAAGCACAATTTAAACACCATCTCCCCATTATGAAATTTGCTTCTATTTCAAAATATAATTTTGGGCTATCCCTTGATTAAATATTTCATTCCTTATATGAAGAAAATGCTACTTTTCTTAGGTGTTACTCACAAGATTTTTTACTATCGTTTAAAATCTCTTGAACAAGAATTGAAAAGTAATTTGTATGTTTTGAAATTTATCTAAAACTGTTAAAAGTTTTTCGTGCCACAATGGATAACATACTATACTAGAAATATAATTTATTTACATTTCCGCAACAGTGCGGAAAAATACAACTTTTCTCAGCGCTCATGAATATTGAAATCAAAGATTAGCTAGTATTGTAGCAGATGATCTTCTAAAGCAACGCCCGGTGTAGCTCGAAGGAATCACTGGAATATCCACTTGTTTATTACTTAAACAATTGTTGCTGTGCGAGTTGTATGAATTTTTTCTAGAAAACATTCGGAATATTTTAATGCAAACATTTTAAAATTGACTGATTACCATTTATCACTATACACTTTAATTGTAGTTTTATTTCCTTTCTGTATATTTCAAAATAACGTAAAACTTTTAAATGAAATTGTATTGTTATATATATATATATAGAATTTCAATAATATTTCACTTCATTTATATGGATAATAACTAAGTTAGAATGATAAAATAAATCATAATTTATTATGTGTTTACACTCGTCTAACTAACACGAACGTTTTCAATTATACTTAAATTCGGTAAAATATAATGTTATCTTTAATGTAATGTAATTGTAAAAACAGTAAATAATAAACATTTAATTGCATTTGTTTCCATATAGTATAACCTAATGGTTCCAAATATATATATTTTTTGAATCGAACATTTTAAATGGATAAAATAATAAAAAATATCGTTAGTTTAAAATAAAAACGTTATTTCATTCAGATCGTGATTTTAATCATGACATCCGTAATTAGTTTTAATTTATTATTATAGCAACACGTATAAGAGTATTAATTAGCAATGGCGTTGAGTAAACGGATCGGACGTTATGAATCATAATGGCCACATCAAGAACCATATACATTATAAGCTACATAATGCCCTTGGTGCATAAATAACTATTATTTTATGGTCATTTAATCGAATTTCTAACTCTTCTAACTAAATAAATAAGGAATGATGAGGCAATTGGTTGGTAAATTTTATTACATTTATTTATCAGCTGAAGATACAAATGAGGGTAATTTATATCTTTGTGATGTGCACACAAACATCAAACACAACGTTCCACGAGGAAAACTCGCCTTTTTTAATTACGATGCGCCAATCATACGTATCATTGTACACTATAATAGGCGAGGAAGTACGCGCTTGTCCGGTGGCGGGGTCAGTGACCCGCACCGAGCACCGAAACTCACTCAGCCGCTCACTTGATATTGAGGTGTGCACGTTGAGTGCAAATTGTGATTTGTTCAGAGAATACCAGCACACCGCGGTGCCTGCAACACTAGACACGAGACAGACCTTGCTTTGAGAACCAGTCTCAGTTACCCACCACGTGGAGCCAGCTTGATGCGTGATGTCTTGGTGCGCAGAGCCGTAGTGCGCGGACAACGAACCTAGAGACACGGCCGCATCACATATGTAACACGTGGTGCGCTGCCGGCAGAAGTATAGTTCATGTTTCCTGCACTTGTTGTCGATGTCGGTGTACGCGCAGCCCTGGGTGCAGGCTCGCTTAGCGGGGAGGCAGCGCTTGCATCGCCAACCATTCTTGTCGCGGTACAGAAACACCGTCACCTCCGCCTTGCACCTCCCGCACTTCTCCATCACCCTCGACGGCTGATCAGCCGCGTCGCTCACCCTCTGCTTCACCGTCACGGTGAACGTGGTGTCGTCGAAGCCGCCCAGCACGTCCAGAAGACAGTTTATGTCTAGGACTAATGAAGTGTCCTCCTGGATCACCATTCTTGAGGCGCCACTTGGCCTTCTTTTGTCAACTTTTCAATACCGCGCTTGATATCCAAAATAAAGTAAAAGTTCGCAGCCTCCATAGACGCCCCCAGTAATCGAACTGCGTGGAAGATTTTCCCTGTTGTCACGCAAACCTTTGTGTGCAGCAAGAACAGGATATGAAAGGCAGAGATGATGTAATTATGCAGACTGGCCTTAGTGATGTCGTGGCTGAGGTTGCAAGGGTTCTCCAACACGCTGTTCGGGTGCTGGTTGCGGCAATGTGCCAACATGGCCACTCTAGGGCCCAGCCAGTCGCAGTGGGCGGAGCCGAGCACCGGGCAGACATACTGACGGTACTCACACACCTCCTCGTGCGCGATCACTTCTGCTTCCTGTACAAAGGGCACCGTCTCGGGACAGCCCAATTCCCGGTTCTTACACGGATATTTGAGCAGCTTCGCTGTTGCTTCGTACTGAGTATTTCTAGTGGCTGGACGCTTAGGAGTGTAGCACCGACCACAGACAGCAGCTCCGTTATGTTGTAAGTACACGGGACCCCGAGACAGGTACAACTCACAGCTGCTACATTTTAGTTTATCTAATATGTCAACTGGGATGTCCATTTTGTATAAAATCTCACTCGTCCAACCTGTAACAGAAATAAAAAAATGTAAATAAATGTTTCCACATAATTTATCTTTCAAGACGTAGGTGTCTGTTGTTTAGTAACCACATACTTTTTGTTAACTATGACAATCAAACACATTTTATAAACATTGTGAAAAATATAAGTGCACGTATGTCAAATATGTGTGAAGATGAAGATTTTATACTCGTAGTGGAGTTTTGGAAATAGCAAATACAGCAACATTAAGTTTTTTGCCCGAAAAATCAAGAAAACAATATGAAATAGCGTACAACCGATATAAAGAATGGGGTCTAGCTTTCTCGGGAGTTGCAGAAGGATATGTAAAGGAATCAGTTCAAAACAAAATAAGAACTGCGGAGCAAATTTTCCAAGAAGTATTTGTTGTTGATGATACGAAACAAGAATATGTGCAATGTACTAGCAATGAAGTAAGTAGTATAGGCGTCACTTTCGATTATAGGAGGTGGGGGTTTACTGATTAGGTTATTGATCTTTGTATGGTGAGGGGGAGGTGGGGTTATGTTATTTGTGATTTTTGGAATGTCGTTTTCTAAGAATTTGGAAAAATTTGTAGTCCCCCGCGGGGGTTTTTTATTTTTAGATTATTTGTGAGTTTTGGAATGTCGTTTTCCGTAATTAAGAAAGAATTTTCAAAAATTTGTTTTTTGCGAATTGTTTGTCAACAGAATTAACTTTCTACCTGGGGAAATTTTATGTACGTATGATTTTTGACGATCTGTAATTATGAAAGAATTTGGAAAAATTTGTATTTGTAAGTTATTTGTCATTAGGGCGAGTTTATATTTAACCTGAAAGTTATTTGTTATAACATAAAACTTTCTATTTAGTTAATGTATGTAGGTTTTTATTTTTAGATTATTTGTGAATTTTGGATTGTCGTTTTCCGTAATTAAGAAAGAATTTTGAAAGTAAAATATATTTTTGTGAAATATATTTGTATATAACAGCATGATATGTATAAAAGAAGAAAATAAATTATTTTTCTTTCTATTACTATACAAACATCAAGTAGGCTAGTTCGAAGTGCATTAGTGTAAGTATTGTTTATTGTTTATATTATTATTATTTATTATTATTATTACTATTATACAAAATATTAATTTTATTATTTTTATTTACAGAACAATGAATTTTGATAAAATAAATAATTTAGGTTTATTGAAAGATTTGAAACCTACAAAGAAAATTACGGACCTCGTACAAGATGAAAAATATTACATAGTGAATGCAAAAGCTGTAGAAACAAAGATTGGAAGAAAAGTTAAAGTAGAATTCAAAGACTATGGTGTTTTTCTACCAACACGCTTTGACGACATGTCTGATGATGATATAAAATATTTAAACGAATCAAATGGTCGTGTAGCCATGATTTATAAGGGAAAGAAGGATTGCGGTCTAGCCAGAGAAGCTACGTGTATTGTATTTGAAAAATTGTAAATGCTTATACATTTAAATATATGATTACTGAATGTTATTTAATTGTAAAAATCAAATACCTATGTATGTATATAATTTTGTGTTTGAATAAATTGTTTTTGTAAGTTATTTGTCATTAGGGCGAGTTTATATTTAAACTGAAAGTTGTTCGTTATTACGGTATAATAATAATATAGTTAAAGAGTTCATTTATAATTATTTAATAGAGTACAATGGATCTGACAGTCGAGTATTTTGGGATTTATTTAATAATTATAGTTTTAAGGTAACTAGAGACATAGAAAATGGAAAAATATTTATGTTAAAGACTGGAAAATATATTTTTTAATAAAACAATATTTAAATACTATATGCTTTTGATGATGATATAAAATATTTGAACGAATCAAAAGGTCGTGTAGCCATGATTTATAAGGAAAAGAAGGATTTACTACATTTAAATATATTATTATATTAGCTATTATTTATTGAATATTATTTAATTGTATTTCAAGTATTTTGAGTTAAAAATGACGCCTTTACATGGAGAAGGGTATTTTACGCAAGCTCATTAAAAATCAATTACCAATATTCTTTAAAACCGAGAAATTTTGAACATAAATTTAGTTTGGTATCTATATTATCGTAAATTATATAAATTTATTTTAAATAAATAATTTATAAAATTATTCTGTTTTCACTTTCAGAACACACGGGCTTTTGTTTGTCTATTCTACACCGCTATAACGTAGTTTTAATTCTATAGCGAACGCTACATATTTTTGTGTTTGAATAAATTGTTTTTGTAAGTTATTTGTCATTAGGGCGAGTTTATATTTAAACTGAAAGTTATTTGTTATTACGGAATAAGTCAGTTGAGATGGTTTGGTCATGTAGAACGTTTGTCGAATGACAGATTGGTGAAACAGGTGTATGTTGGTGAAATTGAGGGTGAAAGTTTGCGTGGACGGCCTAGGAACAAATGGATGAATATGATTGAAGGGTTGTTGCGTGAGCGAAAGATTCTGAGCGTGAAGAATAAACGAGCTTGTATGAAAAGAATTATGAATGTGGTTGAAGCAAAAGTGGTGTGTCAGGATAGGAATGTTTGGAGAAAATTAATTGCAGGATAAATATGATGAATGAAGACAAGCGTATGATTCTTGATTTTAGATTAATTCACAAAAGTGTATATTATAATTCAATAAATTCTATTAATTTTGCTTGTTTAATATAAATTTACCACTTATTTGTTAACAAAAATATTATATACAAATATATTTCACAAAAGTATATTTACAATCATTCCTAAATTCACAAGTACAAAGTACAAAAATCTATAATTTCTATGTGCCTTTGCAATTTCGTAATATTTAAATTTTTCCTACATAGTAATAAAAGTAATTTTTTGGCTAAATTATGTATTTATGTGTATTAACACAATCTGGGAGCATAACATAAAACTATTATGAAATTCGATTTATTTAATGCATGTTACATAGAAAAATATAACGTGGTATATTTTGCATTTGAATATATTGAAGGCGCGTTGTAATTAAGTTTTAATGACTCTAGAACTTTTGGGTTACTTATTTTTAGATTATTATTTGTATTCGTGAATTTAGGAATAGTTGTACTTTTGTGAAATATTTTTGTTACCAAATAAGTAGTAAATAATATTATTTTTACGTAAATACTTGGCAAAAAGTCTTTAGAACATAGTTTAAAATGAGATGTAAACACCAATATAAAATAAACATAAAATAAAAATATTATTGTAAATTTTAGAAGTTAATTATTTTGTAATATGTTCTATTTGTACTATTCTTTTCAATATTTAAAATAAATAAGTAAATCATCGCGCCTTTTACTCCTTACTGGGTGTGACACTCCGCAGTAGCAGATCTCGGTAAGTGATATATTTCTTAGCGTGAGGTGCGGTTACCAGTCGTCAAATCATGCATCTACCCCAAAGATGTTAGTGGAGAGGGAGCCACAGGGGTAGATTTGATTTGTTGAAATTTGTTTATAGGCTGTGGGGATCGAACCGGGGTTCTCAAGATTCACAAGCCGGTTCGATAATATTTATTGTAATAAATTCATTATCCGTGTAAAATAAGCTCAGTTTATTTGAAACTGTTATTTTGATAAGTTATCTAATTAATATTTATTGTCTTTTACGATATATGTTATTACTGGTAACCGCACCTCACGCGAAGAAATATATCACTTACCGAGATCTGCTACTGCGGAGTGCCACACCCAGTAAGGAGTAAAAGGCACGATGATTTACTTATTTATTTTAAATATTGAAAAGAATAGTACAAATAGAACATATTACAAAATAATTAACTTCTAAAATTTACAATAATATTTTTATTTTATGTTTATTTTATATTGGTGTTTACATCTCATTTTAAACTATGTTCTAAAGACTTTTTGCCAAGTATTTACGTAAAAATAATATTATTTACTACTTATTTGGTAACAAAAATATTTCACAAAAGTACAACTATTCCTATATTCACGAATACAAATAATAATCTAAAAATAAGTAACCCAAAAGTTCTAGAGTCATTAAAACTTAATTACAACGCGCCTTCAATATATTCAAATGCAAAATATACCACGTTATATTTTTCTATGTAACATGCATTGAATAAATCAAATTTCATAATAGTTTTATGTTATGCTCCCAGATTGTGTTAATACACATAAATACATAATTTAGCCAAAAAATTACTTTTATTACTATGTAGGAAAAATTTAAATATTACGAAATTGCAAAGGCACATAGAAATTATAGATTTTTGTACTATATTGTGTTCTACTATTATTATTCATTGTTTCTTGTAATAATTGAAATTACACAAAATCAGCAGTAATCAACTGATACTGTAAAATGTCTAATAATTTATTTTTAAATTATCCAAATAGTTTCTTTAAACTGTTAAAGTATAAAATATACTACCTACGTTATATTTTTCAGTATAACATGCAATAAATAAGTCAAATTTCATAATAGTTTTATGTTAAACTCTCAAATTGTATTAATACACAAATATACAAAATTTAACTCAAAATTAGTTTCATTATATAGAAAAAATTAAAATATCATAACGAAATCGCAAAGACACACATAAATTATAGATTTTTGCACTGTTTCTAATATTATTATGCATTATTTATTGAAATAAATGGAATTAGGTACACAAAATTATTTATTATTAAATTAACCAAATAGTTAATATTAACTATGGAAGTCAAGTGTTTGTAACGTTTAAATATTTTATTCAAAATACATTAATACTTATTTGTTACGAAAGAATTCTATACAAATATATTTCACAAAAGTATATTTTACAATTCAACAAATTCTATTAATCTAGCTTGCATATCAGAACATTAATTTTTCATTTGAGCAAATTTTACAAACCATTTTGTTAAGAATTTCTCAAATTAACTATGTCTTCACAAGTTTAATTGTCAATTTATCCCGTAAAATAAATCATAATAAAGATTTTACATTCGCCGATTACTTTTTTTCCAATAATAAACCTAGTATAAATAAATAATTTAGCAAATAATTTTACTATTTATTTATTTCCGACGATCATAATGGCTACTATGCAGCAGAAAGCGTTTTGGTGTGTTTGAGTAAATTGTTAAGTATATATCACAAATCGTATTCAAAATATTAAAATAAGTTTGCTAATTTCTTACATGTTACGAGTATATTCGTATTACAGTTTGAAAGAAAACGATGGTTCACCTAATATATGGTCCATTACTGTCTTACCAATAACTTGTAAAATTTTGGTTATTATAGAATTTGTATAATGTACAAATATTTTGCTAATAACCATTAAATATTATTTTCAAAGTCTTTGAATTACATTTACTTAAAAGATATTAGATTTTATAAGTACCCATTTATATCCGGAAAGAAATTTGCTATTATTTATTGAATATTATTGAATTGTATTTCAAGTATTTTGAGTTAAAAATGACGCCTTTAAGTGGAGAAGCGTATTTTACGCAGGCTCATTAAAAATCAATTACCAATATTCTTTAAAACCGAGAAATCTTGAATATTTGTATATAATATAGCACGATCTGTATAAAAGAAGAAAATAAATTATTTTTCTTTCAATTACTATATAGCATTGATATATGTTATACAGTTGTGTATCGTCCGTTCCAGCTAATCAGTATGGACCTGATGGGACCCTTACCGGCATCCTGCAATGGAAACAGATTTATTTTTGTTGTGTCTGATTATTACAGCAAATACGTACTTACGTTTCCGTTGAGAACCGCGACTTCGGCAAATGTTCTGAAACACGTGGAAAACGACGTATTTTTAGTATATGGTGTACCGCAGTTCATTGTGTGTGATAACGGAGTTCAGTTTAAAAGTAGAGAATTTCGTGAGTTATGTAGCCGTTATCACGTAAAAATATTGTTTAATGCGTTGTACCACCCCCAGAACAACCCCACGGAACGCGTGAATAGAGTCATAAAGACCATGCTAGCCGCGTACGTTAAGGAGAACCATCGAGATTGGGCAAAATATTTACCGCGAGTCACGTGTGCGATTCGCACTCTACACCATGATGTCACTGGGTTCACGCCATTTTACATTAATTTCGGGCGCGAACAAATCATGTCTGGTGCCGAATATTCCCGCATTGCGATTCAGGATGGAGGGAAGGTTGAGTATGATCGCGAGAAAATTGGAGAAACGCGAGAAGCCGGTTTTCAGCAAATGTACGCCGAAGTTCGAAAACGCCTGGACCACGCGTATGAGCGCAGCCGCGCACAGTACAACCTTCGTCGACGGCCAGTAGATTATGTTGTTGGTGATGTAGTTTGGCGTAGAAATTTTAAGCTATCAAATGCAGCCGACTATTATGCTCAGAAGCTCGCGCCTAAGTACGTTGGACCATTCACCGTAAAACAAAAACAGTCTGACATCATTTATAAATTAGTTGATGCAGAAGGTCGCGATGCTGGAATTTGGCATGTGAAGGATTTAAAAGAGGGACCTCCGCTTGACAATGTGGCTCATGAGTAGTTTAGTATAATTCGGTTAATACGTAATTCACCTAGTTAGCAATCAGTTCAGTAGTTAGTTTAGTAGATTTACTTTTGAAGGAAATTCGGGGAATTTTCCTTCATGGGATTAAAGGGGGGATTTGTTACAGTTAGATTTAGGATTCACCACATCGTTCATTTTCATCATCATTATAATCACCTGAAAATCATAACATTAGTATTGTACTTCATTCTTGACTACATCTCATCCTTTTTTTGTACTTACCTTATGTCTGCTCTATTTATGTTCAATCACCTGTGTTATCATTTAGTCATCTGTCAACATTTCACCGTCACCTTCTGTTGACATCTCCGGTGCTGCACAACGGCAAGTCAGGACACTAGCTACTTACGGCAGCGTATGCAACTGTTGCTGCTATGCTGTCGTACCATTCGACGATGGACGCCTTGCAGGGGTAGATGACACTTTTGGTATTTTACTAGATTTTACTTGTCTCCGGAAATGCGTAATTTTTAACGTTTTTACTAATTTTTTTTTCACTGTTTAACCAGTTTTTGAGCGAGAGAGCTGTGCGACATTTTTTTTGCAAATTCGCGATAAGTTTTAAAACGAAATTGCCCAGTTTACTGGATCAGCGTCGCTACCGCTCCAAGAGATTAATAATTAGATTAATTATTAAGTACGGAATATTCCGGATCATTGTTCGCTTCATAAAATTCACCTCAAGCCGCATACCAACTCAGGTAAATTACTAGTATAGTTTTCTTTAAATCGTTTATTTTAAATTCAATATATTAAACAAGTGTCATCAACTATGCAAGTCGTCTAATCTAGGTTTTGTTTTCAGGCTTTTCATTTTCATTTTCATTTTCATTCACATTTCTATTTTTACTTTTTATGTCTTAATTTTTCTCCTGACTTCCCGTTTGTGTGCGTTGGTTTCGCATCTCACACTCATCGGTCGAGCTACATTTTACGTGACGCATCTTCATCGTTTGTTCCTGGGCCTTCGTGCTGTTGCGACCGAGTCATTCCTGAGGAACGACCTTGGATCCTGTTACGTCACGCTCCTCCGTGGACGGACCGCACCCAGTCATCGCCCACCGGCAACGTCCTGGCTACCCTCGGCAGAGAGAGCACAGCTAAGCCTTATCATTTTATTTTACATTATTGTATATTGTTATTTACGCTCAGTACTCACGACTGATAATTCTTACCTGTCTCGCTATTGTAAGAAGTCTAGTCAAGCTACGGCTGTTGGCACCATTTAGTTTATTTATTTATTGTTGCACCAGTGTTGTGTAGCTCGTGCTTCGTGGTAGTAGTAGGATTGATTGAGAGTCAGTATTGTCGGCTACCGTCGTATACATCGCAGGTACCTCCGATTCATCGACGTTCGTTGCGCCGTATTGTTTCAGTTTTATGCCACGTTGGCAACCACAACGATCCTACGTGCTAAAGTGGACACAGCGCCCCTTCACTACGCTTTACAATCCGTCATCTTCTCCGGTGCGTGTATTCTTGACTGGATTTTCCCACGTCTCGTTATCCTGTCGAGTAACTGTGTTAACAACTATCACGATCATTATTTTTGTTTGTATAAGTTACCTTCAATATATGTATAATTGTGTTCAGTATACGACTAGTTTACTTCCCCACCGATACTTAGAAATCGTTTTAGCGCCGAACCCGTCCGTAGGTTTTGACGATCACTCCTTCGTCGAACTGTTGAGGCACAGATCGTCTGGCGCCCCGAGCTTATCACATAAAATTGTCGTACCCACACCGACTTCGACTTGAGCCTAGCCGAGGTTCGACCGGACGGGTGACGAGGCCCACAACGCGTGAGCATCGTTATAAATTGGCACCCTACAACGTGGGCCCCCCCTCTTAATAACTTGGAATATTACGTCGTGTATGTTTCTTACTGTCTTGAATCATTTAGCACCTCCATTTAGTTGTGTTAGTTCATATTGTTGTTCATTGATATCACATCATTCTTTCATTCTAGAAAAAAAATTATATTAGAACAATTAGGTTAGAGTTTAGATATTATTAAGATGGAATTACGTATGGATAGTCACCGTTTGTTAACAGATGAATTATCGTATGAACTTTTGTTACGTGGAAGCACTACGGACGGAAACGTGGCTGAAAAGCGTAAAATACTAAGCGAATGTTTGCAATCTGAAAATCGTAGTAAAACCCCAGTTGAGCTTGAATCCGGTATACTTTCCTTAGATCCGACTTCTGAGATTAGTATTTGTGAACAAAAGTTAGAGGAATTGAGGAAATTATTAGAAAAGTTTAGTAAGGAGAAATATCAAAGCGATTATGTGAGACTTCGCACGCGTTTGACACATGTGAGATTGAGGTTAGGACGTATTAGCGAAGCAACTGTCGAACAGAAAACTACCATAGAACAGTTAGTTCAGCAATGTGAAACGTATGGTAAAGAATCCAAACACAAGTTCTCAATACAAGCTACCGCGATTTTAGTTTCAGAACATGAGCAATCGTTGCTAGAATCTGATACGGAAATAGACACGGAACATCAGTCGACGATTTTAGACGCGAATGCCGTACAACCAGCACGCGGTTCAGAAAATGTACTTTCACTGTCACAACCGGATAGTAATAATTTAACGCACGTACTTGAGCGATTAGCGTCAGTAATGAGCTCACCTCTTTCGCGAAACGAGATCACACCCAGTACTTCGACCTATTATCCAGTACATAAATGGAACATCACTTATGATGGCGAGTCAAACCTGTCAAAGTTTCTTGAGAGGATTGAGGAGTTACGAGTAGCGCGATCTATTAGTAAGGAACAATTATTTAGGTCTGCCGTAGAGTTATTCACAGGAAAAGCCTTGATATGGTATCGAGCAAAATATCATAACCTTAATTGTTGGGATGAATTAGTGCAATCGTTGCGTGACACATTCTTACCGTGCGATTACGAATTCACGTTATGGGATGAAATTAGGAGTAGGACTCAAGGTAGTGAGGAACGAGTCGCGATATTTATAGCTAGTATGGAAGGGTTATTCAGACGTTTACGTACTCGCCCACCGACTCAGGAACGTATCACTCTAATACGCCGCAACTTACTCCCTTATTTACAAGTTGGTCTTGGTCTCCGCGAAATTAGTACAGTAGAAGAACTGGACACGGTCTGTGGTCAATTAGAATCACTCCACACGCGTACAAGGAACCTAAAGCCACCTCCTACTGTCAGTCAATCGCTTGAAACTGATTTAGCGTATCAGCGACCGCGCATTAGTTCACGTCTTGCCGCTACCGATATTGTTTCCTCTGGAGCCACTAATGCCACGAAATTGTTGTGTTGAAATTGTAGATATACGGGACATATTAGTAGGGAGTGTAAGGAGCCGCGACGTATTCATTGCTTTAGATGCGGAGAATTGGGAGTCACGACACAAAATTGTAGAAATTGTTCGGGAAACGGGAACGGAAGGCCGTGAGGGACCGTGCTCGCCTTCCTACAATGAATTCGGTCAGTTCAGAAATTAGTACAGTTAGCAAATCACAATTTCAACAAACATCGGTTATATTAGATTACATATTTTCACACTTAAGTCACGATGAGCGACCGTATCTGAAGATATCTATTTTTGGAACAGAATTTATAGGGTTATTAGACTCAGGAGCGTCTCGCTCGATCGTAGGGACAAAAGGTTGGGAGGTAATAAAACAATTTAATTTAGAATTAGCTGAGAAAGATTCGCCTGATTGTATTGTTGCGAATGGAGAAGTTTGTGGGAGCTTGGGCTCTGTAACGGTGCCAGTGCGTTTGGTAGAGAAAGTACGTTTGGTGAAGTTTTTAGTGGTTCCGTCAGTCAGTCACACCTTGATTCTGGGGTTAGATTTTTGGCGATCCATGGGGATAGTGCCGGACTTAAGGCGTGACGAGTGGTACTTCTCTGCTAGCGAACCGGTATCCGTGAACTCGTGTTCACCATCTTCGTTTAATCTACAACCAGACGAAAAATTAGTTTTGGAACAATTTTTAGAGGAACAGTGGAAACTCATGGGGTCAGTGTTAGGTTGCACTCACTTAGTTGCACATGAGATTGTGGTGGAGAATTCAACACCAATCCGGCAACGGTATTACCCTGTATCTCCGGTAATGCAGCAGCACATTCAGACCGCGCTGGATGAGATGCTCCGAGACGACATCATCGAACCTTCGACGAGTCCGTGGTCCTCCCCGATCTTAATGATACCTAAAAAAGACGGAACGTATAGGTTTTGTGTAGATTTTAGGCGGGTGAATAAGGTAACAAAAAAGAACGCATATCCTATTCCGTACGTGTCCGCCATCTTAGATCGTTTACGTGGAGCGAGATATATTAGCTCATTAGATATTAAATCTGCGTATTGGCAAATTCCGCTGAAGGCAGAAAGTCGAGAGATCACTGCGTTTAGAATTCCGGGACGTGGGCTATTCCACTTCAAACGTATGCCGTTCGGTTTGACCAACGCACCAGCTACGTGGCAGAATCTTATCGACACTGTTCTCGGATGCGACCTCGAGCCATACGTGTTCGTCTATCTAGATGACATCGTTGTCATCTCGGAAACGTTTACACAGCACCTGGAAATATTGGAAAAGATATTTAGTCGCTTATTTGCAGCAGGCTTGACCGTAAGTCAAACCAAGAGTCAGTTTTGTCGTCCGCAAATTACATACCTCGGTTATATTGTGGATCATTTGGGGTTGAGGGTGGATCCTGAGAAAGTGGAGGCAATATTGAGGATACCGACTCCAAAGACTGCTCGGGATGTTCGAAGCTTCCTGGGTATGGCGTCTTGGTATCGGCGTTTTGTGCCTACGTTCTCCTCCATAGTAGCGCCAATGAGTCAGCTGACTCGTAAGTCGCGTAAGTTCGTGTGGACAGATGAGTGTCAGCAATCGTTCGATCGGTTGCGTGATAGCTTAGTTGCGGCACCAATTCTCACTTGTCCGGATTTTAATCAGCCTTTTGTTGTGCAAACTGATGCTAGCGCCTATGGTCTGGGGGCTGTTTTGACACAAAATCTGGAGGGTGCAGAGAAGGTGATCTGCTATCTGAGCCGTTCATTAACCAAAACAGAACGTAACTACCATACAACTGAGCGCGAGTGTTTAGCTGTTGTCTGGGCGCTGGAGAAGTTGCGACCGTACCTCGAAGGCGTGCATTTCACGGTCATCACCGACCACCACTCATTACAATGGCTCATGAATTTTAATCAGTCGACGGGGAAATTGTGTCGTTGGGCGATTCGGCTGCAACAGTTTGATTTCGATTTGGTTCATCGCAAGGGGAAAGATCATTTAGTGCCTGATTGTTTATCGAGATCCGTACCTGTAGCGAATATTAGTGCAGCGAATCCCACCGACCCCGTTTCCACCGATCGTTGGTATAATTCCATGTTGGAAAACGTCCAGAACAAGCCGGGAAAGTACAAATCGTGGTGTGTAAAGAGTGGAAGGCTACTGAAATTTGTGGACTCCGTCATACCGGACTTAATCGACGTGGATGATTGTTGGAAGGTAGTCGTGCCTAAGGAGAAGCGTCGAGAGCTTCTGGCGTCGGTTCATGGTGAACCTACTTCTGGTCATCCTGGCGTGCTAAAGACATACCGTAAATTAGCACAATCTCATTATTGGCCTAAGATGCGTAGTGACGTAGCCGCGTTCATAAAAAGATGCGTCACGTGTATCGAGCACAAAGCGGTACAAAAAGCTCCACCGGGACTGATGGGTGCGAAGCCCCGCGTGTATCGTCCGTTCCAGCTAATCAGTATGGACCTGATGGGACCCTTACCGGCATCCTGCAATGGAAACAGATTTATTTTTGTTGTGTCTGATTATTACAGCAAATACGTACTTACGTTTCCGTTGAGAACCGCGACTTCGGCAAATGTTCTGAAACACGTGGAAAACGACGTATTTTTAGTATATGGTGTACCGCAGTTCATTGTGTGTGATAACGGAGTTCAGTTTAAAAGTAGAGAATTTCGTGAGTTATGTAGCCGTTATCACGTAAAAATATTGTTTAATGCGTTGTACCACCCCCAGAACAACCCCACGGAACGCGTGAATAGAGTCATAAAGACCATGCTAGCCGCGTACGTTAAGGAGAACCATCGAGATTGGGCAAAATATTTACCGCGAGTCACGTGTGCGATTCGCACTCTACACCATGATGTCACTGGGTTCACGCCATTTTACATTAATTTCGGGCGCGAACAAATCATGTCTGGTGCCGAATATTCCCGCATTGCGATTCAGGATGGAGGGAAGGTTGAGTATGATCGCGAGAAAATTGGAGAAACGCGAGAAGCCGGTTTTCAGCAAATGTACGCCGAAGTTCGAAAACGCCTGGACCACGCGTATGAGCGCAGCCGCGCACAGTACAACCTTCGTCGACGGCCAGTAGATTATGTTGTTGGTGATGTAGTTTGGCGTAGAAATTTTAAGCTATCAAATGCAGCCGACTATTATGCTCAGAAGCTCGCGCCTAAGTACGTTGGACCATTCACCGTAAAACAAAAACAGTCTGACATCATTTATAAATTAGTTGATGCAGAAGGTCGCGATGCTGGAATTTGGCATGTGAAGGATTTAAAAGAGGGACCTCCGCTTGACAATGTGGCTCATGAGTAGTTTAGTATAATTCGGTTAATACGTAATTCACCTAGTTAGCAATCAGTTCAGTAGTTAGTTTAGTAGATTTACTTTTGAAGGAAATTCGGGGAATTTTCCTTCATGGGATTAAAGGGGGGATTTGTTACAGTTAGATTTAGGATTCACCACATCGTTCATTTTCATCATCATTATAATCACCTGAAAATCATAACATTAGTATTGTACTTCATTCTTGACTACATCTCATCCTTTTTTTGTACTTACCTTATGTCTGCTCTATTTATGTTCAATCACCTGTGTTATCATTTAGTCATCTGTCAACATTTCACCGTCACCTTCTGTTGACATCTCCGGTGCTGCACAACGGCAAGTCAGGACACTAGCTACTTACGGCAGCGTATGCAACTGTTGCTGCTATGCTGTCGTACCATTCGACGATGGACGCCTTGCAGGGGTAGATGACACTTTTGGTATTTTACTAGATTTTACTTGTCTCCGGAAATGCGTAATTTTTAACGTTTTTACTAATTTTTTTTTCACTGTTTAACCAGTTTTTGAGCGAGAGAGCTGTGCGACATTTTTTTTGCAAATTCGCGATAAGTTTTAAAACGAAATTGCCCAGTTTACTGGATCAGCGTCGCTACCGCTCCAAGAGATTAATAATTAGATTAATTATTAAGTACGGAATATTCCGGATCATTGTTCGCTTCATAAAATTCACCTCAAGCCGCATACCAACTCAGGTAAATTACTAGTATAGTTTTCTTTAAATCGTTTATTTTAAATTCAATATATTAAACAAGTGTCATCAACTATGCAAGTCGTCTAATCTAGGTTTTGTTTTCAGGCTTTTCATTTTCATTTTCATTCACATTTCTATTTTTACTTTTTATGTCTTAATTTTTCTCCTGACTTCCCGTTTGTGTGCGTTGGTTTCGCATCTCACACTCATCGGTCGAGCTACATTTTACGTGACGCATCTTCATCGTTTGTTCCTGGGCCTTCGTGCTGTTGCGACCGAGTCATTCCTGAGGAACGACCTTGGATCCTGTTACGTCACGCTCCTCCGTGGACGGACCGCACCCAGTCATCGCCCACCGGCAACGTCCTGGCTACCCTCGGCAGAGAGAGCACAGCTAAGCCTTATCATTTTATTTTACATTATTGTATATTGTTATTTACGCTCAGTACTCACGACTGATAATTCTTACCTGTCTCGCTATTGTAAGAAGTCTAGTCAAGCTACGGCTGTTGGCACCATTTAGTTTATTTATTTATTGTTGCACCAGTGTTGTGTAGCTCGTGCTTCGTGGTAGTAGTAGGATTGATTGAGAGTCAGTATTGTCGGCTACCGTCGTATACATCGCAGGTACCTCCGATTCATCGACGTTCGTTGCGCCGTATTGTTTCAGTTTTATGCCACGTTGGCAACCACAACGATCCTACGTGCTAAAGTGGACACAGCGCCCCTTCACTACGCTTTACAATCCGTCATCTTCTCCGGTGCGTGTATCCTTGACTGGATTTTCCCACGTCTCGTTATCCTGTCGAGTAACTGTGTTAACAACTATCACGATCATTATTTTTGTTTGTATAAGTTACCTTCAATATATGTATAATTGTGTTCAGTATACGACTAGTTTACTTCCCCACCGATACTTAGAAATCGTTTTAGCGCCGAACCCGTCCGTAGGTTTTGACGATCACTCCTTCGTCGAACTGTTGAGGCACAGATCGTCTGGCGCCCCGAGCTTATCACATAAAATTGTCGTACCCACACCGACTTCGACTTGAGCCTAGCCGAGGTTCGACCGGACGGGTGACGAGGCCCACAACGCGTGAGCATCGTTATACGTTATAACACATGTAAATGTAATTCTGTTTATTGATTTAGATGCAGAATTTTATGTTCTACGACATTTATTTGAAGCATTTTTGGCTAAAATAATTTGGGGAGCAATGCGCACAGAAAAACTGTTTTTTCATGTTAATCGCCTATGTACACAGGTATGATGTTCCACCCGGTATATATATATAATAATAATAATAATAATAATTTATTTGATAAAAAGATTCAACTTTATACAAATAGATTGGTAACATTGTAGGTTTGCGGAATAATGTGAGTACATACTTTTATTTTATATTAAATAACAATAAATAATTATTTATATATTTTGTATAAATGCTCTAATTTTCAAAGCAGCTTGGGTATATCGGAAGACATCGTATATGTTGTCCTTGGTTGGGCTTCCCAGCAGTACTTTGATCGCTTCTTCTTCGGAGTTGGTTTGTTGGACATATTTTCTAATGTAGTGCTCTCGAAGTGGGTTGTAGATGGGACAACTTAATAGGAAATGTATGAGGGTATTTTCTTGTAGAAGGTTGCAGATGTCACAAATTGTTTCGTTGTTAAATTTGTGGGAAAAACCGTCTTGATATAGGGACATGTTGTTAAGGTTGGATGTTCGGAGTTGGCCAATTAGCTTTAGGACATTGTGGGGGATATTTAGTGATAAATAGTTGTAGCTAGTATTATACAAACGGTATAGATGAGTGTAGGATGAGTTAAGGATTCTCTGTGTATCTTCCTTATATAACATTTCTCTGTATGAAAGTACTATATTTTCCATTTCTTGTTTACAACTCTGTTTTTCGTATACCCAATGAAAATTTGTTTTATGTAGAATATTTTCAAGACTTCTTACCCAGTTATGCTTAGTTTGTTTCTCACGAGTAATTGTTGCATTATCTATTTGGTTTAATTTTAATAGTCGATCGTAGCATATTTTTGGGTACCTGTCATTTGGCATAAGTAATAATTTATGCCACCAGTTCATCATTTTGTCTACTATCACCACCTCAACGTTGCTTTCTCCTGTCTCTCTTCTGATGACGTAATTTGGCGTGGATTTTTGCAATGATTGTATGGTTTTAAAATACCGCACCTGTCCTTTTTCTACGCTGTTGGCTTGTAGCGGTCCCCACACTTCTGCACCATATAGAAGAGTTGGGGTAATTAAAGAGGAATAAAGTTTGGCTTTTGTGTTCCAGCTATTAATTTTTGCTCTTGAAAGTGTATTTTTAATTGTGCCCGTTATTCTAGCTGTTTTACTAATAAAATCCTTCGTATTCTCATGAAATATACCCCCGACGTAAAGGTTATTCCTAAGTATTTGTAGCTATTTGTAAATTTTATTTCTTTGTTTTGACAAGTATGAAGAATTCTTCGGCGAGGTGGTCTGCCTTTGTGAAAATGAATAATTTTGGTTTTGTCGGGGTTGATTTTTAACTGAAGATTATCACAATACGTTGACAATGCGTTCAATTTTCTTTGAACATCTGGTGTTGACTGGGCAAAAATTACAATATCATCTGCATATTGTAAAGATAATATGTCGGTCGTTGTATTAATAAAATAACCTTCTAGATGTTTTTCTTTAAAATAAGTTTCCAAATCGGATATATAAAGAGCGAAAAGAAGGGGGCTAGTGCACTCCCCTTGAAGTACCCCTTTTGTAATCGATATTTTCTTTGATAATTCATTATTGGTCATGATTTGTACTTCGGAATTTTCATATATGTTACTTAATGTTCTTGTTATCTTACCACTTATACCGCAGTAATATATTTTATTCCAGAGCAGATCATGTGGAACTGTATCAAATGCTCTTTGGAAGTCTATGAATATAGCTTAAACTCCTTTGCATTTTGAGAGCAGCGAGGTTTGCACTATGCTGTTTAGTGTAAATATATTATCCACGCATGATCAGGGGCGTTCCAACTCAGGGTTCTTGGGGTTCCCAGAACCCGGGCGCCAGCATAAAAGGGCGGCAGACGGCAAAAAGTTAAAATAAATATGAGTATATTAAAAGAACACAAATACTGCCTCTTAATATTATTTGTAAAATAAATAAAGTAATTAAATGAATACCAAATGTAGGTACCTACTATCGTACTAAGGCCTTTAATTACAAAAGATCGCGAAGTAATGTGATTAATGTTTGAAATATAAAGTTAACTGTCAAGATTTCTTAATATTCACAACAAATCTTGACGGTTATAGTGACAGCTTCTGTTTCTATGACAAAGCTGTCACAAAAAATCAAAATTAGTAGGCGATTTTCTCGAACTATTTTCATTAATTTCTCTAATTTGTGGCATTAAAATGAAGTAATCTGTATGAAATAATGTGTGTGGATAGGTCTAGTATGGTCATGTGCAATATTATACCATAATTTTTTACCGCACACTTTTTATTTACAAAAACCTTTTTTCCCATGTTATTTCCCTATGCCAACCTTTACGTGGAACGCGCGGTATAGTTATGAGTAAAGCTCGGATATTTAGGCTCTTAAAAACACTCAAATAAGCAGGCATATAGGCCGAAAATTACTCTAAAATAGGCGGGATTTTAGGCAGCCTAAATGTAAATAATTTGTTTTAAAAAAAATAAACGAATCCATTTTATAATATTGGTACTCGTATCTACTCTTCGTTAGAAAAAAAAATCATTTTAAACAAAAATTAACGCAATCTGAAAAATAATAATGTAGAGTTCTCATTTTATTAACTATTATGCAAATTCAAATTATGTAGTATACTTTAATTCACAAAATATTACGAGCAATTGCTCTATGAAATTTTCGGAAAGGGACTGTCTTCGGTCAGTCAGAACTTGCTTGTAAGCTGAAAACTTCGTTCGACATCACAAAATGTGACAGAAGCGTTCTTATATTTAGCCATATCGTCTAAAGTTACCTCAGCTCCATTGATTAATGGCAAAGACACAATTGAATTGCCACGTAAAATTTTGACTAAAAACGTTTTTACTTTCGGCATTTTAAATTCACACACAAAAACTTGATTAAAGTAAGTACTTTAAATATTATAGGTTAGGTTGAAACACTTTGTCGAGTGCTGAATTAGTCAACGAAGTACGAGTAGATGATCAACCTTGTACCTTGTCTGCTCAATAAAAGTTAGAATAGGCAACAAAAATAGGCAAAATAGGCTGTATAAGGACGAATAGGCACAATAACCAAAATATAGAAAAAATAGGCTCTAAGGCACGAAAAAAAAACCTTCCATTATCCGTAAACATATTACCTATGTATAGAAATACAAAATTGCCTGAAGTATATTAAAATTTGAATCTAGGCAATTGCCTAAAAATCCGGGCTTTAGTTATGAGTATTTAAGTATTTTTATTGTAAATTTAATTTACATGTATTGATATGCTATTTTGTTGTTTGTATAATTGTTTGTGCTATTATGTGCAATTATAAAATGTAAACTATATAGTTTAAATTAGGTTTAGGTATATTGGAATGTACCTATGTAGTGAACTAATTTCTTTTTGTTTTTTTTTTGTATTTTGATTTAATTTTATGAGAAACTATATAATAAAATATTTATTTAAAAAATAGATATTTTTCTAGACAAACAATGTTGTATTATTCTACGCTAAGGTGAATAACATATTATTTGTCATGAGTTTGCTTATTGCTCTACGCACGTCTCAGGGCGCCACATTCTACTTCAGAACCCAGGCGCCAAGTACCCCAGATACGCCCCTGCGCATGGTCTTCTTTTCCGGAATCCAGCTTGTGCTTCAGGTAGTATGAATGAACTTTCTATCCAGCATTGCATTCTACTATTTAAGATGTATGTGAATACTTTCAATATTGTATTTATAATAGCAATCGCTCTATAGTTGTTCGGATTTAGCTGATCTCCTTTTTTGTGGATAAGAGTTAATTTTATTGTTTTTAACGGCAAAGAAACATCTTCTTGTCTTAAAAACATGTTTAATAATCTTGTTAGATAAATTTTCCAATCTACTGGAAGGTTTTTTAGTAGTTCGTACAGTATTCCATCGAGCCCTGGGCTTTTATTATTTTTTGATTTTTTCAGGGCCCAGTTAAGTTCTTCTAATGTAATATCTACATCTAAATAAGGATGAAATGCGTCAAGGTATTGTTGGTTATAGACAATCCTAGAGCTGTACCAGTTTTGAAAATGTTCTTCTCACTTTTGTAAGGAGATGGGATTCGAGGTTTTGTTAGAAGAATGAAAAGATTTTACTGTTTTGCAGAACTCCTTCTGGTCTTCAATAGACTCCATTTTTGTTTTAATTTCTAGTTTATTTTTTTCTTTCGCTCGTTTATTGTTTGTTTATATAGTTTCTTTGAGTTTAAGTAAATTTGTAGGTTTTCGTTGTTGAATTGAGACTTTTTTAGTTGTTTATAGTTTTTCCTTACATTTCTTTTTAGGTTTGTACATTCTTGATCGTACCAATTTTTCTTAGTTTTATGCAAATTTACGTTGATTTTTATAGGTTTCCTTATTCCTAATTTTTCTGAGGTTGAATTTATTTGTTCAATAATGAATTTGTTTTGTTCATTACTGTCTAGTACTTCATCAGAGACTTTCCAGTTTGATTGGAGATCTGCTTGGAATAATTCTGCTGCTGTTTCATCCCATTTCGTCGCAATAATGTTTTTTGTATTTTTTGTTGTAGTCCTGTTAGAGTTATTCGCTATTACATTATGGATTTTTAGTGTACATATTAGGTGGTCAGATAAGAAAATATCTTCTATGATAGCAAAATCTATAACAAGTTGTAATGCAATAGTGTTTATCCATAAAAGGTCTATCGTACTTTTGCCTCTTGGACCTATGTACGTGTAACTGGCCGGTGTGTCACTTAAAGATCTACCATTTAGTACAATTAAGCTTTCTTCATCCAATGTATCAAGAAGATCTTTTCCTTTTTTATTTATGAGTTTATCTTTGGCTGTTCTGCTAGCATTGAGGTTGGTATCGCAGAAAAGAACATCTTCTAGTTGGTTTTTCTCTCCTATTCTAGCATTAAAGTCTCCATATATAATTAAAGCAAAATCTGGGTATAATGTGGTTATATTCTGCAAGTTATCCAGAAAGAGTTCTAACAAAGTTGGATGGTCATATGAGTGTGAAAAATAACAGACTGCAATTATTAAATTTTGTATTTTATTTTCGACTTTTAGAAATATCCAATGAGGTTCTTTAGCAATGATTTCTGTTGTTGATAAGGGTAGTTTAGAGAATATAGTAATTGCCCCAATAGCCCTGCCTGTACTGGCTTGTTTTATGGCTAATTGTTCATATTTTTTGAATTCTTTAAAAAAAAGTGGGTTCTCTTTTATTTCTTAATTAAGCCATGTTTCTACCAGGCAAATATGTAAGTTCGTGATGTTGAATTAAATTTTCTTCTTCTGTGGTTAGCCTAAATATATTTTTAAACCCCTGGATATTCCAAAATAAAGCAGTTATATATGTTGTTTGGGGATTTGTTTTGCATCGCAGTTTTTTGATGCTGAGTTCGTACGTTGTCTTGTTTGTATAAGTTTATCAAGTGGGCTTGATTTCACTTCAGTATTTTTTGATTTAATTTTTTTATCTCGTGTGTTCGGCGTATCTTTAATTTCTATTCTTTAATTCTATTCTCTTGTCCTTGATTTTGCTCTTCTACTATTGTGGAGTATTTTGTTTGCTCTATATAATTAGTTTCTATATTATTTAATGACCCTAGAGATCCTGAACGTCTTCTCAGGTTTGGTTCTAAATCATCTTTATGTTGGGCATCATCAGAGGGAGTTTCTTCCTTGAAGTCTGCGACAGTATATTTGTTGCCATTTATATAAAGTACATTTTGTTTTAGTATAGCTTTATAACCTTTTTCTCGTGCTTCGAATAAGTGTGGTTTCAATATTTTGCGCTCATGTAGAGTATTTTTTGTGTAATCCTCTTCTACATATATTTTTAAGTTTTTTTGATTTTTTGCTCCTTTCAGGATTTCATATTTCATTTTTTGTAGGTTAGTTCGAGAAGTATGGGTCTAGATTTGTTATTGCCAGGTTTACCCAGTCTATATTTTTGTTCGATGTTATTTGCTGACATTTGTTTAAGGCTTAAGTTTTCATGTATTAATTTTATAATTATTTGTTCTAAATTTTCGTTTTTTTCTTCTGTTATTCCAAAAATTATTATATTTTTCTCTTTGATCTTTTTCTCTAAAGAGTCAATTTGTTTATGTTGTTCATTAATCTTCTGTTCTAGTTGTTTGTATTTCTTTGTATGATCTTCGGCTAAATTTAATAAGGTGGAATTTATCAGACTTAACGATGTTTGCATTTTTTCCATGTTTGAGTTCATTGGTTGTAGTAGTTTTTGTATATCCTGTATCGATGCCATTGTATTATCGTTTGCTAGCGTTGGGAACACTGCTTGCAAGCGAAGCATCCCACGCCACCGAATCCCATGCCACCGATATTCCACGCGCCCCATTTGCCACGCCACCTAAAATCCACCCGGCCGAAATAGTCCCCCACCACCTTTGTCCACAACACCGAATGTAGTTCAGTCCGAAGCATCCCACGCCACCGAATCCCATGCCACCGATATTCCACGCGCCCCATTTGCCACGCCACCTAAAATCCACCCGGCCGAAATAGTCCCCCACCACCTTTGTCCACAACACCGAATGTAGTTCAGTCCGAAGCATCCCACGCCACCGAATCCCATGCCACCGATATTCCACGCGCCTGATTTTCCACGCAGCCTAAAGTCCACCCGGCCGAAATAGTCTCCCACCACTTTTGTCCACAACACCGAATGTAGTTCTGTCTCACTTTATCATGGAATACGTCAGAACGATGACGATTTTTGGTGATGTCACGGGTGGCGTCACTTAGTCAGTACAAAATTTATCTCATAGATGGCGCGGTGTACTACAATAAACCAAATAAATAACAAATACGACAATTTACGAATTGTCATTAAAAATAATTAATTAATAATTTCAATTTTATTTTAATTGAGTAAATAAATCTGACATTAAACTGACGAAAATACATCAAAAAAAATAGGTAAGTATCAAAGAAAAAATATATATTTTTTTATTTTCAAAAAAGTTATAAGTTTAACAAGTTGTTTTCGTTGCCAATAAATTTGATTTGTAAGTTGCTGTATGAGAATAATTTCGAAGTACCTTCAAATTCCTTAGGGCCGGTTATACTAAGCTTAGTTAAAAAGTTATTCATTATTTAGCATTTTTAATTATCCATTAAGTCAAAATTGTGTTATAGGAAATTAAAATGTAAATTAAAATAACTGACGATTTTGGACAATGAAAATATTTTAAGAGAAATTAAATGTTAATAAAAGTGAGGTTATTCAGTATTTTGACAATATAATTGTGTAAAACTGTCAGTTGTTTAATTGTGTACTTTTTCTTAAATATATTATCATTATTAATACATATGTCATCGTCTTATTTAACTTCTAATTCAGGATTAAAGTTAAACGTAAACTCAAAAACTACATTTAATAAGACAACGAAATAATTCCTACTAAAAATAAAGTATGATGAAATTTAATTTAACTTTAGAATATCCTGGGCTGCAAATGGAACCGGCTCTTTTTTTAGAACCCCGAATCGATCGTTCATGTAGAATCAAATCGACTATGTGAACCAGTTCGAACAAATATCTAAATATTTACAGCAAATAATATGTACATTAAGATGGGAAATTTCAGACTCAGCTCTGATTCAGATATGCATTACATTTCGTTATTATGCTACATTTCAAACAATTTTTAGAGATTACTTAAACGACCATAAATCAACCAACATGTACCTAATGTACTTGTATATATAGCAGGTCTGCGACAACAGTACATCAATTTTGACAGTTACTTTATTTGTCAGATTTACTTGATTTAGTTGCCAAGTAAAATATAATCATAGATTATTTTCTTTTCTGAGATTGACCCTTAATTATTTTGGTGCAACTTAACTATATTTCATAAAGTTATTATCTAATAGACAATTAGTATTGTTTCGGTGCAACCGGTCCTTAGACCAGTTATTGTTAACTGGTTTCTGTAATTTAATTGTGAAGCATCACGTACGTATGTAGTTGCTAATCAAAAATATTATCAAAATTAACATGTGAACTAAAAGGATGCAGTTAGAAGTGAAATATTTTCAAGATAAGTTTATTTTAATAATAAGTACATTCTTTAACAAATAAAGATATATTCTAAATTAATAAACACCTTTTTGCCAAAAATAGGTATGTAACAGGACCCCTCTGGCTTCAAAACACACTGGAAATTGTTATGTTTGAAGATATGGTACAGTTTTTGGTATTTAATGAGTTTCAGCTCCTGTTTGAATTGGGCCACATTCTCTTGAAATTTATTGTATTCTTTTCAACTCTATTTGTTACCAAGTTGAAGATGAGCCATGTTTTAGGCTCGAAACGTCATATTATCCTATAAATACATATGCAAATGAATTCCTTAATCCTGCCTATTTCAAATATTTTACTGTTACTTCATTTGTTAAGCACTTCTTTAGTTTACTGAAAGCAACATTAATTTCCATGGAATACTGTCATATATTTCCCAAAGCTGAAAGTAAGAACGATTTCCAGTAATTATCGTAACTGCTCCAATATTATAATATATTATATTATAGGTTACGTGCAGTTAAGTGATGAAGGCAACCCTTGTACAACGTCAAATTTTTGACGTTTGATGTTTGCTTTTTTCTGATGTATTATCGTACATATATTTTGCTTGTGTTATTTGTTAGACTTCCTTGGTTGTTATAAACAATTTTAGTTGCAGATTACTACAAAAAGTTAAAAATGTACATTATTTTCAACAACTGAAAAGAGCGCCCAAAATAGCTTTCATTGAAGACGGCGCTTCGATCGGATGCTATAATTTTATTTTGCACTGATCAGTAACAAAAAATGTTTATAATAATTAAGACGGACAAACAAATAAAAGAAGCACAAGAAATAAAACATAATACATCAGAAAAAATAAAATATCAAATTTTGACGTTGCACACTAAACACCTGTTCACGCTGTTGTCATTTTCTGTGAAACTTGTCTTCGTAGCGGAATCAGATAAACTAATTAATTGTCACGATTAACGTTTATAACTTAAATTTCCTAGATTAATCTCTAGATTAACAACTAGTTTCATTCTCACGATTAGCGTTTAGAACTAAATTCCCTAACTTTGACAGATAAGTTACTAGAATCTTCATTGTCACAAAATTAGCCATAAATGTCAAAATTGCGATGAGTTAGAACAACCATAGGATTAAGGTGATTTGTTTGACATTTCAAAATTCATAACCTCAAAAAATAAATATCAGATGACAACAATTTTTTAATTGTTGTATTTCTATTTATGTTTTCATTTGTTTTCTTTATATGTGTATTTTCATTTTTAGTCCAAAATAAATAATAAGGAGATCCAAATCGAGTATCCAAGATGTTTACTCAAATTTAAAATAAAGAATAACTACTTTCTATAATATCTATATCACATATTCGTACAAAAAATAAATAATAGTTAAAATTTCTTTTTAACAGTCTTACTTATAAAAGATACTCGGTGAATTAGTTGTTTAATGCTAATAAATGATATTTAAAACATTTCCGAAAATAAATTGAGAAAAAGAAAACAGCTGCGTATTAATATATGTTTTTGATATTTTACTCTGAACTACGGATTCTTGTTACTGTTGTAATGAGGCTTAATTAAAGGAGTCATTCATCTCGGTTATAAATATATTCAATTATCACTCTGTACTACAACTTTTCTCATTACTGACTATATACTTATTCATAGCTTGTGTTATAATTAAGTATACGTACACTACAAACAATGCCTTTTAAATTTTCTGCCGGTCAAGTATTATTTCCATATTATCCTAATAACATAAATGTTTCTAATCTAAAAAGAATCACAATTAACACTCATAAGAAAAAAAATTTAGAGTTGCCGTGTCATACTGCTTGGACTCAGGGCTCAAGTAGGATTCAACTTCACTTACTGCCATCATTCAATGGATATTTATTTCTTCAGAGTGTATTAGAATGTCTTAGTCATAATTATTACGGGATCAAACAGCTTTATATATAAAGTAATAATATGGACTTTGGACGAATATTTATTATACTATTCTATTAAACCAATGTACTGGAATTTTGGGACTGATTTTTCTTGATTTAGTGGACTGCCTACTGACATTTGTATTTATGTTTGATAATTATTTTGATGTTGACAGTTTTGGAGATTAGCAGGTTTTTGTTTAACAATAATATTGAAATCTTAAAATATGGTAGTTAATAATCCTTGATAGTTCAGTCATTATTATGATAAGTTCATCAAAAAATATTTGAGCACAATTAGACTAAAAGTTAAACAGGAAAATTTATTAAATTTTAAATATGTAAGACGTTAGTCATGGCAATAATTATCATGGCAAGATTTACATTATATGTATCAATATAAACGTCATGTAGTGCCAGTCTGTTATTAGAGTATTTATTTCAATATGGTTTATTATAATTTAATTAAAAAACATTAAATAGTATGTTCATTCATTTATGAAAAATCCTCCAACTTTTGTTGTAAACCGCATGGCGTATTGCGAATAGTATGCATTTCGGTTGATTTAAATCAAATAAATTGTAATATAAAATCTATCAGAAATTTTATTAATTTGTTGGCTTTATAGATAGCTTAAGGAACTTATAACATAAAGATATGCCACATGTTTGAGGTCGAATCAAGTTTGAAAAAATCTATTCAACTAAAAACTAAGCTACCAGACAATGATTCGTTTTAAACTTGCAATACTTATGAAATTGTTGTATTATACCTAAATATTTGAAAATGTGACAAAATTTTACGTTTTAAGTATTTTTATTTTGTTTAATACAATGTAAGGAATTTGTAGAGGTTTGTAGATCGCAAGATAAGAAAACGAAGAGTTTTTAATCACAAACGAAACTATTTATTTCAATCAAATATTACATTGACATTACGAGACTAACAAAGGAATTGAAAAAAACTAAAAAAAACAACAAAAGGTGGGTGCGTCCACTTACTTATAAGGGTAAATTTGTGAGTTATTTTAACAGAATTCAATATTTAGAGATAAATCTGCTAGGAACTTTGTCTTAGTTCTTCTATGAACTCGTTGAACATACTGTATTGATGTAAATATTACAATAAATTAATCATAGATCGTTGCAAATAGAGATTCAATAACACCGTCCAACACGATTTTTGTGATTCGGTTCTCTTTACCAAAAACCGGTTCAGATTAACCTAAAATGAAGGAAAATCAATGTCAAAGCGATACTGATTTGTTTTTACGACCTGGAAATCAATTTTATGGAATTTTAGACTTTATTTGTATGTTTTACGCTATGGTTGCTTTGGATGACCAATAATAGTTGTAAAAGTTCAGCATGATCCCCTCGTACGATTAGAAGACACTACAGATCCCAGCTGAAAGAAAATGGCTTTATTATAAAGCTAGAGCGTTATAAAAATATGATTTTTTTATGATTTTACCAGTATTTTGCGATAAAAATTGCTTTTATCAAATCAGTATCACTTTGACGTTGATTTTCCTTCATTTTGAACAGTGTTTTTGTAAAGAGAACCGAGTCACAAAAAAAAATTTACAATTTGTTATATTGTGTAATATGTTGGTATAAAATTTGTCTCTCCTTATATGAGGTAAGACAGAGTCAGTCATTTATTTATGAACACATTTTAAGACAATATTTTCATGTAAGTAAATAAATATTTTATGCTAAATAATAAGTATATATTTAATTGTTAAAACAATTGAAATATACATGCTATAAAATTTTGATCTCGTAGACAAAGAATAATATACAAGTTGTGCGAATATATTGTAGATTGGGCTCGTCTTACAAAGTTCTTTCTTCAACTGTCAAATATTTGGATCTCAAGTACAGAGAAAAGTATTGTAGTAAATCTTCAATTCTGCATTATTTGATGTCATAATAAAGTAATTGGATTCTTTTGTATATATAATTGTTTTGTTATCTACAAGCAAAATATAAAATTATTTAAGAAATACTGGTACAAAATTAATTTTCCTGACTCCATTACTTATTATTTCGTTAAAAAAATGATTTTCTTCATTACAATCTTATATAACTGATTTCTGACAGCTAGCTTTTTTTTCTGGGAATATTATTTAGTAAAATTTCTTCATTACTCTTCAGTCATTATTTTATATATCAAGATATTTTTTATGAATATAGGAAACCTAAAAATTTCATTTTTTTTCAGGATTGTTTAGTAAGTAAAAGACAAGTTTGGGTTTACAAGTATTTATATATTTTTCATTAAAATATACAATTAGTTTATCTGATTTTTATGATTCCGCTACGAAGACAAGTTTCACAGAAAATGAATGGATAATTAAAAATGCTAAATAATGAATCATTTTTTAACTAAGCTTAGTATAACCGGCCCTAAGGAATTTGAAGGTATAAAAAGAATGTGAAATTTCTATAAAACAAACAAATTTGAATTGATATGCAGCAGGTCAAGATATCAAAATTTCGAGTCTGAATTTCTCAAAAATGCCGAGTACGATTTTGTTAAAAAAATTCTGTATATTTAAGAACATAGTTTTCTATAACACATAATTTTTGTAGCCAATTTGAATGTGTAACTTTTGAAAAAAAAACAAAAATATCCGAAAAAGCCTGCTTTTGAGCGATTTTTCGCATGTTTATTTTTTTTTCTCAAAAGTTACAAATTCAAATTGGATAAAAATTGTATATGTTATAGAGGACCATATTCTTAAATATACAAAAAAATTTAAAGAAAATTGTACTCGGCATTTTGGAGAAGTTCAAGCCCATTTTTGAACCGTTTTCTATCAATTAATTGTACATAAATTTAATAATATGTATATTATTACTACACCTTGAAGTATTGGCTTTAAAATTATGTACAATTCATCGTAAGTTTCATTCATAAAAACAAAGATATCTTATTTGAAAGATTTAATTAAGCGGATGCTTCACCGTAACAAATTAAGTAACAAGAAAATATTTTAAATAGGCATGATTAAGGAACCATTTGCATATGTATTTATAGGATAATAAGACGTTTCGAGCCTAAAACATGGTCCAGCTTCAACTAGGTAACAGAGTTGAAAAGAATACAATAAATTTCAAGAAAATTTGGCCCAATTTAAACAGGAACTGAAACTTTAAATACCAAAAACGATACCATATCTTCAAACAACAATTTCCAGTGTGTTTTGTAGCCAGAGGGGTCCTATTACATACCTATTTTTGGCAAAAAAGTTTTTATTAATTTAGAATATGTTTTTATTTGTTATAGAATGTATTTATTATTAAAATAAACTTATCTTGAAAATATTTCACTTCTAACTGCATCCTTTTGGTTCACATGTTAATTTTGATAATAATTTTCATTAGCAACTACAATGCAATTACAGAAACCAGTTAACAATTGCTGGTCTAAGGACCGGTTACATCGAAACAATACTAATTGTCTATTAGATAATAACTTTATGAAATAAAGTTAAGTTGTACCAAAATAATTAAGGGTCAATCTTATAAAAGAAAATAATCTATGATTATATTTTACTTGGCAACTACATTAATTTTATTGGAGATACATTAAGTAATCAAGTAAGGCCCGGTATTTCAGTACGAGATTAAAATCTTGGTTACATGATCTCGTTTAATTTTTAACCGACATTTTAATCCGGCATTCGTATTTCAGTATCTAAATCAAGGTTAACTTAACCGAGATTTGTTAACCGAGAATTTTGTTGTGTTGGTAGTAGATTTTCAAGTGACATTCATGTTGAGCATGCGCAGAAGCGATTTGTCTAATATCAGTAGTCAGCTGTTAAAATAAAATCACATACAAGTTATAGTTTTTGTCTAAACTTTCAATGGATAGTGACATGTTGACTTCAAGCGAATCTTCGTCTGATGCTTTGAATTTTCATAATAATAATATCAGAACTCGTGTTGAACTTATTAATTATTTTCATACTTTATTGCAAAATTAGTATTAGGTACATACTATGTATATACAATTCGTAGTTAATTTCTTCAATTTCTGCATTCTGTACGAAACTGCAGCTTGCTTTTTCCACTGCAACTGTTATTGTTTACATTAAAAAACAAAATTATATACAAAATTTATATTTTAGATTGTACCTTGTTCACTAAAATCACCATCGCATTCAGAGGGCATTCCGGTTAATCTTTCCCCCAAAATATCTATAATGATAGCCTGTGTTGGTGTTTCTATCGGATTTTCTTTTGGGCCACCACCAGTTCGTTGACAATTTTGCTTATCTATGATAGTAACTGTCAAAATTTATATACTGTTGTCACAGGCCTGCTATATATACAAGTACATTAGGAATACTTCTACATGTTGGTTGATTTATGGTCGTTTAAATAATCTCGCAAAATTGTTTGAAAGATTCCGAGCTGAAACTGACATTTTCAATTTAAATGTACATACTCATTTGCTGTAAACATTTAGTTAATATCTGTTTGAACCGGTTCACATGGTCGGTTTGATACTACATGATCGTTCGGTTCCAGGTTCAAGAAAAAGAGCCGGTTCGAATTGGAAAATTGGATATTCTAAAATTAAATTCAATTTCATTATATATATTTTTTTCATACGAATTATTTCGTTGTCTTATTAAACGTAGTTTTTGGGTATATTTATTACGTTTAACTTTAATCCTGAATTGGAGTCTAATGAAAACGATGACATATTATATATTAATAATAATAATATAATTAAGACAAAGTACACAATTAAACAATTATAATATGTCAAACTACTGAATAATCTTTATTTAAATAATATCATTGTCCAAAATAGTCAATTATTTTAATTAAATTTGCTATAACACAATTCTGACTTAATGCTAAATAATGAATAACTTAGGGCTAGCTGGCCCTAAGGAATTTAAAGGTACTTCGAAATTATTCTCATATAGCGGTTTACAAATCAAACTTATTATCAACGAATACAACTTGTTGAAATTATAACCTTTTTGAAAATATAAAATATATATTTTTTTCTTTGATATCTACCTATTTCATTTGATGCATTTCCGTCAGTTTAATGTCAAATTTACATGCTCAATTAAAATAAAACTGAAATCATCAGTTAAATTAGTATTAACTAATTCATAAATTGTCATATTTGTTATTTATTTGGTTTATTGTAGTATACCGCGCCATCTATGAGATAAATTTTGTGCTGACTAAGTGACGCCACCCGTGACATCACCAAAAATCGTCATCGTTCTGACGTAGTACATGATAAAGTGAGACAGAACTACATTCGGTGTTGTGGACAAAAGTGGTGGGAGACTATTTCGGCCGGGTGGACTTTAGGCTGCGTGGAAAATCAGGCGCGTGGAATATCGGTGGAGTGGGATTCGGTGGCGTGGCATTGACTCGTTCAGTCTCACTTTATCATGTACTACGTCAGAACGATGACGATTTTTGGTGATGTCACGGGTGGCGTCACTTAGTCAGTACAAAATTTATCTCATAGATGGCGCGGTATACTACAATAAACCAAATAAATAACAAATATGACAATTTATGAATTAGTTAATACTAATTTAACTGATGATTTCAGTTTTATTTTAATTGAGCATGTAAATTTGACATTAAACTGACGGAAATGCATCAAATGAAATAGGTAGATATCAAAGAAAAAAATATATATTTTATATTTTCAAAAAGGTTATAATTTCAACAAGTTGTATTCGTTGATAATAAGTTTGATTTGTAAACCGCTATATGAGAATAATTTCGAAGTACCTTTAAATTCCTTAGGGCCAGCTAGCCCTAAGTTATTCATTATTTAGCATTAAGTCAGAATTGTGTTATAGCAAATTTAATTAAAATAATTGACTATTTTGGACAATGATATTATTTAAATAAAGATTATTCAGTAGTTTGACATATTATAATTGTTTAATTGTGTACTTTGTCTTAATTATATTATTATTATTAATATATAATATGTCATCGTTTTCATTAGACTCCAATTCAGGATTAAAGTTAAACGTAATAAATATACCCAAAAACTACGTTTAATAAGACAACGAAATAATTCGTATGAAAAAAATATATATAATGAAATTGAATTTAATTTCAGAATATCCAATTCGAACCGGCTCTTTTTCTTGAACCTGGAACCGAACGATCATGTAGTATCAAACCGACCATGTGAACCGGTTCAAACAGATATTAACTAAATGTTTACAGCAAATGAGTATGTACATTTAAATTGAAAATGTCAGTTTCAGCTCTAAATCTTTCAAACAATTTTTCGAGATTATTTAAACAATCACAATGAATTCCGAACTCCCGGCTGGCAGCGTAGGTTACCTATTCCAGCGCGCCGACCTGAATGGGTTAATAACAATAACTTATAAAGTTTTATTTACATAAAAATACATTTTCAAACAAAACTTTTATAAAATGAAAAACTACTAATCCCGAAAACAACTGATTATTAAATTCTGTTCTAAATGTTCCATTGAAAAGTTGTGTCTTCTGTCACTTAACATATTCTTGTAAGCTGAGAAACTTCTTTCCACGTCGACACTTGTAATTGGTGCAAATTTGAATGTTGTAATTACACTGGGATCCATAATAACATTGGGAACATGTTCACCATTTTAAATAATGCAATTTTTTTTAAAGTGTTGAATCCTTCATTTTTACGCAGAAAGTAGTTTAATTTATTTTTAATTATTTGACGAATATGTCCAGGTACAATGTACATGTTATCTATAAAATCTTTAATGATTTCAGCTACACGATTAAGTCCATGCGCTAAACACGTGCAATGAATTAAATTCGGATAAAAAATATTCATATTACTTGCAGCTTTTACAATGTATGCCGCTGCATCTGACAGCAGGAGTAAAATTTTATCACTCGGTACCGGCTCCGGCAAGAAAAACTGGGTCCGCACTCACCGAGCCGCAGTGTGGGAATTCATATAATTTTTAGCTTGAGTGCGATTCAAACTCGGGATCTCCGAATTCTAATACCGCAACGCTATCCACACCACTGTACTGTATACAACAAAAGGTAATAAAATTTGCTTTTCACCAAGTTAAAACCAAAAGAAAAAATATGAAACGAAGCAACGGTGCAACTCTAAAGAAATACATAATGAAATTTAATTAATTTATATCCTGTGTCCCTATAACTTTATCAACACAACACGTTTTCATTTCGTCGATTCCTTTGGTCACATGACATCCTCAAACAGAACAGAATAGATATTACAATCATTTAAAATTTTTATTGGTGCTGCGCTCTTTATTCGGACAACGATGTTAATCATTCACTTCATAATCAATCTCCCGACTCAATAAACTAGAAAAAAACTGTGCGTATTGCGTAATTGCATGCGAATTTGAATTAAACAGTCGCCTGTCAAATGGATTTCTCTGTATGACATTGTACTTTTTTTTTAATATACATGATAATTGTTGAGTGAAAATAATAATAATATTTATAGGTTATGTTACTATATAGAGTACGCCCAAAGCATTAGTTAATTTCTATTGGTAGTTCAAATAGTACTATAAAATAAAATAAATATATAATCACATCCTTTACTTATTATTGGGTGTGGCACTCTGCCGTAGCAAATCTCGGTAAGTATAGTTATCAACTGTCAAAACACGACTCCCAAAGATACCCATAGCGATAATTTTTATGTGGTGAAAATTGTAGGAATCGAACCCGGAGTCTCAAATTCACAAGTCGACTCGATGCCACTGAGCCATCTACCCCATATCATAATCTGTACAATTATTAAATGACAGTGATTGATACTGATAAGTAATTTGTCTAAAGACAAATTATATACATAAAGATAATGCCAGGATTGCATTAACAGAACGAAACATAATAATAATATTTAATTAAAAGTGACAAAAGTTTATCAACTTCATCAAAAACACCTAAATTCAAGTCTCATAAAATTATAGGTTCAAAAACATTTTAATTAGAATAAATCAGAACAATGACAAATCAATGACACATTCGAAATAAAGTTGTTATCAAAATTAAAAGTGAGAAAATATAATGTTGTTATTTAAGTCGATTTGAAATGAAAGCTTATTTAAAAAAATCATTAACTGAATTCTGCACTCGTATTTACCTTAGAGATCGTCTCTTGTAACCATGGAAATAAAATGCAGTTTTCTTATTAATGTATCGTTACATATATCTTCCTTTATATTATTATTAGCTCCATATCTTTAAAACTAAAACTCTGCAAGAGGACGAAAATTAACTTGCGTGACAGTACTAGAAATCTAGTAATCATGATTGAGATAGTTTAGGTATATGAAAGGGATGAACATTCCAAAAACATCCTAACATTCAAGTAACCAAAATCTCCCTTGAGAGAAGTGAACAAATACGCTGTACTTTTGCAACGATTTGCATATAAACCTAACAATAAATTGAACAATTAGGTACCTGGAGCACCGCACAGAAATGGCGGGTTATACGAGGAGCCCAGCGCGTCCAAGGCACGTAAACCCCGGATTTAAATGACATCACTCGGAGCTTGCAGCTTGCAGCTTGTAACGTTGCATCGTTGCAATGTCTGTAGTAAACATGGGTTCTTATATCTCTACAATTAGTTGTGGCCAAATTTTGCTTGTTTTTACTACATACTTTACAAACCTTGTCAAGTTGACTGTTTTACTTAAAACTTTTATATAAACTTGACATCAATTGAAACAATTTAACACATACTCGTATATCCTCAATTCTCTAGTACCTAAATAAATTTTAAATGTTAGACACTCTGACAGAAGAATTTGGTTGATGCCATACGTCGGACACAGGTTACGTAGTGTAGCAATCTCTGATCCTTGAAAATTTCACAAGTTTTTAATTAATTTCCCGCGGACTATATTTAAAAAAAATTGAGATTTCCAAAAGGCACTGTTCCCAAACATTCTTTAAATCCTAGAAAAAAATCGTAACAATCACTCAATCTGTGTAAGCTGTGGGGCCGTGGAGATTGGTTGCCATCCAGATGTGCGATACTGCAGACTAATAATATATCGGAAAATTTTCAGATTCTAGTTTATAACATGAAAGATGCCGGAATGTACTGTATATTTCGAAATATAGCATTTTTGTAGAAAACAGCATTAAGTTTACCTATAAGCAATGTTGTAGTAGAGCGTGTGTCCATTTGTAGGAATAGGTAATATTAAAATAAAAGTGACAAATAGGAAAAACATGTTTATATTAGACACTATTAGGAATAAAAATATATTTTAAAGTAAATAAATTCTGTTGTAAAAGGTTCATACCATCAGATTAAATGATTTAAATATTAATACGAGTACTGAAATGTTGGTAGAATGTCAGTGTTAACGACACTATTAAATTATTTTATGAATAATTAAATATTTTACAAATATGTGTTTATTGTGAGAATGATTTTTATAAGTATATTATATTTCTAGGTGTGTTTGTTTATCGATTGTTTGATTTTTAAATAAAAATAATTTAACTAGTGGGCAGTTACAACGCTGTGTCTTACATTTTCAGTCTTCCTTAAATGAACAATATTGTATCGAAATGTAATATCAAATTAATTGCTGTTAAACAATTGATTCGATAGGTTTAATTTAAGCTATCCTTATAATTATAGTAATAACAGTGCAACTGGCCATAATGTGATAAATCAAACAAAGCTGTTTGTGTACTTAAAATTTTCTTTATCTTATATTTTTAGTTTATAAAGTTTAGTTGTACAATATAATATATTTATACCTGATCTGTGATTTTTTACAATATTGTAAGTAATAATAAATTATATTCTGAGACATATATATTTTTTTTTTTTATTTAGAGAAATTATAGAGATATCGACAGCGTAGGTCACTAATCTCTGGTACAGTATATTATTTTATAATAAATATGATTTTGTACATTGGTTTGGTATTAATTATATTTGTTTGTAGATTTGTATATGTTTGAGATATTTTATTACATTTTGGTTATTGTTTGTTAGTGCTGCCTGAAGGGTATTTGGAATATTGTACATCTGTCTCTGAACTGTGTATTTGTGACATTGTGTGATAATGTGTTCTACTGTTATTGCTGTGTTGCAAGTGTCGCAGTGTTTTGGGTTTGTTTTTTGTAATATGTGTTCATGCGTGTATCTTGAATGTCCGATCCGAAGTCTTGTAGTCACGACTTGCTCTCGTCTTTCTTCCGGCACCGTCCAGGTTTTTAAGTCATCCTTGATTGATCGTAGCTTGTTGTTGGTAATTTGTCTCCATTCTGCTAGGCTTTCTTCTTTGAGTTTTGTTCTTATGGTATTTTTCAGGTCTTCTGAAGGAATTTTTATATTTTCTGTTATCTGTTCTGCGCTGGCTTCTTTTGCTGCTTTATCCGCTTTCTCGTTACCTTTAATACCGGTGTGTGATGGAATCCACATGATTTTAACTTCTTTGCCCTGATCTTGTACTGCTTCGTATAAGTAATCCTGTGCTTCTTGGATCAGCTTATTAGAGTTATATTTTTTTAAGAAGGTTTTGTAAATGTCAAAATAAATTAAGAAAAACTTATTTTCGTGATATTTAAAAACTAACCGCAATTTAAAAATAAACATTTGGATTAGGTAATGTATACTTAAAGGAAGTATTGAGAATTTTGAATAAGAATGCGATCATAGGGACGAAAATTGTAACTACGGCCAAGGTACAGTTTACTACTAACTTAATCTTGCCTTATATAAAGAGTAAGTAGTGGAAAATGCAGAAATATATAATAATAAAACTTGTTTATAAATATATTTTTCTAAAGCCAATATACAAAGTAGACATTTGCGCTTTAATTTCGCATCGTAAATTGTTACTTTTCCGCTTATGTACGACACCTCGCGCTCCAAATTTGTAACTCTAAATTAAATGTTTATTTACCGTTGCGATAACAACCTGTGCCAGCAAATAAAGAATTTTCTTCTTTTATGTCCTGGAGGTTGATTATGTATCTTGCGTGAGCAGTTGTGTGATTAAATTTGCGTTAGTATAATAAATGACGTCACCGATTCTTTTCTGGTGTCGAGCATAGGGAATTCCGTGCTTTACGTTTTCGCGCCAAGTTTAGTGTTGGTAATGGTTTTGAAACTATAACTGTCAGTTGCAATCACATGTCATTGTTTGTCAACATCGTTTTGTAGTTTTTTTTATACGATTTTATTATGGCAGGAAATAGAAAACGTGATATGAACGCTACAGAGGAGCAAAAACAAATTTTAATAAACTTTATGGCAGATATGGCGTTGATAACGCAAAATGACAAGAAAGTAAAAGACAAACATAATGTTAGAATGAGACAGGTAGTGTCGCAAGTAAGAAACAGGACCTACGGAGGTCACGCATCTATATTTGCGTGTCTCGCAAGAAGTGACGTCATACCCATTAGTTCTTTAAATGTCCGATAGATGGTTTACTATATGCATGTGACATATCTGTGTTAGTATGGGTGCCGCAAGTAGTCACGCAAGATACAGAATCAGGCTCCTGTAACGCTGAAAACTAAAAAGTTTGTGTGCTTTTAGCGCAAGTACCTATACAATTGCATTTAGGCTTTCATAAAAATACAAAAGTTCATAAATTATGACACTATAATGTTTGCATCTTGTAGTTAATAAGACCTGCTCACTTGTACCTTAAATACTCGTATTAAATATTACAGAGAGATTCTGAACTATATTGTATATTATTAATTTAAATGCCACTACTATCAAACACACTATAAAATAATACTTAAAAAAATGCAAGTGATAGCAATGGTAAGCTTATGGAGATCAACTGAAATTGTATAATTGTTTCGAGTGATATTGTGATCAATACCATCCATTAGGTCGGCTTCGCGAACCCTTACTCTGGGCACACGGACCTTGAAGAAAAGTATTTTTTAGTCTTATTATTTCATAATTATATGCGTTCGTTAATTCGTGGCAAAAACAATTGGTAGCTCTTTATAATGACCACAATAAATAATTAGATTTGTAAATGATACCTTACGTATCACCACAGATCTGCGCCTCCATTTTGATAAGTCTTACACTATAGTACCTGAAAATCAAACGAAATGTATGTATAGTCGGTGTTGACCCGCATGATCTCGCATCACAATCACTAGAGATCCGCATGACCTCATAACGGGAGGATATAGATCCGCATGATCTCGTATCTTAACGATCGGGACTTACATAATCACATTGTGCGTAATACGTTAGTCGATCTCAGTTCTCGTTTGATGACTATGAATGATAACAATACCGTAATACAGTGACTCACCAGGTAAATTACAGAAATTTCCAATATAATAGAAGTAGCACCACAACATCAACATAATATACATGCACAAGAATTCACCTGCTGCAATTTTTATTTTATGTTTATTCACACCGAGATTCGCTCAGTCTCGTAAAGAAGAACTGCCGAACACTCGGGTAAAATGTCTATATCGTTAAGGGTTCCCTAACTATCTAAAATAAATTGCAAACGAAATAAAATGTAATCGTTAATGTACCCCATATACAAATACTGATATTGACAACTTTGATTTTTTATTATCACAATTTCGGTATTCTGTGTGCAGAATAACTTATCTTGGGATTTTTATGTTATTTTTATGCACTTGTTTATTTATATGGGTAGCTGCTATTTATAGAAAAGAACATAATAACAGCACACAGACAGATTCGTAAAGAGTGCCCCGGCAGTTTGGTCTACGACAATAAAATATATCTTATGCAAAACTGTAATCACCAGCCTAACGGACTTGATGAAACAATTTGTTTATTGTAGATCGCTAAAAAGACATAAAAATTGTATTTGTATTACTTTTCCCGTAAAGTTTTCATAAAAGATAAAATATTTACGAAGTTCCACGAATCATCAAAAACGAAACTCATATTCGAGTTTTAGAAATGAGGTAGGTGGCTCAATTTTCACCAATTTAAATGTACCCCTGTGGCTCCCCCGCCACTAACATCTTTGGGGGCCATGATTTGACAACTGGTAACCGCACTTCACGCGTAGAAATATATCACTTACCGAGATCTGCTACGGCAAAGTGCCACACCCAGTAATGGGTAAAAGGCGTGATGATATATTTATTTATTTACAAACTATATAATTCAAGCTGTCGTATTGTTTCAGTTTAGCAGATAAAAATTTATTAATTGATATTTAATAGTTAATATTATTATTTTATTTTTATTTTGATGTAAAAATCAAGACAAGATTTAATGGAGAAGAAAAAGTTCAAGTTTTGAAATGGTATTTTGCAAATAATTCAAGTAGAGAAGTTGTAGATTTATTTTATTGTAGGTATGTTTTTGTTTTCCAATGCATCCTATAATAAGCTTTAAATTGTACATCTTATTTTACTTTTATCTCGTGAAAATGAAATAAATTATCAATTATTTTTTAAGTTATTAGACGTAATTTTTTATTTTTAACTTTTTATTTAATTATTTCTTCTAAGTTGACAATACAAATATAACCTCAAATGTTAAATATCGCAACTTTTGGTCAGCTAATTGTTGTTCATTGGCCCGCTAGTTGTCCGTTTCAAGATTCAACCAATTTGATTCATTTAATCCGCACATGCATTGATTTAAATCGTTTTAGCACAGTATATAGGATAGTACATATTTGGTATTACCATTTGTATCTGAATTATGAATAAATAAAGAACACATAATGCCCCAACATAAAATTCCGATACCCAGCTAATATATTTTTATTTGCTTACTCTGAGAAAATATTTTTTATCTACGAATCGGTAGTCAGGGCCGGGTAAACCACGGAGCCATGAAGTCATGGCTCCAGGGCCCCCTACTTTAGGGGCCCCGTCCAGCGGATATCTATTTATCACATCACTGTTGTAAAAATTCATTATACTAATTATATTCATATTATAATTCACAAAATATTTAATTTTGATATCCTACAACTTATAGTAGACAAAATTCCGTGCTCTACTGCCATTTATTTTCCAATGCGCTGCACATAGGACATAAGAAGGAGAACGCAGTCGCGAATAATCTGGCTGTGGCAAAACTGTGTCTATTTAGTTCTGTGGCTCACATCGGTGCACTGCACTTTGCACAACTCAAACATATAATCATAAGATATTTTGGTGTCATAGTGTCGCATACTTTTTCTGCCATATTTACCTACAACCAACGTACTTACGTTAAATTGTTTTTTTTTTTCAACAACCACAAAATCAAAGAAAATGTGAGTATAAACAATTAACTGTATTAAATGTATTCTCATTTTACTTTTTAGTTTTTGCAATTATTGTGCAATTTAAATTAGTATTAGTTGTTCTTCTCTGAAAAAAGTATCTTAGGGCACATATTAAATAAAATTTGAAACATATGTATTTAGTCCAGCTTATTTACAAAGTGGATAGAAAATATTTGAGCGGTAGTGCAAAATGAAAATTATAGAATGAGAAGTCAGGAAGTAAGCTAGATCATCCACTTCAATGCCTATCATCTGCTAAAGAACTACCAACGTTTAAAAATAGTTCTGATGATGGTCTTAAATTGACAGAAACGTTAACATATCAACACTGATTTTGTTTTATTCCTGTTCACTTTTCGACTAAAAAATATTTCATTTCAATTATTTGGAAGCTAGTCTCAATTTTATATTAATTTTAAGTATAAATATTTTTGTTCAAATTTATTATTGATATAAATATATTTATATTTCAAGTCGACTTTTTTTAAAACCAAAGTTCAGTTTAAAAAGTTTAATAGACAACTAATATTAATTGCATTTTCTATAGAAACTTTGTATAAAACACATATTGATCAACGAATTATACCTACTACATCAAATGAATAAGTTTTTAAAATTTGTACGCTCTTGTTTTGGACCGGAACAACAAACAAAATCTAAATTGAAATCTAATAATAATGAAGCTGTTATTTCACTGCAAAATTCCAAATTTTATATGTATTCATGGAAAAACCATGGTATACCGGCTACCAGAGAACGTGAATCGTATATAATTTCCACTTATTTAAATAACATATTATTATTATATTTAAAATCAAGCTTTTTTGGAAAATGATTCGTTTGGTAAGATTTGCGAGTGCCTTTCTTCCCCAACCGATGCGAACAGATATGGAAATATCCAAGATACAAAAATTACTGGATTAGTTTGTCTGACATAGAAAACATTTTATTAACCCAGATAGACCTGAAACTTAAAAAAACTAATTTTGTGTTTCTTATTTAAAATTGTGCTTAGTTATATGAAGAAAATATTTTTGATATGAAACGCGTCTATGGTTACTAACTGTGCTGGCCAGCCTCTGACGATGCCCTCATAAGGTGACTTGGAGGCTGAATTTTGTGAAACTGAGCCAAGTGTTTATTTTATACTTTTTATTAAATCTAGTTTCACCAAGTGTTGGATGACAATTAATTTTGTCTTTGTTGTTATTTAAATTGCTATTGCATAGCTTTTCCTTTTTTCGGTAGATGGCATGACTTGTTCCACAGAACTTCTCATGTCATCTTACCTGTTTGTTAGAGATCTTATTCTCTGCTGACACAGTTTTTCGTCACCAGCTTCTTCACGTGAACTTTGTTCTAGGTGAAGAAGTGAGTTATACCATACTGATGAGCTCTTACAAGAGCGAAACGCGTATATGGTTACTAACTGTACTGGCCAGCCTCTGACGATGCCCTCATAAGGTGACTTGGAGGCTGAATTTTGTGAAACTGAGCCAAGTGTTTATTTTATACTTTTTATTAAACCTAGTGTCACCAAGTGTTGGATGACAATTAATTTTGTCTTTGTTGTTAATATTTTAAATCATTTAAGTTTTGTAGCCGCTTTAAAATTTTCGTTATTTAAACAAATGAAAATAAATTCTTCTTGAAATTTAGTAATCACAATTATTTTTAATAGTATTCATTATTTCTAATTATTAATATTCATATATTTTTACTAACTGCGCAAGTGAAAACTGTGTCATTCTGTTCAACTCGAAACATTTTTCAGTGCAGTGAGATCTGAGGTAAGTACGTACTGCATTTTAGCCGTGGAAAATTCGAGTTTATTGTATAATATTTATTTGTAGCCTGTGATTACTAGGTAGAGTTTGCGAACTTTCGTTCGCATTCTCTGCACTGCCTTGACCTGCAGTTTATATTTGCTAAGCGAGACTTCTCGCACCCAAAGCGAGAATCATATATCCCTAGACCATTGATCCGTTCTTCTTTCTATTTCTAAAAATTTGTACAGAAAATTAAATCGTCAGCTAATAATACAAATTTGGAATTTTGAAAACAATTAGATATTATAATAATATATGTTTAAATTAATAGTTGACATAAATCTAACCGTGCGGATGTAACTACACCTATCAGAATTAATACAAGTGCTCAAACGCTCGATAAAAATCTACCAAAATTTAAAAAATCACAATTTTTTACTTTATTCCTCTCTCTACATTAAAAGTTGAAATCGTAATCTGTTATTCACTTCCAGCTCGACATGTTCCATTCCAACATATTCCACATTAACCCTCATCCCAAATTAGATCACGTTAAGAACATCCTCTAATTCTCTCTCAAATAATAGGTTATTGAGGGTACAACAATACTCCCTAGACCTGACCAGTGCAAGTTGAAATTTTTTGGTAATAATTTAAGTATAAATACAAACGAAAAAGAATTTAAATTTTATCATATTTTAGAGCTTTTTAAATATTTTTTTCTATTTTATAACTATGAAATTCAATGCTCAGATGTATACTAAATATAGGATAAACTTTCTAACTAATAAATAATAATTTAATCTAGAAATTGTAAATATTTGGTCAAGATCAGACTATTTTATCGATAGTCATTTATTTACAATAAAGGAACCACATAGGTTTCAAATTGAAAGTTGTATTTTATTTGATTCTGTTACAAAGACTTTTTTTAACAAATATGTTAAATAACTACAATAGTTTAAAGAAATTTTAAAGGAAACAATATTTGTTAAATGCAATATAACTGATTTTTATCGAAACTTAATTTTAGTTAGCACAGTATTTTTATATAAAGTCAATTAAAAAATATCGTCTCCTTCATTGTGTATAAAGTTTGTTCTTGTTCTAACATATTTTTTTTGTCATGACATGCTTGAAAATATTGTGACGATGATAGATTTAAAGTTAAATTTGATCTATAGGTGAGGAGGTGACTGAGAGTGATTCGATCAGCTGAGTGGATCCTGAAAATCATCCAAAATAAGGTATTTTTACCACAACAATGATAAGATTAACAATAATTAGCACCCTACTAACCTTAAAATTAATACGCGTGGCTGGATAAAGTGCCGGCAAAGTAGATTCTACTTTAAAACAACTAACAGCGACATCTAAAAAACAAAAGCCAACACAACTCCAAAACCACTGACCAACTAACGGGCACTAACATGCCGGATATCGAGAATATACCACCAGATGGAGGAGGTAGAAACGAATCACAACAGAATTCTAACCAATCTCCGACTTACGCACAACGAACACAACAAAACTCACACTTTATACAAAACCTAACAAAAAACTACCCAAAAAAAGAGCAAGCAATTAATTTTGTCTTTGTTGTTAATATTTTAAATCATTTAAGTTTTGTAGCCGCTTTAAAATTTTCGTTATTTAAACAAATGAAAATAAATTCTTCTTGAAATTTAGTAATCACAATTATTTTTAATAGTATTCATTATTTCTAATTATTAATATTCATATATTTTTACTAACTGCGCAAGTGAAAACTGTGTCATTCTGTTCAACTCGAAACATTTTTCAGTGCAGTGAGATCTGAGGTAAGTACGTATTGCATTTTAGCCGTGGAAAATTCGAGTTTATTGTATAATATTTATTTGTAGCCTGTGATTACTAGGTAGAGTTTGCGAACTTTCGTTCGCATTCTCTGCACTGCCTTGACCTGCAGTTTATATTTGCTAAGCGAGACTTCTCGCACCCAAAGCGAGAATCATATATCCCTAGACCATTGATCCGTTCTTCTTTCTATTTCTAAAAATTTGTACAGAAAATTAAATCGTCAGCTAATAATACAAATTTGGAATTTTGAAAACAATTAGATATTATAATAATATATGTTTAAATTAATAGTTGACATAAATCTAACCGTGCGGATGTAACTACACCTATCAGAATTAATACAAGTGCTCAAACGCTCGATAAAAATCTACCAAAATTTAAAAAATCACAATTTTTTACTTTATTCCTCTCTCTACATTAAAAGTTGAAATCGTAATCTGTTATTCACTTCCAGCTCGACATGTTCCATTCCAACATATTCCACATTAACCCTCATCCCAAATTAGATCACGTTAAGAACATCCTCTAATTCTCTCTCAAATAATAGGTTATTGAGGGTACAACAATACTCCCTAGACCTGACCAGTGCAAGTTGAAATTTTTTGGTAATAATTTAAGTATAAATACAAACGAAAAAGAATTTAAATTTTATCATATTTTAGAGCTTTTTAAATATTTTTTTCTATTTTATAACTATGAAATTCAATGCTCAGATGTATACTAAATATAGGATAAACTTTCTAACTAATAAATAATAATTTAATCTAGAAATTGTAAATATTTGGTCAAGATCAGACTATTTTATCGATAGTCATTTATTTACAATAAAGGAACCACATAGGTTTCAAATTGAAAGTTGTATTTTATTTGATTCTGTTACAAAGACTTTTTTTAACAAATATGTTAAATAACTACAATAGTTTAAAGAAATTTTAAAGGAAACAATATTTGTTAAATGCAATATAACTGATTTTTATCGAAACTTAATTTTAGTTAGCACAGTATTTTTATATAAAGTCAATTAAAAAATATCGTCTCCTTCATTGTGTATAAAGTTTGTTCTTGTTCTAACATATTTTTTTTGTCATGACATGCTTGAAAATATTGTGACGATGATAGATTTAAAGTTAAATTTGATCTATAGGTGAGGAGGTGACTGAGAGTGATTCGATCAGCTGAGTGGATCCTGAAAATCATCCAAAATAAGGTATTTTTACCACAACAATGATAAGATTAACAATAATTAGCACCCTACTAACCTTAAAATTAATACGCGTGGCTGGATAAAGTGCCGGCAAAGTAGATTCTACTTTAAAACAACTAACAGCGACATCTAAAAAACAAAAGCCAACACAACTCCAAAACCACTGACCAACTAACGGGCACTAACATGCCGGATATCGAGAATATACCACCAGATGGAGGAGGTAGAAACGAATCACAACAGAATTCTAACCAATCTCCGACTTACGCACAACGAACACAACAAAACTCACACTTTATACAAAACCTAACAAAAAACTACCCAAAAAAAGAGCAAGCAAGTATGCGCAAACAGCGAAATCCCAATTAGAGAATATGTCATCGCTATCGGACAAATAATAAAACCGGAAAATATATTATACGTATCCCGGATTTCAAATCAACGCATATGCATATTTCTCAAAGACAAAACACTAGTAGATAGACTGTTTACAGTCGAAAAATCGAAGTACTTAACCAATATACTGATATTCGAAGATATATAACATCACCCACAAGAATCACTATATCAAACGTATGTCCGTCAATCCCGGAAGAAATTATCATGCAAGCCCTATATGATCTCAATATAAGAACTCTGTCAAAAATAACTTACCTAAAGGCCGGAATACTCGAACCCGGCTACGAACATATACTCAGCTTCCGAAGACAGGTATATATTGCGGAAACAGACAAACACAAAGTACCAGAAACCATCCTTATAAAACATGAAAACAACGAACACCGCATCTACCTGGCAACTGAAACAACGATACGTAAGAAATGCAACAGTACAGGGCACCCAGAAAATAAATGCAAAAATATACCTAAAGAAACAACGGAAACAAATAATATAACACAATTAACACAAGAAGACTATAACCAACCCAAAACAATTCAAAGAGAACAGACAACAAGCAACCCAAGTACTGCAATAAATACAAACAATCCAGCACCGGACACAAATACAAATACTACTATAGCAACTCAGATAACCTCCCAGGTAAACCAGCTATTTAAAAAACCACAAAACAAAGACCCAGACACACAAAGAGACAACACAGCCCTAAACAAAAACACAAAGCTAACTCAATTCTAGTTAAAGACTGTGCTTATCCTCTTTCACTCGCTCTTCAACACTTATTTAATCTATCTCTCTCCACCTGTACTTTCCCAGAAATCTGGAAGCAAACAAGAATCACCCCAATCTTTAAATCCGGTGATCGCTCTGATATAAAAAACTATAGACCTATCGCAGCTCTCTCTAATTTCAGTAAAATATTTGAAAAAATTATTTACTTTACGATCTACAGAGCTATAAAAAATCAGCTATCTTTTTCTCAACATGGGTTTATGGAAAAAAGATCTACTTCAACCAATCTTTGCTATTTCACTCACTTTATTTCCTCAACTTTGGATAATAATGGCCAAGTTGACTCAATATATACTGATTTCTCCAAAGCCTTTGATACAGTTAATCATGTAATATTGCTTCAAAAACTTCGTTCTTTCTCTGTTTCATCTCGCCTTATTTCCCTTCTAGATTCTTACCTTAGCAACAGATCTCTGGTCGTCAAATTTCTTGGACATGAATCTTCTTCTTTCTCACCATCGTCAGGTGTTCCTCAAGGGTCCAACCTAGGTCCTCTACTTTTTCTTATTTTCATCAATGATATAACGAATATCATTGATAGTGAGAAGCTTTTATTTGCTGATGATGTAAAAATATTCAGAACGATTAATAGCATTCATGACTGTCTCCTACTTCAATCTGATATTGATAAAATAAATAACTGGTGTAATACCAATAAACTATTCCTTAATCTATCTAAATGTAAAGTGATGACTTTTACTAGGAAAATTAATCCCATTACTTTTAATTATTCACTTGCTAACGTATATTTTGCCCGCTGTTCTCAAATTCGCGATCTAGGTGTAATATTTGACTCTTCTCTATCATTCATCCCCCACATTTCAGATATCTGTACTTCATCATACAGAATGCTTGGATTCATTATACGTAATACTCGAAGCTTCACTAATATTAATACTTTATTTATTTTGTTCTACTCACTAATTCGTTCTAAGCTAGAATATTGCTCTATTATATGGAACCCTATATATAATGTTCATTCTAATAGAATTGAATCAATTCAAAGAAAATTCTTGAAATACTTATATTTCAAAATAATGAGTTCGTATCCTGATGATCGCGTATCTTACGACATTCTACTTAAAATCTTCAATTTCAAATCATTATATTATAGACGATTAATAAATTCAACCGTATACCTTTACAAACTTATTAATTCATTAATTGATGACCCCACTAGTCTTTCACTTATTTCCTTCTACGCACCATCATTAAGAACCCGTTCTTCTGCTACATTCTACCTATCAACTCCTAGAACTAATATATTGTACCTCTCGCCTATATACCGGATGTGTTCTCTGTACCACAATCACTTTCTTTGCATTGATATTTTTAATAAATCATTGCATTATTTTAAGATCGCAATTGGTGGTCATAATAACGAATAGTTTTTTATATTAATCTAATTAAATTTATCTCTCCGTGTCATTCTTCATTGTTGATTTTTCATATTTATGCTTCTATACTATTAGTTTTATTCTATATACATTCATGTCAATTATTATTGTTTTTTTTTCCTGTATATTCTCTTTTGATATTTTTTTTATGTTCAATTGTATTCCTGTCCTGTAATTGGGCTTTGCCTGTTGGGCAGTGTATTTAATAAATAAATAAATAAATAAAAAACACCGAAACCCCCGCACCACTAAAACGTACACAGGGATGTGCGCGTAGTCTACTGCAAGTAATCTACGCCAATCTCTACGTGTAAACAATCATGTAGTCTACGTCTTCATTTTTCATATAAACAATGTAGACTATGTAGACAATGAAAACACCTGTGTTCACTTAAGTCAGATTAGAAATTTTATCCCTAGGACTAGGAAATTTTAAATGTTGTTAGAGATTTTATTTTTAATCTAGGGATTACATGAAAAAAACTAGTTGTGCAGGGCAAAACGTTCAAAATTTGTCAACTGGTTACTGTTAAAAATAGCGCCAAAGAAAACTCCGTCTGGTGAGATGGCGCGTTGATCGATTTTAAAAATATGACAGTTCGCCCAAGACCCAAGACAGACAGTCGTCTAGTAATGTACCAGCACTTGCTTCATTAGTTTTATTATATAAAGACCGATAATGACCCGAGCTCACGAATACGAATACTTGTAATAGTTACAAAGGAATTTTAGGTTATGTTGAATTTTACAACTGTCAGATGCATTATCTACATTGTTTACATTGTCTACGTCGCTAGAATTGTCGACGTATTGTCTACGTGTAGATGTAGACAATTAAAGATTACACGTAGATGCACATCTCTGAACGTACAGCAGCCGAGGTACAAATAGAAACCGAGGACGACGACACAGACAGCACACACGCAACAGATACTGACTCAATCTCATCACAAACTTCAAACAACCCAAAACGAAACGCAAGGAAGAAAAAAAGAAAATCAGATGGACAAACAGTACAACAATAGACGACTATAACAATTCATTGGAAATGGCAAAAAAGAAATAGAAGACAATAGAGACAAATACCCAATGGACTTCGACCAGTTTAAGGAATTTATAGAAAATGCCCTGGGGCAAAACAAACCCAATGAAATTCTAGAAGACTACACAGATAAAACGAAGAACACAGCAGAAATGTTGCAGAAAATACATAATAAAATAGAAGGACGACAACTAAAGAACAGAATATCGAGAATAATAAAAAAAACTCAAAGTCAAAACACTCCAACAATCGATATCACAACTGAAAACTAAAAATACACCAAACAAACCACCCCAAGTCGCACAACCAGAAGAAAACCTACAAGCAACAAACAAATAAACTCAATAAAAGAATAATGACAACTATCCAGTGGAATTGCACAAGCCTAAACACACACAGAGAGGAACTACAGTTACTAATAAAAGAACACAACCCAGACTTTGCCGCACTACAAGAGACAAGACTACAAGAAACCAAACAATTCAATATAAAATCATACGATATATACAGGAAGGACAGACACCAAGAAGAAAAAGCAGCAGGGGGGATCGCCATATTGACTAAAAGCTCCATAAACGTCAAAGAAATCCAACTACAAACTGAACTAGAGGCTATCGCAATCCAAACTGACTGCTATGATCTTTCACAAGACCCCGGGCAAGGCCGGTTGAACCGCGGCGAACTCAGTGGAGATTGGGAGTGAGTTGTGAATCGGAGATGTCGGGTAGGGCGCCAGTTGACCTGCCGACTGGTTCAACGCTTACTGGTTGGTCAACTAACCACAGCGGGGTAAGGTACTCACAAATAAATAATACTAGCACGTCGGTATGAAAGTGACGTAAAATATATTGACTAGAGGTGATTACAAATAACAACACTAAAACTAACAGAAATGATATGACGGTAGTTCGAGACAACCCGATCAGCCGATGCCAATAAAATGAGCTAGGTAGTTCCGTAATGAGTGCGTCGTGAAGCCACTCCAGGACCTCGCTCAACAACTTGAAGGAGCGCGCAACAGAATCACGAGGGGACCGATAGTCAACTATAGGTTTCGTAATCGCGCTATAGCAAAACGGCGAAAGCCCTAAATGCTTCCCGAAATGACACCAGCTACGAATCGCAGCGCCAACGTCGCGCATCAGTAAAAGCAACGTCGAATGATCGGATTTTACAATACGGCACAAACGTGGAATGTCGAACAATGAATGAACACAAAAATAATAAATGAGCTCAAGCTTAAATAGATTGAAGAACAGACTTACAGTCCTCCAATGGTAAGTATCACAAAATGTAACAATCTTAATTAAGCGGAGCAAATTTTAATAGATAAATTCTTATCTGCGTTCCCCAGTTGACGGTCAGATGGAGCGCTTGGACTGGTGACGTGCCGGTTCTAAGATGGCGGACCTCGCAACACGCTCGCTCGCTCCAGTGGCGTAGGTGGATAAACTTCCCTTCAACGAGACCACGGTTTCGGGATAATACGTCCAACAGTCCGGGGGGCGCGGTGATCCTTGAGTCTCATCAACCAGATGCGTAACAGGGGCGCAAATACGCAATGATAACCTCCAACAAAAGGACAAACGAAAGAAGGAAATAAAATAAAACGGGAAAAGCCTGAAAAGAATATTGACAGAGATGCCCTATGAGAGACGTACGCCACTGCTTTACAAACCCACCGTTAGGTAAAAGAAATGTTTAAATCTGACTGCGAGAAGTTAAATGAAATTAAATTACTTTACAGATCTCAACCGAGACGTCAAATGCAAAAATTATATCGCGAGAGCTATACCAAAAAAAGAATTAACCTTACCTAAGATCGAGGGCGGCTTTAAAGTGAATAAACTGTCGAGGGCCTCACAAATCCGGAATACTCCGTTGAGTTAAAAATTACTCTCTTGGTTCGGATACCGCAAATCCAAATGCAGCTTTGCCTCAAATAATCCAAATACTCTACTTCTCAAATCGGTAACACGACCACACCCTTCAACGTTTACAATACGAATTCCCAATTTTTAGGTGAAATAGCAATCTTGAACACGATTCAAATTTCAGGTAACGTCCGGTACAATTAAATCGCGCGGAACCAGAAGTAGCTAGCCTTGGCGCCTCTCACAAGTGCCGTCTCCACCGCAATACTCGACGAATACGTCTACGTCGCAAGAGTTGCCTAATTAAGGGCGCATACAAAAAAAGAGAACGTAACAACTCTCTCTCTACCACTACAGGAAATTTTCCCTAAAATTTCCGATAAGCACTTAGACGCTAACAAAGAAAAGGAAATGATGATAACAAAAGAAATGAAAATGAAATCGAAAACTACAAATAACTAAATCCAGCTAACTATTTATCTGGGGGAATATCGTCATCAGGGTGAGTTTTTAAGTGCTTTACATTCCAGGTGCCACGAAGAATATCCTTATCCACATTTTTAAGCACGTAACTGTCGCTGCCTACACGTTTGTGGATCCGGAAGGGACCTACAAACTTTTCTGCTAATTTGGCGGTGAAGAACTTCGATGCGTCCGACAAAACAAAGTTCCTCCGCCAGACCAACTGGTTTGGATCGAAACGTACTTCGCGACGGCGAAGGTCGTAACGCGACTTAGACTTGTGGTACGCGGCTTGCAACCTGGTTTGTACTTCCTGACACAAATTTTTAAAATTGCAGGCACGTTCTGCATATTTTCTCGAGTCCGGTAAAATTAGTGTATCGTCTTCAAGAGCGATATTCTCATTATTTGAATCCAAACTACTGCCCACTAGGTTCATATGTCTACCAAAATTGACGAAATATGGCGATAGTTTAGTTACTTCGTGCGTAGCCGTTCGCAGTGCACAAGCTATTTTCGGTAGGTATTTGTCCCAATCACGCTGGTTGTCATACGCGTACGTGACGAGCATGGTCTTTAATACTCGATTAACTCTTTCAGCGGGGTTCGCCTGCGGGTGGTAATACGACGTATACGCTGATTGACTCCATATGACGTCAGAAGCTTCCGGTACTCGTTTGAACGAAATTGCACTCCATTATCTGAGATAATTTTGCGCGGTGCTCCAAATAAAAGAAACACGTCATTTTCTAAATGCTTCACGATACTCGCAGAATTACTCGTGCGTAGAGGGAAAACTACTGTGAATTTAGAAAAACAATCCGAGACTACCAAGATGTGTTTATACCCGCGAGCGGTTCGGGGTAACGGACCCACTAAGTCTATACACACGACCTCCCAAGGCCTCGTTATCTCCGAGTGGCCTCCCAAGCGTCCCGGCGGTGCCTTTTGCTCCGGTTTCGATTGGATACACACCACGCACCGATTTACATAATTCACAACGTCTGCTTTCATTTTCGGCCAAAAATAGTCACGCGCTAACCGATTATGAGTTTTAAAAATACCTAAATGTCCACTCGTAGGTATGTCGTGGCACTTAAATATTACATCTTTCCGTTGCTCCCTCGGTATGACCTGCTTCCAATTCTCCTCCAACATTCCGAAATCTTTACATTTAAAATTTTTTTATAATTTATGATCCTTAATCCTAAACGCGGGATATTTGCCGGGATTTTTCTCTACTGAATCCATTAGGTTGCGGTACCACTTATCCGAGCTGTTGTCGAAGTCGACAGAATCTATCACCGGTACAGAACGAGACAGAGCATCCGGCACCACGTGATCCTTGCCTTTACGATGCACAACGGTAAAGTTATATTGTTGCAGTCGCACTGCCCTACGCGCCAACCTACCGGAAGGGTTCTGCAGATTGCTTAGCCAACACAGCGAATAGTGGTCGGTGATCGCGGTAAAATGCGAGCCCTCAATATACGGTTGCAATTTCTCTATGGCCCATAAAAGCGCGAGAAGCTCTTTCTCTGTGGTAGAGAATTTACGTTCCTGCCTAGTCAAAGATCTGCTCAGATAACAGATAACTTTCTCCCCTTCATCGTACTGCTGCGTCAGTACCGCGTCTATCCCAAAGTCGGAGGCGTCAGTTTGCACAACAAATTCTTTATCGAAATCGGGACATGTAAGAATCGGAGCCGATATCAGCTGATTTTTAATTGATGCCCACGCTTTCTCACAATTTTCTTCCCAACTAAATTTCGCGTTCTTCCGTAACAAGCTGGTGAGCGGCGAGACCAACGTGGAAAATTGCGGAACGAAACGACGATACCAGGACGCCATGCCTACCAAGCGTCTCACTTCGGATACGGTGGTGGGAGTCGGAATGTCTAGAATGGCGCGAATCTTCTCCGGATCAACGTGGAGACCTCGGTGGTCAACTACGTACCCGAGATAGCATAATTTATCGCGACAAAATTGGCATTTATCTCGGCTGACGGTAAGTCCAGCTTTCGCGAGACGCGATATCACCTCTTCGAGTATTTCGATGTGTCTTTTGAACGTATTCGTCACTATCACTATATCATCGAGATACACAAAGACGTAAGGCTCTAAATCCGACCCTACTACTGTATCAATAAATCTCTGCCACGTAGCCGGGGCATTGTGCAACCCAAACGGCATTCTACGAAACTGAAATAATCCACGATTTGGAACCGTGAACGCTGTAAACTCGCGTGAGGATTCCGCGACCGGGATCTGCCAGTACGCTGACTTTATGTCTAGAGATGTAAGGAACTTTGCGTCGCGTAACTTGTCCAACGTATGTGACACCGACGGCAAAGGATACGCATCGCGCTTCGTAACTTTATTGAGTTTGCGGTAGTCAACACAAAAACGATACATTCCGTCCTTCTTGGGTATTAACAGTATCGGCGAAGCCCACGGACTAACGGAGCGTTCAACGATGCCCTGCTTGAGCATACTGTCCAGCTCTTTGTCGACGTGTCTTTGCACCGCGGGAGAAATCGGGTAATACCGTTGCTTAATCGGCTCACTATCCGTTAATATTTTGTGCTCCACCGCTTTAGCACAACCAATACCCGTGTCGGTATTTGGACACAGATCATCCACAATACCGTTCAACAGCTTCTTCTGCGCGGGTGTTAAACTAGACCGCGGGTGATCAAATCTAGTGAAGCTAGAGGTGAACTCGAGAAGTGCTATTCTCCCCTCCGTAAATCAGGTACAACACCCATGGTCCTCCAGAAATCAATAATTTTTACTTGGTCGCGCAGTCTAACAGGCGCCGACACAGTTCCCCAGCTCATGCAGCGCTGTCCGTTCGCGACGGTACAATTCGTAACAATTTTACGCATCGGTAAATTTAAATCTTGTAATATATCCCAACCTAATTTCCCAGCAACAGTGCAAGATGCCCCAGAATCTAATAATCCTAATATTGATTTTTCCAAAATGAAAATCTCCAAATATGGCCGCTCATCCCCTTGTGCATGTGCCAAGATAAAATCTAACAATGCGGTGTTGGCATTCGACACAAGCGGAGTTGCATGATGCTGCAGACGACCACCTACAGCATCTACTGCCCGTTTCCCGAACGACAGGATGGACACGAGTGCACGGTAACGTCAGGTTTTCCACAGCGGTAACAATGTTTCTTCCGTGGTTCCCTGCATCTGTTAGCCAGATGACCTGGACGCCCACAGTTCCAACACGAACGCGGATCCCTCTCTACCGAGTCCACAGCTGAAGGTTTATGTGGAAGTTGCGCGTGGCGGGATGGACGGCTATCGACGTAGTTACGGCGATGTGACGTGGATGGCCTCGACTGGTCCGCATACACGTACGCTAAGTCCGGCTCAATAACATTACTACGTCGCGGCGGCGGTACATAGGACTCAACGGATTCTTTCGCTCATCCAACTTCCGACATAATCTTAAAAGTTCCGAGACCGTCTTAACTTCGATCAGCCCTAATTGCATTTGATAGAATGGCGCGATATTGCGAAGTAATATACGCACTCGCACTTCTTCGCTCAGCCTAGCCCGTAGTCGCGAAAATAATGACGTCATCATAGCGATATAAATTCCAATCGGCTCATTCGGGCCTTGAGTCCGGCGCTTAATTTCCTCCAACAGTTTCTCCTCATAGTCAATCGGCTGGAACTCTAGTCGGAGTCCGTCTACTAATTCGTCCCAAGACGCAAACAAATTACGATTCGCGCGATACCAAACGAGAGCATTTCCGACGAATAAATCTATTGAGGTATGTAGTAATTGGTGTTTTGACACGTTCCGCGCTACCCGAAGTTCATTAACCCTTTCTATAAACGAATTCACTGACATTTGCCTCATATCTCCCGAAAATTTCAAACTCCACTCCGACACTGGTATGGGTTTTAGTTCCGTACGTGAGTATGCAAGTTCCTGTTCCGAATCGGCATTGGATGTTTCAGACCCGGATGTGCCTTCCGGAAAACTAGCTAGCGAATTTTCCAAACCTTGACTTATCAACGTGGATGAGTGTTTGACCGCTCTGGCTTTTGTGTGCAGGTCCGACTGCAATGATATTAATTGGCCTAGTAGTTTGGATTTCGCGGTTCGCTGTTCGTCCGTACCAACCACACAACGATTTACCCGCCCAATGGAGTACGAAATTTTTGTTTCTAACTTTTTAAATTCTTTAAACGTTTTTAGGTCGGCGAAAGATTCTAAAAGAGTTTTTATTTCTCTAATTTTTTTCACAATAGCGGCACGATCTTCATCGAACGTGAACGGATACTTCGGCAAAACAAAACTCGACGTTTTTCTAGCTTTAAAAGGTAACGTAGTGATTTTCTCATTGAGTCTATACTACTGACTTCGTCAATACCTCTGATCTTAATCTCGTACGTTAACTCGTCTTTAGATAGGCGATTAATCTCCATTTTGGACTCCCTAACTAACCCTAATATAACAAATAAACTAATAATATGGTGATTGCTAATAACCCTAAATAACCCAAATAATTATTCCCAAAATTCTAACCTATAAATTGCTTTCAGCAAATACACGAAATTCTACCCTAGGATGAATGATAACGAAGACAGAACGAAACCTCTACAACATCGACTGTGCTAGATCGGGCAGGGTGCCAAATAACTTAAAAGGCCCCTTTTTCTCGGGCCCCACGTTGGGCGCCAAAAATCTTGCTATGATCTTTCACAAGACCCCGGGCAAGGCCGGTTGAACCGCGGCGAACTCAGTGGAGATTGGGAGTGAGTTGTGAATCGGTGATGTCGGGTAGGGCGCCAGTGACCTGCCGCCTGGCTCAACGCTTACTGGTTGGTCAACTAACCATAGCGGGGTAAGGTACTCACAAATAAATAATACTAGCACGTCGGTATGAAAATGACATAAAATATATTGACTAGAGGTGACTACAAATAACAACACTAAAACTAACAGAAATGATATGACGGTAGTTCGAGACAACCCGATCAGTCGATGACAATTAAACGAACTAGGTATTTCCGTAGTGAGTGCGTCGTGAAGCCACTCCAGGACCTCGCTCAACAACTTGAAGGAGCGCGCAACAGAATCACGAGGGGACCGATAGTCGACTATAGGTTTCGTAATCGCGCTATAGCAAAACGGCGAAAGCCCTAAATGCTTCCCGAAATGACACCAGCTACGAATCGCAGCGCCAACGTCGCGCATCAGTAAAAGCAACGTCGAATGATCGGATTTTACAATACGGCACAAACGTGGAATGTCGAACAATGAATGAACACAAAAATAATAAATGAGCTCAAGCTTAAATAGATTGAAGAACAGACTTACAGTCCTCCAATGGTAAGTATCACAAAATGTAACAATCTTAATTAAGCGGAGCAAATTTTAATAGATAAATTCTTATCTGCGTTCCCCAGTTGACGGTCAGATGGAGCGCTTGGACTGGTGACGTGCCGGTTCTAAGATGGCGGACCTCGCAACACGCTCGCTCGCTCCAGTGGCGTAGGTGGATAAACTTCCCTTCAACGAGACCACGGTTTACGGGATAATACGTCCAACAGTCCGGGGGGCGCGGTGATCCTTGCGTCTCATCAACCAGATGCGTAACAGGGGCGCAAATACGCAATGATAACATCCAACAAAAGGACAAACGAAAGAAGGAAATAAAATAAAACGGGAAAAGCCTGAAAAGAATATTGACAGTTAAGATGCCCTATGAGAGACGTACGCCACTGCTTTACAAACCCACCGTTAGGTAAAAGAAATGTTTAAATCTGACTGCGAGAAGTTAAATGAAATTAAATTACTTTACAGATCTCAACCGAGACGTCAAATGCAAAAATTATATCGCGAGAGCTATACCAAAAAAGAATTAACCTTACCTAAGATCGAGGGCGGCTTTAAAGTGAATAAACTGTCGAGTGCCTCACAAATCTGGAATACTCCGTTGAGTTAAAAATTACTCTCTTGGTTCGGTTACCGCAAATCCAAATGCAGCTTTGCCTCAAATAATCCAAATACTCTACTTCTCAAATCGGTAACACGACCACACCCTTCAACGTTTACAATACGAATTCCCAATTTTTAGGTGAAATAGCAATCTTGAACACGATTCAAATTTCAGGTAACGTCCGATACAATTAAATCGCGCGGAACCAGAAGTAGCTAGCCTTGGCGCCTCTCACAAGTGCCGTCTCCACCGCAATACTCGACGAATACGTCTACGTCGCAAGAGTTGCCTAATTAAGGGCGCATACAAAAAAAGAGAACGTAACAAGCTATAGAAAATGTCAAACAAGCACTAAAAGAATACCGCCGAAATAGAACGCAAGACAACTTCATTGAACTAAAAAGAAATAAAGCAATATGCAGGAGAACAATTAAAGGAAGTAAAAAGCAATCATGGCAACAATATGTGTCCTCTATAAACCCAGACACAACACCGAAAGAAATATGGAAAAAAATTAATAAAATTAAGGGCAAATACACGTCCACAGAAATAAAATCAATACACGTCAATAACAAAATAATAACAGAGGCCAAAGAAATTAGCGAAACTATAGCTAAAGTATTTCAAGATAACTCGAGTAACCACCAATAGGACCAAGACTTTCTGACAAAAAAAGAACTAGAAGAAAGAGAAGAAATGACAATAAGAGAGGACCAAGAAAACCCACTAAACAAAGAATTTACAATACTGGAACTGGAAACAGCAAGAAAGGAGACAAAAAAGAACAGCAGCCCAGGACCAGACAATATACCCTTCGAATTTATTAAACACCTACCTGAAAAGACACTAAACCATATACTAGACATATATAACCACATATGGAAAACACATTCTTTCCCAGACCAATGGAGGGAGGCCATCTTGATACCTATCCACAAACACGGCAAACCAAAAACTGACCCCTTAAACTACCGACCGATATCCCTATCAAATACCCTTTGCAAAATAATGGAAAAAATAGTAAACAAACGACTCACATGGTTCTTAGAGAAACACAATCTACTAGCACCAGAACAATGTGGTTTCGGAAGAGAAAGATGCACTATGGACCATATAATGAATCTGACAATAGAAGTAAAGAAAACAGCTAAATACAAACAACACTTAACAGCAGTCTTTTTCGACATGGAAAAGGCATACGATAGGACTTGGAGACACCGCATCATAAAAACAATTGCAAAAAATGGGACGGAAGGAAACATGTTGCACTTTATCAAGAATTTCCTCACAGATAGAACATTAAGAGTACGCTGTAACGGCCACCTATCGGAAAAACACGAGCTAGAAAATGGAATACCGCAGGGTGCAACAATTAGTGTGACATAAACGATATTGTTGCAAAAATGCCAAAACTTATCAAAACAGCACTGTTTGCAGACGACCTGGCAATTTACTGCAGAGGAAAAAATCCACTGTGTATCCAAACCAACCACCAAACCGCTATAAATCAAATCCAGAACTGGGCAGCTTAAACAGGCTTCAAAATATCCCCAACAAAAACAAAATCAATCCACATATGCAACAAAAGACATAGAGATAACTACTTAAACTTAACAGTGCAGAACAACATCATAAAAAGGGAAAACCAAATTAAATTCTTAGGAATCACTTTTGACCACAAACGTACTTGGAAGCCGCACATCCTAGAACTCAAAGCCGAATGTTACAGAAGACTTAACCTTATCAAGGCACTGACACACCAAAGCTGGGGTGCAGACAAAGACACCTTATTATGGATTTATAGGACAATAATACGAGCTAAGTTAGACTACGGCTGCTTCGTATACGGCAACGCTAACAAAAGCGTACTGAAGCTTCTGGAACCAATCCATAATACCGTAATGAGATTAATACTTGGAGCAGTCCGCACAAGCCCAATATTAAGCATACTAGCTGAAGCAGGAGAACCGAGCTTAGAAGAGAGAAGAAAACAATTACTAGCAAACTACGTAACACAAATCGCCAGCCAACCACAACACCCAAACCACAAACAAATCCTGGAAAACACCACAACCCTGAAACTAAAACAATACCTACCCCTCTTAAACCAAATCCAGCCAATATTTGATCAAATGATACAACACACCTTCGAAATCACCCCTAAGTACATCCCCTCAATCCCGCCATGGATAATCAACGTACCAAACCATAATATAGATCTCCTAAAATACCCAAGGAAATCAACAACAACAGAAACATTCAAAATAAAACTTCGAAAAATACTCGAAGAACACCCAGGAATCCAAATCTACACGGACGCATCCAAAACAAGAGACGGAACAGGGATAGCAGTAGTCATCGGAGAGGAAACTACAAAACTTCGAATCCCAAATACTACCAGCATAGAATCCGCAGAGAAGTACGCCATACTAGAAGCTCTCAAAAGTATCCAAATCACTCATAATAACGAGAGGAAGTACAACCTCCTAACAGACTCCGCCAAAACCATAAAAGAAATCCTAGACCCCTACCCTAAATGTCCTATAACCATTAACATCAAGGAACAAATGCACAAACTCCAATCCCAAAACACAACTATTACCCTCATATGGATCCCAGCCCACATAGGCATAGAGGGCAACGAAAAGGCAGACCAGCTGGCCAAAGAAGCAACCAACTCGGAAGAAATCCACCCTAGGTGCACCACAAAAAACGATGTGAAAGAAATAATCAAAGAAAAACAACAAGAAGACAGACAGAAAAAATGGACAGAAAATACAAACAACAAATTACGAGAAGTAAAAGAAAATATACGAAACTGGAAAACAAACGAACCAAGACAACACCAAATAATCTACACAAGACTCAGAATCGGACACACGAAAGCTACACATAAACACATACTAGAGAAAACACCACCACCAATCTGCGAAGACTGCAACACGAACATAACAATAAAACACATCATAACAGACTGCACCAAATACAATCAACAACGACTGACCTACAGGATACCAAATGACATCAAAGAAGCCCTCAGAGAAGACGAAGAACAAATGAGAAGAACAATAGAATTCCTAAAAAATATCAATCTGTACAAACACATATAACCACATGTTATGCACTACTACTCTAATGTATGTAACACCTAATGTAACAACGCTATAACTTAAGCTGTTGAAGCGTTTTAGTTAATAAAAAAAAAAGTTAAATTTATGATTCGGATGACGCCTGAATTCGAACCAGGAACCTTCTGCTTGCCGGGCAGATGTGCTAACCGCTACACCACTTCACCTAGGTACAAAGTATGGCGTCAATCGAATTCTTTTGACATAGTGTCTAACGCAGCATCGATCCCGAGACACCTATATGATAGGTATTGACTTTCTATATTTTCAGTCATGTCATAAGATAAAAAATTACTTCGTGGTATGATTTCCTTTAAATCAGAAGACCCGTTGTCAATACCCAATAAACCCGTATTATAAAATGTGTACCTTTTTGTTTACCATTACGGAATATATTATATTCTTGGATACCCCCGTAATAAAATTATGTGTGCGCCACTGCTTTGCACAACAGGAGCTTAGTCACAATTACAGCACAGGGTCCGAACTCATCGGATAGCAGTTTGGTAAATAAATGGAGCTTGAACACGATTCTGTAACCATAGAAAAGGCACAATTACAATTGAAATTGTTTAACAAACACAACCGATATTAAAGGTAGTTTCTAAGGAAACTTTATATAAAATATATTACATTCGTCAACGAGTTTATGTACTTCTTGAAATGAATACTTTTATTAAACTTCTACGCTCTTGTTTTGGACAGAAAGAAGACACGAAAGCTAAATCCAAGTGCAATGATAATGAAGAGCTAAATTCAAAGTCAAATTATACCGGCTACGACAGAACGTAAGTCGCATGTAATCTCATTATTTGAGTAATATATTATTATTATATTTTTAGAAATTAAAGGAAATCCAGCTGTTTTTGAAAATGGATCGTTTGGCAAAATTTGCGAGTGTCTTTCTTCTTCAAACACCGCGAACAAAATTCTCAAGATTCAAGATACAAAATTATTTGATATTTTTGCCAACAACAGAAAACTTTTGATCGGAAAACCATTATATCTAAATTGGATAAATGAACAAGTTGTAACGTTTTTCAACACATTTTGGCTCCCGGACAGGTTTACATTTCACGTGATACTCATTGGCGATGATAAATTCAGAAGTGAATCCACAATATATTTGGATGAGTGTATCAAAATTTGTATCTTACCCATTTCAAAATGTCTTAATTTTTCGAATGATATGATGGTGGCGAGTCAAATTGTGCAAGTTATAGATGATTTGATCAAAATCAAAAAGTATTATAACGTTTTGACCACGCTTTCAAAATCATCAAGTTCACGAGATGACGTTTACAACAAAAAAAAGAACAAAATTTTGGGGAAAAAATTTAAATCATTTAAGAAGTTTTGTAGCCGGTTAAATTTTTTTCGTTATGTAAAGAAATTAAAATAAAATATAATTTTGATATTTAATAAATACTTCTTTTATTATAAGTTGTCACTTTAATTTTTAATAGCATTTAAACAACTTTTTATTTATATAAAAATAATACGTATTTTAAAATAATTAATTTGCTTCTTCCTATTATTTTTAATTATTAATATTGATACATTTCTTATTTCCTTCGCAAATGCAAACAGCTTCGTTCTGTTCATCTATAATTTATCGAAAGAAAATACAACAGTTACTGATACGACATTTGAGGTTGTTGTACGATATTTATTAGTAGCCTGTGATTATTTTCAGCGGTTGGACTGTACAGTTTTGTCGATGTTATATTAATTTATATTGATTTCGTTATAAGAGAAGTATATCAGAAAATAAAGTACGAGCCATGCAGAAATACGTTTCTTAATAATTCTATTGAAAGCGATTTGATTAAAATAATAATCAAATGTGAACTTCTCAATCAGTCAGTAGACGTTCTACATGTGACACTCTGCCGTAGCAGATCACGATAAGTGATATATTTACACGATTATACGTGTATAGTACGGTTACCAACCGTCAAATTGCGGCCCCAAAGATGCTAGTGAAATTTGTCTGTTGGCTGTGGGAATCGAATCCGGGTTCTGAAATCCTCAGTTCGAATCGATACCACAGCCAGCTACGCTATAAAAGATAGGCTTTCATAGAATCTTCGTCTTGTTACTTGTAGGCTGAAATGAATCGGATAGTGTTCTCGAAAAAATAGATTTTGGAATTTGTTAGATAGTGTGATGTGTGATCCAGGTGAGTATGTTATCGTATGTGGTGATTTTCATAGATAGGTAAGAGTAATGTTTAAGAACGTGATCTCTTTTTATCATTGATCTTACAAAAAAAAACTCTTCATAATAGTTTTTGCTTGTCTTCCAACTATCATACATTTAAAAATATTACATTTATCATGCTCAGGGCGGCCCTGAAAATCAGATTTCTGTTTTTAAGTACTATATGAGAAAATTAAGGTATCTTATATTGAATTTGAGATATTCATAAATTGATTTATTGTTTCAAGTGAACAACTACACTGCTCAAAATTGTACAGGGATATTTTCAAAATTCAATGTAAAATTAAAACCTAATATTATATAAACAAAACACTTCTTAAATACATAATTATAAAATTTAAACTATAAAATAAAGCTTGTCCCAGAAAAAATTGTCGCCTATAATTTTTAACTAAAAACCTTATAATGAAATGAATTTTTGTAAACTATTGAGGACTTTATTGATCAACAATTAAATAGTACATAATAGCAAATATTTACATTTTATTTATGATTCATCCAAAAGTTGCGCAATTTCCTTTTCACCCCATTCATTAAAATTTGTACAGCATAATCAGATATCATTTCTGTAATTTGTTTATACTTATATTAGAAATTATCACTAATAATATCATAAGAGCGTTAATTCTTTCCGGAAATTTGTAGGAGTGCATTTCAACAACGTATTAATCGGCCCGAGTGGAACACGAGGGCCCGATTACGTTGTTGGAATGCACGACAAAAAATTTCCCGGATATGAAGTAATGCTCGAATGTAGATTCGGTAAGAAAATCGTAACGACACCGCTACAAAAAGCAAAAATACATAAATTAATATTTAAATTTTATTCGAAATAATCAAGTTGGAATACAAGTATAACTATAGCAACGTAATAAAATTATTGACAACAAAAAACAATTACTGAAAAATTCGAGCAAAATGTCACGTTTTGGTTCCCTGTCATTACAAAATATTGATAAAGCTGTAAAAGAATCATTACCAAAGAATACTGTAAGAAGTAAATCTTCGGTATGGAGTCAATTTTTAACTTTTTGTGAAGAAAAAAAGTACAAGTTGAACAAATCAACATCAAAAGAAAAATTAGCGGATATATTAAAGGACAGCTCATCAAAGTTACAGAGCATAGTAATGCGCATTCTATTCGGCCTTATTTGCAAATGGATGCAGAACATCATAAAAATATAATAGAAAGCAAGAGGAATGAAAAAAAACCTGAATCTGGTAGTATCATTTGTTCTTCTACTGCTAACACTTTATCAGATTCTTCTTACAAAGGAAGCATTACTTATAACAATTGTGTTTTTAATTTTAATTAATATGCGTTAGTTACTGCTTTCTTGATTATACTGACCGTTAAAATAAAACTATAATTTCTAAACATTCAATATGACGTTTCACTATATTGTCCAACTGTCAAATTTGACATAAAAATTTCCACTTATTAATTTCACTTAGGTTGGTCTAGGAATGAAAAATTTCCAAGAAAATCTTGACGTTGCTAGGTAACCCATGCTCGTATAAGTGTTTCTATTGGTCGTTAATTAGTGTCGTACGATTTTCGACAGAATTGGCTTGTTTATTATATTTTAATTACTTCTGCTTCATATGGGGCCAATATTTTTTGATTGGCCGCAATTCAAGACAATTTGTAGGATTTTCAGATTTATGTACAAATTCTATGTGGTTTCTTTTATACCAATCAATGACATTGTTTGTGTAATGACATGTTGTCAAATCTGGCCAAAATAGTTTTGGTGTGTTATGAAGCCTTATAAAGGACAAAAATGGTCTTTAAAAACACTCGCTTAAATATCTTTCGCCATTTATTGTCGTTGTCGAAAAATAAGGCATACTGAGTTTACCACAGGAACAAATGACCTGCCATACAAGAATCTTTTTTGAGAATTTTTCTATCTTAATTACCTTCAATTAGCTAACTAACAGATTTTCTGAACTTTCCAGAATAAGAATAATGACCTGGTCGAGATTTTAATTCAAGTTAACAATACGTTTCGACATCCATGATAAAACATAATTTTTTTGATATCACTTTAAAGTAAAGTTTTTTTGATCTTGATTTTGTGTTAGTTTCTTGCGTAGCATTCCTGTTAGGCACTTTTGTTTTTTTTAAATGACTTTATATAATTCTTTAACTTAATTTTCTCGACTGTTCATTGAGCAGTTCCCAATTTCTTAACCAAATCTCTCACAGAAAGATTTTAATTTTTACACAAAGTCTTCAAGACATTTTCTCAATATTTTAATCTACAAATCCAGGTTTGCATCCACTTCCATATTTTTTTGCGTATTACCCGTTTCATTATATCTTTTTAACCCCCTTTGAACAGTCCTTGTTGTAGATTTTAACTCTGAAGCTACTTTTCTTTTGGATACATGCCTATTTTGAACACATTTGTACAAAATATTTTCGCGTCATTCTTCGTGTTTCCATGATATCTTTGTAGAATTTAGCATGAAAGTTGTCAACTAATTGTTTTTGTATAATGCATAGCCAACTAATAAAAACGCATCACATAAAAATTTGTATATCTATAAAGGCAGTATACGAAAAGGCCCAAATCTAAGCGACAATTTTTTCTGGGACAAGCTTTATATTCATATATTCCTAAGAAAAATAGTACCTTAAGTATTTTGACAAGTATTCGAATATAATTTATAGTTTTCATTTTACATTGAATTTTTTAAATATCCCTGTACAATTTATAGCAGTATACTTTTGGTACATGCAAATCTTTATGTTTCCAATACGATACTTTTTTATACTTAAATATTTCTAAATACATTGTTGTCATTTTAGATTAGTAAAGTGGTTTATAAGTCACACGTGAGTAATAAGTCATAAGTCACGCATAAATTATGACTTGTAACTCACTGTTGAGTTTAAATATAACAAAGTTTAAAAAAGGTTGCAGCTGTAGTATTCGAAATTTTATTCCCGAAATAATCATTAAGGAAGCGGAAAAAGCGGTTGTTGATATTTTACCAAAAAAGTCTAGAATTTCCTATGAAAAACACTTTCATTCATACCTTTGACGTTTCTAGTTGTCATCCAGTCTTCAAACATATGAAATTCTTTATCATAGGAACTGCTAGACTTTTTTGGTAAAATATCAACAACCGCTTCTTCCGCTTCCTTAATGATTATTTCGGGAATAAAATTCTCGTCTTACATTTCGAATACTACAGCTGCAACCTTTTTTCAACTTTGTTTATTTAAAAAATTTGAGTAACCTAGACAACAAAACAAGAAAATATGGCTAACTAGAATATTATTTTAAATGTAGACAATTGTGTCAAAATTTATATTTTAATGTCTTAATTGTAGTTGTTGGATAAAATTTCGTATGCCACTCGTGTGTTATTACAAATAAGTCACTTCAGAAAATTATTCCCCTCGGCCTCACGGACTCGTGGACTAATACTTTTCTCGCGTGACTTATTTGTAATATAACACACTTGTACCATAAATAACTATTATTAAAAAAATTGACTAAGTATAATTTCCATGGCATCGGCAATTATCTTAAGAAATCATTTGACACTTGGTCACAGCCTGGAGCTTTGTTACGTTTAACCTCATTTAAAGTTAGCGAAAATTCATTGAGAATGTCCTACCCCGTAAAAGAGTACCGTATTTACCTGTATGGTTTCTGTATATAATTTCTTTAAGTATATATCCCAGGTATTATTACGAATATTATTAGCATGGTGTAAACGATTATTTCGGAAAAGATATTATAATTTCTTGCAATTGTTAATTTAAATCTTAAGTTATCAATATAGTCTTTTTTAGCTTTGGTGATAGATAGATTTTCTATAATCTTTTTTTATTTTCTATATACTTTTCCCTATATTTCTGAGCAAAACCACTATATATAAACTTTCTATAACTTTTTCTTATTTTCGATTTAAGGGTTTTACATTGTGAATTATACCACTTTTGTTTAAATTTTATTAGAGAATTTTCAGTATTTATAGTCATTTTGGAAGTCTTTGCTGCATCGTTAAATGAATTAACGAAGAAATCATTTAAATTATCTACTGAGTAGCTGTCTAAAAATGGTGCTTGGGCAGCGATTTCTACTATGGTATCTATGTAAACATTTTTGTTGTTATCTTTCCACTTGAGTTGAAATGTTTTATCTGTACCTGTGTGTGGAACCGGAGTATTTAGATGTGGGTGTGAGATATTTATAGAATTTAGAAATGATTCAGACATTGTAAGTGTACATGGAAAATGGTCAGAAAAATGAATATCATCACTTACCAAAAAATCAAAATAGAACTTGGTAGAGTAAAAATTGATCCAAACCAAAACAACCACGCTCTGGCTTCTAAAAGATGTGCAAGTAATTTTTCCGTTTTTATCATTTACGAGTAAGAACCCTTGCGCTTCCATGAAATTTAGTAGTTGAGTACCTTTATTATGAGATCTGTCTTCTTCGGATCTCCTAGTGTGATGTAAGTGCTTGCTTAAAAGAATATCCTTTTCATATAATTGGTTAATTGAGCTGCACCTAGCATTAAAATCACCGCCAACTATGAAAATACCCTGGAAATGTATATATATATATATATACAGAGTGTACAACTTAGAGCAAAAAATTAAAGGGTATATTCTGTACGACCTGCTGATCATGAAACAAAAAAAATATTTTTTTTAAATTGCAAAACTATTTTCCATGTTTACCAGTCCAAAATTTTTCGTTGCCACTGCCACTGGGTGGATGATTATGTTAAAGTTATTAAATAAATAAAATTCTATTATAAATAACTACTAATAATTGAATTGTGTAATTATTCTTTCGTAGTTGATACCTACTTCATTGTTTGTGTTTAATAGGAAAGCGAAACCAGTGCAGCACTACAAAAAATGTTTTAGGTTAACAAACCTTCAATTTTGGAATTTAAAAAAAATTCTTTTTGTTTCATGATCAGCACGTCGTACAGAATATACCCTTTAATTTTTTGCTTTAAGTTGTGAAACACCCTGTATATATAATTTGATTTATTAACGAAAAATTAAAAAGATTAATTTAATCAATTTTATTTTTTACAGTAAAAATTATCAGTTATATAAATTCAATAACTACTGTAACCATGTACGTATCTTGAAAAATCAACAAATACAATAAATAATAATTATATACCAATTTACAAATTGCAACACTCCTCCCCCGATAAAATATATATATATATATATATATATATATATATATATATATATATATATATATATATATATATATATATATGGGCAGGGGTCCTACAGCTGTCGCCGCTTCCTGCACCTCAATCGCCATTCTGACCTATCTTCCCAGTCATCTTCTTTTAGAGCCCGTATTTCCATGAACTCTGATATTCCTTGCTCCCACGTTCTTCTAGGCCTTCCTCTTTTCCGTCTATTTATTGGACGGTAGTTCATCATTCTTTGTGGCCATCTTTCGTCAGTCATTCGTTTGACATGTCCGTGTCCGTACCAAATAAGTTGTCTTGATTCTATGCGATCTATTACATTTTCGTTCACATCTGCTCGCTGTCTTACCATATCTTTTGTTATATGGTCCAGTCTTGATATACGACATGCTCGACGGTAAAAGTCCATTTCCACTGCTTGAATTCTTTGTTGATCTCTAGTATTCATGTGCCAACACTCGGCTCCATATGTCAGTATTGGCTCTACTATAGCTTTGTAGATTGTCTTTTTTGTATGCATTTTCATTTTAGTAGACCACAAAATAGAATTCAACTTTTGTATAACCACCTTCCCCTGAGTTGTTCTGCTTTTTATCTCCTTTTGACATGTTGCGTCATCTGATATTATACTTCCCAAATATTTAAACGCGCTGCATGGCTTTATTTTGCCATCTTCAATATCTATGTCATTAGCTTTCCCTCCTACTACTAAGTACTCCGTTTTATTTATATTCAATTTAAGGCCCCAGTTCGTATACTCTTCAATTAATTTCCGTACCATGTAGTTCATATCATCTTCATCATTAGCTATTATAACTTGGTCATCCGCGAATAGCAACGTAAATAAACAGTTATCTTCTATTTCTATAGCCATCTTAGAGCACTTTCGGCTCCACGTATGTAGTGCCTCTTGAATATAAATTTTGAATAATGTGGGAGATATTGAGCAGCCTTGTCTTAAACCTTTTGTACCTTGGAAAGTACCAGATACCATATTACCAGTTTTTATAGCATATTTACAATTTTTATAAAGCTTATATATAGACGTAACATATGTTCTTTGTAGTCCGCTTTTTTTCAAAACATCGAAGAGTTTATGTATCGGGACGCTATCGTACGCCTTTTCCAAATCTATAAACAAAAGATGTGTGTCTAAGCTTCTTGCAGTACGTTTTTCAGTTAATTGCCTTAGTAGGAAAATATTATCTAAGCACGATCTGCCGGCACGAAAGCCACTTTGTTCTTCAATGTCTTTAAAATTAGCTTCAATTCTTTGCTTTAAAATTTTACCGTACAGCCTTCCCAATGAACTAGTGACGCTGATGCCGCGGTAAATTCCGCACACCTTTCTACTACCTTTTTTATGAATGGAACTAAGGTAAGCTAAATTCCATTCTTCAGGAATTTCATCGTCAGTCATCATGCATTTATTGAACAATTTTACAATTAGTTCTTTTAGAATCTCCGGTCCATGTTTCACCAGCTCAATGGCAATGCCTCCTGGTCCTGGTGCTCTTCCGTTCTTAGTTCCTTTTAAAGCATTTTCTAGCTCTGTGACCGTTATTTCCTCTACTATACCATCTTCTTGATGCTCTGTTACTATAATCTCTTGTCCCATGTATTCTGGTCTTCCTTCTGTAAGTAACTTTTTGTAATGTTCTTCCCACTCTTTTGTCGCTATTAACGCGATATTACTGTTGTTTCGCACATCTTTTTGAAGGCTCTTAATTACCTTCCAACCTTCTGCAACTTTAGTTCCTCCCATGAACTGATCTATCTCCTTACATTTTTCTTCCCACATAGGTATTGTTTTTATTTTGAGTTATTTGTTTTTTAACTTCTCTATTTATTCTAGCATACGTTTTTCTATCTTCAGCATCCTTTGTCGATAGCCAAGTATTATACATTAGTTTCTTTAGCTTTATTTTTTCTTCTAGCTCTTTTGTCCACCATGCAGGAGTTCTTTTACTATTGTGTTCCTGTGCACCTAATGCTTCATAAGCAGCTTCATGTATACAAGTTTTTATTGCTTCGTAGATGTACTGGGCATTTTCATCTTGCACATAACTCAGTTTATTCATTAGCCTCAGCTTATATAGAAATTGTGTAGACTCATGCTTAAGACTGTCGATGTTGTATTTTTGAGGCTTAACTTCATTTCCTTCTGGGTTACTTTCTTGTTTATCCATTGACTTGTAGTTTATCATTACTATTGCCTTCAATAAATAATGGTCGGAGCCACATTCAAGACCTCTGTGCACTCTTACATCCATTATTTTTATGTTAGAATCTTGTCGCTGAATAACATAGTCTATAATAGAGCTCAAATTTCTAGTAGCTTGTATCCACTTGTACTTATGAATCATTTTGTGAGCAAAAAATCCATTAGTAATTTTAAGAGAAAGTTTTTGGCAGAATTCTATGAGTCTTTCCCCACTGTCATTTACGATCTCTTCACCATATTTCCCTACTACTTGACTGTTGTCCGCCTTTCCTGTTCTTCCATTTAGATCGCCAAGTATAAATATTTCTTTACGAGGTTTTATACCAGATAGAATTTTCGTCAATTTTTCATAAAATTCGTCTTTCATTTTAGAATCTACGTTATCTGTGGGTGCATATACTCCCAAAATAACTAGTTCGTGTCCTCTTATATTCAATTCTATTTGTATAATTCCGATAAAATGAATATACAATTCAAGACAATATAAATAACAGTTGAAGTATATTAAAAATTATGATCATCACAATGAACAAGGCGATGTTGTAAAAAATTATTAAATATCAAAAAATCAATCAAATTGAAAAAAATAACTATTATCAATTTATGCTGGTTCAAGTCTATCTACGCTGACTGACTGAACTGTATCATTTACTTTTGAAGTTTTGAAAAATTTATCATGCCGTTCCAGAACTTTAAATTGTCCGGTGAAAGCTTGTTTGAGGATTGGTCCGATTTCATCATATCTGATAAAAACATGAGAAGTACGAAATAAATTTTTAGGTATGTAAGTTGATGGAAATTTAGAATTGGATATTTGAGTGGTAAAAGGTTTTAAATTACTGATTGAGGCTATCAGATTTTCTAATAATTGAGCTGTATTGAAATCGTGTGGAGGAATAGATTGTTATTGTGGTATAAATTCTACTGGTAATCTTAATTTAGTACCGTACACTAATTCAATAGAACTACAGTAATTATTTTTAATTGTGGATCTTATACCAAGCTGAACTAAAGGTAGAAAATCATTCCAACGGGATGGATTTTGTAACGTTTTAAGAAAATCTTTCAAATACCGACAAAATCTTTATATAATTCCATTTGATTGGGGGTGATAGGCCGTAGTTCTTACATGATTGAACCTAGTAATTTCAACAAATTAGTAAAAAAAAACTGCAATAAATTGTGGTCCTCTATCAGTTGTAATTGTAAAAGTTTTAGCCGAACAATCTGTTAAAGGCAGAACTTCGGGCCACCTAGTAAAACGGTCAATGCATGTAAAGACATAAGAGTAATTGTCTGAAACTGGTAGTTTTACAATGTCAATGTGTATTAAAGTATATCGTGATGAAGAAATGTCAAAATTTGAAATTGGTGATTTAGTATGCCTAATTTCTGACAGTTTAAACAGTTTCTTGTTAACATTGCAATGTGTTTGTTCATTTCTTTCCAAATACATCTAGATGACATTAATTTTATTGTAGCATTTATTCCTGGATGAGAAAGAGAATTAAAATGACTGAATACAGTTTTTTAAAATGTTTTAGGTATGTATGATCTACAATTGCCTGTTGATACATCACAAGTCAGTTGTAGGTTAGAATTAGGTAGTTGAAAGTCTTGAAATTTTAATGAAGAATTTAATGAGGTTTTAAGATTTAATAATTCTGAGTCAGTTATTTGAGCGCTAGCTATTTTATTGTAGTCAATGTGCTCTGTGTTGTAAAAAGAATTTATTGATATGCGTGAAAGTGCGTCAGCTACCGGATTATTTTTACCGGAAACATGACGTATATCTTGTGTAAATTGGAAAATAAAGTCTAAATGACGTAATTATCTTGGTGAATAATTACAATTGTGAGCAATTTTTGTAGTGAATGTAAGCTTTGTGATCTGTCAAAATATAAAAACTTTGTCCAATTAAAAAATGACGAAATTTTTTTACAGCTCAATAAATTGCAAGACGTTCTTTTCCGAAGGTACTGTACCGCAGTTCAGTTGGAGTTAAAGTTGCCGAAAAAAACATGATGGATTTCCAGTTATTTTCAACAAATTGTTGTAAAACTGCTCCGACTGCGACCTCAGATGCATCGACCATAATATTAAGAGAAGCGCCATGTATTGGAAAGGTGAGACACGTAAGTTCAGATAACTTGGTTTTAATAATTTTGAAAGCGTTTTTTGCTTCATCAGACTACACAACTTCTTTCGAACTTGTTTTATGCTGATTTAATAATTTGTTGATTGGATTTAAAATAGTAGCACAATTGTTGATAAAGCGATGATAAAAATTAACTAGTCCTAAAAACTCTCGTAATTGCTTTTGAGAAGATGGAAGAGGAAATTTATTTATAATGTTAATTTTATTTTTTAAAGGTTTAATGCCTTCTGAGGAAATATTATGCCCAAGAAATTCAATTTCGCGCAGACCAAATTGACACTTGTCTTTATTAATTAAAATACCAAATTTTTCTAATCTATCAAAAATAATTTCTATATGTTTTAAATGTTTGAGGTAAAGTCTTGTAAATGAGGAAGTGGATATCGGTCGGGTGTAGTTTGCGCGGTAGTTGCCGCATGGACGCCATTCTGCAGATTTTTTAAAAACTAAATGTAAGGGTGGAGCCCAAGCACTTGAAGAAGGACGAATTATTTCAATATCAAGCATACGATTAAATTCTGTCTTTGCAATTAAAAGTTTATCTGGGGCCAAGCGACAGGTTTAGCAAAGATAGGATTGTCAGTAGTAATGATTTTATGTTTTACAGTATGTTTAATTTCACGTTTGAAATATAATTTCTTAGTTAAATTTGGATAATTGAATAGTAATTTTAGAAAAATATTGGATGGATTTTGAATAATGTTTATATTGTTCATTTTGACTAATTCAAGGATACGTTTCGATGACAGATCAACTAAAAGTTTATAGTACCTAATTTGAAAAATCACATAAGCAATGATCAAATTCCAGGTGAAAGATTTTGACAAACCTAAATTCAAAGTAATTGTCTTGGAACCGTATGTTTTGATTTTAGTTAGATTTTCAGCTTGCAGATAATGTAAATTTGATTGATTTTTAGATTTTTTATGAACTTTGACAACAGTCACCTGCGCACCGCTGTCGATTAAGAAACGATGTCCGGTATGGTGATCGGTTAAAAACAATAAAGGAGTTGGAGTTGTATAGGAAACGTTACTAAAAATGGAAGGGAAATAATAAGTTTTGAATGAAGTCATTGTATAAACTGGCAGCACCTCAGATTTCATCAACAGTGGGGGGCCAAAACATGGTGGAACACATTTTCTTGCCTTCTTGCCATAATTGGAATTGTTCCAAAATAATACAGGCGCACAAACTTGATTAGTAGGTGATTGTGTCGTACGTGCTTGCATAGCTGACAACTGTAGTTTAATGTCTTTAACCTCTTGTATTAACTTCTTAATGGATGTAGAATCATTTGATACCGTGGAATTTTCGCCATGGAAACCGCTGACGTCTGAGACAACGCATTATCTTGGTGGAACAAATTTTTTTTTCTGCAAATGTGGCTGTTTTTATTTAATTTCTGCCTTCCGTTTTCAAGTAATGATGCGTAGTATATTCTTATAAGAATTAAAGGACTAAAATGAACAAGTCAAAACCAAAGATAATGACCAATAGCACTGAAACTTCAATAACAATCGACAACATAGACAAAATAGAATACGTAAAGGACTTCATATATTTAGGGCAATTTATCTCCTTTGACAGAAAGATGGAAAAAGAGACAAGTAGAAGAATGGACATGGCATGGAGAAAATATTGGTTTATGAAACATATTTTCAAAAATAGAAATATACAACTGCCATTAAAAAGAAGAATAGTTGACACATGCATCCTATAATGCGTCCTATAATCACTTATGGCTGTCAGACATGGGCACTAAGTGAAAAAATACTAAAAAGTATAAAAACATGCCAAAACAAAATGCTGAAAAGCATATTAAATGTAAAATGGTTCCACAAAAAGGCAATAGAAGAATTATACAATACAATAAAAGTAGCAGATATAACCAAAACAATTAAACACCTAAAATGGAGCTGGACCGGCCACCTTCTAAGATAAGAAGATGGTTGGGATAAAATAATTACAGAATGTATACTATTGGACGAAAAAATAAAAAAGGGAAGACAAAAACAAGATGGAAGAGAAGCTAGAAACCGAGAAAAATGGAGAACTTTGTGTGAGGCCTATGCCCACTAGGGGCGATATCCACTGAAGCAACTTCAACTTAAATGTAAATTATAATAGTAATACTTAATTTTAATAAGGAAAATTCTTAGCATCTAATTTCTAATATATTTATTTTATACTTTTATAGGTTTATTAATATTTCACCATTTATTGTAACATTATACTAATTAAATTAAAATACATATACAAATACAAACATTGTGAAAGGAATGTAAGCAAAATGTGGAATAAAGGGCTAATAATAATAATCATAATGTTCTTATAATGGTATTTCCATTTTGAACATAATCAAGTAAGATAACTCCATGACTATCCCAGAAAATAGTCGCCATCACTTTCCCAGCCGAAGGAACAGCCTTTGTTTTTTTTGTAGGCGATTCCCGTTTCAGTTATTAAATAGACGCTAAAACTCTGATTTATTGCGCCTAAACTGCGCCAGCAGAGGGTTGGAAATATTCATAAGAACACGTTTTTGGTCCAAAGTGAGCAAACGCGGCACCCAACCCGCGGGCACCTTACACATGCCTAAATCTTGATTCAATATGTGACAAATACGTTCTTTGAGCATATTCATAGCCTGTCCTATCTCTCTAACTTTAATTCGACGGTTGTCTAGCATCATTTGGTAAACTTGAGCGATGATATCGTCAGTGGTTGCAGTTGCAAGTTGATACGGCCACATTTAAATTCAGCTGCCCAAAATTTCACAGTGATATATGACGGTATAGACCCCGTACATAGTGTGGAATTCGTCTTTGATTTGCGTAGGAGTATTACCTTTCAATAACAAATATTTAATAACAGTTGGATACCCGATTTTATTTTGATTTTCACAAAAGACACTCACATCGACTCACTCAAACGAGTGTCAAACAAGAAGTGCGTGTCCAAAATGAACTTTTGGTGAGTATCTTCCACCGCATGCGCAAACACATTCCCCCACTTTTGTTAACGAATACTGCTATCTTCATGTTGAGGTCGGAAACTTTTCAGACAATCCTAGTAATAATATCATTTTAATGTAAAATTCGACCCGGTCAGCGATTAAGCAAAAGTCTTATAGAATTGGAATAGATGGATGCAAGTATTTCAATTATGTTATTGCAAATGATATTTGAAATTAATTTCATCGTTTGAAATACACCTGGAATGATGGTTCACTTTATCATAATGTATTGAATTTTTTTTGTCAAATTCAATATCTAAATATGAAACACCCTGTATAACGTAGGCGACGCTCAAAAATAATCGTATTAATTATAAATTTAAGTCATTGAGATTTTAATGAACGACCACATCCTTGTTAATTAATAAACTCCAGCTTTACCTCTATTTTACCAGTACATTACAGCTAAGAGAAAAGCAACAAGATCAACCAGAAGTTCCGGATAATAACAACCAGGCAAATTATCCACTGCATAGACATTTACAATATTATATATAAATTAAATTCGTGAGAATTACGACTTTTTTTTATTCAGAATATCATTAGTTGGACAGTCTATAGAAGATTGGTCATACGACGAAGAATAATTGTACCAAAAACACTTCACGCGGACATGAAGAACATTTGGATATACCTCTTGGAAGTGGAGATTGAGAACCAAAGTTCGGTGGATAAATATTAACAAAAATGTAGAAAAATTGTGTAAATCATGTTATAGGTGTCTGGAACTCTGAGAAATGATTGCTTTGGTTATTTAGGGCCATTACCATCAAAGCATTATATGCTGGTTATTATTGATTACTATATTTTAAAATTTTAAAAATGAAATTTATAAATCTGACAATCTCTTTGTTAAATTAAAAATAGTTTTCACCCGATTTAGAAATCCATCAATATTATTTAGTGATAACGCTATAATCATTCCCAGTTCAATTTTCAAATAATTTTTGTTCAACTTGGGAATCAATGACCGACGCATCACGCCATTATGGCCTGCAAAAAATGGAGAAGTTGAACGTCAGAATAAAACATTGTTTAAATGGCATTCACAAAAAAACACAAAAATTGGCAAAATGAATTATTTAACTTTTTGCAGGCATATCCGTACTATACCTTATAGTGCGACAAGAGTTCCACCTGCTCAATTAATGGTTAAATTCAAAACTCGGCAGGACGTTGCTGTGAAATTAATTTGAACATTCTTTTAGAAATATAATATAATTGAAGAAAAAAATATTTAGCCAAACCATGTAACGAACTTAATGATGAACCAGATGAAATACAATTTAAATCATTAACTGCAATTCCCGATAGAAGATGCGAAGAAATAATACCGCAAGCAACACCAGGACAATCGGTACGAAATCGACGTCCACCAGATAGATTTCAGTTGTGCATATGCAATTGAATGTTGTTTTTTTATTTATAGTATAATTTAATTTTATATAATTAACGATTTTTGAAACATTAAATTACTATTATAATTTAATTGCAAAATGAAGTTATAAATCGATGAATAATTGTGGGCAACGAAAAAATCACGTGTATGGATTGTATTTGTGACAAGCAATAAAAAGTCTAATTATTATTTTACTATATATCGAACTTTACAAGTAAGGAATTCAAAAGATAAAAACTTCAAAAAGAGAAACATGACTTTCTCATACTTACAATTCAACAAGGAGATTATAAAAAAGAATAATATCCAACATTGAAATATTTATAGTGTAATTATAAATTACTAAAAAAAAAATCCTTTACCAAATTATCCAAATTCGAAAATACTTCTTTGTCTTTGCCATTAGGTACATTAAATATTGGATTATAAAATTTTCTTTGTGACTACTGATGGAATCGATTATAGAGAAAGAACAAAATAAATCAGTGAAAAAGCGAAAAACAAACAAATTCCTCGACACCTGAACTTAACTCTTGATCGTGGCATCGAAACTGAAGCAACCTCAATTATTCTTTAGTAATTTGCTGAATTATTTATCCTCTTTTTCTTATTTATTCTTTGTCTTCTATATAATGGACTACCTATTCTTCTTTCTTGATTGTTGTTTAATGACTAATATTCTTTTCTCAAACAATCATCTATAATTTATTTAATTGGAGCTATTGTCTTTTGTCTTCAATCTTCTCACTTGATTATTGTTTATCTTCTATTTTCTGTTTTTGTTGATAAATAGAAATACAATAATTCACGACTGATTTAATGATGAAAATATAAAAATAATTAACGTAGAAAAGAGAAGAAAATTGAAAAGAAACAAATTCATCGAGACTTGGACATAACCCTTGATCTGATCGAAATCGAAACAAACCCAGGATGCTGAAGTGTAATTTGAATTTCATTCTTGAATGCTAGTATCTATCTTGTAATTTTTCTTGAAATATTAGCTGCTGATTTGTAATATCCTTTCCAATGGCAACGCGCGAAAAAGATATTAAATGCGCGCTTATTACAATAGTTACCAGGGATGCAAAGAAAAAAAATAGAAACTTTGTACCTCTTACACTATGGCAGCTCTCGCCTTCGACTTTACGCTCTTAATACACAAAATCTATTATAGGCTTCCAGTAAAGTACCACTTCCGGAAGTTATATAATGACCAAAAAGGGAGGTACACAACTAGATGTTCTAAATACAAAATTTTTACTTTCTACGGCTTACCGTTTATGAGTTATTCAAGATACATACGTATGTACAGATGTCACGACGAAATGAGTCAAAATGGATTCAGGGATGGTCAAAATGCGTATTTCCGCTGAAATGTGAGAATCGAAAATTTTCGCGATTACAATACTTCCTTTACTTCGTAATAGCGTGAATACGAACAAGATCATGAAGACTGTGTTTAGTCTATCTCTCAGTAGATGTAGACTGGAGTATTAAAAATATATCAAATTTTATATATTAAATTATTCCCACATAGTGATATAAAATGCATATAATGCCAAATGCACAGAGTGCATTATTTAACACTATAATATACTGGCATTTAAATTTCTAGCTTTATTCAAAAACTGTTTCGTTCTAAAATAGTGTGTCATTATAACCTGCATTTCTCACTAGATGGCGTAAGTCATAGTTCGCTGTCAAACTTCAAATGCTACTTTAACAATATAATTTTTTTTTTCATAATTTTAATTTAGAAATTGAAGTGCATACGAGATAATAAAATGATAAAGAAACATTTATGGAGTTTCGAAAGATACCAGTAACTTTTACAAGCTCAGCTCCTGTTCTTCAACTGATTATCTTACATGAAAATGTTTCAAATAAAGTATTTCTAATAGCACCTAGGTATTTCAAGTTATGTAATTTTTTAAATAAATTTATGTTATAAGTTGCTAGCAGTAGAAGCACAATTTAAACACCATCTCCCCATTATGAAATTTGCTTCTATTTCAAAATATAATTTTCGGCTATCCCTTGATTAAATATTTCATTCCTTATATGAAGAAAATGCTACTTTTCTTAGGTGTTACTCACAAGATTTTTTACTATCGTTTAAAATCTCTTGAACAAGAATTGAAAAGTAATTTGTATGTTTTGAAATTTATCTAAAACTGTTAAAAGTTTTTCGTGCCACAATGGATAACATACTATACTAGAAATATAATTTATTTACATTTCCGCAACAGTGCGGAAAAATACAACTTTTCTCAGCGCTCATGAATATTGAAATCAAAGATTAGCTAGTATTGTAGCAGATGATCTTCTAAAGCAACGCCCGGTGTAGCTCGAAGGAATCACTGGAATATTCACTTGTTTATTACTTAAACAATTGTTGCTGTGCGAGTTATATGAATTTTTTCTAGAAAACATTCGGAATATTTTAATGCAAACATTTTAAAATTGACTGATTACCATTTATCACTATATACTTTAATTGTAGTTTTATTTCCTTTCTGTATATTTCAAAATAACGTAAAACTTTTAAATGAAATTGTATTGTTATATATATATATATATATATATATATATATATATATATATATATGTTAGCATCAGCTTTATCGGGATGACGCTGGGCCCGCTGAGTCCTCTCTAGCCCCCCAGATGGATGCTTTCGTCACCCGTTTGTGAATCGGAGCTATTGTTTTATAATCTGTCGCTAATGATTTAATCTACGCTACTGTATATAATTTTATTATTATTCAATTCATTCATGTTTGGTCTGCAGTAGCAGTAAGATGCATTGGAAATAAACGTTTACAAATTGATCAGAAGTTGTTTTAATTTTTGGGTATTTAAAAACCTAACATCAGAAGTGGGATAGTGACCAGTGAAAATCTGAAAACTAAATTGTGTGTAGTGAAATTCAATTGCGCGTGTGTAACCGAAAAGGCAAAAATGGCGTCGGAACAACACGATTCTAGTGATTCAGATATAGCAACGGAGGAGGTTGAGGAAGGATCATCGTCGACTGTTCCTCCTGCAAAGCGAGCATGGGTGGCAATGGCAAGAAACTTTATTGTCACTTGTTGCAGCTCAACAGGATCAAATAAAGCAAATGTCGCAGCAGCCCAACATGGCGACCGGGCCAACGCCTAGTACATCGTCAGCAAATATGTCTGCAATTACGTCATTCCGTTTAGCAGAATTTAACCCGGATATGAGTGACTATGCTATAGAAGAATGGCTTGAAACGGCTGCAAAGCTAAAAGAGGAACTGCAAGTAGGAGACGCACTTATGATAGCAAAGGCGGGAGAAGCATTAAAAGGACGAGCACATCGTTATTACTGCGATTGGCGACCGGTATGCCGCACTTGGGACGAATTCGGTAAAGACTTAATTGTTGCATTTCCAGATCGTGAAACACCGGGAGCGCGTGCTTTTACTGCCGCTACGTTAAGAAGCCGCGATTGTGATTCTTTAAGCGATTATGGAATTCAAAAACTTCGTGCTATCCAGCGTTTTTATAGTAATTTACCGTGGAATATTATTGTTAGCATGGTGGAGTACGGGCTAGACCATTCGGAAGCGCAAGCTACCATCCGTATTCAACAAATATGTGCTGATCGCGAACTTTTGAAACTCTTAAGTGAATTTGACGCGCGTCGCCGAACAAATCGTGCAACGCAAAGGGCTCCTGCTCTCGATACTGTTCGTTTTCGGCCTAATAACGATAACAATAATAAGCGACGTGACAAATCCGATACGAAAGGGAAGTGTTACCGTTGCGGGCAAGCAGGTCATCATCAACAACACTGTCGTTCTTTTATTAGAAATAAAAGAGAGCCTGAGAAGACAGAAATCGACATAAGCAAACAAAGAGAGAGCACATCAATACCCAATTGCACTCACTGCAAAAAGATAGGACACATTGAAAAAAATTGTTGGTATAAACACGGAAAGCCGAAGAAAATTATGCTTATCAAGCGGGGCCGTAGTTTAACCACTTCACCTATCGCAACAGTTCTATGTAATAATAAAGCTTTGTCTGTCACGTACATCATTGATAGCGGTGCTGATATATCAGTTTTAAGTGAAGACGCTGCTAAAAGACTTGGTGTTGACATAAGCGCAGATCATCGTGCACTTTTTGGACTTGGAGGAAAACCTGTATATAGTATCGGCACATGCATGCTCGTAGCTGTGTTACCAACCGTAACAATAGAAGTATTGTTTACAGTAGTTCCAGCTGCATCAATACCTAACAGTGATGTTTTAATCGGCTGGGATGTTATTGGTAGTCAGCATTTACGAGTTGATAAAGGTATCAACGGTCTGGAGTTACATTACGACCTTGCCAATAATCTAAAAGTAATGACGAATACTACCACGGTTATCAGCGATTTAAATAATATTAAAGTGCCAGGACTGGACGAGCCCAGTGTGTTACAAATAAAGCATTTATTATTAAAATGTGAAACTAACACACCCGATCACATTTTGACAGGAAAACTTAAAATTAGACTTAAAGATAACACCCCAGTTGCATATCGACCACGACGTTTAGCGTTAAAGAAAAATTCTACATTCACATGGTCCGACGAGTGCGAACATGTAAGACAAACCATCATTACAAAATTAACCAACAAACCGGTGCTAAAAATTTTCAATCCGAACCTGGAAATTGAACTACATACAGATGCCAGCTCAATTGGTATAGGAGCTGCATTATTACAAGCGGAAAAAGGGGTTGTTAACCCTATCGCTTATTTTAGCAGGCGTACGACAATAAGTGAATCCAAGTATCACTCTTATGATTTAGAGACTTTAGCGATCGTCGAAGCAGTTGAACACTTCCGTGTCTATTTATATGGAGTGCATTTTACTATTTACACGGATTGCAATTCAGTTAGAGCAACGGCTGTAAAGAAAAACTTACATCCTCGTGTTGCGCGTTGGTGGATAAAACTCCAAGACTATTATTTTTCTATCAAGTACAGACCAGGTAATAAGATGTCTCACGTGGATTACCTCAGTCGAAATCCAGTTAAAGCAATACGTATTGTGAAAAGTGCAATGCCAGCCAAGTTATCATCAATTGAAACCTTGAGGAATTTCCAAGAAAATGACGAATTTTGCAAGAAAGTTTTTAAAAATATGAGTGACTACAGTGATTACTTGGTGTATAATGGCCTAGTATTAACCAACAGTAAAACACCAAAGTGTTTTGTGCTTGTCGGCGCACGATTGTGTGCAATGAATCTGTATCATGATAACTCTTCGCATATTGGATGGAACAAATACATTGCTAAAATGCGTGAAGATTTGTTCTGGCCAAAGATGGGCCAGTGCCTCAAAAAGTACATTAGAAATTGTAGAGCATGTGTATTAGGAAAATCTCATACTGGGCGACGAGCCGGTTTTTGGCAACAAGGCGAAAAACCAAAAGACATATTAGACACATGGCACATAGATCACGCAGGTCCATTGGTCAAGTCGCAAAGATGCACACAAATTTTAGTGGTAGTAGATGCATTTTCCAAGTATTGTGTTTTTAACCACTAAAAAGGAAAACTACAGAAGACACAATTGTAGCTCTCTTAGAAGTATTTGAGGAATTAGGACGACCTAGACGTATCATTGCTGACAGAGCAGCAGCATTTACTTCCGTTATGTTTCAGATTTTTTTAAGTGAACAAAATGTACAACTTCATCACATTGCGACGGGAATGCCACGTGGTAATGGCCAAGTTGAACGCGTCATGCGTACGCTGTTTAATTTACTCAGAGCTACTCTTACAACTGATAAAGAGAACACATGGGTGTCAGCGATAGCAGACATTCAAGATAACATAAACATAACAGTTCATTCATCAACAGGCTTCGCGCCTACGATATTGCAGTTTGGAAGGAATTCTAGATTAATTGCAACTCAGCAATTTTTGGGTGATGCGGTGGCAACAGATTACTCTGTTGACCCTGATGAAGCCTTGACCCAAGCGCGAGCACGCATAACACATATTGAAAATGAGCGAGCGCGACAATTTAACTTGTCTCGCTTTGCTGCTAAGTTGTTTTCCATAGGTGATGTAGTTGCTGTGGAAGATTCACAATTAGCAGGAGGAGGAAAACTGAAACCAAAATATAACGGACCGTTTACTGTAAAGAAAATTCTACTGAATGAACGTTATCTTCTTACAAAAAGGGGGAAACGCGATACAGTACAATTACGGCCATGGCCCAAAACGGTAACCGAGTAAAGTGGTGAGTACGCACTCAGTGACTGACAGCGATCCTGTCTGAGAATTAAAATAATTTATTTCGATTTCATTGTTTAATTTGGTATAACTTGAAAATTGTTGATGCAAGCACTTAACAATTATCCAATGTGGCAATCCCACAAAATGAATAATGTTAAAAAGAGCGGCAGTACCGCTAAAATGTTAAAAAGAGCGGCAGTACCGCTAAAATGTTAAAAAGAGCGGCAGTACCGCTAAAATGTTAAAAAGAGCGGCAGTACCGCTAAAATGTTAAAAAGAGCGGCAGGTGGCTCAGTGGTATCGAGTCGGCCTGTGGATCTTGAGAACCCTGGTTCGATCCCCACAGCCGACAAACAATTTTCACCAATTTTAAAAAATCTACCCCTGTGGCTTCTCCACCACTAATATCTTTGGAAGCCGTGATTTGACGGCTGGTAAGCGCACTTCACGCGAAGAAATATATCACTTACCGAGATCTGCTTAGGCAGAGTGCCACACCCATTGATGGGTATAAGGCGTGATGATATATTTATTTTTTATTTAATACCGCTAAAATGTTAAAAAGAGCGGCAGTACCGCTAAAATGTTAAAAAGAGCGGCAGTACCGCTAAAATGTTAAAAAGAGCGGCAGTACCGCTAAAATGTTAAAAAGAGCGGCAATACCGCTAAAATGTCAAAAAGAGCGGCGGTACCGCTAAAATGTTAAAGAGAGCGGCAATACCGCTAAAATATTAAAGTGAGTGGCAATACCGCTAAAACAACAAAAACGGCAGTACCGTTAAGACAACGTAATGAAACGAAAAGCGGAAATACCGCTAAAGTAAAAAGAAATGGCAGAACCGCTAAAATAAACATCTGGTGGCGACCCCACAATGATAACAAGAAAGTAAAAAAAAGAAAAAGAGAATAATAATTGGCCGGTGACAGTTTCACTCAGCCATTGGTACAAATTAATTTCTAGGTGACTTATTTGTTTTCTGTTGACAGCCTTCTATATTGAGGTACGAGGACGCACCACTTGCAGAATGGCCGTGTTAGCATCAGCTTTATCGGGATGACACTGGGCCCGCTGAGTCCTCTCTAGCCCCCCAGATGGATGCTTTCGTCACCCGTTTGTGAATCGGAGCTATTGTTTTATAATCTGTCGCTAATGATTTAATCTACGCTACAGTATATAATTTTATTATTATTCAATTCATTCATGTTTGGTCTGCAGTAGCAGTAAGATGCATTGGAAATAAACGTTTATATATATATATATATATATATATATATATATATATATATATATATATATATATATATATATATATATGTTAGCATCAGCTTTATCGGGATGACGCTGGGCCCGCTGAGTCCTCTCTAGCCCCCCAGATGGATGCTTTCGTCACCCGTTTGTGAATCAGAGCTATTGTTTTATAATCTGTCGCTAATAATGTAGTCGACGTTATTGTATATAATCTTATTATTATTCATTCATTCATGTTTGGTCTGCAGTAGCAGTAAGATGCATTGGAAATAAATGTTAACAAATTGGTCATAAGTTGTTTTAATTTTTGGGTGTTTAAAAACCTAACATCAGAAGTGGGATAGTGCCCAGTGAAAATCTGAAAACTACATTGTGTGTGTAGTGAAATTCTGAAAACTCAATTGCGTGTGTGTAACCGAAAAAGCAAAAATGGCGTCGGAACAACACGATTCTAGTGATTCAGAGATAGCAACGGAGGAGGTTGAGGAAGAATCATCGGCGACTGTTCCTCCTGCAAAGCGAGCACGTGTGGCATGGCAAGAAACTTTATTGTCACTTGTTGCAGCTCAACAGGATCAAATAAAGCAAATGTCGCAGCAGCCCAACATGGCGACCGGGCCAGCGCCTAGTACATCGTCAGCAAATATGTCTGCAATTACGTCATTCCGTTTAGCAGAATTTAACCCGGATATGAGTGACTATGCTATAGAAGAATGGCTTGAAACGGCTGCAAAGCTAAAAGAGGAACTGCAAGTAGGAGACGCACTTATGATAGCAAAGGCGGGAGAAGCATTAAAAGGACGAGCACATCGTTATTACTGCGATTGGCGACCGATCGTGAAACACCGGGAGCGCGTGCTTTTACTGCTGCTACGTTAAGAAGCCGCGATTGTGATTCTTTAAGCGATTATGGTATTCAAAAACTTTGTGCTATCCAGCGTTTTTATAGTAAGTTACCATGGAATATGATTGTTAGCATGGTGGAGTACGGGCTAGATCATTCGGAAGCGCAAGCTACCATCCGTATTCAACAACCATGTGCTGATCGCGAACTTTTGAAACTCTTAAGTGAATTTGACGCGCGTTACCGAACAAATCGTGCAACGCAAAGGGCTCCTGCTCTCGATACTGTTCGTTTTTGGCCTAATAACGATAACAATAATAAGCGACGTGACAAATCCGATACGAACGGGAAGTGTTACCGTTGTGGACAAGCAGGTCATCATCAACAACACTGTCGTTCTTTTATTAAAAATAAAAGAGAGCCTGAGAAGACAGAAATCGACATAAATAAACAAAGAGAGGGCACATCAATACCCAATTGCACTCACTGCAAAAAGATAGGACACATTGAAAAAAATTGTTGGTACAAAAACGGAAATCCGAAAAAAAATTATGCTTATCAAGCGGGGCCGTACTTTAACCATTTCACCTGTCGCAACAGTTCTATGTAATAATATAGCTTTGTGCTTCACGTACATCATTGATAGCGGTGCTGATATATCAGTTTTAAGTGAAGACGCCGCTAAAAGACTTGGTGTTGACATAAGCGCAGATCATCGTGCAGTTTTTGGACTTGGAGGACAACCTGTACATAGTATCGGCACATGCATGCTCGTAGCTGTGTTACCAAACGTAACAATAGAAGTATTGTTTTCAGTAGTTCCAGCTGCATCAATACCTAATAGTGATGCTTTAATCGGCTGGGATGTTATTGGAAGTCAGCATTTACGAGTTGATAAAGGTATCAACGGTCTGGAGTTACATTACGACCTTGCCAATAATCTAAAAGTAATGACGAATACTACCACGGTTATCAGCGATTTAAATAATATTAAAGTGTCAGGACTGGACGAGCCCAGTGTGTTACAAATAAAGCATTTATTATTAAAATGTGAAACAAACACACCCGATCACATTTTGACAGGAAAACTTAAAATTAGACTTAAAGATAACAACCAAGTTGTATACCGACCACGACGTTTAGCTTTATCAGAACGATTAAGATTACAACAAATTGTTGATGATTTACTGCAAGATGGAATCATCCGCGAAAGTCATTCGGAGTATGCCACCTAAGTTATCATTGATTGAAACCTTGAGGAATTTCCAAAAAAAATGACTAAATTTGCAAGAAAGTTTTTAAAAATCCTAGTGACTACAGTGATTACTTGGTGTATAATGGCCAAGTTGAACGCGTCATGCGTACGATGTTTAATTTACTCAGAGCTACTCTTACAACTGATAAAGAGAACACATGGGTGTCAGCGATAGCAGACATTCAAGATAACATAACATAACAGTTCATTCATCAACAGGCTTCGCGCCTACGATATTGCAGTTTGGAAGGAATCCTAGTTAAACTGCAACTCAGCAATTTTTGGGTGATGCAGTGGCAACAGATTACTCTGTTGACCCTGATGAAGCCTTGACCCAAGCGCGGGCATGTATAACACATATTGAAAATAAGTGAGCGTGACAATTTCATTTGTCTCGCTTGGCTGGTAAGTTGTTTTCCATAGGTGATGTAGTTCCTGTGGAAGATTCACAATTAGCAGGAGAAGGAAAACTGAAACCAAAATATAACGATAACCGAGTAAAGTGGTGAGTACGCACTCAGTGACTGACAGCGATCCTGTCTGAAAATTAAAATAATTTATTTCGATTTTATTGTTTAATTTGTCTGGTATAACTTGAAAATTGTTGATGCAAGCACTTAACAATTATCTAATGTGGCAATCCCACAAAATGAATAATGTTAAAAAGAGCGGCAGTACCGCTAAAATGTTAAAAAGCGCGGCAGCGCCGCCAAAATGTTAAATAGAGCGGCAGTACCGCTAAAATGTTAAAAAGCGCGGCAGCGCTGCTAAAATGTTAAATAGAGCGGCAGTACCGCTAAAATGTTAAAAAGCGCGGCAGCGCCGCCAAAATGTTAAATAGAGCGGCAGTACCGCTAAAATGTTAAAAAGCGCGGCAGCGCCGCTAAAATGTTAAATAGAGCGGCAGTACCGCTAAAATGTTAAAAAACGCGGCAGCGCCGCTAAAATGTTAAATAGAGCGGTAGTACCGCTAAAGTATTAAAGAGAGCGGCAATACCGCTAAAATTTTAAAGTGAGCGGCAATACCGCTAAAACAACAAAAACGGCTGCAATACCGCTAAAACAACAAAAACGGCTGTACCGTTAAGACAACGTAATGAAACGAAAAGCGGCAGTACCGCTAAAGTAAAAAGAAATGACAGAACCGTTAAAATAAACATCTGGTGGCGACCCCACAATGATAACAAGAAAGTAAAAAAAAAAAAAAAAAGAATAATAATTGGCCGGTGACAGTTACACTCAGCCATTGGTACAAATTAATTTCTAGGTGACTTATTTGTTTTCTGTTGACAGCCTTCTATATTGAGGTACGAGGACGCACCACTTGCAGAATGGCCGTGTTAGCATCAGCTTTATCGGGATGACGCTGGGCCCGCTGAGTCCTCTCTAGCCCCCCAGATGGATGCTTTCGTCACCCGTTTGTGAATCAGAGCTATTGTTTTATAATCTGTCGCTAATAATGTAGTCGACGTTATTGTATATAATCTTATTATTATTCATTCATTCATGTTTGGTCTGCAGTAGCAGTAAGATGCATTGGAAATAAATGTTAACAAATTGGTCATAAGTTGTTTTAATTTTTGGGTGTTTAAAAACCTAACATCAGAAGTGGGATAGTGCCCAGTGAAAATCTGAAAACTACATTGTATATATATATATATATAATTTCAATAATATTTCACTTCATTTATATGGATAATAACTGAGGTAGAATGATAAAATAAATCATAATTTATTATGTGTTTACACTCGTCTAACTAACACGAACGTTTTCAATTATACTTAAAATCGGTAAAATATAATGTTATCTTTAATGTAATGTAATTGTAAAAACAGTACATAATAAACATTTAATTGCATTTGTTTCCATATAGTATTCGTCAATTTTTTTATTCGTATTTACTTTCACGTCGCATGAACAATTATATGAATATTGTTTTCATATTGTAACAATGCGGTATCGCGGTTGATGCATTTCATCATGCACATTCATAATTGTTTTTAGCTGATGAGTTATAGACTAAATTATTATTGTTGATTTAGAATGAACATATTTGTAACTTCAATTACTTGGAATTAATTGTTATTTTAATTGATAATTTCCTCAGCTATAAACAATATAGATTGACTTTTGCCTATTCAGCGTCTGCGGTAGATCTTTGATATGCCGACAAGATGATGCAAATTATATTCCTTCTAGAAGGAACTGACACGTAGTCATTGATAAAGATACCTAATGCATCTCCCCGTAAGATCTCAGCACCCTTCTGGTTGCTACGAGCTTAGTTAGTTCTCGCCAGCTCGTCGGATGAGCTGGTGCCTGGTCAGTAAGATATTGTTAAAGTTCTCGCCAGCTCTTCGGATGAGCTGGTGTGCCTGTTTAGTAAAGTTCTCGCAAGCTCTTTGGAAGAGCCTGATCAGTAAATTGTTGTGAATCACTTGTAAAGGCTAAAAATGCTTTAGTGGTTAAGTTGTCTCGAACTACTGTTATTAGTTCAAGTGTCTCGAGCTCTTTGGAGGCGGGTCACCTGTTGTGACGCCAGCCCTTCGGATGGTGCCGGGTCAAGTTGTGACGCCAGCTCTTCGGATGGTGCCGGGTTAAGTTGTGACGCCGGCTCTTTGGGTGAGCCGAGACAGAAGTTTGATAATCACTTGGAAAAGCTAGAAATGCTTTAGTGATTGAGTTGACTCCAGCTCTTGAGAAGAACCTGGTCAGTAGATTGATAATCACTTGGAAAAGCTAGAAATGCTTTAGTGTTTAAGTTCAACTCATCGTCTCAAACTATTTTGGTTTATAGTTTGTTTGAACTACTGTTTTTAGTTCAAGAGTAATTAAATTTTATTGCTATAATTTAATTACGAGCAAGTGCTCAAATTCTGTATTTGTTTGTCCTGTGTTGTGTAAACTATATATCTCATATTTATAATAAATAGTGTTAAACGTAATAGAAGAGTGGTTGTGATTCTTGAGGAAAGTGTACCTATCCAAACTACCTTAGTGTGGTGTGTGTGTTTGTCATTCGTTGACACTCAGATGACTTCGAGACCCACCAGCCGCTGATGACTCCTGAGCAACCTGCCATCATCTACAGCTATTAAGGTTGGTTGAAGTTAAAGTACATTTTCCCTTGTTGTTAATATCCGATATCCCTTCGTCTGTCATTTCCGAGATTGTTCGTTAAAACGTTAGAACTATTATTGGGAGTGTTCCCTCTAATATTAGTTAGGCTCCGCGCGAATTAAGGCCGTTGTGCCCTGTTTTTCGCGTGTCACTGCCAAAGTGGCTTTTGTACAGCCACATACATTGGCCACTATTACAATTGGCACACTCGAGTAGGATTGGCCACTATTACAATTGGCACAATCGAGTAGGATTGGCCACTGTTACATTGACGCAGTCGTGTAGGATACGGCCGTTGAACAGAAAAGTAAATTCTAGTAAATTTAATTTCTGCCGTATAAAAACTTACGTTCTCGCTCGTTTTGTTTTTAGTATTTAGGTGTTAGTATTAAGATAACACCTTGACGCAGTCATATTGGTTTTAATTGCTTTAAGTAGTTAAAAAGTAAAGTTTTTAAAGATTTTAGAAATAACGTAAAAGTTACAGCAATTGATAATTCTGAACAAAAAGTACAAACTGTTATTCAACCGGTTCGATTAATTAAATACAGAGAAACCATAGTTACCTTAAATGAATCCTTGATCATTCCTCCGAGGAATCGAGTCATTTGCCCAGCGAATTTAAATTCTCGACTCCCTGACGGTTTATATATTATCGAACCAAGAGATCTAGGCATTCATGGCGTGTTAGTCGCACGGGTTTTGATCGAAAAAAGAGGTGAAGAACCTATTCCGATTAGTTTAGTAAATGTGAGCCCTGAAGAGGTTGAAATAAAATATCGTACGCCGCTGGCAACTGTTGTGAGTGCTGAGCAAACAAACATTGCTTTGGAAAGCACCACTGCCGTTATCGCTAAACTAACATCCGAGTCTGACGATCTTATTAACGCTGTAGACTAGAATTATATGAATGTAGATGAAAGAAGTAAAAATTATGATGGATATCGTTACATACTAACTGTACAAGATTCTTTCACTCGTTATGTGAAGCATTTCCGATGCCAGATCAAACAGCCGCTACAATAGCTAAACATTTCGTTCTCGGTATTGTATTACGTCACGGAGTTCCCAAATCATGCGCGAAGTCTGCTCTACGCTGGAGATTAAACATTGAACACATCGCACGTTGAAAGATATGTTATCGCAATACGTAAATAAACAACATCGCGATTGGGATTCGTGGTTACCTTACGCAATCTCAGCGTACTGTTCGACAACGCATGCCTCTCTCGGAGAAACCCATACTTGCTGTATGGTTGAGATATAGAACTACCGTTTAACGAAATATTCAAACCTTTCCGTATTCTTGATACACAGGAAAAAACGCGATTATTAAAGAAATATTTGGGAGAAAAGAGCAAAAAGTTCATGTTGATAGATTAAAACTTTGTTTGGCGAATGTGGAAAATTTACGTGAACAAATTACTAATGAAAATCCTGTTGAGGATGATAGTTTGAAATTTAATTCGCCAATAATTGTAAATGACGAACTTCCCAATATTCCTGTAATCTTACCATCTGATCCAAACCCTATCCATGATGTACTTTTTACTCAATCAGAAATCAACGAGAGTGCGAGTTCAGAGACGCACTCATCTGCCTCTCTGTCGCCAGCTCCAGCTGTAGAACCAGAGGTACCAGCGACGCCACCACAGGCGTCACCACGTTATCAAACGAGAAGCCACGGTCCAGTGACCGAGTACTCCTGGACTCGTCAAGATCGAGTGTAGCCATCATGTTAGCGCTCTTGTGTTTGTGCGCTTTGATGACGGCCGCCAACACCGAAATCATAGGTTATGATTGTCAAGATGAACACACCGAGCTGTCCAGAGTGTCACTCTTGGGAGTGAAGCCCTGTGTCAACCCCCGTAACACTTCAAGCAGCACCGGCCGCAGAATTCAACTAGTGCAGGAAAAACAGTTCGCGGAAGTTCGCGTGTTTTCGTGCCTAGTGTCGGTACAACAATTAGTGCAACACTGTGGTATGCACTCGCATACAAGTGCGGTTGCGGGTATAAACTATGAAAATGTCGTTGTACGACTTGTGCCTAAACCTCCGGGCATTGCCTGGACAATACAATTGGAGAAGTCACCTGAATCGCCATCGAGCAGTCCAAATGTGAGTCCACTGGGATCGACGTTCTCTACGAAGGCACCGCAAATATCTTAATCTTGTTCGACTTAAGTGTTTGTTTAGTTTAAACATTGATAATGTTTATTATGTGTAATTTTAAGTTTAAATTAGAATAATTTTTATGTTTAGTTTTTAAGATTATTAATTTTTGTTTAGTTTAAGATTTTTGCTTAATTTTTGAATTATTGTTGATAAAAAGTTTATCTATTTGAAGATAAAACTTTTTGTTTATAGGAGGGAGTGATGTAACAATGCGGTATCGCGGTTGATGCATTTCATCATGCACATTCATAATTGTTTTTAGCTGATGAGTTGTAGACTAAATTATTATTGTTGATTTAGAATGAACATATTTGTAGCTTCAATTACTTGGAATTAATTGTTATTTTAATTGATAATTTCCTCAGCTATAAACAATATAGATTGACTTTTGCCTATTCAGCGTCTGCGGTAGATCTTTGATATGCCGACAAGATGATGCAAATTATATTCCTTCTAGAAGGAACTGACACGTAGTCATTGATAAAGATACCTAATGCATCTCCCCGTAAGTTCTCAGCACCCTTCTGGTTGCTCCGAGCTTAGTTAGTTCTCGCCAGCTCGTCGGATGAGCTGGTGCCTGGTCAGTAAGATATTGTTAAAGTTCTCGCCAGCTCTTCGGATGAGCTGGTGTGCCTGTTTAGTAAAGTTCTCGCAAGCTCTTTGGAAGAGCCTGATCAGTAAATTGTTGTGAATCACTTGTAAAGGCTAAAAATGCTTTAGTGGTTAAGTTGTCTCGAACTACTGTTATTAGTTCAAGTGTCTCGAGCTCTTTGGAGGCGGGTCACCTGTTGTGACGCCAGCCCTTCGGATGGTGCCGGGTCAAGTTGTGACGCCAGCTCTTCGGATGGTGCCGGGTTAAGTTGTGACGCCGGCTCTTTGGGTGAGCCGAGACAGAAGTTTGATAATCACTTGGAAAAGCTAGAAATGCTTTAGTGATTGAGTTGACTCCAGCTCTTGAGAAGAACCTGGTCAGTAGATTGATAATCACTTGGAAAAGCTAGAAATGCTTTAGTGTTTAAGTTCAACTCATCGTCTCAAACTATTTTGGTTTATAGTTTGTTTGAACTACTGTTTTTAGTTCAAGAGTAATTAAATTATATTGCTATAATTTAATTACGAGCAAGTGCTCAAATTCTGTATTTGTTTGTCCTGTGTTGTGTAAACTATATATCTCATATTTATAATAAATAGTGTTAAACGTAATAGAAGAGTGGTTGTGATTCTTGAGGAAAGTGTACCTATCCAAACTACCTTAGTGTGGTGTGTGTGTTTGTCATTCGTTGACACTCAGATGACTTCGAGACCCACCAGCCGCTGATGACTCCTGAGCAACCTGCCATCATCTACAGCTATTAAGGTTGGTTGAAGTTAAAGTACATTTTCCCTTGTTGTTAATATCCGATATCCCTTCGTCTGTCATTTCCGAGATTGTTCGTTAAAACGTTAGAACTATTATTGGGAGTGTTCCCTCTAATATTAGTTAGGCTCCGCGCGAATTAAGGCCGTTGTGCCCTGTTTTTCGCGTGTCACTGCCAAAGTGGCTTTTGTACAGCCACATACATTGGCCACTATTACAATTGGCACACTCGAGTAGGATTGGCCACTATTACAATTGGCACAATCGAGTAGGATTGGCCACTGTTACAATATATTACATTAAATAATCTTATAGTAACATGTTGATTGTTTTGGATCATAGTCGAGTGCCTACAGTTATAGGCACTCTAGATCATAGTAATAATCAGCGCCATCTATTAAATGTTTTCTACTTGTTGACAGCGGGATCGACAACGCAAAGCAAACTTACACAAACACGATTTATACGCGTCTATGTCATGGACTTGTCGACGGGTGTGATGTAGGCGTTGCGGTTTTAGACATAAGGCATGTTCCGTTTTGCATGTGTACATATGTATTATCATTTAAAATAGAATATCTTACGTTAATTATTTTTTTGCTGGAAACTCCTCTCTCGCACTGAAAATAGTTAAATAAAAATTGATTTGTATTAGATGTCGGTTTGGCTATAAAATACGTAACATGGAAGAAATAATTACGAATCGCTTTCGTATATTAATAGAAATTGAAATCATCAGCCTGTAAGTTAATTACATTGATATTTCATAATTTATTATTTTGTTTAAGATATCTTCGTGAAAGTATTTAAAAATATATAGGTATCGTTGACTTAATCTTATAAATTTAATCTACATTTTTGATCTACAATAGTATATTACAGTGATACAATTAACTTGTTTGATTCTTTAGTGTTTTATTCTAATAGTTATTTTTGTACCAAGGGCGTTATTTATTTATTTATTTATTTATGTTACACTGTACAACAGGAATTTAATCCCAATTACAGTACAGGGTCCGCACTCACCGAGCCGCAGTGTGGTAGTTTTTTATATAATTTTAAGCTTGAGTAAGATTCGAACTCAGGATCTCCGGATTCGAATTTCGTATCGCTATCCACACCACCGTACTGACGGTGTAGGCGATTTTACTCTAGAATATATGGAATGAATTGTTAAATTATAAAAAAATCAGTCTTTTCATATTTAAATTAGATTTTTTGAAACGCACTCGGTGTAGAAGAAGCTGATAAATTAGTATTCATTCATACACATTTGAATGCGTCGTAATCGATATCTATAAATGTCTTCATTTTATTGTTGAGCATTTCTTACTCGTAATTGTACCAGAGTTTATGATAAATGTAATATATTCTTTATTGCAAAATTTTATTTGTTTAAAAACCCAAACCTCAGCTAAGCATTATTTTTTATATTTTTCTATAAATGTGTATAACCTAATGGTTCCAAATATATATATATATATATATATATATATATATATATATATATATATATATATTATATATTTGTGGGAACCCGACTTCGCATTTAAAGGCTTCGCGCGTGAGGAAGCAGATGACGCGCGGGAGCGTCTAAGAAAAACATTCGAAAAGTTTCTCCCGGGAGACGGGGTAAAAAAAACAGTAACTGAATAAACAATGTCAAACAGAGTATTTTTTTAGAGAACGCAATTAAAAATCAGGTTCAGTTTCTTTGAGTGTATATTAACAGTGAATAAAGGTTCTGTTATTTTGTTCCAACACTTGAGTTTTATTTACGACGCCCAGCCGGGGAAAGAGGATTTTCCCACAAATTGGGGGCTCGTCCGGGATTGTAAACACGTCTGGACCTGCCGAAAGACGGACGACGCACCACGACGCACTTCCTCTTGCAAAACGACGGAGCACCGCGAGGGAAGAAAGACGCATAACGCGGAGCATAATCTCCAACTGCAAGGTCAGTCAAGTCGGAAAATAACCTAGACGCAAACGGTAAAGGCAATACAGACGCTCCACAAGCTAATCTTCGAGTACGACATTGTAGACAGGAAGAATCGTAAGAGATTACGCGAGTTTTCCGGATTTACATTCCAACCTGATTCCGACGACAGCGCTGTGAAGCAAAAATTCATAGTGCAAGAATTTAGCGAAGCCGACCTTATTTCCGTCGCTAACATCTTGTCGCTTGATTATACAGGTCCGAAAAAGGCACTTGCGGAACGCATTTATCAAAACTTATGCGATTTAGATCTGCTGAAAAAGATGTGCAGCATAATAGACGACGACGATGACGATAACGATTCCGACAAGGAGCCGGACCACGACGCCAAGACGAAGGTGAAGTCGGACCGCGACGTCAAGAAAAAGCTGGACCACGACGCCAAGAAGAAAATCGGAGGCAAGTCCCATCGAGAGGACGCTGCGCGGGCTTCGTTCAGGCGCCACCGCTACAAGGACGACTCATTCAGCGAGGACACCTCCGAAGAGGACAGCTCCGAGACCGACGCTTCTGAGGACGACAGTTCGACCGAGGAGAGCGACCACGACCGACTCAGAAGATCCCACCGACGTCGACGAGAGCAGTCTCACAAGTTTGCCCTGACTTTCCGCGATATTGAGGATTCTATCCGCACCTTCAGTGGCAAGGGCGGATACTCGATCGAGAAGTGGATAGATGACTTCGAGGAGACTGCCAAGCTGATGGAATGGGACCCGATGCAGATGTTTATCTACGCGAAGAATTCACTGACGGGTCTGGCAAAGATGTTCATCCGAGGGGAACGAGGAATCACGACGTGGAGGAAACTGAAGAAATCCCTGAAGGAGGAATTCAACGCCGAGACGACCGCAGCCGAGATCCACCGACTCCTGGCAAAGCGCTACAAGAAGAGGGACGAAAGCTGCTAAGAGTATCTTCTGGTCATGCGGGAGATCGCCAGCAGGGCGGACCTCGATGACAAGTCGTTGACGCGATACGTTATTGACGGAATTGACGACCACGCAAGCGCCAAAATCACGCTCTACGGCGCGAAAAACTTCAAAGAGTTTAAGGAGAAGCTGCGTTATTACGAGATAGCTAACGACAAGGGCAGTCACAAGTCGATCAGGCACGAGAGATACTCCAAGTCTGCCAAGATTGAGGGCCACCAGCATCCCAAAGAAGCCAAGCCGGAGGATGCGGCACTGGTGAAGACCTCATCAGTAACCAGGTGCTACAACTGTGGAAGCAGAGATGGGCACAAATCCAGCGAATGCAAATTCAAGGATAAGGGGCCCAAATGCTTCAAATGCAATGGCTTTGGGCACATCGCTTCGAAGTGCACAGCTAAGCCTGCCAAGAACGATACGGTGAACGAGGCCAGAGTAAACGTCGCAGCGAAAACGATGAGCAACTCGAAGATGAAGGAGGTGTCGATCAACGGCTTCAAAGTTATGGCTCTTCTCGACACCGGATGCCATTTGAATCTGGTGCGCGATGACATTTATGTAAACGCGGGAAGGCCAACACAGAACACAGAGACCGCTATCCGATGCCACTGATGGAGGATGTGTTGGATAAGCTTTGTCATGCCCGTGTATTCAGCACCCTTGACTTGAAAAATGGATTCTTCCATGTGCGTGTAGCTGAACCCAGTCGTAAGTACACAGCATTCGTTACCCACAGCGGACACTACCAGTTCCTGAGAGTGCCATTCGGGTTATGTAACTCCCCGGCAGTCTTCCAAAGGCATATCAACTGTGTCTTCCGAGAGCTCGTAGTTGAAGGGGTGGTCTTCATCTATATGGACGACCTAGTCATTCCAGGACGAGACGAGCTGGAAGCCCTCCAGCGACTGGAACGAGTGATGCAAACAGCTCAAGACTACGGCTTAGACATAAAATGGAGCAAGTGCCAGTTCTTGAAGACGAGGATTGAGTTTTTGGGCCACATCGTCGAGGATGGAAAGATTACACCCTCACCCACGAAGATATCCGCGGTCCAGAACTACCCAGAGCCAAAAAACCTCGCCGAAGTACACAGCTTCTTGGGGTTAACCGGCTATTTCAGGAAGTACATCCCGAATTACGCCGCAGTCGCAAAGCCTCTCAGTGACATGCTGAAAGGAAAAGGAGAGTTCCAGTTCGGATCGGGTCAGAGAGCTGCATTCATCCAACTGAAGAGTTTGCTGTCGAGAGAACCAGTTTTGGTCATCTTCAATCCGGAGTGCGAAACCGAGTTGCACACGGATGCCAGCGCCCTGGGCTACGGTGCAGTACTGTTGCAACGTTCAACATCAGACGGCCAGTTTCACCCAGTTTATTACATGAGCAAAAAGACGACTCCGCAAGAAGAAAAGTACTGCAGCTATGAACTCGAAGTCCTGGCTGTAGTCACCGCATTGAAAAAGTTCCGCGTCTATTTGCTTGGTACTAAATTCAAGCTAGTTACAGATTGCTCGGCGCTGCAAAAGACTATGGACAAGAAGGACCTGACCCCCAGAGTGGCGAGATGGGCGATGCTGATGGAGGAGTTCGATTATAGCATCAAGCACCGCAGTGGGTCGAGAATTCCCCACGCTGACGCCCTCAGCCGCCACCCGCAGGTCCTGTACGCTGTCGAAGACGGCGTCGTCGCTCGGATCAAGCGGGCGCAGCAAGCAGACGAAGGCTTGAAGGCGATTCAAGATCACCTGCAGCACGAGCCGTACAAAGATTTCACCATGAAGAATGGGATCCTGTTCAAGTTCAGCGATGGTCGCGAGACACTCGTCGTTCCTCGATCGATGCAGCACGAAGTTGTCCGGAGTGCTCATGAGGAAGGACACTACGCTGCTCTGCGCACGGAGGAAAAGGTAAAACAAGATTTCTACATCCCGGAGATAAAGAAGGTCGTCGAGAGGGTCATTCGTAACTGCGTCAAGTGCATGCTGCTCAACCGGAAGACGGGAAAGCAGGAGGGACTACTTCATCCGCTGTTCAAGGAGAGTTCGCCATTGCACACGTATCACGTCGACCACATCGGGCCCTTAGAATCGTCGCACAAAGGTTATAAACATATTCTGGCCGTGGTAGACAGCTTCACGAAATTCATATGGCTGTACCCGGTGAAGTCGACGACGTCCAGTGAGGTCATCATGAAGCTGGAAGTCCAGAAGGCCACCTTTGGTAACCCGACGCAGATCGTATCTGACAGAGGCACCGCCTTCACATCCCACGAGTTTGAGGAGTACTGTCGAGCGGAGCAGATTGCTCATCTACTTATAACGACGGGACTTCCTCGTGCGAACGGGCAGGTGGAGCGCATGAACTCAACGATTGCCTCTATTCTAGCCAAGCTGTCGTTCGACGACCCCAGTCGCTGGTACAAATACGTTGACGCCGTCCAGAGGGCCATGAACTCAACGTTCAACCGCAGCATCGGGCGCACGCCGTTTGAACTCCTGATGGGCGTCAGAATGCGCAACCCAACGGACCTGAGGATCGCCGAGCTCATCACTAAAGAAACCGTCGCCGAGTTCGACGCCAAGAGGGACGAGATACGGGAAGCGGCCAAGCAGCAGATTTCTAGAGTCCAGGAGAAGAACAAGAGAAGCTTCGACCGACGTCGCCGACCCGCACGCCACTACGCTATGGGAGACATCGTCGCCATCAAGTGGACGCAACTGGGTCCAGGAGTCAAGCTTCGGAAGAAGTACATTGGTCCATACCGCGTCATCAAGATGAAGTCAAACGACACATACGACGTCATCCGCGAGGGAATCCACGAAGGACCAAATCGAACATCCACGTGCGCTGAATTCATGAAGCCATGGGGTGACGGGGATTTCTCATCTGGGGCAGATGAGTCGCAGGATGGCCGAATGTGGGAACCCGACTTCGCATTTAAAGGCTTCGCGCGTGAGGAAGCAGATGACGCGCGGGAGCGTCTAAGAAAAACATTCGAAAAGTTTCTCCCGGGAGACGGGGTAAAAAAAAAACAGTAACTGAATAAACAATGTCAAACAGAGTATTTTTTTAGAGAACGCAATTAAAAATCAGGTTCAGTTTCTTTGAGTGTATATTAACAGTGAATAAAGGTTCTGTTATTTTGTTTCAACACGTGAGTTTTATTTACGACGCCCAGCCGGGGAAAGAGGATTTTCCCACAAATTGGGGGCTCGTCCGGGATTGTAAACACGTCTGGACCTGCCGAAAGACGGACGACGCACCACGACGCACTTCCTCTTGCAAAACGACGGAGCACCGCGAGGGAAGAAAGACGCATAACGCAGAGCATAATCTCCAACTGCAAGGTCAGTCAAGTCGGAAAATAACCTAGACGCAAAAATGACGACGCTAGGTGACATTCCAAAGATTCAGCACAACATTGGGGCAGCGTCGGTAAAGGCAATACAGACGCTCCACAAGCTAATCTTCGAGTACGACATTGTAGACAGGAAGAATCGTAAGAGATTACGCGAGTTTTCCGGATTTACATTCCAACCTGATTCCGACGACAGCGCTGTGAAGCAAAAATTCATAGTGCAAGAATTTAGCGAAGCCGACCTTATTTCCGTCGCTAACATCTTGTCGCTTGATTATACAGGTCCGAAAAAGGCACTTGCGGAACGCATTTATCAAAACTTATGCGATTTAGATCTGCTGAAAAAGATGTGCAGCATAATAGACGACGACGATGACGATAACGATTCCGACAAGGAGCCGGACCACGACGCCAAGACGAAGGTGAAGTCGGTTCTGTTATTTTGTTCCAACACGTGAGTTTTATTTACGACGCCCAGCCGGGAAAAGAGGATTTTCCCACAAATATATATATATATATATATATATATATATATATATAAATGTAAGACATGCATTTTAATAATGCAATCCACTGATTTGGAAGCGCTGGTGGTCATATATCTGTCAACGAAAAATATGACGATGCAGCCTGAGGCGGCTGCCAGCGCTGAGACGCTCAGTCTATGTTTCACGGGTGTGACGAACAATTCGGGGTGGAAGTGAATACGTGAAGTGAAGGACTAATACATTCATTGTTACCTGGACACTGTATTGGAGTAGCAGTAATTAAAGGTGAGTTATCTCACTGTCTTTCTAGGTCTAGATTCAACGTATGCGGAGAACTGCAGTGATTTAACATATGTCTGTTGTTTATTAAATGCCACATTAATTGATGATATATTGATTGGAGATTTGTACTGACTTGATACGTGTCTGTTATTTATCGAATGACATGTAATTTGATGATATAATGAGTGCATTATGTTTATGTTTTGGTGTGGTATTTGTTTGGGGATATATGTGACTGATCAGATGTTATATTCTATCTTATTGAGAACTGCAATGATCTATGATCAGATGTTATATTCTATCTTATTGAGAATTGCAATGATTTATGATCAGATGTTATATTCTATTTTATTGAGAACTGCAATGATTTAACATATATCTATTGTTTATTAAATGCCACATTAATTGATGATATATTGATTGGAGATATGTACTGACTTGATACGTGTCTGATGTTTATTGAATGACACGTAAATTGATGATATAATGAGTACATTATGTTTATGTTTTGGTGTGGTATTTGTTTGGGGATATATGTGTTTGATCAAATGTTACATTATATATTATTATGTGCTATTCTGTGTATTCACACTTTGCCTTCCTTAAGAACTCAGTACTGAAGTCCCTCCGCCAGGTTGCGGCATTTAAGAGCATACTACAATTGCTAATCAGGTGGTGGTGACATACAGGGCCGTATTGAGGGCTCTCCGCGCTGGGTCTGCGAACCCAGCTGCGCATCCGTCAATGGCTACATAATGACCACAGAGTGAAATTTACCTGTGTCTGTAATTGGAGTCCCTCCTCTTTTGTGTTTAGCGGTCTTCAGCGCATACGACAGTACTGATCCTTGATCAGGTTGGGAAGGACCTGCTACTATCGGGTCTAAATACCCGCCACGATCGGGTCTAAATACCCGCACCGATGAGGTCTGGGACCTCGTGTGGATTGGATCCACACGGATGTCTGGGACATCCACGGCCGCATCAATCGGGTCTAAATACCTGCAACGATCGGGTCTAAATACCCGCACCGATGAGGTCTGGGACCTCGTGTGGATTGGATCCACACGGATGTCTGGGACATCCTAATTCGTACCTGTAACCTTAATCCTTTAGCACTACCTAAAATGTAAATCTCAGTGACCGCTGATTGAGACTGGAATGACATGTTATATTTTGTCATGCAGGTGTGACCGGTACGAGGTGGTCCAGTTGCGGAACCATTCAACGGGGCCGTGTGACCGATGACGTCATGAACACCACCCGTTTGCTCATATATATTATCCTGAACTCTGTATGTAAAATGTATATTATATTCCCGTTAATACATGCAATGAGTTAACAAGGTTTGAAATCAATTTTATATTACATTTTCCTTGTTACTAAGTCTTTTAGTATGCCTTTTATCTCAGAAGTGGGATCTGAATCTATCTTCAGATCTAGAATAAACATTTTACATACAGTTCATATGTTTGTGTTTATATTAACATTCTTTTCAGTCAAACTGCACTAGGAGCACGTGCAAGTGCCGTGCTCTTCTCGATGGACGACTAATGGCTGTCATTAATTTTTTCTATTCAGACCTTTTTTGTGTATTTGTTTATGTTTAGGTTAGCCCTGCGTGTATGAAACCATAATATTATAAATATGCCTTAATCTGAAACAATAATATAATAGATTTATGCAGTACATGTAACACTATGACAGAGTCTACATTAAAATAATTAAATTTAGTATGTGATGAAACTAAATTAAAAATTATTAAAGGATACGGATTCGATAAAGTAACAACATTAGGTGAAACCGAAGCAGAACTAAAAATTGACGAAGTTACGGCCACTGTTACATTTTATGTCGTACCAGATAGCGTACAAGATATTTCCGTAATTGTTGGACAACCGTTTATTGAACGACACGGTGTTATATTAATTAAAGACGATAAATCGTTGCGGCTCATGCATCATGATAATATTAACACTGATAATATAATTCAAAATAAAATTACTTTATGGCCACGGGAAAGCACTGTCATACCGGCTAATTACGAGTACGTAGAACATATCGCAGTCTATTCTAAAAATGACAATTACATCGGAGACATATATATCGAAAACAGTATTAGATTAATTCAAGGATATGAGTATTGCGTTTCAAGATGTGTAACAACGATAAAGCCCGATATAGACGGAATGATCGCTGTCGCTAATCTCTCTAATAATGATCTGGTTATAAAAACAAATAATCCAATTGCTCGCGGACTTCACTGCGCTGCGGAACCCGAAAGTAATTTTCAACTTATGAAGATCAATATTAAAGATCTAAAACCATTCCAAAATCACGAAGTAAATTCCGGAACTCTCACTAAGACAATCAGCTTTGTTAAAATTATTAAATCAATACCGAGATTGTTTTGCACAAAATTTAGAAGAAATAGGGGGTACAAAAACTACCGAAGTAGAAATTAATTTAGACGATAATAAACCGATAACATATCGTCCTTATCGTATGTCATATCACGAACGTGAAAAAGTTAAAGAAATGATTCAAGATTTGTTGGATAATAAAATAATACAAGAATCAAATTCGCCTTATTCCTCGCCTGTTTTACTAGTTAAAAAGAAATCCGGTGAAATGCGACTATGTATCGATTACCGAAAATTGAATAATATTACAATTAAAGATAGATATCCTTTGCCTATAATCGATGATCAGCTCGATCAACTGCGGGATTGTAAATATTTTACGACACTTGATTTAACATCTGGATACTATCAAATCCCCGTAACTGAAGAATCTAAATCAAAAACTTACTTTGTGACACCGGATAAACAGTACGAATTCAATAGATTACCATTCGGATTAACAAATGCGCCCAGTATTTTTCAAAGAATGATGGATAAAGTTTTAGGACCGCTTAAAAATAAAATTGCAATGGCTTACATAGATGACATTTTAATTCCAACAACGAGCATTGAAGAAGGTATGCAAAATTTAGAAATAATTCTACAAGTATTACGTAAAGAAGGGTTAACGTTAAAACTATGTAAATGTACATTTTTTGCTACAAAAATAAATTACTTAGGATTTGAAATTAGTCAAGACGGTGTGCGACCCGGAGAGGTTAAAGTTCGAGACTTTCCTACTCCTGAAAATGTTCATCAAGTGCGTCAATTTATCGGATTAACTAATTATTTTCGGCAATTTGTAAATAAATATGCTGAAACTGCACAACCTCTTACAAAATTGTTGAAGAAATCTGAAAAATGGAATTGAACAAAATCACAACAAACAACTTTTGAGAAATTAAAAGAAAATGTTATTAATCGACCCATTTTAGCCATTGATAACCCATTTGGTGAGACAGAAGTATGTACAGACGCAAGTAAATTAGGTATTGCTGGAATCTTGCTTCAAAAACAAGATAATAATCGTTTACAACCCGTTGCTTATTATAGTCGTCAAACAAATAAATACGAAATTAATTTTCATTCCTACGAATTAGAAACATTAGCCGTTGTTGATAGTTTTAAACAAAATTTCGCGTTATTTAATTGGCATAAATTTTAAAGTAGTGACTCGTAATGCTTTAAAAACTGCATGTTCAAAGCGAGATTTGATGCCTAGAATTGCTCGATGGTGGCTAGATCTACAGGTATATACGTTTACCGTTGAATATAGGCCAGGTGCACGCATGAGTCACGTGGATGCTTTGAGTCGCAATGCGGAAACAACAGAACAGGAACCGGAAGAATTTCAATTATTTAAAATCGAAATAGCCGACTGGATACTATTGGCACAAATAACTGATGAAAATATTAGTGAAATTCATAATATATTAATAAAACCACCAACAACTGATTATGAAAAAAGTATTTATGAGAATTACCCGCTACGTAGCGGCCGAGTTTTCAGAATTACACCGAGGGGTACACAGTGGGTAGTACCGAAAGGAATGCGGTCACAAATTGTACGAACAGCACACGATGAAATGGGACATTTTTCCGTAGAGAAAACACTTAAAAAGCTTTGTGAAACGTATTGGTTCCCGAAAATGAAAACTTACGCCGAGAAATAAATTTCATGTTGTATGCAATGTATTTATATATATTTATAACAAAAAACAAGCTGGAAAGCAAGAAGGATTTCTGAATCCTATTGAGAAGATTCCTACCCCATTTCATACTGTACATATAGATCATTTAGGTCCATTTGAAAAATCGCTACGCGGATATACACACTTAATAATAATTGTTCAAGCATTTACCAAATTTATGTTTGCAAAACCAGTAAAATCAACTAAAACAAAACCAGTCATCAGTTATTTGGACGAGATCATAGAAATATACGGAATACCTACGAGAATAATTAACGACAGAGGGACAGCAGTCCGAAACAAGATCAGAAGAAAATAATTTAAAAAAAAAATGATAATAATAATAAAATAATAATAATGATAAATATAGGTAATAATATTAATTAAGGTACTAATAATAAATAAACAAAAAAAAAATAAATTAATCATCCTCGAGGACGAGGAAAGGTTAGAATTGGCCGAATGTAAGACATGCATTTTAATAATGCAATCCACTGATTTGGAAGCGCTGGTGGTCATATATCTGTCAACGAAAAATATGACGATGCAGCCTGAGGCGGCTGCCAGCGCTGAGACGCTCAGTCTATGTTTCACGGGTGTGACGAACAATTCGGGGTGGAAGTGAATACGTGAAGTGAAGGACTAATACATTCATTGTTACCTGGACACTGTATTGGAGTAGCAGTAATTAAAGGTGAGTTATCTCACTGTCTTTCTAGGTCTAGATTCAACGTATGCGGAGAACTGCAGTGATTTAACATATGTCTGTTGTTTATTAAATGCCACATTAATTGATGATATATTGATTGGAGATTTGTACTGACTTGATACGTGTCTGTTATTTATCGAATGACATGTAATTTGATGATATAATGAGTGCATTATGTTTATGTTTTGGTGTGGTATTTGTTTGGGGATATATGTGACTGATCAGATGTTATATTCTATCTTATTGAGAACTGCAATGATCTATGATCAGATGTTATATTCTATCTTATTGAGAATTGCAATGATTTATGATCAGATGTTATATTCTATTTTATTGAGAACTGCAATGATTTAACATATATCTATTGTTTATTAAATGCCACATTAATTGATGATATATTGATTGGAGATATGTACTGACTTGATACGTGTCTGATGTTTATTGAATGACACGTAAATTGATGATATAATGAGTACATTATGTTTATGTTTTGGTGTGGTATTTGTTTGGGGATATATGTGTTTGATCAAATGTTACATTATATATTATTATGTGCTATTCTGTGTATTCACACTTTGCCTTCCTTAAGAACTCAGTACTGAAGTCCCTCCGCCAGGTTGCGGCATTTAAGAGCATACTACAATTGCTAATCAGGTGGTGGTGACATACAGGGCCGTATTGAGGGCTCTCCGCGCTGGGTCTGCGAACCCAGCTGCGCATCCGTCAATGGCTACATAATGACCACAGAGTGAAATTTACCTGTGTCTGTAATTGGAGTCCCTCCTCTTTTGTGTTTAGCGGTCTTCAGCGCATACGACAGTACTGATCCTTGATCAGGTTGGGAAGGACCTGCTACTATCGGGTCTAAATACCCGCCACGATCGGGTCTAAATACCCGCACCGATGAGGTCTGGGACCTCGTGTGGATTGGATCCACACGGATGTCTGGGACATCCACGGCCGCATCAATCGGGTCTAAATACCTGCAACGATCGGGTCTAAATACCCGCACCGATGAGGTCTGGGACCTCGTGTGGATTGGATCCACACGGATGTCTGGGACATCCTAATTCGTACCTGTAACCTTAATCCTTTAGCACTACCTAAAATGTAAATCTCAGTGACCGCTGATTGAGACTGGAATGACATGTTATATTTTGTCATGCAGGTGTGACCGGTACGAGGTGGTCCAGTTGCGGAACCATTCAACGGGGCCGTGTGACCGATGACGTCATGAACACCACCCGTTTGCTCATATATATTATCCTGAACTCTGTATGTAAAATGTATATTATATTCCCGTTAATACATGCAATGAGTTAACAAGGTTTGAAATCAATTTTATATTACATTTTCCTTGTTACTAAGTCTTTTAGTATGCCTTTTATCTCAGAAGTGGGATCTGAATCTATCTTCAGATCTAGAATAAACATTTTACATACAGTTCATATGTTTGTGTTTATATTAACATTCTTTTCAGTCAAACTGCACTAGGAGCACGTGCAAGTGCCGTGCTCTTCTCAATGGACGACTAATGGCTGTCATTAATTTTTTCTATTCAGACCTTTTTTGTGTATTTGTTTATGTTTAGGTTAGCCCTGCGTGTATGAAACCATAATATTATAAATATGCCTTAATCTGAAACAATAATATAATAGATTTATGCAGTACATGTAACACTATGACAGAGTCTACATTAAAATAATTAAATTTAGTATGTGATGAAACTAAATTAAAAATTATTAAAGGATACGGATTCGATAAAGTAACAACATTAGGTGAAACCGAAGCAGAACTAAAAATTGACGAAGTTACGGCCACTGTTACATTTTATGTCGTACCAGATAGCGTACAAGATATTTCCGTAATTGTTGGACAACCGTTTATTGAACGACACGGTGTTATATTAATTAAAGACGATAAATCGTTGCGGCTCATGCATCATGATAATATTAACACTGATAATATAATTCAAAATAAAATTACTTTATGGCCACGGGAAAGCACTGTCATACCGGCTAATTACGAGTACGTAGAACATATCGCAGTCTATTCTAAAAATGACAATTACATCGGAGACATATATATCGAAAACAGTATTAGATTAATTCAAGGATATGCGTATTGCGTTTCAAGATGTGTAACAACGATAAAGCCCGATATAGACGGAATGATCGCTGTCGCTAATCTCTCTAATAATGATCTGGTTATAAAAACAAATAATCCAATTGCTCGCGGACTTCACTGCGCTGCGGAACCCGAAAGTAATTTTCAACTTATGAAGATCAATATTAAAGATCTAAAACCATTCCAAAATCACGAAGTAAATTCCGGAACTCTCACTAAGACAATCAGCTTTGTTAAAATTATTAAATCAATACCGAGATTGTTTTGCACAAAATTTAGAAGAAATAGGGGGTACAAAAACTACCGAAGTAGAAATTAATTTAGACGATAATAAACCGATAACATATCGTCCTTATCGTATGTCATATCACGAACGTGAAAAAGTTAAAGAAATGATTCAAGATTTGTTGGATAATAAAATAATACAAGAATCAAATTCGCCTTATTCCTCGCCTGTTTTACTAGTTAAAAAGAAATCCGGTGAAATGCGACTATGTATCGATTACCGAAAATTGAATAATATTACAATTAAAGATAGATATCCTTTGCCTATAATCGATGATCAGCTCGATCAACTGCGGGATTGTAAATATTTTACGACACTTGATTTAACATCTGGATACTATCAAATCCCCGTAACTGAAGAATCTAAATCAAAAACTTACTTTGTGACACCGGATAAACAGTACGAATTCAATAGATTACCATTCGGATTAACAAATGCGCCCAGTATTTTTCAAAGAATGATGGATAAAGTTTTAGGACCGCTTAAAAATAAAATTGCAATGGCTTACATAGATGACATTTTAATTCCAACAACGAGCATTGAAGAAGGTATGCAAAATTTAGAAATAATTCTACAAGTATTACGTAAAGAAGGGTTAACGTTAAAACTATGTAAATGTACATTTTTTGCTACAAAAATAAATTACTTAGGATTTGAAATTAGTCAAGACGGTGTGCGACCCGGAGAGGTTAAAGTTCGAGACTTTCCTACTCCTGAAAATGTTCATCAAGTGCGTCAATTTATCGGATTAACTAATTATTTTCGGCAATTTGTAAATAAATATGCTGAAACTGCACAACCTCTTACAAAATTGTTGAAGAAATCTGAAAAATGGAATTGAACAAAATCACAACAAACAACTTTTGAGAAATTAAAAGAAAATGTTATTAATCGACCCATTTTAGCCATTGATAACCCATTTGGTGAGACAGAAGTATGTACAGACGCAAGTAAATTAGGTATTGCTGGAATCTTGCTTCAAAAACAAGATAATAATCGTTTACAACCCGTTGCTTATTATAGTCGTCAAACAAATAAATACGAAATTAATTTTCATTCCTACGAATTAGAAACATTAGCCGTTGTTGATAGTTTTAAACAAAATTTCGCGTTATTTAATTGGCATAAATTTTAAAGTAGTGACTCGTAATGCTTTAAAAACTGCATGTTCAAAGCGAGATTTGATGCCTAGAATTGCTCGATGGTGGCTAGATCTACAGGTATATACGTTTACCGTTGAATATAGGCCAGGTGCACGCATGAGTCACGTGGATGCTTTGAGTCGCAATGCGGAAACAACAGAACAGGAACCGGAAGAATTTCAATTATTTAAAATCGAAATAGCCGACTGGATACTATTGGCACAAATAACTGATGAAAATATTAGTGAAATTCATAATATATTAATAAAACCACCAACAACTGATTATGAAAAAAGTATTTATGAGAATTACCCGCTACGTAGCGGCCGAGTTTTCAGAATTACACCGAGGGGTACACAGTGGGTAGTACCGAAAGGAATGCGGTCACAAATTGTACGAACAGCACACGATGAAATGGGACATTTTTCCGTAGAGAAAACACTTAAAAAGCTTTGTGAAACGTATTGGTTCCCGAAAATGAAAACTTACGCCGAGAAATAAATTTCATGTTGTATGCAATGTATTTATATATATTTATAACAAAAAACAAGCTGGAAAGCAAGAAGGATTTCTGAATCCTATTGAGAAGATTCCTACCCCATTTCATACTGTACATATAGATCATTTAGGTCCATTTGAAAAATCGCTACGCGGATATACACACTTAATAATAATTGTTCAAGCATTTACCAAATTTATGTTTGCAAAACCAGTAAAATCAACTAAAACAAAACCAGTCATCAGTTATTTGGACGAGATCATAGAAATATACGGAATACCTACGAGAATAATTAACGACAGAGGGACAGCAGTCCGAAACAAGATCAGAAGAAAATAATTAAAAAAAAAAATGATAATAATAATAAAATAATAATAATGATAAATATAGGTAATAATATTAATTAAGATACTAATAATAAATAAACAAAAAAAAAATAAATTAATCATCCTCGAGGACGAGGAAAGGTCAGAATTGGCCGAATGTAAGACATGCATTTTAATAATGCAATCCACTGATTTGGAAGCGCTGGTGGTCATATATCTGTCAACGAAAAATATGACGATGCAGCCTGAGGCGGCTGCCAGCGCTGAGACGCTCAGTCTATGTTTCACGGGTGTGACGAACAATTCGGGGTGGAAGTGAATACGTGAAGTGAAGGACTAATACATTCATTGTTACCTGGACACTGTATTGGAGTAGCAGTAATTAAAGGTGAGTTATCTCACTGTCTTTCTAGGTCTAGATTCAACGTATGCGGAGAACTGCAGTGATTTAACATATGTCTGTTGTTTATTAAATGCCACATTAATTGATGATATATTGATTGGAGATTTGTACTGACTTGATACGTGTCTGTTATTTATCGAATGACATGTAATTTGATGATATAATGAGTGCATTATGTTTATGTTTTGGTGTGGTATTTGTTTGGGGATATATGTGACTGATCAGATGTTATATTCTATCTTATTGAGAACTGCAATGATCTATGATCAGATGTTATATTCTATCTTATTGAGAATTGCAATGATTTATGATCAGATGTTATATTCTATTTTATTGAGAACTGCAATGATTTAACATATATCTATTGTTTATTAAATGCCACATTAATTGATGATATATTGATTGGAGATATGTACTGACTTGATACGTGTCTGATGTTTATTGAATGACACGTAAATTGATGATATAATGAGTACATTATGTTTATGTTTTGGTGTGGTATTTGTTTGGGGATATATGTGTTTGATCAAATGTTACATTATATATTATTATGTGCTATTCTGTGTATTCACACTTTGCCTTCCTTAAGAACTCAGTACTGAAGTCCCTCCGCCAGGTTGCGGCATTTAAGAGCATACTACAATTGCTAATCAGGTGGTGGTGACATACAGGGCCGTATTGAGGGCTCTCCGCGCTGGGTCTGCGAACCCAGCTGCGCATCCGTCAATGGCTACATAATGACCACAGAGTGAAATTTACCTGTGTCTGTAATTGGAGTCCCTCCTCTTTTGTGTTTAGCGGTCTTCAGCGCATACGACAGTACTGATCCTTGATCAGGTTGGGAAGGACCTGCTACTATCGGGTCTAAATACCCGCCACGATCGGGTCTAAATACCCGCACCGATGAGGTCTGGGACCTCGTGTGGATTGGATCCACACGGATGTCTGGGACATCCACGGCCGCATCAATCGGGTCTAAATACCTGCAACGATCGGGTCTAAATACCCGCACCGATGAGGTCTGGGACCTCGTGTGGATTGGATCCACACGGATGTCTGGGACATCCTAATTCGTACCTGTAACCTTAATCCTTTAGCACTACCTAAAATGTAAATCTCAGTGACCGCTGATTGAGACTGGAATGACATGTTATATTTTGTCATGCAGGTGTGACCGGTACGAGGTGGTCCAGTTGCGGAACCATTCAACGGGGCCGTGTGACCGATGACGTCATGAACACCACCCGTTTGCTCATATATATTATCCTGAACTCTGTATGTAAAATGTATATTATATTCCCGTTAATACATGCAATGAGTTAACAAGGTTTGAAATCAATTTTATATTACATTTTCCTTGTTACTAAGTCTTTTAGTATGCCTTTTATCTCAGAAGTGGGATCTGAATCTATCTTCAGATCTAGAATAAACATTTTACATACAGTTCATATGTTTGTGTTTATATTAACATTCTTTTCAGTCAAACTGCACTAGGAGCACGTGCAAGTGCCGTGCTCTTCTCGATGGACGACTAATGGCTGTCATTAATTTTTTCTATTCAGACCTTTTTTGTGTATTTGTTTATGTTTAGGTTAGCCCTGCGTGTATGAAACCATAATATTATAAATATGCCTTAATCTGAAACAATAATATAATAGATTTATGCAGTACATGTAACACTATGACAGAGTCTACATTAAAATAATTAAATTTAGTATGTGATGAAACTAAATTAAAAATTATTAAAGGATACGGATTCGATAAAGTAACAACATTAGGTGAAACCGAAGCAGAACTAAAAATTGACGAAGTTACGGCCACTGTTACATTTTATGTCGTACCAGATAGCGTACAAGATATTTCCGTAATTGTTGGACAACCGTTTATTGAACGACACGGTGTTATATTAATTAAAGACGATAAATCGTTGCGGCTCATGCATCATGATAATATTAACACTGATAATATAATTCAAAATAAAATTACTTTATGGCCACGGGAAAGCACTGTCATACCGGCTAATTACGAGTACGTAGAACATATCGCAGTCTATTCTAAAAATGACAATTACATCGGAGACATATATATCGAAAACAGTATTAGATTAATTCAAGGATATGAGTATTGCGTTTCAAGATGTGTAACAACGATAAAGCCCGATATAGACGGAATGATCGCTGTCGCTAATCTCTCTAATAATGATCTGGTTATAAAAACAAATAATCCAATTGCTCGCGGACTTCACTGCGCTGCGGAACCCGAAAGTAATTTTCAACTTATGAAGATCAATATTAAAGATCTAAAACCATTCCAAAATCACGAAGTAAATTCCGGAACTCTCACTAAGACAATCAGCTTTGTTAAAATTATTAAATCAATACCGAGATTGTTTTGCACAAAATTTAGAAGAAATAGGGGGTACAAAAACTACCGAAGTAGAAATTAATTTAGACGATAATAAACCGATAACATATCGTCCTTATCGTATGTCATATCACGAACGTGAAAAAGTTAAAGAAATGATTCAAGATTTGTTGGATAATAAAATAATACAAGAATCAAATTCGCCTTATTCCTCGCCTGTTTTACTAGTTAAAAAGAAATCCGGTGAAATGCGACTATGTATCGATTACCGAAAATTGAATAATATTACAATTAAAGATAGATATCCTTTGCCTATAATCGATGATCAGCTCGATCAACTGCGGGATTGTAAATATTTTACGACACTTGATTTAACATCTGGATACTATCAAATCCCCGTAACTGAAGAATCTAAATCAAAAACTTACTTTGTGACACCGGATAAACAGTACGAATTCAATAGATTACCATTCGGATTAACAAATGCGCCCAGTATTTTTCAAAGAATGATGGATAAAGTTTTAGGACCGCTTAAAAATAAAATTGCAATGGCTTACATAGATGACATTTTAATTCCAACAACGAGCATTGAAGAAGGTATGCAAAATTTAGAAATAATTCTACAAGTATTACGTAAAGAAGGGTTAACGTTAAAACTATGTAAATGTACATTTTTTGCTACAAAAATAAATTACTTAGGATTTGAAATTAGTCAAGACGGTGTGCGACCCGGAGAGGTTAAAGTTCGAGACTTTCCTACTCCTGAAAATGTTCATCAAGTGCGTCAATTTATCGGATTAACTAATTATTTTCGGCAATTTGTAAATAAATATGCTGAAACTGCACAACCTCTTACAAAATTGTTGAAGAAATCTGAAAAATGGAATTGAACAAAATCACAACAAACAACTTTTGAGAAATTAAAAGAAAATGTTATTAATCGACCCATTTTAGCCATTGATAACCCATTTGGTGAGACAGAAGTATGTACAGACGCAAGTAAATTAGGTATTGCTGGAATCTTGCTTCAAAAACAAGATAATAATCGTTTACAACCCGTTGCTTATTATAGTCGTCAAACAAATAAATACGAAATTAATTTTCATTCCTACGAATTAGAAACATTAGCCGTTGTTGATAGTTTTAAACAAAATTTCGCGTTATTTAATTGGCATAAATTTTAAAGTAGTGACTCGTAATGCTTTAAAAACTGCATGTTCAAAGCGAGATTTGATGCCTAGAATTGCTCGATGGTGGCTAGATCTACAGGTATATACGTTTACCGTTGAATATAGGCCAGGTGCACGCATGAGTCACGTGGATGCTTTGAGTCGCAATGCGGAAACAACAGAACAGGAACCGGAAGAATTTCAATTATTTAAAATCGAAATAGCCGACTGGATACTATTGGCACAAATAACTGATGAAAATATTAGTGAAATTCATAATATATTAATAAAACCACCAACAACTGATTATGAAAAAAGTATTTATGAGAATTACGCGCTACGTAGCGGCCGAGTTTTCAGAATTACACCGAGGGGTACACAGTGGGTAGTACCGAAAGGAATGCGGTCACAAATTGTACGAACAGCACACGATGAAATGGGACATTTTTCCGTAGAGAAAACACTTAAAAAGCTTTGTGAAACGTATTGGTTCCCGAAAATGAAAACTTACGCCGAGAAATAAATTTCATGTTGTATGCAATGTATTTATATATATTTATAACAAAAAACAAGCTGGAAAGCAAGAAGGATTTCTGAATCCTATTGAGAAGATTCCTACCTCATTTCATACTGTACATATAGACCATTTAGGTCCATTTGAAAAATCGCTACGCGGATATACACACTTAATAATAATTGTTCAAGCATTTACCAAATTTATGTTTGCAAAACCAGTAAAATCAACTAAAACAAAACCAGTCATCAGTTATTTGGACGAGATCATAGAAATATACGGAATACCTACGAGAATAATTAACGACAGAGGGACAGCAGTCCGAAACAAGATCAGAAGAAAATAATTTAAAAAAAAAATGATAATAATAATAAAATAATAATAATGATAAATATAGGTAATAATATTAATTAAGGTACTAATAATAAATAAACAAAAAAAAAATAAATTAATCATCCTCGAGGACGAGGAAAGGTTAGAATTGGCCGAATGTAAGACATGCATTTTAATAATGCAATCCACTGATTTGGAAGCGCTGGTGGTCATATATCTGTCAACGAAAAATATGACGATGCAGCCTGAGGCGGCTGCCAGCGCTGAGACGCTCAGTCTATGTTTCACGGGTGTGACGAACAATTCGGGGTGGAAGTGAATACGTGAAGTGAAGGACTAATACATTCATTGTTACCTGGACACTGTATTGGAGTAGCAGTAATTAAAGGTGAGTTATCTCACTGTCTTTCTAGGTCTAGATTCAACGTATGCGGAGAACTGCAGTGATTTAACATATGTCTGTTGTTTATTAAATGCCACATTAATTGATGATATATTGATTGGAGATTTGTACTGACTTGATACGTGTCTGTTATTTATCGAATGACATGTAATTTGATGATATAATGAGTGCATTATGTTTATGTTTTGGTGTGGTATTTGTTTGGGGATATATGTGACTGATCAGATGTTATATTCTATCTTATTGAGAACTGCAATGATCTATGATCAGATGTTATATTCTATCTTATTGAGAATTGCAATGATTTATGATCAGATGTTATATTCTATTTTATTGAGAACTGCAATGATTTAACATATATCTATTGTTTATTAAATGCCACATTAATTGATGATATATTGATTGGAGATATGTACTGACTTGATACGTGTCTGATGTTTATTGAATGACACGTAAATTGATGATATAATGAGTACATTATGTTTATGTTTTGGTGTGGTATTTGTTTGGGGATATATGTGTTTGATCAAATGTTACATTATATATTATTATGTGCTATTCTGTGTATTCACACTTTGCCTTCCTTAAGAACTCAGTACTGAAGTCCCTCCGCCAGGTTGCGGCATTTAAGAGCATACTACAATTGCTAATCAGGTGGTGGTGACATACAGGGCCGTATTGAGGGCTCTCCGCGCTGGGTCTGCGAACCCAGCTGCGCATCCGTCAATGGCTACATAATGACCACAGAGTGAAATTTACCTGTGTCTGTAATTGGAGTCCCTCCTCTTTTGTGTTTAGCGGTCTTCAGCGCATACGACAGTACTGATCCTTGATCAGGTTGGGAAGGACCTGCTACTATCGGGTCTAAATACCCGCCACGATCGGGTCTAAATACCCGCACCGATGAGGTCTGGGACCTCGTGTGGATTGGATCCACACGGATGTCTGGGACATCCACGGCCGCATCAATCGGGTCTAAATACCTGCAACGATCGGGTCTAAATACCCGCACCGATGAGGTCTGGGACCTCGTGTGGATTGGATCCACACGGATGTCTGGGACATCCACGGCCGCATCAATCGGGTCTAAATACCTGCAACGATCGGGTCTAAATACCCGCACCGATGAGGTCTGGGACCTCGTGTGGATTGGATCCACACGGATGTCTGGGACATCCTAATTCGTACCTGTAACCTTAATCCTATAGCACTACCTAAAATGTAAATCTCAGTGACCGCTGATTGAGACTGGAATGACATGTTATATTTTGTCATGCAGGTGTGACCGGTACGAGGTGGTCCAGTTGCGGAACCATTCAACGGGGCCGTGTGACCGATGACGTCATGAACACCACCCGTTTGCTCATATATATTATCCTGAACTCTGTATGTAAAATGTATATTATATTCCCGTTAATACATACAATGAGTTAACAAGGTTTGAAATCAATTTTATATTACATTTTCCTTGTTACTAAGTCTTTTAGTATGCCTTTTATATATATATATATATATATATATATATATATATATATATATATATATATATATATATACTTGTCCTGGCGGAGATTTCAGGACCGGACGTTTCAGGTCCAGGCTTATTATTGCAAATAATTAAATAACATTTTCAAATATCACTCGTATATCTTTATATGACAATGTAATGATAATGAAAGTTCCGCTGATGTATTTAATCACTATTATTTTAAAAATCGGGAAGTTTCAGACCCGTGGAGGTGTTGATGTAGCGAAGAACTTGGTTGATAAGTTAGTTTTCTATCAGTGAGGTGTCACTTATATGGGAAATTATATTACCGACTTGATTCAAGGTCATGAGCACTCATTTAATTCGCCGTTCAGGTCATAGATGGTAAGGCAGTAGTATTTTGCAACTTACGGCGGTAATTGTCAGTAAATGTTCGGTAATGTCTAGAGCTTTGAATAAAAATTCTTTTTATTCAAAGGTCTAAAGAGTGACAGCAGTTTTAAAGATAAAATGGCCATGCCATAAATTTATCGATTATTGTGTTCGTTTCGGTTGATTTTTGCACAGCAGAAAACGCTGATGTATATTACTTAGCTTTGTGCCGGATGTACGTTGTTTTAAAAGTGTTTTTCTGTGATATTTATTCTTTTTCTTTGATTTCTATTATACAAAACTAAGAATTTTGAACAGTCATATCTACATTTATATATTACATTAAACTAGGAGAATGAATGTAAACAGTTGTTATTTGTAAAAGAAATGTGAAGTTTTATTTACCTACATATGTGCAAATGCAATAAAAGGCGGGAACGAACTAGTTTTTAGAACACAAAATAACAATAAAATTTAACTTAATAAGCTCTAGATTGTGTGCAGTTTTGTAGCCAAAAAGTTAATGTTTTATAATCATAAAGCCGTTTTCATAATAATGTAATATATTCGGTGGAATTAATTTTCAAAAATTTAAAATTGACAACTCTGCAGCTCTTCGGTAAGAACCCCGACATTCTCACAAGACAAAGAGAATATCCACCTTTTCATTCGGTGAATACTCGGCCATTCCGGATTGTCAGATAATGCAATTATCCCTTCACGACTCGCCGCATTTCGTGTACGAACTGTCCGGAAAACTAAATGATTGTTTGAATAAAACCTTCATATTTTTTTACGTAGAATCCGAATATGTAATAAAAAGTAGGGGTTCCCATTTAAGATATCAAAGTTACCCCCTTCCCTCACCCCCTGGGGGTGGGGGAGGAGTAATGACCAGTGGATCAGATGGCCCCTTTCAAACCATCAAACTTTTATTCGAAACATTTTTTTGTAAGACACATATTTGTCGAGATATTCCACTGGATCTCTTAAAATGGGTCACCCTGTATACATTATTTTCTTTTGATTTTATCACTTTAATTCGTCATCTGTGGCCCCCACTCTACAAATATTATGAGAAGAAAATGATAAGATCGTGATGTTTATGGAGCAACCTTTATCATATAGAATATTTATTAACATTAAAATAACTAAACATAACAAAGACTTAACAAAAATCATAATGCTAAAATGAAGTGGTTACAGTTTATGTTATAAATAAATTGTGAAGAAGAGCTCAAGTGTCATTATTTATTAGTGAATACTTCACGCAACTTGATATCAAAATAACATGGCTTCTTGATCAAGTGAGTTTAACAAATACTTGAGATTGAAAACCAAAACTAAGTGCATATAAAAACAAAAAACATGTATATTTTCTAAAAGTGTAAACTAAACAAAGTTTTTCCTAAATTTATTAACATTAAAATAACTAAACATAACAAAAACTTAACAAAAATCATAAAATAGTGCTAAAATGAAGTGGTTACAGTTTGTTATAAATAAATTGTGAAGAAAAGTTAAGGGGCATTATTTTATTCATTTAATTTGTATCGTACTAAAAAGTGAACAAAAAATAATTTTTCAGTTGGCAAACAAAAATTTAAATTTGTGGAACCCTATATTTATTTCCGGTTGTCAATTGTTGACAGCAACATTTGAAATATTCAGTTTCAGCATCACTTGTGTAATCTATTATTAGTAAAATGGTATTTACGTTAGAACATAACATTTTTATCGCAATGATATATTTACAGAAGGTATGAAAGACGACTTTTTTACATAACCTAATTGTCCTAATATTTACGTTCTGTTAAATTCTTCTTTCGTTTTGCCAACTGAAACAGTATTTCTTGGTCACTCTGTACCAATGATCTATAATAGGATAATAAGTCATTGCTCTCTACATTTTCTGATTATTCTTTAAACAGGCATTTATGTGCTTGGTTGTTAATCCAAGCTTTTAATTGGTCTGGAGTTCTTCTAAACAGGCGTTCATCAGTTCTAATAGCAACTTGGCATTCAGTAAGAGATGGTAAATACTTATTCTCCAAGTGTTCAGCAAATCGTTCTCTCACTGCTTTTTTTTCAGGAGTTATCCAAGTACGGCGTATAATTTTTCCTATAAAATTACACATATTAATAACCAATCTTAGACAAATAATGTTAAATGATCAAATTTATGCGATTCCAGCAGAATACATTATATATATTTTCTTTTTCTACTATTCTACACTTCGAAAATTTGCAATATAAACAGTTGCTAATTTAACACGCACAAAAATTAATTCACATATAAATTGTGTAACTAAAAAATTTTCCATGGTCCTGCATTTAACGAAAAATATTCGGTTAAATTACAGTACCACTAACAAGCTGTCATAAAAATTATATGTACAACCTCGTTAATAAAATATGATATAAATTAAAATAAAATTCTATTTAACCTTAGTCCTATCCATTGTTCTGAGAATCTCAAAAAAAGTCTAAAAATACTCATTTTACCAGGTTTTTTTAATATTCCCTGCTCTCCGTTTGTAGATTTAGTTTGGATATCATCTGTTATATTTTCAACGTAAGGAGATACTGAATCCCTCTTATCTGTAAAATATAGAGTAGTTAAACAAAATAACAAGAATTTCTTTTCATTTTTAAGTTTTTACCTAATTTTTCCAAGTGTAATGTGGGGATTTGATTTATTAGCTCTTCATTGTTAGCAGCATCTCCTGTAGATATAAAATCATAACACATTAAACATTTAAAAAAAAATGCATGGATTTCAAAAATGAATATTTAGATTATCAAGTTCAAAAATAATTTTACTTTGTAATTCAAACTGAAGATCCAGATCTGATTATAAAGATAAAAGTTACCTATCCCTTTTAACTATTTAAAAAGCACGTTATCTTACTACAAAAAAAAAATTACATGATGCACTCGGATTCCAAGTCATGAGTTAGCTGCACATCAATGGTTAAGTTAGAACTTGGGAATTTTGTAAAATAATGCTGATAAATAGAATTTTGAATAGTGACATAAAATATTAAAATAAAAATACTCTTGAAATTGATATATGAAATTAATATAATAAATATTCTATAAAGGAGGTATTTTAAAACTTAAAATATGCTTTGTATATTTAGGCATTATATTAGATTTCGTAACTTTTTAAATAGAGTATAAAGGACTTTAGCTGACATGTTGAACATATAATTAAAAAAAAATAATTAAGACGAATGGCTATTTTCCAAATTTTAAACCAAAAATTTGAGGAAATATTTGTTTACATATTATGAATTATACTAGAGTAAGACACCAATTGATTTGTTAATTTTGTTAAAATATTAATATTGTATTTTACTTTATAAATTGTATAAAATGCTGAATTGAAATAATAAGAATATATCACTACACACACAAACTTAATATTAATTCCTTGTCAATAAAATTGAAATAGATATTATTTTCCATATTAAAAAGCGACATATACTTTAAAATATCAACTACTGACCAACAATAAATCGGAAAATAGAGACTTATTTACGCTTTCTTAATCAATCTCAATATTATGTAATTACCTGCATATATAGTATCATTAATTTGTACATTTAATGTATTCAGACACTGTCCCCGATATTTTTCGACATGTTTATCTTCAGCTGCAATCAATATTTTCGCCACTTTGGATACCTGTAATGTCAACTCAGGTGTGCGATAATGAGCTTTGTGTATTGCAATATCGTGTCCTAAATAATCAGCTAATAACTGCACATCATTCTCCGACAACTCCATTACTTGACATATGGTTGCAATTTGCTTACGCAACTTGGTTCCTCTTAAATTTCCTGGCACAGTAGCTCCACATTTACAAGCATAATCCCGAAATAATTTGCAAGCTGAAAAATACCTATAAGTGTTACCATTAGCACGTTTTCCAAATACATATGGATTATCAGATGGCACTCCAGCTTGTGATCGTAACTGAAGGATCATATCGATATATTCGATTTGTTCACGTGCTAATAATATTGGAACTCTTCGACCCTTCTTTCCTCTAATTTCTACCCGTTCAAATTTGTAGCTGAGTGCTTGTTCAATAGGACTTAATATACGAAAAGCATCTGAGCCCTCTGAAATTTTTTGTCTGCTTTCATAATTTTTTATAAGTAAACGTTCCAATTCACCTACTCGTTTCCTATTAAACATTAAGACTCGTAAAAGTATCGTTCCTGCCAAATTTGACCAAGATATATAATTAAAATTTGTTTTGAGTTCTTCGTATGCTTTTGCAGACTCCTTCTTTAAGAATGAGATCATTCGTTCAATATCTTCCCCCTGCGGTAAACTTAATTCCTGAGCTTTATTCCATGACGCTTCTTTCTGAACTGCGGTAGCAACTCGTGATATTCTAGAAGAATATTCAATTTTATGAATATGAAGAAAATGTTCAACTAATTTTTGTTGGTTGTAATTTTCTTGTCTGATGCATTGACCAATAAAGATATTCGCACATTGCATTAAGGTACTTCCTAAATTTAGCGCTAAAACCGGTTTCTGGAAAGTTCTTTCCTGTGCACTGAATCCACATACTTTTTTTACTGCTTTTATAACAGTATCATATTCTTTTGGTTGTAACAATGCAGATAATGTTTTTACCTTGTTATTTATTTCTCTTGCAACTAAAAGAAATCTTCCTAATTGTCTCAATTTCTGTCGCAGAAAAGCATCTAAATGTATATCTTTAGCATATTTTTCACATAAGTAAGAACCAAATAACATAATAAGTGGATCATCAGTTACTTGATTTGTTATTTCATCACATCTCATTTTCGGAATTATGTGAGTTAACATCAAATCGTTAGCTTTAACTGTTTCCTTTATAAGTAAAGCTCTGCTTACTTGTTGTACTCCTCGAACAAGAACTGGCTTAACAACACATATTTTTGTGTGCTTATGTAGCGAATCTTTTTTATAAAATCCATTACAAGATGGACATGGTATATAATCATTTGCTTTTCTCTTCTTATGTGCTTGAGGTCGTCGAGTAACGATAATTTGTCCTTTATGTAAAGTAGAATCTAAATTATGAATATAAGTTCCTTTGTTTCTTAATTCTGATATTATAGACATTCTTTCTTTGTCTCTGGTAGGTAATTGTAAATTTTTTTTAACTTTTTCCTCGAAACGGTGTCTTCTTTCCAAGTGACGCGCAAATTTTTGTACGTGCTCTTTGCAAAATGGACAACACCAAAATTTATTTTGTCCGCGAGGCTGTGACGTGGGCACTATTAGAGTTGAGCTGGTTACCGATTTCGATTGTTCGTTACAAATCACTAAATCTGAAAATAATATGTTAGTAGAAGTTCAATTACTGAATTTTGATATGTCAAAAGATTTTTACCCGAATATAAAAAACATATTTAGTAGCTTACTTAAAAAGTGATTATTATCTTTTAGATTTTAATGAATATTTTTATTTGTTATTCTGTAATTAGGAACTTATTCTTGTTCAATAAAAAAATAAATAAATAAAATTCACAATAATTTCGCAAAAAAAATTACAAAATAAATTAATATTGAACAATTATATCAGACAATCATAATTATTTGTTACTACGTAATAGTTATTTATCTACGACCATATATATCAAGTAGACCATTAAAAACAATTGGCGAGAACAGTAAATGCTTGTTTATGGTTGCTAAGGGTTTACTGCACTAGTTACGTAATATATATTTATATTACGTAACTGTTCACAAGAAATTTTTCATTTGTTAGGCGGTAAAACTGCTGTTTGACAGTTGATGTTACGGATATAACCTAACAAATATTCTGTAATTGTTCTTATTATTATTTATAGTCGTAGATAATACACAACTCGAATTGTAACTCAATGACATTGCTCGTGAAATTACTGCACTCGCCAAGGCTCATACGCAACTTTTTCACTCGCACGTAATGTGCTTGTTACAATTCTCGTTATTTAATATACTATTACATATCAAGGCAGAGAGGTGAATCTTTACATTACGAGTCATGCAAACGAACCTCAATGCCTACATAAGTATAATATTTTTTTCTGAAATCGAACAATTCCAAATAACTCTGCATTAAATTTGTTCACAATTCGAAATCACTCTCCATTAAATTTGTTCAATGATAACTTTTTAACTAAAACTTAATTATAAATGTGAAGCTTCAATACTTAAATCTCATACTTACAATTTAAATTCTGCAACAACAACAGCTTATATAAGTTATGTTTTAACTTTTGATGTTTGGTTTGATACGATGATGCACAGAGCTAAGCACAGACCGGCGTTGCCAGTTCACAATTTAGGGGATAGATAACGTTAAAATTATGATTCTAAATTTTCAAATCTTTTGATTTTAATGTAATTCATTTAATAATAATGTGTATTAAATAAAATTAGAAAATTATACATAAATAATAGAATTTTGTATATAAATATAAAATGTATTTGTGAAAATAGTTGTGACAACGTTGTTGGTAAAAATTACTGTTTAGGCAAGGAAATCAAATATCTCTGCCACTTATGCGACAGGAAGTAGTACATTACAGAACGATTCCAGGAAAAAATATTTTTCACATCACCTATATTCCAGTGTTCAATTAACAATCATATTTAATAATTTTGTTATGAAAGTGAACTACTTGTAAGATGTTGAAATACATAATGGAAAGAAAAATTCGGGTGAAGCTGGGAATCGAATCAAAGACCTCCTGCAGAATTCAAATCGATGCCCAGCGTCACCGATTTTTTTTCTGTAAATTATATTTATTAGTTCAATTTTAACGTTAAACGGGATTGTTTTCAAATAAAAATAAGGTAAATTATACTCACTTGATTCCTGCTGCCTGTAGTCTTTCCTTTGTGTATGCAATTTATCTAAATGAAAATTACATTATTATAATAATAAAATATTGCCACAAAATAATGTTTACCTTCTTCAGGCTCAGTTTCTAAGCATGATTCTGAGGATGGCAAATATTCTGAACCAGACTCTTCTAGCATTAAATCTGCATCATGGTCATCACTGTCATCATCTTGGGAAATTAAATAAGTATTACTTTTACATATGATAACTGATAAATAATATATGTCCAGATTTCAATAGATCACTACAGCTAACTTCTAAACTATAAGAGCAACGACTTCGGTTAAATAGAAGTTATTTTGCACCTTTTGAGGACCACCTAAGATGTGCTTTCATTTACCAAAAAAAATCTCGTAGGTCACTAGATAATAGCGAAAAATTTATTTTGATCGATTTTTTCTTTCTCAAATTATTCCTGAATTGCATGTCGGGAAAAAGTTTCTAATATAAAAGTTAGATATTTTTAAGGCAAGTAAACAGGGTTCTTACTATTTAAATTATTTATGATTGGATATAAATAATAATAGCAAAATATTATCTCCATTTAATTTCTAACATTTGGTATGTGTGAAACATACGTTAATTTTTCAGAATCAGTTACCTTTGAAATAAAATAAAATAATCGGTTAAAAAATAATGTAATTAAATTTTTTATTATATCCACTTAATACTAACTTAATTTATGCATGAATTACATCGTTTTATTAAAATTTCACAAACATTATTCGATTATCTACATGGAACTGATGTAACTAATGCGAAAGAATTTTTTTTATTTCCCCCAAAGATATAAAACCCCCACCCCAAGGCACACAATAACTCCCATTTAACCGCACCCGTAACTCCTATAATTTAGAAATTAGCTGTAGTGACCCATAGAAATATGGACACAATGTTACCATAATGCTTACTCAAGTTAAATGAATTAATTTTGGAAACGTTCTCAGATTTCTCTACGATCAATTTTGCACACATCTCAGTGTCATTACTGTTATTTTTGTTATAGTCATGTAATATTTTAATAGATTCTTTACTTATTTTATTAAATGTTGTCTCCGTTTCGTAGTTTCTAAACATCATACTTGATATGTCATCATTACATTTCGAATTTATGAATTTTGGTTCCTTGGTGGAATCCTCGCACCTTAAGAAAAATAAACTGTAATTATTTGTTTCGTAGTGACATAAAATTTATATTCTTTGTATATGAAAATGAATCCAGGAAATTAGACACAGACACAAACGCACGTTTCTATTTACTAAGGACCATTTGTACCGCTGACAGTTAAATTTTAAAACTTGGTTTAAATAAATAAAAGCAAATCGAATATTTGACACCAATGTCAAGTATATATATATATATATATATATATATATATATATATATGACATGTAATTTCACTTTGCTTTTAATTATTTAAACCAAGTTTAAAATGTAACTTTTGGCGGTGCAAATAGCCATTCGTAACAATAAAATTATTGACAAAATATTTAAGTCAAATAATGTCATAAGAATTAAATAGTTGACAATCCGTCTATCGTAGATAATTAATTTGAATTTTTGAAAAATCATGAGCATTCGCCGGGATTTGAACCCAGAACCTTTCACTCGCTAGGTGACTTTTTTTTTACTATAATCTTCATTTCTCCCTTTTTATACAGCACCAGGGATGTGCGTGTAGTCTACTGCAAGTTATCTACGCCATTCTCTACGTGTAAACAATCATGTAGTCTACGTCTTCATTTTTCATGTAAACAATGTAGACTATGTAGACAAAGAAAACACCTGTGTTCACTTAAGTCAGATTAGAAATTTTATCCCTAGAAGTAGGAAATTTTAAATGTTGTTAGAGATTTTTATTTTTATTCTAGGGATTACATGAAAAAAAAAATTAGTTGTGCAGGAAAAAACGTTCAAAATTTGTCAACTGGTTACTATTAAAAATAGCGCCAAAGAAAACTCCGCCTGGTGAGATGGCGCGTTGATCGATTTTAAAGATATGACAGTTCGCCCAAGACCCAAGACAGACATTCGTCTAGTAATGTACGAACACTTGCTTTATTAGTTTTATTATATAAAGACCGATAATGACCCGAGCTCACGAATACGAATATATGTAATAGTTGCAAAGGAATACATTTAAGTTATGTTGAATATTACAACTTTCAGATGCATTGTCTACAATGTTTACATTGTCTACGTCTCTAGAATTGTCGACGTATTGTCTACGTGTAGATGTATACAATTACAGATTACACGTAGATGCACATCTCTGTACAGCACATTGCGCTGGTTTCCTGCTCATGTGCGAATGGCCGAACAGCTGTCGAACGCACTGCATGTTACAGCATATCTCAATCCCGGAGAATTTGCGGATAGCTGTAACATTGCAGCGCTACGATCAGCTGATCGGTTTCGCACATGGCTAGGATACAGGAAGCGCATTTTTCATTTATTTCTTATTCACTATTCCTGGCACACATGTGCCTTATTAGCTAGATTTACGATTAATTATTAAAATTACAATAATGGAGAATGAGCATGAGTGAGATGGGGCGAATGATTAGATGATTTTTATGGGAAAACACAATGAAAAAACCCATTTAAAACAATTTTCCTTAGCCTAACTTACAACTAGATGGGTGACGGTATGGTTTATTTACAATGCGGTTATGACTAATTATAATTTTGTATTGATAATGTTTGTGTTAGTAATGTGATGCTACTGTCCTGGATTGTGCTGGAGGAATATGGGGAGCGCCTGGTATGGTAGGAGGTGTTTCAGTGGAAATGGGGCATTATGTTCTCTGATTTGTGTTATGTTGCGTGTGAAGGGGTTGTGCTGTAGTTGTGTGGCGTAGAACTTTTGTGATAGTAGTGTGATGTGATCGTGTAAATATGGTATGTTTGCAGTGTTGTGTAAATCTACGATTTTTGAATATCTGTCAGCTACTTGAGCTACAAATACTCGGCGAATATTTACTCATGATTTTTCGTGCAATATTTTTAGTTGTTAGAAACTAACTACTCATCCTGTAATTGAATACTTTACTGACATAACTATTAACTGCTAATTATTTTGTGTGGTAAATAATTAAAAATTAACAGTATCATACGCATCAACTAGCTTCAACATTAAACATAATAGTTTACGATAGATTTATTTTTAAATTAAAATAATTTATTCAGTACAGAAATTTGGATAAGATACCACCTTCTCGAAGGGCAAAAAAAATGAGTACCAAGCACTCGCGTAGTCATGTAAAAATGTCGTGTTACTTTCTTCTTTTCTCTTAAATATAATTATTAAACGCAACTCGCACGCATACACAATCTCATGCCATAGAATAAATACACAACTTTATCATTGTCAATATTTATCGTAAACCATATCAACAAGTAGACACAAGAAGAAATCATCTCACTCAGCCCGCCAAAACTACTTGTTTACAGAAATTACTCACATAATTTTGTCACTTTTATCTGGTTTCTTTAACATACAGAGAATTTTCATCCCTCTGGACACCATCTTCAACTTGATTTCGTAACGAAAATACTATTATTCAATAACTGTTCGGTGGCACTATTAGTCACTTTGGACAAGAAGCGTTCTACCTATTTTTTCTATGGGAACTACCTACTGCGTAGTATGTATTGCGTATGCGCACTGTAAAAAATGTTGATATGACATTGCGCATAACCAAGGCCAAATAGATTGACTGAATACTTGTAGTATAATGTCAAAATCGAGCGAGAATTACAAATTCTGAATCAGGGCTTTCGGTTTCAAAAAAGTCGATCTGAATCTAATTTACTAAGTCTCGATATTTTATGTAAATATTTGATTTATTATTAGGTACAAAACTAGTTTACCTTAAAAAAATTCATTACTAAATAACAAAAATTTGTTAGTAGATGGAAGCTATTCAAACTGCGTGGTTTGGCTGTACACCACTACCTTGATTTTGATTCTCTCTTGAAACCGAAAGGCTTGATTCAGATTTTGTAATTCCCGCTCGATTATTACGTCATTGTAGACAAATCTTCCTAAACAATACGCATTCTAGAAACCTTTTATTGACCGAGGTCAAAAGACGACCGCTAGAATATTTATTGTAGAACCTCTAGAGATTATATGATAGAAATAGCGGTTACATACTGAATTCACATGTATTCGTGCTGTTTCAAGTAGATTATTTGACAGCAAGCGAATATATAAAAGTATCATTTTGTAATTTTTTTTATTAATATAGATTGTTTAGGAACTGTAAACAATGAACAATGTGTTTTTCAAAACATTGTTATTTGTAAAAATGTTTCTAAAAATTACACTAGAGAATCAACTGAACCATACCTGAAAAAAGGTAATCTGCCTGACCTAGTATCAATCCGGCTTTATGATTGCATGCCTCCGGCGTGTCCAAAAAGGATATTTTATAATTACCACTCACGCCACCATTGTAAATATTGAATAATGTAATAATTACTAACAGCAACAATCTACTTCTGCAGCGAATCAAGCACAAGATCCTAACATACAAAATACCTACTGCTACTGCTTCATCTTCACAAACATCCAACAGCTAAACTGAACCAGCAATAACTGGTAGAAAACGTAAACTTCAAAATGCTACCGAAAAACCTTTAGCGATCTTAGCTTACAATAATGGTGTTATGTAATTACCCTGACAACAGGGTTATTATGACAGTAATAATATATCAGTCGAAAATTAACATATTCAAATAACATCAATATCATGCAAAGCAATGCAAGTGTCAAATCAAATAACCTGCAATCTTATTTTCATTCGTCTAAAATTTATGTAAAAAACATTGTAAGCTTACTTTATAATAATGTAGTCTCGCCTTAAGATTTCCTCGCTTAGTGATTTTGAATTGAATGTTTTATAAAAAATAGCAAAACACCAACAGATGCACAGATGATTAAATAGCATAAATTTTGTTTTTATATTTTCGCCAAAAACAGTAATTTTAGCTACACTAAATATATTTCCTAATCAAGATCCAACTAATTTTAAACATTATTACATATTTTAATTTATTTATAAATTCATTGTTTTATCTTATTCCTGATAATATAAAGTTAAATCGGAAATTTTAATGAATATTTCATCAGCCGTACACTTTTATTTTGTAGGTTAGCAGTTGCGTTAACAACAACGAAATGTTCACACCATAGGCGTACTATCGGAATGCTTCTAGGCAAGTAAGGATATCAGAATAATTATACCTCCTAATTCAAATTTCAGTCTACTGTTCAAATTAAATTATAATTGGGATGTATATATGTTAAGTCGGAATATATTTACGAATTTTTTATAATGTTACAATTATGATAATCTCTTACTATTAAAATCATCTTAACCCAACTACGCAGATTATGTAGTTTCAACTAGTGTATTTATAGTCACGTCGTTATTTCAAATTACAAAATCAGAAAATATCGTATAATAACAATTACTTGGTGATTTAAAACATGTTATTTAGTAATATTGCATTGAAATATCAGTGACATGAAATAATTTTCTAAGCATTTGTTTAATTATAATTGAAGTATAGGTACTAATTATTAATTGCAAAAAGAAAAGTATTTAAATAATATTTACTTTTACAAAATATTTTCTTTTTAAATATTATTATCGGTCATATATTAGGTTTTAATTATCCATTTTTTTTACTAACGCAGAATTAGACTGGTCGAAATTAAAAATTATTGGCGATATAGTACGTGCTAAGAAAATCTTAAATTTTTCTCTCCTACTAACTACTGAATCCGAAATGAATAAAGCAAATTTAGATTAAATATTATCATGTTAATCCTTTATTTTGCAAATTTTTTAAATGCATATTTTTAATAATCTTATCACTAATAATAATAGCTGTTTAAGTCTAAGGTGCAGATTCAAATACTAATTTACTTTTACTTTTATTTAAATTTTTGATATTTCTCTCTCTTCTTTTCTTAGACGAATATGTCAACTGATAACCAGAGGTTTCTTGAATTTTTGGCAACACATCGGTCTTCAGGTGTATATTACCACCAATTGTTTTGAAATACATCTAATTTTCTGTATCATTGACTAACTGTAAAGTAAATACTTACATAAAGTACATACATATTGCACATCTATAATCTATGTCATATTTTTCATGTTGTTACATCAAAATGGTCTTCACAAACAAATAAGTTGCCAGTTTTTGGTACTAATTCATTAGGTGCAACAGCCTGGCTGCTGTATGGAATACATAGTCAAAAACAAGAAAGCACTAAACAAACAAAACAAACAAATAGTCAATCTTTTTCTTGCTTATATTTGTCATGTGTTTTGCTGCGAATATGTTTAGAAAGAAACGAAATACTTTAGGCATTTTCACTATGTCCGTTTCACTCATTCCAGGCCTCTCTTTCTGAGCCGTCAGTGTGACGTCGGCAAATACTAGCGATTTTTGCGGGAAGATATTTTTTGAACTTTGCGATTTTTTAATGACTATATGGAGTATTTTTTAGCGAAATAAAAAAATACGTATTTCATATTTTTTTATATAGATTAACATATTAAAAAATCTGAAAAACCTGAACAACCCTATTGGGTCTTCCACTATTTTTTTAATTTTTTTTCTTAAAATATTGACTTAAGTCTATAAATATTTTGTATGACATACTTGTGCTCCTTGCGCAATCGTTAATTCTTTTGTATGACAGCTAAAAGTTCTATTTTGAAATGATTACTGAAAATGAATAATTATCAATTACATGCTATAGTTGCTGATTTAATTATCAGTGCCAACATTATTTTAGCTTTTTATGTATTTAAGCACGAAAAAAAAGTTTTAAAAAACCAACCAATAATTGAAGATCTTTTTTAATATGCCATGTATTTTATAATGTATAAACTTTTCCAAAACGTTTGATTGTATTAATCACGACATAATCATCCACAAATTAAAGGCTATCGGTTTTTCCGTCCCATTGCAAAATCTTATAGCATCCTACTTGTAACAGAATAATGTTTGTTCAATATATGGGACACAATTCCAATCCTTTTGTGGCATCATCAGGCGTTCCGCAGGGTTCAAACTTAGGACCCTGTTATTTTTAATATACATAAATGATATCACGGCAGTCACTCATAACAAAAAAACTTCTGTTTGCGAACGATGTATAAATTTACTGCTCCGTTTCTCTCAACTCTGATTGTTTAAGTTTGCGGGAAGATTTAAACAATATCAATGAATGGTGTATTGCTAATAAACTCTAAGTATTTGAATATAAACAAATGTAAAATAGTTTCCTTTAGTAGAAAATCTCCTATTGTTTTTCCGTATAGCATCGACAGCAATATTTTGCAACGAACATTCTCAGTTAAAGATCTAGGCGTGACTTTTGATGATAAATTGACATTTAATATACATATAACAGACATTGATTCTTCTTAATTTAAAATGTTAGGTTACATAAAGCATAATACAAAGTTACTTAGCAATATTGATTCTATCATAATTTTGAATTATTAATTTATCAGATCTAAACTTGAGTATTGCTGTATCATTTGGAATTCGTTATGCAACAAATATGACGACCTAATAGAATAAATTGAAAGAAAGTTTCTAAAATATCTTCTTTATAAAAAAATTAATTGTTATTCCTATTATGATTATTCATATGAGATACGAGTACTATTGACTTCTTTTAACGTAATGAAATTCTCTATAAGACGACAGTGTACCTACTTATAATTTTTATATAAAGTAATACATAATTTGATTGATGAATCAGAATCCCTTGCCCTACTACCCTTTCAAAATCAAAACTAGACACAATATCTACTTCTATTTGCCAAAAGCTACTTCCAGCACACAAATTAAATCTCCGCTATACTCTACCTATATGTGCACTTTACAACTCTTTGTACACTGAGATTGATATTTATTTTACATCTTTTCTGTGTTTTAAAAACAATGCAACATTTTTTTAGTTGATTAATTTTTATTATATTTTAATTTATAAAATATTGAGAAGTATCTAAGTTTAATTAAGAGTGATGTTTAATAGAGGTCATAAATTGATTTTGCCAGTTCTGGACTACTATATCTAATTAGATAAAAATTAATATATGTATTTTCGAGTTAGATTAATTCATATATAAACTGATAACTATATAAAATCTTGTACTACATGTCGACAATGAGTATAATTATGTATCGTTGATTGTTATCATAACAACTTGTTATAAAACAATAATTGTAAAAAAATTAAAATAGATATTCTTTATGCTTACTTTTTTTTAAATAATTGTAATGAATCAATATATTGTAAAAAATTTAACAAGTGCTCTCATACTGCTTGTTATAGTTTCTATAAACAACAAATAATTATGATTATTTTGTGAAAATAAGTTCTGTGTTAAATAGATTTGTTATATTCACGTATTTTATTATCTATTGTGATAAATTATCACGATTTTGCCGTATAAATCTCTCCGTACCGCAATGCACATCATCACAGCTCTGGCCGAAGTGGCTAGGACTTCAGAGCAGTGATGCTAAGTTCGAGTGAAGATTCGTACGTTCGAACCGCCCCGGAGTATAAAATATTTTTATATTTATTTTACATTTGTACAAGTTAATACCATTTTGAAGAATTAAGGCCGCTTCGGAGTGAATACAATTTTCGTATTTGCCCCTAAACCTTATGTACCCGCTAAACCCAGAAACTTGCCGTGTTGCTGTTCTTGGAACCGTGGTCTGTTGGCCGAGGGTCTATTTATTAGGGGGTTGTAATCTTTTTGTACAATGCTGTTATTGTGTATTCAAATATTCGTTGTATTATCTTCGACTTCTGTAATATCTAACCCAGATGATACGAGTTTCACAGACATTTAAGTTTTAGACGGATTTGCACGTCATTTATTTTGTATTTATTATTTATTCTTAAAATATTTATTAGATTAGAAGCAACAACAATTAAAATAAATGAACTGTACCCAACATCAATATAAATAACTCAGAACATTTTCAAATTATTTATAATACAGAAATGAGAAATTGCTTTGCTTAAATAAATATTGAGGAATAACATCATTATGTATGATTCACCACTGTACCACAGTTCTTAGAATTTCAATCGGTAACATTTACAGAAATAACTATATAATTTGTATTCATTTATTTTTCAGTCTTCCTTGTCGGAGGATTTAGTAGTAGAAGTAAAATCTTCTAAAATGAATGACGATGAAATTTGCGGTAGACGAATCCTGGATATACAATACTCTTTCAATGATCTAAAATCTATAAAACATCGTGATTTCGAGTGTTCCTTTTTCGACATAAAGACTTATTAAAAAGTATTTTTAAATTCAAGCGTAATATTTGTGGCATAGAAAATAAATTCACACTGAAAATTCAGAGATAATATCGGATGTCAATAAATTAGTTGTTGTGATATGGTTGTTGTTTCCATGAATTCGAAAGAAGATTTTCATGAAAAATTTCTATTAGATATGGGACGTATAGGCAAATATACACTGAAGTATACAGCAAAAAGATTAATAAATTAAGAGCAAGGTGAAATCGCGGATATCTCAAAAAAAGATTACATGTTGTTGATCACCCAGATATGAATTATAGTCCATATGCCAAAAATCCGGAACTGATATGAGCAACGAAAAATATGAAGAAGCGAAAAAATATTTTTTAATATTATAAAAAATGCTGACCGAAATTATATTTTCCAACACACTATTGGCCTGTTTACTGAACAGCTTTGGAAGAAAGAAAGGCGAAAACGTGTTATTGCCCCGCAATTCGAACAGATTTGCAAAAAGCGGAAAGCAACATCCACAGCGATTATAGTTAAAAATATGTTGTATAATTTGTTGGTTGTAAAGAAACAAAATATGGTATTAGAAACGAAAGTAAGGTCATTGAAATCCTGGAAGACAAGCTTAAAAATATTAGTAAACAAAGCTGCTTTTTTATACATGAAGTCATATTATTTTTAGGTTCGTCGCCTGACGAACGAATCGGCCGTGATAAAATCTGTGAAATCAATTGTTCCTACAGCGCATAAGACATGATAGTGATTGAAGTAGTAGAGAAAAAATTATAAAATTTGTAGAAATTAGAAATGGCATGATAAGTTTGAAAAAAAAATATTTTCTTTTGTACCAGATACAGGGCCAATTTAATATTTTAAATAGAAATATGTGCTAGTTTGTAAGTTACACTAATATTGACATATATATTGGAAAAGTACAAAATAATTCAGTATTTTAGGAAGAAATAATGGCTCCAAAACTAGTACATTTTTATCAATATTCTTTGTAGCACGAAATAGTTGATTCTCGATTGTATTTTTCTTTGTCAAATGTAATATTAGCCTTTTTAGCAACATAGATGTATTACAATAGCAATAGCAAGTTTAGTTACAGAATACCAATTTAGCATACAATTGTTATTAAAATTGTGATTGTAGTCATAACAATCATTGTAACTGAACAATAATTGTAGTATAATTAGAAAGTTACAGAATCGGTATCAATGTTGTGCGTGTTCACCACATCTAAGTAGAAAATCTTAACGTCTAGTGCGTAAACACACTCTTATTTCATTTACTACATAAATAGTTATTTTGTATGATGAATGATGATTTAAGTATTTATTGAATGATAACGGTACTACAAAGATGTTGTTGGCCGTAGGGAGGTATAGGATAGACTAAGTGTGGGTCTGGGAATACGGTGACGGAAGTTTTAGAAAAACGACGCCGGGCGTCGGGACGCCCAAGTGTTTTAAACGACGGTCGGATATACGGAAAAAGTAGTGGAAGACGTGTGAAGCGAGCCTGAGATATTATAAGAAAACGACGCTCGGCGTCGGGACGCCGAAGTGTCCAGAGCGACGGTCGGGACCCACGGTGTAGGTCTTCGGGTGCGAAAAAGACAAATTCGCGACTTTGCGGAACAATGACGCCGGGCGTCGCGACGATGGGGTCCCCATAATAGCGGCTGGTGAACTGTTAACGATCACGAGGAGTGGTTTTTCAAATTTTCCAAAACACGACGCTGGGCATCGCGACGGCGGGGTCCTCAGAACGCCGGCGGGTATGACAAAAACGATTCCGCTCGGGCTGTGCACGCAAACGTCACTGCGAACGCTGCGGAATACTCGCGCCAGCGTCGAAGTGCTTGGTTCGGTGATCGCACTCGAGTCCCAGACAATGCGAGTGATACGAGACGGAACGCGGTATTACGAAGGGGACTCTGGCCTGGAACGCAAACGTCACACTTGGAACGTCTCGGACTACTCGCGACAGACGTCGAAGCGATTCGTTCGGTAATCGCACAAGAGTCTCAGAAAAAGACGGTGACACGAGACATCGAGGAAGCACGGTACGGTGCGGTAATTTACTGGAGTGCCTTCCTTACCTGGAGATCGGTGTCGTCATAAGACGGTACACTGGGAACTGTGTCTTGACTGTATGTAAGCGCGGTTTATATACTAACATCTTTGCGGGCCGTGATTTGACGGTTGGTAACCGCACTAGAAAAAATGCTCTTTGTAAATTACAAATTATCATCTAACAAAATTACGTATTTTATTGAAATTCCTATAAATTACAAAACGCAATTTGAGTTCTTTCACCTAATATCGATTCCTACGAAACACAGTACTGAATATGTAACTGTTATCCCTAATCAAGAATACCTCTTAAGATCAAATGATGGACAAATTATTATTTAAACACGGAACCTTTGGCAAACCAGTAGTCATCGAAAACTACAAATTTGACTTCAACAAGTCACAAATTCCAAAAATTTCAATTGAACTGAATACCATCAACAAACTGAAACCAATGAACAAACTCGAAGAATCCATTGACAACTACTTCTTCAACCAGCACGATGTCAACAATATCATCAATTATTCAACCCTAATACTCTATATAATTCTGATTACAGGTGCTATCATCCTGCTTGTAATCTTTTTAAAGAGAAAGTTCCACAGACGTTCGCTGACAAGACCGAAGTCAAGAGAAAGCATTGAACTTCAACCGAGAACTTCAGCCCCTACAACGGTCTACCAATTCAAGCGATGGAGGAGTTAGAAAACGGTGTTCCCACAGAAACCGCCGATTCTCCAGCAATATGATTCCAGAATAGTGTAATATCATAACATCCTGGGTAGGATCGTGTAAGACTGAACCCAGTCAGATTCTCATTACAGTACGATAAACACATTACTTGTAACAAATCTGTATCTAACTTTTGACTTCTGAAACTAAAAAATATTTAATGTTGTAAAACACTAAAAATGCCAGTTTTTAAAAACATTTATTGCAAATCAATAAATCTAACTTATATATATAAAAAAATCAAAATCGTACCCGGCATTTTAGAGAAATACAAGTAAATTTTTGAGCCGTTTTTTATCAATGATTTGTCCATAAATTTAATAATATTGTAGCGAATACGGCCTTGTTCCCTCTGGAACAATCGATACGTCGTAGTCTGCTCCGCGTTTAGCGTTGTCTCATACGCAATACAGAAACAAGTTCGACTCTGTTCTGTCTGCGTCGTGCTTCTATAGTATTTCAGATGCTCTGGAATATTGTAGAAGATCTTATTTCAGTATATAAGGGAGAGTTTGTGCCGGCAACGGGCATTCTGTATTTGAAGTGTGAACAGTGCAATTCGTTGCTAAATACTTTAATGTGAAATAAATACGTGTTGTAAATAAATATTTTGTTAGTGTTTTAATTTTTCATGTTTTACTTAATAATAAACTTCATTGAAACAGAAACTGTAAAAAACGTTACAATATGTAGATTGTTACTACACCTTGAAGTAGTGGCTTTAAAATTATATATAATTCATCGTAAGTTTCATTCATAAAAACAAAGATATATTATTTGAATGAGATCAACTCAGATCAAGTGTTCTGCAGCTAACTTACGATTTATTAAGCGGATGTTTCACCTTAAATATGAACCAAAAACTAAAAGTGATGATTTGTTGGCATTTATTCGGAGACCGTTATTTTTAACCCATAATACAATTTTGCCAAGATCATCATTTATGAGGTGACATTTCTCTTCCAGTTCTAAAGGACTCACTGTAGCAAATATCTGAGTATCATCAGTATAGGAGTGTGCAGCACAACACTCCATATTCGAGCTCATATCAGCAACATACAAAAGGAAAAATAATGGTCCCAAAATAGCTCCTAGAGGTACCCCACAATTTAGAGAAAAAGCTGCAGAGTTATATGTACCTAACTCAGAAGTCATGTTGACTAGAGAAGATCTACCACATAAATGACTGTATCACCACCTGATTGCGTTGCTCCTTTGTCACTGGTTTCATGATGATGATTTTTTCGTCGTTGTTCCAACCTTGACTCGCAGTCTTTCGTTGCTCTCCAAACAACCAACTTGTTGTCTCTTAATATTATTATATTTTTTAAATTTATTTGCAATGGTACGTACTTATTCTAATTTGTTTATTTAAATTGTTAAATTATGTTATTTTCTCCTAAGGCATTTACATTGTTACATTTATTATATTTTGTGTTTTTTTTTTGTTATTTAGTATTTGAAGTGTTTTATTTACTCCAATGTCCTACTACTTCCAATTTGATTACCAGTTACTGGACGCTACTCTACTCAACACAAATTTTAATACTTTTGGATACAACATTGAATCCACACATGCTCAATATAGTTGCAACTCACAAAAGCAGTGTCATATGCACTAAAATTCATGAAAGACACTAATTTTAATAACCAAATCACACAGCATGTACCGAGTACTAATGATCCAGCTGCCGATGTATCCAAAAAAATTTAATATAGACAAAAACAGTTCTTTCTTTCGTGAAATTTCAGAATTCGTATTATTCAAGTAACATATCTTTGTCATGCATTATTACTATCCACATATAATGTAAAAACTATGTATAAAAATAGCATCGGCTTAACTTTGATAAATAAAAGGCATTTTTATTCACAATTACAATTGAAATTGTTTAACAATCACAATTAATATTAATGTTAGTTTCCTTGGAAATTTTACAAAATACGTACGTGCATTACCTATATGTATCTTGCAGTTTAATAAAATGAACAATTTTATTAATTTTCTATGTTCTTGTTTTGGAAGAAAAAAACAAACAAAATCTAAATTCAAGTGTAATAATACCAAAGCACAAAATTTTAAGTATTTTACATATACACTAGCAGATCATGGCATACCGGCTGCGGAAGAAAGTAAGTCATATATAATTTTAGTTATTTGAACAAATTAACAGTTTCTCTGAATTAGTAGTAATAATAATATTGTTATTATTTTTATAGAAATTAATCAAGATCGAATTATTCTGGAACATGGGTCATTTGGCAAAATTTGCGAGTTTATTTCCTCTCCGAACGACGCGAATATATTTGGAAAGATCGGAGATACAAAATTTCTTGATATTTTAGTCTACAATAGAAAACTTTGGATCGAGAAACCATTGTATCAAAATTGGTTAAATGAAGAAGTAGCGACATTTTTTAGTAGATTTCGGCTTTCATACAAGTTCAAATTTTACGTAATTCTGATCGCTGATAGAAAATTTAGAAGTGAGTCTACACTCTATTTGGAAAATTGTATTAAAATTTTATCTCTATCTACATCAAAAACCGTTTTGGAACCGAATGATATGGTGGTTGCGGGTCAAATTGTTAGTTTTATAAATGGATTAATCAAAATTAAAAAGTATCATAACATTTTGACCTCGCTTTCAAAATCATCAAGTGAAGAAGATGAGATTATCAGAAATAAGAACAAAATTTGGGGCGAAAATTTGAAATATGTTAAATCGTTCAAAAAATTTTGTAGCCGGTTTAAAAATTTTTGTTATTTAAAAAAGTTCAAATAAAGTTTAATTTCGAAATTTAGTAAATAATTGTTTCGTTACATTTATTTTTAATAACATATTAAACATTAGTCCATCAGTATTGTGATGTAGTCAGCGTTACTGCATTCGATCTTGGAGATCCTGAGTTCACATCTAACTCAAGCCAAAAATATAAACTACCTCACTGCGCGGCTCGGTTAATCCGAACCCTCTACTGTAATTAGGATTAAGTTCCTGTTATACAGAGTAGCAGAAATAAATAAAAGTAATCAGACTTATTATTTTTAAATTCGTATTACACTTATTAATATTGTGACGCGGCAATCGTCTAGTATCGAAATTTATTATTTTATATTATTTAGGACCAATTAGATTACGTTGTGTTTATTTGATTTTACTAATGACCAGATTCTTTAATTTGAAGTCGTGATTATGGTAGGTTATGAGGAAGTAGAGAAATTACACATTGCAACTATTTAAATGTTATTTATTTCGGCTGTGGAGATACAAAATCCTCTGGTATTCACCTGACATCTGAGGGAAACCACAGAAAACACACAGGCAGAGGAATTCAAAATCAGTAATGGATAAATCGAACATAACATGATAACATGACATAAAAACATAAGATGTAAGCAAAGAGATTGAAGCAGTAGTTACGATAATGGTGTCGTCTGCGGCTTTGGTGTTTGACAGTTGAATCTCGGCACCCACGACCACGAACGGAGGGTGACTCTGAATCCTCGTGCAGACGGACTCGGCCAGATGGTCTGCTATCGCCAAAATTGTTGTATCTTAAGTGGAAAGGCCAGGCGTCGTCGGCTGCTGAAACATAGAACAAAGACCCCGGGTGTCACCGTGATGACAGCCAGCGGGTGATGCCAGAGAGGAAGCAATTCTTCCCTGAGTTATGCCTGTGTAAATAGCTGGGCTAGCAATGCTAACGCAGGTAGCGGTTGGACGTCCTGTCGTAGGTCGGACGGTAGACGGGAAACCATCAGTGACGACTGGTAGGCTAGCAAGGCCAACGCAGACGGCGGACAGCGGCCTGCAGTAGGCCGTGGCAGCGTGCGGGAACCCCTCGGCGACGGCTGGTAGGCTAGCAAGGCTAGTGCGGATGGCGGGCAGCGGCCTGCAGTAGGCCATGGCAGCGTGCAGGCACCTCTCGGTGACGGCTGGTAGGCTAGCAAGGCTAGCGTGGATGACGGAGAGCGACCTGCAGTAGGCCGTGGCGGCGTGTGGACACCTCTCGGTGACGGCTGGTAGGCTAGCAAGGCTAGCGCTTACGACGGACAGCGGCCTGCAGTAGGCCGTGGCGGCGTGCGGGCACCTCTCGGTGACAGCTGGTAGGTTAGCAGGGCTAGCGCGGATGACGGACAGCGGCCTGCAATAGGCCATGGCAGCGTGCGGGGACCTCTCGGTGACGGCTGGTACATCTCCGTGTGTCACCAGAGTGACGGTCGGTGGCAAGGTATGTCAGTGAGGGAATAATCCTTCACTCAATTATTTCTGTGCTCAAAGAGCGATTATTATTCCAATTCTGGGTAAATAGTCCCCAAAAATAGATATCTATCACAAATTAGAAGGTCGTGAATTTTCGCCTTTGTGTTTCTTATTATGTGCTCAAAGAGCTGTCTCAATTAATTCTGGGTAAATAGTCCCAAATTATTTCTATCGCAAGTTAGAAGGTCATGAATCTTCGCCCTTGTGATTATTGTTTTGCATTACTGCAGTAGAACGTGCGACGGCCAATTCTGACAGAATCGCAACTGGACTACGATGATGATGGCCAGACAGCCTTTCAGAACGTGCGACGGCCAATTCTGACAGAATCGCAGCTGGACTAAAAGGGGTCGGTGTTGAATTCAACCGAGTATTCACGGAACGTGCAACGGCCAATTCTGACAGAATCGCAGCTGAACGGTGAAAGTCGGTGAATAAATAATACAGGTTCTAGCATAACGTGCGACGGCCAATTCTGACAGAATCGCAACTGAACAATAGCTGATCTTGGCCGGAACCAAGATGCCGTTCCTGGATAAAACGTCGTGTTTTATACAGGTAAGCGCCGCCTTCAATCCTTGATTGAACTGCGATCGAAGATGCCATTTCCCTAAGCTAAACAGAAATCACAAAATATTTCGGGGAAAACAGTTGTTTATGTTATTCTTATTTGTTAGCATCGTCCTGGCGTGATCGAGGACAACAGATCAGGTTTTGTATGTGTCAGAGAGAGCTAACAATCTTTCCAATCTCTTTTCTGTCGCGAGCAATTCCCAAATACTCAGAGTGACTTGGCGGAGTGAAATTACTGCATGTTTATTCGTTCGTTGGATTCTTGTAGGAATTCTCATCCATGGTGGTGGTACGTCGGGTGCTCTGGTTCGTTTTTCAATGCGATCGAGACAGCTATAGTCTACATCGAGTGGATGAGAAAGAGACGGAACGAAAACGTCTTAAATTTTGCCCCCTCTTATTTCCAAACCCTTTTGTATTTTTATCAAATGTTTCCTCGCGCATGTAATTTCTTCAAACTGCATTTATTAAAATACTATGAATTAAATCAACGCGAGAGCTACTTGTACAAAAATGTGATAGAACTTTACATATTGTCATGTATCGTCTTTGCAACCTAACTCCGAACAGGGTTGGTTTCCCTTTATTTTTAATGGGCAGTCGATGTATTGTGCATCTGGATGTTACTGAGGACATGTGATGCTTTAACTATATTGATTCTTTTAGTTTATCGTGTTCTTCTAGATATGGTAAGAGTATTAATCTCGTTTTAATATTCTATGATAGTTTTAGTTTGAGAAACACAAATTTATCGGTACGGCTCTGTTAACTACCCTCGGCTAGACACTTGACACTTGGCCTGCGACATTTCCGGGTGTTGGTTGACGTCTTTCAAATCTTGGTCGTTTGTATTAATTTATAATACTGCATCTTTGTGTCTTGTTTACATTTGAAACCACCCGATTAGTTTCGGCGTTCTAATAACTGTTTCAAAAAAAACTATTGTCACTACATGCTTTTACTTTGTTATTCCAAAAAATTTAAATATGCTTGAATTATTGTTAAACATGGAAAATTATAATCCAGTATAATTGGTGTACCGTCTCAATATTGATATATTTCTTACCTACTGTACAAATGAAAAAGTTTTATTACGATTTACTGAGGCAATTTTTTTAGTACATTAAGGAGAAGGGGCTGTTATTTGGGCAATCCCACTTGCATAATTTTTTTTACTGCAAACAATTATTAGTTCAGACATGAAATTTAAAAGCTTCGATATGGATAAGTGTAGCATTTTACCAGTAGAAAATAAAATAGTTCTGGCAAGACATTGTATAAAATTTATTAGTAGATCATAATTATATAAATTCAGCGGGTGAACTGTCCATCTTGGATGCAATATTGATTAATATTGATTTCGTTATAATAAAAAAATATTCGAAAATAAGTTGCGATCCATGCAGAAATCTTTTTAATAATTCTATAAAAAGCGAGTTTGTTGATATAAAACACAAAGAGGAATTTCGTAACCCATCGGAAGACGTAAAGATTTGTTCTATATACGAGTATGAACATATTTGAGAAATTAGGATACAAATTATAATAGAATTTTAGCGTCGCAGAAACCGTGAATCAATCTTCTTAAAATATTATCATTAACATAAATTCTGATTTAAGCTGGCCATCATGTTTCATAATTAATTCTAAAAACAATATTCTAATTCACTTTTTATCATTACCGCCATGGTAATCGTTAAAAACTATCATTCAAAAATGGTTTTAGAATATGTTTATAACACAGTTTGTGCTGGAAACATTTTTATTCACAATCAGTAATACAGAATAACATTATTACAAATTTTGAAAAAAACACTGTAAAATTTATTAAAGAATTTGTTGTGCCTAAAGTAAAACATTACCTATATTTCGAGCAACCCTTATGCGAATAATTTAGCAACGTATTGCGAAAGTATTTCAAAAACTCTGAAATTAAATTTATTAAGTGTAATACTAAATTAATAGATGAAGAAGACCCAGATGAAACTTTACAAACTGTAAAAAATAATCATGAAAGTAAAACAAATTACCGTGGCATTAATGAAGTTTATAATTAAAGAAAAAAGAGATATTACTGGCCTAACCAACATAAAACCATCACAGATTATATTAATCAATGCGAGATATGTTTAGCAGCCAAATACGAAAGAAATCCTGTAAAACCTAAATTAAATATAACTCCGACCCCCAACAAAACATTAGATATTATACACGTAGACACATTAAGTCTCGAAAATTCCAGGTTTCTAACAATAATTGACGCATTTTCAAAATACGCGCAAGCCTATAAAGTAACATCAATCAACGCTATAGAAATAACAAATAAATTAACTAAATTATTTTCCCATCATGCTATACCAAAATTAATTATATCCGATTACGGACTCGAATTTAATAATACAGTTTGTTCGACCGAGAGGTCGTTTCGCGGGGATTGCGATGAGAGAGAATGATGCGGATCCGGCTCGAAGGACCAAATGTTCGACCGAGGGGTCGTTTCGCGGGGAATGCGTAGAGAGAGAATAATGCGGATCCGGCTCGAAGGACCAAATGTTCGACCAAAAGGTCGTTTCGCGGGAATTGCGATGAGAGAGAATGAGAGCAGAAAGTAAGGCAGAGTGATGCAATGCTGGAAGGAGAAGGTACGGACGTTCTTCACTTCCAGGAGCTGCTCTGGAAGACTTAACACAAGGATGGTAGCTCTTTGCTGAAGGAGAGACAGAATAATAGGGGCAGGCCCACAAATAATGCGTCAGGAAGTGACAAAGCTAACTGTAGTCACGTGGTCTAATCAACAAAGAGAAGGAAAGATAAGCTATTGCAACAATTTAAATAAAAGAGAGCCAAAGGAGTAATTTAATTTACAAATAACGCAAACGAAGGTGCCTGAGGGGCTGAACAACCTGAGGCGAGTATGGGAATCAAGAGGTAAATTTGCAGACACAAACTAGGAACTATTTTAATAACAAAAAAATCTAAATACTGTACAATAGCAAACATGAATAAATAAATAAAAGGGGGCTTCTGGTTTAAATTCTGTATATATTTAAAATTAAAAAAACTCGACGTTTCGGTTATTTTATTTGTATTTCTGTCCTGATGAAGGTATTTCTTTAAAGTACCGAAACGTCGAATTTTTTTAATTTTAAATATATACAGAATTTAAACCAGAAGCCCCTTTTTATTTATATATATATGAATTCTGAAAGGTTTTTCCCTATGAATAAATAACTTTAAATAAACCAGAATTACAAAACTGAATTAACTTATACCCAAAACCGAGGTGAATTGATGTTGTGCAATAATATAAATAAATAAAGCGTACTTACGATACAGTTGGAAATACAAATTATTCAAAATTATACTTAGTGACAAACAGTTTGCTGGTAGCAATACAAAATCTTTCCCAATTGGAATAACAGTAATAGCGTATGCGGAAAGCTGAAGTAATGTTTAATATTAGCACTAAACACTTGAGCGTAATCATTTAAGCGTAAAAGCGAATTGTGTAAAAACACGTGGCCGTAAGAAGCGTACAGGATAGTAGAAAAAACGTGCGACTTGGTGCACAGCGAAAGCGAGTTACAAGACAAGTGAAATTTACAATAAATTAACAGCAAGAAATATAACTAAAACTAAAGTTAGTTGGTGGCGCTCAACAGATAGCGCTGGGTGTTGGTGATACACCGGTGGTCGGCTGAGGAAGCAGTTGTTAAAGAACTATTATCCTTGCATAAAATTGAAATTCATTTTACTTGCTCACAAAATCCAAACTCGAATGGTTTAGTTAAACGTTTTCACTCAACTTTAATAGAACATATTCGTTTATTTAGTATGCAAGACAACTTCAAGAATGAGTCGATAAAAGATAAAATATCACATGAAATTTTAGCATATTATTATACAAATCATAGTTCAACAAATTTAAAACCGATTGAAATTATTAACGGTCATTTAAAAGTAAATTCCCCTCTCGATATCGAACTTGATAAACAAGTTACCCAAGACTATATACAAAAACACAAAGATATTAATCAAAAATTGCAAGATGAAAAATCTAAATTAATAACTAAAATTAATGAAACAAGTGAAGAACTCCCAGACATCCCTGAAACAGTTTATGTTCAAAATAAACAAAAAGTAAACAAAACTAAATTGCTTAAATTTAAGAAAGAAAAGATAAAAAGGTTAAATAAACCCCTGAAGACAGCGGAAATAGAAACTAACCCCAATGACAAAAAGCAACCTAAAATACACCTTTCCAATATAAGAAGACCCCGAAAAATTTCTAACAAAAATTCGGATATTCCCTCAGCCTCTCATACTCCCACGGAATAAGTATGAAAGACATAACACATAATCCAGGACTACTGACAATAAATCTCGGGACCGCAAAACTCCAAAAATACACACAAACATTCATACACTATTACGACTTATAATCACTTTCACTATGAACATTTAAACAAACAATATGAAAACCTCAAACGAATCCTTAATAATGACAAGACAATTTCTCCTGAATTTGACAATAATAATAACATAATCAATTATATTCGTAATAACATAAACAAAAAAATTAATCATTTAACAAAACAAAGAGAAAATCAACGAGTGAAAAGAGACTTAATCAACGGCCTCTGAGCAATTATCAAATCAATAGCAGGAAATTTAGAAGCAGACGATGATAAACGTTATACACAAATTTTGAATCACTTAAAGGAGAATCAAAATAATTCCAATCACCAAATTAAATACCAATATTCCATCAATCAACAAATGATAGACTATTTTAATAGGACTGTTGACACAATCAGAGAAAATGAAAAATTATTCAAAGCCAAAATCGAACAACTACTCCACATTGTTGTCGGTGGAACTAGAGATCAAGTTAAGCTCTTTATAAGAGATATTTTTCATCAATTAAACACTTTATATACTTTAACTTTTAATATTCTCCAAGATGTCGAAAATTCTTTGTCGTTTTGTAAATTACACACCATACATCCAAGTATTATAAAGTCACACGATCTTCTCACAGAATTAAATAAAATTTTAAAATTTTATAATAATCAGTTACCAATTAATATAAATTCGGAAAATATTCTAGAACTAGAAAAAATGCTCTTTGTAAATTACAAATTATCATCTAACAAAATTACGTATTTTATTGAAATTCCTATCAATTACGAAACGCAATTTGAGTTCTTTCACCTACTACCGATTCCTACGAAACACAATACTGAATATGTAACTGTTATCCCTAATCAAGAATACCTCTTAAGATCAAATGATGGACAAATTATTATTTAAACACGGAACCTTTGGCAAACCAGTAGTAATCGAAAACTACAAATTTGACTTCAACAAGTCACAAATTCCAAAAATTTCAATTGAACTGAATACCATCAACGAGCTGAAACCAATGAACAAACTCGAAGAATCCATTGACAACTACTTCTTTAACCAGCACGATGTCAACAATATCATCAATTATTCAACCCTAATACTACATATAATTCTGATTACAGGTGCTATCTTCATGCTTGTAATCTTTTTAAAGAGAAAGTTCCACAGACGTTCGCTGACAAGACCGAAGTCCAGAGAAAGCATTGAGCTTCAACCGAGAACTTCAGCCCCTACAACGGTCTACCAGCACCCCGATGAAGCCCAATTCAAGCGAAGGAGGAGTTAGGAAACGGTGTTCCCACAGAAACCGCCGATTCTCCAGCAATATGATTCCACAATAGTGTAATATCATAACATCCTGGGTAGGATCGTGTAAGACTGAACCCAGTCAGATTCTCACTACAGTACGATTAGCACATTACTTGTAACAAATCTGTATCTAACTTTTGACTTCTGAAACTAAAAAATATTTAATGTTGTAAAACACTAAAAATGCCATTTTTTAAAAACAGTTATTGCAAATCAATAAATCTAACTTATATATATAAAAAAATCAAAATCGTACCCGGCATTTTTGAGAAATACAAGTAAAATTTTTGAGCCGTTTTTTATCAATGATTTGTCCATAAATTTAATAATATTGTAGCGAATACGGCCTTGTTCCCTCTGGAACAATCGATACGTCGTAGTCTGCTCCGCGTTTAGCGTTGTCTCATACGCAATACAGAAACAAGTTCGACTCTGTTCTGTCTGCGTCGTGCTTCTATAGTATTTCAGATGCTCTGGAATATTGTAGAAGATCTTATTTCAGTATATAAGGGAGAGTTTGTGCCGGCAACGGGCATTCTGTATTTGAAGTGTGAACAGTGCAAGTCGTTGCTAAATACTTTAATGTGAAATAAATATGTGTTTTAAATAAATATTTTGTTAGTGTTTTAATTTTTCGTGTTTTATTTAATAATAAACTTCATTGAACCAGAAAATATAAAAAACGTTACAATATGTAGATTATTACTACACCTTGAAGTATTGGCATTAAAATTATATATAATTCATCGTAAGTTTCATTCATAAAAACAAAGATATATTATTTGAATGAGATCAACTCAGATCAAGTGTTCTGCAGCTAACTTAAGATTTATTAAGCGGATGTTTCACCTTAAATATGTACCAAAAACTAAAAGTGATGATTTGTTGGAATTTATTCGGAGACCGTTATTTTTAACCCATAATACAATTTTGCCAAGATCATCATTTATGAGGTGACATTTCTCTTCCAGTTCTAAAGGACTCACTGTAGCAAATATCTGAGTACCATCAGTATAGGAGTGTGCAGCACAACACTCCATATTCGAGCTCATATCAGCAACATACAAAAGGAAAAATAATGGTCCCAAAATAGCTCCAAGAGGTACCCCGCAATTTAGAGGAAAAGCTGCAGAGTTATATGTACCTAACTCAGAAGTCATGCTGACTAGAGAAGATCTACCACATAAGTGACTGTATCACCATCTGATTGCGTTGCTCCTTTGTCACTGGTGTCATGATGATGGTTTTTTCGTCGTTGTTCCAATCTTGACTCGCAGTCTTTCGTTGCTCTCCAAACAACCAACTTGTTGTCTCTTAATATTATTATATTTTTCTAATTTATTTGCAATGTTTTTACAGTTGTATACTACCTACCTAATGGTACGTACTTATTCTAATTTGTTTATTTAAACTGTTAAATTATGTTATTTTATCCTAAGGCATTTACATTGTTACATTTATTATATTTTGTGTTTTTTTTTTGTTATTTAATATTTGAAGTGTTTTATTTACTCCAATGTCCTACTACTTCCAATTTGATTACTAATTACTGGACGCTACTCTACTCATCACAAATTTTAATATTTTTGGATACAACATTGAATCCACAGATGCTCAATACAGTTGCAACTCACAAAAGCAGTGTCATATGCACTAAAATTCATGAAAGACACTAATTTTAATAACCAAATCACACAGCATGTACCGAGTACTAATGATCCAGCTGCCGATGTATCCAAAAAATAATAATATAGACAAAACCAGTTCTTTCTTTTGTGAAATTTCAGAATTTGTATTATTCAAGTAACATATCTTTGTCATGCATTATTACTATCCACATATAATGTAAAAATTATGTATACAAATAGCATCGGCTTAACTTTGATAAATAAAAGGCATTTTTATTTAATATATGAACTGCAGTATCAGTTCTTTAATACGACTCTGTAGCCATAGAAAAACACAATTACAATTGGAATTGTTTAACAATCACAATTAATATTAATGTTAGTTTCCTTGGAAACTTTACAAACTACGTACGTTCATTACCTATATGTATCTTGCAGTTTAATAAAATGAACAATTTTATTAATTTTCTATGTTCTTGTTTTGGAAGAAAAAAACAAACAAAATCTAAATTCAAGTGTAATAATAACAAAGCACAAAATTCTAAGTATTTTACATATACACTTGCAGATCATGGCATATCGGCTGCGGAAGAAAGTAAGTCATATATAATTTTAGTTATTTGAACAAATTAACAGTTTCTCTGAATTAGTAGTAATAATAATATTGTTATTATTTTTATAGAAATTAATCAAGATCGAATTATTCTGGAACATGGGTCATTTGGCAAAATTTGCGAGTTTATTTCCTCTCCGAACGACGCGAATATATTTGGAAAGATCGGAGATACAAAATTTCTTGATATTTTAGTCTACAATAGAAAACTTTGGATCGAGAAACCATTGTATCAAAATTGGTTAAATGAAGAAGTAGCGACATTTTTTAGTAGATTTCGGCTTTCATACAAGTTTAAATTTTACGTAATTCTGATCGCTGATAGAAAATTTAGAAGTGAGTCTACACTCTATTTGGAAAATTGTATTAAAATTTTATCTCTATCTACATCAAAAACCGTTTTGGAACCGAATGATATGGTAGTTGCGGGTCAAATTGTTAGTTTTATAAATGGATTAATCAAAATTAAAAAGTATCATAACATTTTGACCTCGCTTTCAAAATCATCAAGTGAAGAAGATGAGATTATCACAAATAAGAACAAAATTTGGGGCGAAAATTTGAAATATGTTAAATCGTTCAAAAAATTTTGTAGCCGGTTTAAAAATTTTTGTTATTTAAAAAAGTTCAAATAAAGTTTAATTTCGAAACTTAGTAAATAATTGTTTCATTACATTTATTTTTAATAACATATTAAACATTAGTCCATCAGTATTGTGATGTAGTCAGCGTTACTGCATTCGATCTCGGAGATCCTGAGTTCACATCTAACTCAAGCCAAAAATATATGAACTACCTCACTGCGCCGCTCGGTTAATCCGAACCCTCTACTGTAATTAGGATTAAGTTCCTGTTATACAGAGTAGCAGAAATAAATAAAAGTAATCAGACTTATTATTTTTAAATTCGTATTACACTTATTAATATTGATATATGAAGACTTGTAATGAAAACCGGGCTAAGTGCCAAAACAATAATTCTGAGATAAATGTTTTTTTTTCATTTATCGAATCTGAGAACATAATACATGCACTATCTTTCAGAATTTTTTTGAACTGTTTCTAACAATCCAGGCACTTAGCCCTCTTTATAGGTTGTTAGGCTTGGCACATAACACACGTTTCAGATTTAAAGTAAAATTTTAATATTTTGGCACTTAGCCCGGTTTTCATTACAAGTCTTCATATTTCTTAGCTACTGTACAAATGAAAAAGTTTTATTACGATTTACTGAGGCAATTTTTTTAGAACATTAAGGAGAAGGGGCTGTTACTTGTTTAAAAGCTTCGATATGGATAAGTGTAGCATTTTACCAGTAGAAAATAAAATAGTTCTGGCAAGACATTGTATAAAATTTATTAGTAGATCATAATTATATAAATTCAGCGGGTGAACTGTCCATCTTGGATGCAATATTGATCAATATTGGTTTCGTTATAATAAAAAAATATTCGAAAATAAGTTGCGATCCATGCAGAAATCTTTTTAATAATTCTATAAAAAGCGAGTTTGTTGATATAAAACACAAAGAGGAATTTCGTAACCCATCGGAAGACGTAAAGATTTGTTCTATATACGAGTATGAACATATTTGAGAAATTAGGATACAAATTATAACAGAATTTTAGCGTCGCAGAAACCGTGAATCAATCTTCTTAAAATATTATCATTAACATAAATTCTGATTTAAGCTGGCCATCATGTTTCATAATTAATTCTAAAAACAATATTCTAATTCACTTTTTATCATTACCGCCATGGTAATCGTTAAAAACTATCATTCAAAAATTGTTTTAGAATATGTTTATAACACAGTTTGTGCTGGAAACATTTTTATTCACAATCAGTAATTTGTGCGTTTCCAACCAACAAAACAGATAGGAAGTAAGGCATTGTTTACTTAATTTTCCAGCTAGCTGGCAAATTTTTTTCCGGCTAGCTAATGTCACTTTCCAACCGGTAAAACAACAAATAATTATTTAAAAAAAAAATCAGGCATGCTTTAATTATTATTTATTAGTAATATGGACAGATAACAGAATAACATTATTACAAATTTTGAAAAAAACACTGTAAAATTTATTAAAGAATTTGTTGTGCCTAAAGTAAAACATTACCTATATTTCGAGCAACCCTTATACGAACAATTTAGCAACGTATTGCAAAAGTATTTCAAAACTCTGAAATTAAATTTATTAAGTGTAATACTAAATTAATAGATGTAGAAGACCCAGATGAAACTTTACAAATAATAAAAAATAATCATGAAAGTAAAACAAATCACCGTGGCATTAATGAAGTTTATAATCAAATAAAAAAGAGATATTACTGGCCTAACCAACATAAAACCATCACAGCTTATATTAATCAATGCGAGATATGTTTAGCAGCCAAATACGAAAGAAATCGTGTAAAACCTAAATTAAATATAACTCCGACCCCCAACAAAACATTAGATATTATACACGTAGACACATTAAGTCTCGAAAATTCCAAGTTTCTAACAATAATTGACGCATTTTCAAAATACGCGCAAGCCTATAAAGTAACATCAATCAACGCTATAGAAATAACAAATAAATTAACTAAATTATTTTCCCATCATGCTATACCAAAATTAATTATATCCGATTACGGACTCGAATTTAATAATACAGTTTGTTCGACCGAGAGGTCGTTTCGCGGGGATTGCGATGAGAGAGAATGATGCGGATCCGGCTCGAAGGACCAAATGTTCGACCGAGGGGTCGTTTCGCGGGGAATGCGTAGAGAGAGAATAATGCGGATCCGGCTCGAAGGACCAAATGTTCGACCAAAAGGTCGTTTCGCGGGAATTGCGATGAGAGAGAATGAGAGCAGAAAGTAAGGCAGAGTGATGCAATGCTGGAAGGAGAAGGTACGGACGTTCTTCACTTCCAGGAGCTGCTCTGGAAGACTTAACACAAGGATGGTAGCTCTTTGCTGAAGGAGAGACAGAATAATAGGGGCAGGCCCACAAATAATGCGTCAGGAAGTGACAAAGCTAACTGTAGTCACGTGGTCTAATCAACAAAGAGAAGGAAAGATAAGCTATTGCAACAATTTAAATAAAAGAGAGCCAAAGGAGTAATTGAATTTACAAATAACGCAAACGAAGGTGCCTGAGGGGCTGAACAACCTGAGGCGAGTATGGGAATCAAGAGGTAAATCTAAATACTGTACAATAGCAAACATGAATAAATAACTTTAAATAAACCAGAATTACAAAACTGAATTAACTTATACCCAAAAACGAGGTGAATTGATGTTGTGCAATAATATAAATAAATAAAGCGTACTTACGATACAGTAGGAAATACAAATTATTCAAAATTATACTTAGTGACAAACAGTTTGCTGGTAGCAATACAAAATCTTTCCCAATTGGAATAACAGTAATAGCGTATGCGGAAAGCTGAAGTAATGTTTAATATTAGCACTAAACACTTGAGCGTAATCATTTAAGCGTAAAAGCGAATTGTGTAAAAACACGTGGCCGTAAGAAGCGTACAGGATAGTAGAAAAAACGTGTGACTTGGTGCACAGCGAAAGCGAGTTACAAGACAAGTGAAATTTACAATAAATTAACAGCAAGAAATATAACTAAAACTAAAGTTAGTTGGTGGCGCTCATCAGATAGCGCTGTGTGTTTGTGATACACCGGTGGTCGGCTGAGGAAGCAGTTGTTAAAGAACTATTATCCTTGCATAAAATTGAAATTAATTTTACTTGCTCACAAAATCCAAACTCGAATGGTTTAGTTAAACGTTTTCACTCAACTTTAATAGAACATATTCGTTTATTTAATATGCAAGACAACTTCAAGAATGAGTCGATAAAAGATAAAATATCACATGAAACCGGTGGTCGGCTGAGGAAGCAGTGGCGTCTCAACATTTAGAAGTAAATTCCCCTCTCGATATCGAACCTGATAAACAAGTTACCCAAGACTACATACAAAAACACAAAGATATTAATCAAAAATTGCTGCTTCTCATACTCCCACGGACTAAGTATGAAAGACATAACACATAATCCAGGACTACTGACAATAAATCTCGGGACCGCAAAACTCCAAAAATACACACACACATTCATACACTATTACGACTTACAACCACTTTGAACACAGTATGAACATTTAAACAAACAATATGAAAACCTCAAACGAATCCTTAATAATGACAAGACAATTTCTCCTGAATTTGACAATAATAATAACATAATCAATTATATCCGTAATAACATAAACGAAAAAATTAATCATTTAACAAAACAAACAGAAAATTAACGAGTGAAAAGAGACTTAATCAACGGCCTCTGAGAAATTATCAAATCAATAACAGGAAATTTAGAAGCAGACGATGATAAACGTTATACACAAATTTTGAATCATTTAAAGGAGAATCAAAATTATTTCAATCACCAAATTAAATACCAATATTCCATCAATCAACAAATGATAGACTATTTTAATAGGACTGTTGACACAATCAGAGAAAATGAAAAATTATTCAAAGCCAAAATCGAACAACTACTCCTCATTGTTGTCGGTGGAACTAGAGATCAAGTTAAGCTCTTTATAAGAGATATTTTTCATCAATTAAACACTTTATATACTTTAACTTTTAATATTCTCCAAGATGTCGAAAATTCTTTGTCGTTTTGTAAATTACACACCATACATCCAAGTATTATAAAGTCACACGATCTTCGCACAGAATTAAATAAAATTTCAAAATTTTATAATAATCAGTTACCAATTAATATAAATTCGGAAAATATTCTAGAGCTAGAAAAATGCTCTTTGTAAATTACAAATTATCATCTAACAAAATTATGTATTTTATTGAAATTCCTATAAATTACGAAACGCAATTTGAGTTCTTTCGCCTAATACCGATTCCTACGAAACACAATACTTAATATGTAACTGTTATCCCTAATCAAGAATACTTCTTAAGATCAAATGGTAGACAAATTATTATTTAAACACGGAACCTTTGGCAAACCAGTAGTAATCGATAACTACAAATTTGACGTCAACAAGTCACAAATTCCAAAAATTTCAATTGAACTGAATACCATCAACGAGCTGAAACCAATGAACAAACTCGAAGAATCCATTGACAACTACTTCTTCAACCAGCACGATGTCAACAATATCATCAATTATTCAACCCTAATACTCTATATAATTCTGATTGCAGGCGCTATCATCCTGCTTGTAATCTTTTTAAAGATAAAGTTCCACAGACGTTCGCTGACAAGACCGAAGTCCAGAGAAGGCATTGAACTTCAACCGAGAACTTCAGCCCCTACAACGGTCTACCAGCACCCCGATGAAGCCCAATTCAAGCGAAGGAGGAGTTAGAAAACGGTGTTCCCACAGAAACCGCCGATTCTCCAGCAATATGATTCCAGAATAGTGTAATATCATAACATCCTGTTTAGGATCGTACAAGACTGAACCCAGTCAGATTCTTACTACAGTACGATAAACACATTACTTGTAACAATATCTGTATCTAACTTTTGACTTCTGAAACTAAAAAATATTTAATGTTGTAAAACTAAAAATGCCATTTTTTAAAAACATTTATTGCTAATCAATAAATCTAACTTATATATATATATATATATATATATATATATATATATATATATATATATATATATATATATATATATATATATATAATTATTTGTTTAAACAACGCAAGTAACTTTTTAAAAACTATTTATTTGGTTAATACAATAATAAGTTGTTAATAGCGTTACATCTGAATCTAGACTAACTAAAACTACATGATACATTTGTTTTTATGTCCTTGAAATATGACGTGTCCGCGAGACGTGCTTCTACGTAAATGTCTTATTTGTCACGTTTGATGTTGTAGCTGGGCATATAACTCCTCCCTCCTTAGAAGGAAGCACCCTCTGGAAGTCGAAGTTCGATTTCTTCTTTCTTGGGGTTTGTTGTATTCAGTGCCTGCCTTAATTTCTTATTTCGGAACCACTTAACAGAAAAGTAAATGATTATTAACATTATTCCGAGATATAATAGAATTGTCCAAATGCTCGGGATGTGAAAGTTCGTATCCGATTCTTGAATTGGTGTGAATAAATTTGTTTTTATTTCACTAAGTTTTAGGGATTTTAGATTTATTGTAAAATTAGAAATTTTATTAGATTTTAATTTAATATTGAGTTTTGGAAGCATTAAAGGAGTTCCTTGAGTTTTATCCCAAAATATTAATTTTTGTTGTTTAAAAACTATGTCACAGTTATTTTCCACTTTAATAAGAAAAATTCCAGTTAATGATTCTACGTTAATTCCTTCTGGGCAGTTTATAGTGATTTTCTCTTCTCGGGGTAGAATAGCCAAGTATTGGTTTATTATCGGGCACTAATTCAAAGTGATTTTCCTTTATTTCTAATTTTGTATAATGGCACTAGTTGCTTTGCTGTTCGTTGAGAATTTCTTTTTCGCATGTTGGATTGTAATGCGCGTGGAATTTATTTGGGCATTGGTATGTTTTGCTTGGAATACATATGTCGCTCAATGGAATAATTTCATGTATTGATTTTAAAAAATATCTTGCATTAGGTATTATAGTTACAAAATCTGAATCATATCTTGTTGGGATAGGATGCAAGTAATAAAGATCGAAATTTGTTACATAATTAATTGGGATTGATATTAAGTAAATGATTTGAAAGGGTTCAATCTTACAGTTAACTTTTAATAGTGATTCGTATTCCAAAATATTTTTATGATTTGGTTCAAACGGGAGTTGGGCTTCATAAAATTTAGAATTTTTTTGTATTTCTAATAGAAGTTCTTCAGGCTGTATTATACTTGGGTGCAGTGTTCTTAATTTACAGAATGTAATTGAATTTTCTATATCCTGGAGTACATTTAAAATAGAATTATAAAGTATAATAAGTTGATCATAAATATGTTTTGCAAATAATATATCCTGAATATGCATATTATTAATAATTTCGTATAATTGTAAAATTTTGGATTTCAAAGTTGATTCATTATGTTGTATATCTAACAACAATTTCAATACCTTGAGAGGAATTGAGTTTGTATGCCTGTGCATATTTAGAAAATGAATCTATTATGGTGAGGAATTTTGTTTTTTCTAATGTAATAGTATCGATATGTAATAATTCGAAAGGCTTTGATGACGTAGGTGTTAAATTTAATTTTAGCTTCAGGGGATTCCTGTCGTATTTTGTAATTTGGCAGATTTGGTAAGTTTGGATAGAGTTCCTTAGTTTAGGCCAGTAATAATTTTGCTTAATGCGCGCTTCTGTTTCTTCAATACCACGATGATTTGTTTTGCTTTCGTAGAATTTACAAATAATTTCAGATTTTTCGTTTTCGTCTGTAACATCCGTGAGGTACTGTTTACATCTAACTATGTTAATGTGGGAATTTTTAAAATAATTTTGTAAAATCAGACTAAACTTTTCATACGTACCGCTCTCGCAATATAAGTGATATTTAACTTTGGGTACTATGTACTCTTTAATAAAATTAATCGCTTCGAGAAAGTTCTACTAGTATTCTCTGTTTTTTTTGTTGCGTGTAATTTTAGAATAGTTAATTTTTTTGGGCTTCGTTGTGTTTCTGAAATAATTATTTGATTTTTGCCGTAATTTACAGGGCATTCTATTATTGGGATTCCTATAATTGGGTGTTCTTTATTTGAATGAATGGTGGCGTTGCTCTCACTAGAAGAGTCGTCAACATCACTTTGTTGATCACCTGTTTCGACGATAGTGATTGATTATCTTTTTCGTCTGTTTGTCTCGGTTCTAGTAATTCGTTTAAGGCTGTTCGACCCTAAAATAAAATTTCGTTTCTTGATTTTGAAATATTCGCCATGCACTTATACAACCAGCCCAGCACTGCACGTTGTATTTGAGTTCTTCTCAAAAGGGTCATGTCATAAATCATAAAATTTACAACTTAATCCCTGCGGGTAAAACTAAAATTTTCAATGCTTTCCAACAAGCTAGTTTCTCAGTGTGACGACTTCTTATATATTTCTAATAATACCTACCAATATTTGTAAACTTGTTACCTCATGAATATATTTCTGAGTTTAATTAAATATTATGCAAACAGCTGTTCTCATATGGAAACAGTAGACATAATACCACGTTAAATCTGTTTTAAATTATAATACATGTAGACAGTGTTGTAATAGATAATAATATATTTAATCCAGATGAAGATAAAGAGAACTATTCGATTTTTAATCTATATAAGATAATAGATAAATATGGAAATTTTGTAAATATATTTTAGTTCTTTGTTCTTAGTTCTTTTGTAAATATATTTCAGCAACTGGTCGGTCGACCGACCCCCTGGTCGTATCCACTCCTAATTGGTTGACCCTTCGTAATTACCTAATCTTAACATTTTTACTCAATCAATTTTAAGAATTGCGAAGATTAACCGTTATACCTACATCTTTACTCCTACAAAATATTTTTGTTGTTATTCTATTACTTATCTTGTTACAGTAAGTAGTGCAATTACAGAGATATTTGTTACATCTAGATTTCGGATTGTTCTCGATATTGTTTGTTTTTTCAAATATTCTTTTGTTTTATTTAGTTATACTATATTGTGAAAAGTAAATATGGTTAAAACTATGTCAGCTAAAAGCCGAATGCGAAGACTGCGAAAAATAAAGGAATTAAAAAAATGGTAAGTTTTTGTAAATTGATAAATTACTAATATTTTTAATAAATAATGATATAATATTAATAGTAACTAGAAATTATAATTTTTAGTAGCAGAGCGTACTTATACTAATTTTATCAAACATTTATTATTCTGTCATGTGTTTATTATTTTATTAAATATAACTACTGCATCGAGATGCATAATGTTAAATATGGATGTATCATTGCTGATGGCGACAGCAGTGTGTATAGAAGTATCAGGGATTGCGCACCATATGGCCAGAATTTTATTGTTCGAAAAATTTAATGTACAAATCAACTTTTACGGTGCTACATAAATAAATTAAAAGAGATTAGTAAGACACCCCGAACAAATATTAACGTGCGAAAATATGTAGCGGAAAATTTATTACGATTTCGAACGGCTGTAACCAAAGCAGTCGAATACAGACAAAAAATGCAAGTTCCAATCACCGAAAAAGTACGAGAATTAAGAAAAGATATTTTAAACGGTCCATCTCACATATTTGGAGACCATAATAATTGCGAAGAAAGAAATGATTTCTGTACAAAACGAAATGAGTTCCCAATGTTTAATGCCTTGGACAGTAAAGATATTTTTGAAAAAGTAATGGCTGCAGTTCAAAGAGTAGCCAGTAATGCAGAAAGTTTAATTGAAGGTCAAAATAACAACTCCGCAGAATCACTTAATAGTGTTGTTGCTAAATTTGTTGGAGGCAAAAGAGTAAATTTCTCGCTGAGAAATGGATATAATGTGCGATGTGATGCAGCTACACTTTCTCAAAATTCAGACAATTTTCATGAAAGTCTACAGACATATTTGGGTAGCAGAAACATAGGCATATACACAAGAAAATATGCAAGAAAAATTTAAAAAAATTAATTAAAAGGACATCAAAAACCGCCAATAAGAAAAGAAAAACTAATAACGGTGCAGTTACTGAAAATGAAAAATATGAAAAAGAAAAAAAAATTCTGCAATCAATAATGGAAGCCAATAAAATTGAAATATTTGAAAAAACAGTGGAACAAAGCTACTCTGATATTTGGCATCAAGAGAGAAGAAAGCGACTTACGGCTTCAAATTTTGGAAGTATTTGTAAAAAAAAAGATTCAACACCTATGGGAAAGAAGGTATTTAATTTACTGTATAATAATTTTAGAGGAAATTTGAACACTATGTACGGCGTACAAAATGAAAAAGTTGCTATACATACATTTGAAGAGAAGTTTCATGTGAAAGTTCAACCAAGTGGATTAATTATCGACGAAATGTTGCCATTCTTGGCTGCTTCTCCAGATGGGCTTATTGGCAATGACAAAATTATTGAAATTAAATGCCCCGCAAAAGGAAAAGCGTCGACTGTAAAAATCTCAATAGAACAAAATAAAATTAACTTTCTTAAAATACACAACGGTGAGATAATGTTAAAAGAAAATCATAATTATATATACCAAATTCAAGGTCAACTCCACATAACGAAAAGAAAATCATGTTATTTTGTTGTATGGACCCCACTTGATATATTTGTACAAGAAATTCATCGTGACGAGATATTTTGGCAAGAAAAAATGGAAGAGCAATTGAAGAAATTTTATTACCAAGGGATTTTGCCAGAATTAATTGATTCGAGATATATACGTAACTTACCTCCCCGCGTAGCATATTAGTACTTTTTAATCTTGTAATTTGGACTTTTAATAATATTTGAGGCATATCATGTTAGTCTAATATTTTTGTTATTTTCTCAGTGAAAATGAAAAAATTAAACATGCAGAGTGTAATTTTTGTATTAGTAATTTGTGTTTAAGATATATATTTATTTATCAAACAAAACTTTTTTTTTAGTAATAGTTATATAAAATAATAATTCTGAATTATGTAACTTCTTTGACTTCTGCATTTATAGAACCTGTAGTAAATAAATTATTATCTATTCAATTTTCTGCATTTTTTGCACTGGGTGCTCACAGCTAACCATTTCTTACCAAAATATTAATTAGGAACAATTTTTTTTGTATCATTGGCAGCTAATCATTTGCTTTATTGAGATATATAATTCAAAGTACATAATATTAATGTAACAAAAATGTTGTATTGAGAATCAATCAAATTTAAAAATTTATATTTAAACAAGAAATAGTATTATTTCATATTTATACCTGGACGATATTGTGTTTGAGGACAGAAAGATTATCCCCTACTGATTTTATTACGGTTGGGTTACTTGAAGAGGTAGGTAGAAACTAAGAGTGAAATAAGTTGCCTAAATACCGGCGTAACGTGTAAAAATATGTCCGAAAATTGTCTGAAAAATTTGTATTTGTTCAACACATTTTCCCATTTTTTGCGAGAACGAATAATTTAATAATTTCGTCTTTAGGCTCCTCGAAAATAATAAAACTAATGCTACAAAATAGCATGAAGCAAATTTAAATAAAAAAATCGTGATAGAAAATATGAGCATTATTATATTGCAATTTGTAGAAGCGATTTTTTTTAATGATTATATATTTCAAAATTTTAAGGCTGACAGTTTATTTATAAAGTATTGAACAATATGTGTATTTTTTTGTAATCATAACAAACACTTCAGTGACGAGAAATCGATTGCAAAAGTTAAACAAAAATGCCAGTTCTATGAGACAGGGGTCGAACAGCCTTAAGTGTTGAATGTCTTTTATAACTGATTCAATGTCGTCCGTATCATTTATGTTTAATTCAAAATTTGGTTTATCGTCGGGCAGTTTAAAAACTGTAACGAGTGTGTCAGTATTATTGAAAATATATTGAAGCATTGATTTGACATCTAACCAATTCTTTCGATCTAATCCTGAGGCTATTTGTGGTATGGCAAGATTTTTAATTTTGTTTTTAATGCAAAAAGCTTTTAAATTTAAAAGTGCATAAAATACATCTTGCTTTGAAGGTTTATCATCATATTTTTCTTTAGTATCTGAAATTACTTTTTAAATGAACTAAAGAATGAAGTTTTGGGTTTTGTTTCTTTAATTTATCCACATTATTAAAATTTTCTTTAAACTGTTTAGCTATTCTTCGTGCCATATATAAATCTTTACTGACGCAGTGCGCTAGACTGCTAGATAGCGGCGCGTCGAATAAATTCCCTACAACTGCTAGAACATTATTATTCGTTGACGTATTATTAAATTTTGATGTCAAATAATACTGATATTGTGTTAATGGGTCTTTATTGTCTAAATCGGCAGGTAAATTTTGAATTTTGTCATTAGTTTCATGAGGAATACGGCTTAACGCATCGGCATTAGAATTTAACTTTCCTTTTTACTTCCTTGTACGAAGTAAAGGAAGTATTGTAATCGCGAAAATTTTCGGTTCTCAGATTTCAACGGAAATAGGTGTTTTGGCCCTCCCTGAATCCATTTTGACTAATTTCGTCATGCCGTCTGTACGTACGTATGTACGTACGTACGTACGTATCTCGCATAACTCAAAAACGGTAAGCCGTAGAAAATTGAAACTTTATATTTAGGACTGTTATAACATCTAGTTGTGCACCTCCCTTTTTGGTCATTATACAACTACCGGAAGTGGTACTTTACTTGAAGCCTATAATAGATTTTCATGAAAAACTATATTCAAATATAATTTAAAACTTTCCAAATTTGGTATATAAGACTACTATATCAATGGAAATAAAATAGACTAACCGGAAGTGGCACATTACATGAAGCTGCTAACAGTTTTCCTTGAAAAAAATTGTATTATTTTAATTTTAGAAATGAATGCTGCAAATAAAAGTTTTAGAGAATTAAATTCTGCGTCTAGCACATTAAGAATTTTTAAATTAGCTTTTTGCATAAACGAGATATCTAAATTTAAATATTATATATTTTTTGATTTTTTTTTAAATTAAGTTTGCTATGGATTAGAACAAAAAATAAAAGATTTAATGTCAAATATGTGCAATTAAAAAAATATCTATAGTTTAATACGTGTACAAGGAAGTCATGTGGTGTCCACATCAGATATTTTATAAATTATATCATAATCGAATTCTTCAAGTTTAAGTCTCCATCTTATTAATTTTTGACTACATTGTTTTAAAGAAAATATCCATTGTAATGGTCTATGATCGGTGTAAATTTTGAATTTACGGCCAAAAAGATAGGGTCTAAAATATTGTGTACTCCAAACTATCGCCAAAAGTTCTTTCTCTATTGTGGAATAATTCATCTCTGATTCATTCAAGGTCCTGCTCGCGTACGCGATCTGGAGGTCATTACCAGAGTTACCTTGCGATAAGACAGCTCCGATTGCGACGTTACTGGCATCACATGTCAAGATGAATTCTTTAGTAAAGTCTGGGTATTGTAACAGTGGTTCGTTTATAAGCAGATTTTTGCACGTATTAAAACAGTTTATATATTCAGGGTCATTGATGTTGATGATTGAATCTTTTTTCAAGCATTTTGTAAGTGGTTTAGTTAGTTTCGCGAAATCTTTAATGAATTTCCGATAATAACCAAGCAGGCCAAGAAATCCTTTAATTTGTTTAACGGTTTTGGGAATAGGATAGTTTTGAATTGCCGAAATTTTGTCTGGGTTAGGTCTTACACCTTGTGGGATTACAATGTGGCCTAAATATGCGACTTCTTTTCTTAAAAATTCCGATTAATCAAGCTGAATTTTGAAACTGGATTTCCGTAAACGGTTGAAAACTAATTTTAAATTATTAATATGTTCTTGCAAACTACTTGAAAAAACAATAATGTCGTCCAGGTAGACTAAACTTTTTCGTTAGTGAGTCCACGTAGTATGTTGTCCATTACTCGCTGAAAAGTTGCGGGGGCATTTTTTAAACCGAAAGGCATCCGCAAAAATTCATAATGGCCGTCTTCCGTGTTAAAATTGGTCTTTTTATGTCCTGATCATCCATTTGGATTTGGTGGAACCCGGAGGCCAAGTCTAAAGTAGTAAAATATGTACATCGTCCTAATTTGTCAAGTAGGTCGGTGATATTTGGTAATGGGTATTTGTCTCCTATTGTTTTCTCGTTAAGTTTCCGATAATCTATTACTATTCTCCATTTCTTTTTACCTGACGCGTCTATTTTCTTGGGTACAACCCATATGGGTGAACACCAAGGTGAGTTAGAATGTTTAATTATATTTTGGTCTAGCATTTTTTGTATTTGGTCGCGAACTTCAATTTTATAGATTTCGGGATATTTATAAGATTTTGTATAAGTCGGTATTTCGTCCGTAGTTTTAAAGCTATGTCGTATTTGATTAGTAAATGTCAGTTTGTCATTTTCATTATAAAATATATCAGAGTATTGATTAATGATTTTTAAGATTTCTGATTTTTCTTCTATGTTCATGTGTTCCGTGCGAATTTTGGATGCATTGAATTCCAAATTTTTTATTTCATGACAATTTAAATTTGGGCTTGCATATGTCACATAATTATCAAAACTTTCTACTGCAACTAAACTAGGTAATCTAAATGTAACCTGATACTCCGTTGGATTGATAACGGTACATAAACAGTGAGAGTTTTGTACGTTTGTTACACATTCGGGAATAATTAAATTTCTCCACGTTTACCTTTATTTTTATAATTTTATCTGACTTTGGTTCGACAGTAACATTTGGTATAGTTTTTAAGATATTTAAATTCAAATTATTTTCGTTATTAAAATAATTAATTTTAATTTTACTATATGGTGTAATAATTAAATCATTAAATGTATCAATTAAAATTCTTAACTTTTTAAAATTGTCCATGCCCAATAGCATGTCGAATTGGCCGTGAATGTCTAAAATGTGATATTTTAGATAAGCTTCATCTTCTAATTTTGGGTTTAATATTTTAGAAATAGGTACCATTGTACTGTATAATTCTGTAGATGTCCCGTGTGCTGTTGTAATTTGGAATGGATCTTTTGTTAGAAATTTATTATAAAATTTAGATGCTATGTTGGGCCGAATAAAAGATCTAGTGCTACCGGTATCTATCAATACTTTCAAATTATTCTCTGGGAGTATTATAAATGGGAGTTTACTCTGATTTATTGTTAAATTCATTAGTTCAAAGTGAGATCCGAGGCTAGATTTCCTAAAAAATGTTGGTCTGAGATACCAGTGTCATTTATCGTTAATATTACTTCTTCTACTATCTCTATTTCGTTACTTTCGTATGTTTCTGGGAGATAACAATTATTATCTGCAAAGCTATCGCTTTCTTTTAATTCATATTCGTCTAAATGAAAAAGTTCTTCTGCATAGAATTGTGGGGATTGAAAATTTTGACGTGACGGTCCTGGTCTAGGCTGAAAACCAGTATTGCGAGTTGATATACTCATAGGAGTAGGTTTTGGCATAACCTTGCTCTGATTATTCGTTAAGTTTCTAAAATTTTGACTTTGGAAATTTCTTTGATTTCCGAAATTAGGGATCCTGTTTATTGTGGGAGTGAAATAGTTTTGTCTAGCAAGTGGGAATTTATTTGATATGCGGGTTGTGGTGGTATGTATTTGGAGTGTTTTGTTTTGGAATATATTTTTGATTTTAACTATAAAGGTTTTTAGGTGTTTTAGGGCTTGCTTCGAATTGGAAATCATTCGTAAGCATGTGTAATGCCGCATTTAAATCGCTTGGGTTCTTTGTCCGCATTAATTGACCGATAGGATCTTTAAGTCTCTTTAATAAAATTCTTAGAGCATAGTTACGGAAATATCCAATTAAAATTGGTGCCTCGTTAGCGACGAAATTTATAGCAATATTTGATACTTGTATATTTAAGGGATGTTGCACTCTATTATAAAATTCAAAAACAGTTTCTTTATCGCCTTGTTTCAAATCTGTCATTTCAATACATAAGGTATAACAATCTCTTTTGTCCGCATAAGTGGTTAAAAGAGCGGTTTTTAAATCATTCCATGTAGCAATAGTGCAACTGGATATATTAATGGCTGCTTCGCCCTTTAATTTCGCTAAAATGCTACTCATGAGGTATTCATTTTGGAAATCACCTTCATCGGCGGCATTATACAATTTTGTTACAAGTTTTCCCGTGATTTGTAAGAATCGGGGTAATAGTTCCCGTTCTCCATGGAATTCAGGAATCATGTCCAGATATTCCTTTTTAAGTGTGGGTACGGTTGCCATTTTTAATTTTAATGTAGGTTGTCTTAATTTGAACGAACTGATTTGAGGATTTAAATTAAGATTTTCAGGGTCAGAGTCTGATTCAGAGTTTGTACTATTTTCTGATTCACTTGTTAAAATTAAAATAGGAACAAACGACATATAGTACACACAGCAACACCAGGATTCGCTTCATATCCTCTGAGACGATGGCGGCTGGCTGATACTCGGCTCTCGATGAACGCTTCTTTGCGTAGATGCGATGACCTCTCTGGATTGGATGACTGATGTCCTCTCAGCAACTCTCTCCTTTTTGGGTCTCGTACTGGTTACTTGATTGTCTTGTACGTGAAGTGTTATTTTTGCTTTTTACACTTCGAATGTTCGATGGCTAAATTAATCACTAACGTGAAACGATTTTATATTCTCTAAAACGTTTTAGCCATCCTACCGACTGCGCCAATTATTTGTTTAAAGAACGCAAGTAACTTTTTAAAAACTATTTATTTGGTTAATACAATAATAAGTTGTTAATAGCGTTACATCTGAATCTAGACTAACTAAAACTACATGAAACATTTGTTTTTATGTTCTTGAAACATGACGTGTCCGCGAGACGTGCTTCTACGTAAATGTCTTATTTGTCAAGTTTGATGTTGTAGCTGGGCATATAACTTCAAAAATCAAAATCGTACCCGGCATTTTTGAGAAATACAAGTAAATTTTTGAGCCGTTTCTTATCAATTATTTGTACATAAATTTATTAATATTGTAGCGAATACGGCCCTGTTCCCTCTGGAACAATCGACACGTCGTAGTCTGCTCCGCGTTTAGCGCTGTCTCATACGCAATACAGAAACAAGTTCGAATCTGTTCTCTCTGCGACGTGCTTCTATAGTATTCCAGAAACTCTGGAATATTGTAGAAGATCTTGTTTCCGTATGTAAGGGAGAGTTTGGGCCGGCAACGGACATTCTGTATTTGAAGTGTGAACAGTGCAAGTCGTTGCTAAATACTTTAATGTGAAATAAATACGTGTTGTAAATAAAAAATATTTTGTTAGTGTTTGAATTTTTCATGTTTTACTTAATAATAAACTTCATTGAAACAGAAACTGTAAAAAACGTTACAATATGTAGATTGTTACTACACCTTGAAGTATTGGCTTTAAAATTATATATAATTCATCGTAAGTTTCATTCATAAAAACAAAGATATATTATTTGAAGGAGATCAACTCAGATCAAGTGCTCTGCAGCTAACTTAAGACATATTAAGCGGATGTTACACCTTAAATATGAACCAAAAACTAAAAGTGATGATTTATTGGCATTTATTCGGAGACCGTTATTTTTAACCCATAATACAATTTTGTAGCAAATATCTGAGTACCATCAGTATAGGAGTATGCAGCACAACACTCCATATTCGAGCTCGTATCAGCAACATACAAAAGGAAAAATAATGGTCCCAAAATAGCTCCAAGAGGTACCCCACAATTTAGAGGAAAAGCTGCAGAGTTATATGTACCTAACTCAGAAGTCATGCTGACTAGAGAAGATCTACCACATAAGTGACTGCATCACCACCTGATTGCTTTGCTCCTTTGTCAGTGGTGTCATGATGATGGTTTTTTCGTCGTTGTTCCAACCTTGACTCGCAGTCTTTCGTTGCTCTCCAAACAACCAACTTGTTCTCTCTTAATATTATTATATTTTTCTAATTTATTTGCAATGGTACGTACTTATTCTAATTTGTTTATTTAAATTGTTAAATTATGTTATTTTCTCCTAAGGCATTGACATTGTTACATTTATTATATTTTGTGTTTTTTTTTTTGTTATTTAGTATTTGAAGTGTTTTATTTACTCCAATGTCCTACTACTTCCAATTTGATTACCAGTTACTGGATGCTACTCTACTCATCACAAATTTTTATATTTTTGGATACAACATTGAATCCACAGATGCTCAATATAGTTGCAACTCACAAAAGCAGTATCATATGCACTAAAATTCATGAAAGGCACTAATTTTAATAACCAATTCACACAGCATGTACCGAGTACTAATGATCCAGCTGCCGATGTATCCAAAAAAATTTAATATAGACAAAAACAGTTCTTTCTTTCGTGAAATTTCAGAATTTGTATTATTTAAGTAACATATCTTTGTCATGCTTTATTACTATCCACATATAATGTAAAAATTATGTATAAAAATAGCATCGGCTTGACTTTGATAAATAAAAGGCATTTTTATTTAATATATGAACTGCAGTATCAGTTCTTTAATACGACTCTGTAGCCATAGAAAAACACAATTACAATTGGAATTATTTAACAATCACAATTAATATTAATGTTAGTTTCCTTGGATATTTTACAAAATACGTACGTGCTTTATCTATATGTATCTTGCAGTTTAATAAAATGAACAATTTTATTAATTTTATATGTTCTTGTTTTGGAAGAAAAAAACAAACAAAATCTAAATTCAAGTGTAATAATAACAAAGCACAAAATTCTAAGTATTTTACTTATACACTTGCAGATCATGGCAGACCGGCTGCGGAAGAAAGTAAGTCATATATAATTTTAGTTATTTGAACAAATTAACAGTTTCTCTGAATTAGTAGTAATAATAATATTGTTATTATTTTTATAGAAATTAATCAAGATCGAATTATTCTGGAACATGGGTCATTTGGCAAAATTTGCGAGTTTATTTCCTCTCCGAACGACGCGAATATATTTGGAAAGATCGGAGATACAAAATTTCTTGATATTTTAGTCTACAATAGAAAACTTTGGATCGAGAAACCATTGTATCAAAATTGGTTAAATGAAGAAGTAGCGACATTTTTTAGTAGATTTCGGCTTTCATACAAGTTTAAATTTTACGTAATTCTGATCGCTGATAGAAAATTTAGAAGTGAGACTACACTCTATTTGGAAAATTGTATTAAAATTTTATCTCTATCTACATCAAAAACCGTTTTGGAACCGAATGATATGGTGGTTGCGGGTCAAATTGTTAGTTTTATAAATGGATTAATCAAAATTAAAAAGTATCATAACATTTTGACCTCGCTTTCAAAATCATCTAGTGAAGAAAATGAGATTATCAGAAATAAGAACAAAATTTGGGGCGAAAATTTGAAATATGTTAAATCGTTCAAAAAATTTTGTAGCCGGTTTAAAAATTTTTGTTATTTAAAAAAGTTCAAATAAAGTTTAATTTCGAAACTTAGTAAATAATTGTTTCGTTACATTTATTTTTAATAACATATTAAACATTAGTCCATCAGTATTGTGATGTAGTCAGCGTTACTGCATTCGATCTCGGAGATCCAGAGTTCACATCTAACTCAAGCCAAAAATATATGAACTACCTCACTGCGCGGCTCGGTTAATCCGAACCCTCTACTGTAATTAGGATTAAGTTCTTTTTATACAGAGTACCAGAAATAAATAAAAGTAATCAGACTTATTATTTTTAATTTCGTATTACACTTATTAATATTGATATATTTCTTACCTACTGTACAAATGAAAAAGTTTTATTACGATTTACTGAGGCAATTTTTTTAGAACATTAAGGAGAAGGGGCTGTTATTTGGGCAATCCCACTTGCATAATTTTTTTTACTGATTGCAAACAATTATTAGTTAAGACATGAAATTTAAAAGCTTCGATATGGATAAGTGTAGCATTTTACCAGTAGAAAATAAAATGGTTCTGGCAAGACATTGTATAAAATTTATTAGTAGATCATGATTATATAAATTCAGCGGTTGAACTGTCCATCTTGGATGCAATATTGATTAATATTGGTTTCGTTATAATAAAAAAATATTCGAAAATAAGTTGCGATCCATGCAGAAATCTTTTTAATAATTCTATAAAAAGCGATTTTGTTGATATAAAACCCATCGGAAGACGTAAAGATTTGTTCTATATACGAGTATGAACATATTTGAGAAATTAGGATACAAATTATAATAGAATTTTAGCGTCGCAGAAACCGTGAATCAATCTTCTTAAAATATTATCATTAACATAAATTCTGATTTAAGCTGGCCATCATGTTTCATAGTTAATTCTAAAAACAATATTCTAATTCACTTTTTATCATTACCGCCATGGTAATCGTTAAAAACTATCATTCAAAAATGGTTTTAGAATATGTTTATAACACAGTTTGTGCTGTAAACATTTTTATTCACAATCAGCAGAGATGTGCATCTACGTGTAATCTTTAATTGTCTACATCTACACGTAGACAATACGTCGACAATTCTAGCGACGTAGATAATGTAAACAATGTAGATAATGCATCTGACAGTTGTAAAATTCAACATAACCTAAATTTATTCCTTTGTAACTATTACATGTATTCGTATTCGTGAGCTCGGGTCATTATCGGTCTTTTATATAATAAAACTAATAAAGCAAGTGCTCGTACATTACTAGACGAATGTCTGTCTTGGGTCTTGGGCGAACTGTCATATTTTTAAATTCGATCAACGCGCTTTCTCACCAGACGGAGTTTTATTTGGCGCTGTTTTTAACAGTAACCAGTTGACAAATGTTGAACGTTTTGCCCTGCAAAACTAATTTTTTTTAATGTAATACCTAGAATAAAAATAAAAATCTCGACCAACATTTAAAATTCCTTAGTTCTAGGGATAACATTTCTAATCTGACTTAAGTGAACACAGATGTTTTCATTGTCTACATAGTCTACATTGTATACATAAAAAATTAAGACGTAGACTACATGATTGTTTACACGTAGAGAATGGCGTAGATTACTTGCAGTAGACTACACGCACATCCCTGACAATCAGTAATATATGCATTTCCAACCAACAAAACAGATAGGAAGTGAGACATTGTTTACTTAACTTTTCCAGCTAGCTGGCAAATTTTTGTCCGGCTGGCTAATGTCACTTTCCAACCGGTAAAACAAAATATAATTATTTTTAAAAAATAAATCAGGCATGCTTTAATTATTATTTATTAGTAATATGGACAGATAACAGAATAACATTATTACAAATTTTGAAAAAAACACTGTAAAATTTATTAAAGAATTTGTTGTGCCTAAAGTAAAATATTATCTATATTTCGAGCAACCCTTATACGAACAATTTAGCAACGTATTGCAAAAGTATTTCAAAAACTCTGAAATTAAATTTATTAAGTGTAATACTAAATTAATAGATGTAGAAGACCCAGATGAAACTTTACAAATAATAAAAAATAATCATGAAAGTAAAACAAATCACCGTGGCATTAATGAAGTTTATAATCAAATAAAAAAGAGATATTACTGGCCTAACCAACATAAAACCATCACAGATTATATTAATCAATGCGAGATATGTTTAGCAGCCAAATACGAAAGAAATCCTGTAAAACCTAAATTAAATATAACTCCAACCCCCAACAAACCATTAGATATTATACACGTAGACACATAAAGTCTCGAAAATTCCAAGTTTCTAACAATAATTGACGCATTTTCAAAATACGCGCAAGCTTATAAAGTAACATCAATCAACGCTATAGAAATAACAAATAAATTAACTAAATTCTTTTCCCATCATGGTATACCAAAATTAATTATATCCGATAACGGACTCGAATTTAATAATACAGTTGTTAAAGAACTATTATCCTTGCATAAAATTGAAATTCATTTTACTTGCTCACAAAATCCAAACTCAAATGGTTTAGTTGAATGTTTTCACACAACTTTAATAGAACATATTTCGTTTATTTAATATGCAAGACAACTTCAAGAATGAGTCGATAAAAGATAAAATATCACATGCAATTTTAGCATATTATTATACAAATCATAGTTCGACAAATTTAAAACCGATTGAAATTATTAACGGTCATTTAGAAGTAAATTCCCCTCTCGATATCGAACTTGATAAACAAGTTACCCAAGATTATATACAAAAACACAAAGATATTAATCAAAAATTGCAAGATGAAAAATCTAAATTAATAACTAAAATTAATGAAACAAGTGAAGAACTCCCAGACATCCTTGAAACAGTTTATGTTCAAAACAAACAAAAAGTAAACAAAACTAAATTGCCTAAATTTAAGAAAGAAAAGATAAAAAGGTTAAATAAACCCCTGAAGACAGCGGAAATAGAAACTAACCCCAATGACAAAAAGCAACCTAAAATACACCTTTCCAATATAAGAAGACCCCGAAAAATTTCTAACAAAAATTCGGATATTCCCTCTGCCTCTCATACTCCCACGGAATAAGTATGAAAGACATAACACATAATTCAGGACTACTGACAATAAATCTCGGTACCGCAAAACTCCAAAAATACACACACACATTCATACACTATTACGACTTACAATCACTTTCAACACAGTATGAATATTTAAACAAACAATATGAAAACCTTAAACGAATCCTTTCCTTAATAATAACAAGACAATTTCTCCTGAATTTGACAATAATAATAACATATTCAATTATATTCGTAATAACATAAACGGAAAAATTAATCATTTAACAAAACAAAGAGAAAATCAACGAGTGAAAAGAGACTTAATCAACGGCCTCTGAGCAATTATCAAATCAATAGCAGGAAATTTAGAAGCAGACGATGATAAACGTTATACACAAATTTTGAATCACTTAAAGGAGAATCAAAATAATTCCAATCACCAAATTAAATACCAATATTCCATCAATAAACAAATGATAGACTATTTTAATAGAACTTTTGACACAATCAGAGAAAATGAAAAATTATTCAAAGCCAAAATCGAACAACTACTCCACATTGTTGTCGGTGGAACTAGAGATCAAGTTAAGCTCTTTATAAGAGATATTTTTCATCAATTAAACACTTTATATACTTACACCAACAGGTGGGGCAGATAGGGCTCCTTAGTTATGGTGGAAGCAACCTATCTAAGAGATGGATACTCTGACGTAAAACCCTGGTCCTCCTGGTTGAAGGTTGAGGCATCGGGCCAACTCCTCGATACTCGGAAAACATAAAATGTTAAAAAACCTAATCGAAGCCTCGGAATAAATGAGAACACAAGACGACGAAAGACGCAAAAGACAAGGACAATGATCTGCGGTACATGGAATGTGCAAGGTCTCTCCCGGAAAATAAACGAAGTCACATCAGAATCTAAAAAAGCGAAAATGGATATTGTTGTGCTAACCGAAACGAAGAAAAGGGCAAAGGATCTGAAAACTTGGGGTACTATGACCACTTCTATAGCGGAGTATCAAAAGACCAAAGAGCCTAACAAGGTGTATCCATCCTGATACGTAGAACCCTTAGAAAACACATTACTTCTTGGGAGGCAATAAATCAGCGTATCATAAAAATGAACCTAACAATAAAAGGTTATAATACAACTATCCTAGGAGTATACGGGGTAAATGATGATGCCCCAAAACATACAAAGGATGATTTTTTCGAACAACTAAACGACGAAATAATCAAAATAGGAACATCGAGATAGATTATTTTACTCGGGGACCTAAATAGCAGAATAGGCCACGAAAATAATAGTAAAGTTGTAGGGAGACATGGAGAGGATACCCGAAACGAAAATGGGACGAGATTAATAGCGGTATGTGAACAAAATTACCTGAAAATAACAAACGGTTTCTACCCACATCGTAATATCCATAAATACACTTGGATACAAGCAACAAGAAAATTGAAATCCGTGATAGACTACGCGGTTGTTAGACAAAACACAAAAATTAAGATTCAGGATGTCAAAGCATGCAGAGGACCATCGTGTGGCAGCGACCACTATGTCTTAAGAATAAAAATTATTCTCCCAATAAGAAAGCAAAAACAACAAGTGGACATACAACCTAAGCAAAGTACGAAACAAGTACGCTATAATCTAGAAAGTCTACAGCATGAAAGTGTAAGCACCTTGTATAAAATACGACTAGATGAGAAACTGGTACGGAGCACCTAACAATACTACAGAACACTACGAGTATATTACTAGTTGCATTCATATGGCGGCAAAAGAAGCTCTAGGAGAATATAACGAAAATAAACAAGGACGAAAACCATACTGGTGGGACGAAGAAATAGAGAACGATATTATAGAGAAGCAGAAAAAATACCATATCTATCTAACAACTAACAAAGATAGCGATAAAATAGAGTATAAAAAATCTCAAGCGAAAGTAAGAAAGAAAATCACTCAAAAGAAAAATGAAACATGGGAAAGGAAGTGTAATAGAATAAACACCTACATAGGAGGGAAAAGGAGCACAGAAAGTTGGAAAGTGATTAAAAATCTGAGAAAAGAAAATATGAAAGATATAATATCACCTATTACAATTAAAAAATGGGAAGAGCACTTTAAAAATTTACTGACAGAAAATAGAATAGAATATGCCAGCGAAGAAAATCCAAATATAGGTATAAATATAGTCTCCTCCCCTTTTAGAGTGAGCCTAATAGAAGTCGAAGAGGCATGTAAATCTTTGAAGAACAGAAAAGCCCCTGGTCCAGGAGATATTCCGGGTGAATTAATCAGGCAAGGTACCGAAACCCTCCACGAACACCTACGACAAATTTTCCAAGAATGCATAAACGGTTCTGAAATACCAAAGGAATGGAAAATATCAATGATTACGCCGATACATAAAAAAGGTGCCAGAGATAAATGCGAAAATTATAGAGGAATTGCAGTAATAAGTACGATTAGCAGAATATATGGAAAGATCCTTAAGAACAGAATAGAACAGGAATACAAAGATCTAGAAGCAGAAGAACAAGCAGGTTTTCGAGCTGGCCGATCTACTGTAGACCACCTATACTGTGTTACTCAAGTGATAGAAAAGAAAACAGCAAGGAACCAAGAAATTCATATGCTATATGTCGATTTAAAGCAAGCATATGACAGCATACCTCTTAATAAACTTTGGACAGCTTTGGAACAAACGAACATCAAATATAGACTTATTAAAGCTGTCCAAAATTTATATAAAAACAACACCTCTAAAATAAAAATAGGACAAGTAAACTCTACAGGCTTTACGCTCACAAAAGGTTTGAAACAGGGCTGTTGTCTATCACCTACTCTGTTCAAAATCTATCTCGAACAAGTGCTGAAAGGGTGGAAAAGAAAATGTAATGGTATGGGAATTCCCCTGAACAACAAGACTCTGTTCACGCTCTGTTTTGCTGATGATCAGATTGTATTAGCACAAGACCATGACGATCTAAGTTATATGACCCGGAAATTAATCGAAGAATATGGAAAATGGGGACTAACAGTCAATGTGAAAAAAACAGAAAGTATGTGCATTAGAGGGGAGCAGCAGGATATTATATTAGAAGATGGAGAAATTATACACCACTGTCAGGATTACAAGTACCTAGGAGTAAAAATCGCACAAAATGGAACCCTCGATGAGGCAATAAAAGAAAGTAATCTCCAGGGAAGAAAAGCCATATAAATGATGAATGGAATACTATGGGACCAAACAATATCCAAAACTAACAAACAACTAATATATAATACTATCCTGAAAAGTATCGTAACGTATGGCAGCGAGGTATGGCAGATGAAAAAAAAGCACAGAAAAAATGCTATTAACAACAGAAATGGACTTTTGGAGAAGGTCAGCAGGAAAATCCAGAAGAGATAAAATTCAAAATGAGAGAATTCGAGAAATAATGGGGGTGACCCACACAATAACTGACGACATCAAAACTAAGCAGCTAATATGGTACGGACATATACAAAGAATGGAGGAGGATAGACTACCAAAACAAGTTCTGATGTGGACACCACATGGAAAGAAGAAACGAGGGAGGCCGAGAACGAGCTGGAAAACAGGAATTGAGAACGAGATGCGGGAGAGGGATCTATCGGAAGATCTCTGGAGAAATAAAGAAGAATGGCGATTAGGAATCGGAAGACGTCGTAGAACGTTATAAACCGAAATATATATATTCTAACGATCCCTTTGGGGACGCTGTATCTTGTTTATATATCGGTCCCTTTGAGGACGATACATGCCTGTCACTGGTTTGTGTCTCCGCTTAACTATGTATGCAACCACCGTAATTGTAATGATATTCGTGTAGCTGTTATTTTGTGTCGGAAGTCATGTTTACACAATCGTAAATACCATAGATTAACCAACCAATTAATAGTGAACAATTAACTAATTATGTTGTCATTTAATTATACTTAAAAAGTAAATACTAAAACATTACATTTACCTTAAATTAACTAAGAATGTATCTACAAAATATAAAAATCTGTTTATTAAGATTAGAGCACATTTTTAACCCTATACTTCCATATATCCACACATGTAAGCAGATATCATTGTAAAATTATTGAAAATCAACAAATTGTAAGTATGAAATCTCCGATAAATGCAAATTTATTATCGAATTATTCTAATACTAGACCAGGCTCTTAATCTTCATAAACTTTGTTAAAACTAGCAGTTTTGATGTAATTAATAAAATTGTTTCTAAAATAAAGAGTAATATTTTTTCGTACTATATATATCGGGTGTCCCAAGTTAGGTGGGTTACCATTGGGATCTCGATATCTATAGGTACTACGAGGACAGTTAAATGGGCTATGTTGTGCGCCTTTGGGGAGCATCTCAGATGTGCCTTTGGTTTCCAAAAAATTCCCATAGGATACTAGATAATAGCGAAAAACTGATTTTAGGCAATTCTTTTCTTTCTCAAATAATTCCTAAACAGTTGCATATCAAGAAAAGTTAGACACCTTTAAGATGAATCCAGTAGTGTACACAAATATTTTTTCTAAGGACACATTTTCTAGATATGACATAAACATGATTTTTTAAATGGAACCAATATCCAAAATTACTTTGTTTACCTTTTATTTATTAACTAAATATGACATAATATATCGAAAAATTTTAATGAATAGAATATAATTAAGAAAGAACTCTGGCAAATATGAACAAAAATACAACGCATTGAAATATTGTATAAAGTCCATAACAAACACGAAGTAAAAAACATGACTCCATTATCTATACTATGAACTTTTATTGAGGTTTTCAATTCAATACACTTGTCTAACCAATATAACAATAGAATTGTAGTGGTAGTATTTATAAGAAACAATAATCGTCTAGAATATAACTGTAGACGTAGATTGAAGTTTTCAATGTACTATCCCAAGCAACCAGGTGACGCGATTTCGACGGATGTATATCCGTCGATTCATGACGATAAAGTGACGATTATGCGTGGGTTGAATCGACGACGTTGGCTATCAACGAATTTGAGACGTCAACTATCGACGAATTTTAAACGTTGACTGTCGACGTAGTTGTAACGGCAAATGTCAATGTGATTGGAACGTCGATTATCGGCTACTCAACGACGTAAAATTTGGGGATAAAAGACAAATATTTCATTTTATTATTTATTGAACATTAAATATGTATACATAATATAAACACAAAACTACATTCACAGCACAAAATTATATAAATATATAAAACAAAAACAAAACTGCATTCACAGCACAAAATTATACAATAAATATTTTTAAATATGCAAAACAAATACAAAACGAAATTACATATCTTTGGAACGGCTGGAACGTTGTGGAGCATATTTTAACCATTTCATAGAATATTCCTTGAATATTTCTCGAGTCAAGTCTCGGTGTGTTGTTTTCGAAGTATCTAAAATGTATAAGAAAATACAATGCTACAATGAAACCAGTGATATACTTTAAAATATTCCTCACAATAAGCAATATTTTCCATTGCAGTATCTTTGAATCTCCTTTTAGGCTGGGTGCCACAAAAATTATAGTCTTTTGCCAAATTAATAGTCATAATCTTATTCAAAACACCATACACAGATGTATTTATATCCTTTTGATGTATATGCCTTTAAATATGAAACCCGAAAATACTGAAATAATTAAATATGAAGTATATTGGTTGTAAATACACTACAGTTAAATTATCTTCGTTGGCTACGTATTGTTCAAATGTTTCAACATCCTCCAAGTTTCGTAAAGGAAATTCGTATATATCATCCTCCTCGATTACATTAAATTTTGCAGTTAAGTATCTTAAAAATTTATCTTGTTCTTTTAATTTTTCCAATATTTTTATTTGATTTATTATGACATCCTCCAACGACCAATTCACTGAGGAAAATAAAATGAAATAGACAGGCATAAATTATTACAAAAATAATACCTGTTTTGGGGGGAAAATTAGATAGATTTCTTTCTCTTGCATTTTCATCAACACAGACTTCGCGTCTGGTTAACAAATTATAGTTAGTAATATCGCACATCGGTTATCTGCCTTGTTTAGAACATTTTGGGCTATTCTGAGTACTGTCGGAAGGCAGTGGTACTTTCTTGTTGATTAATCTTAAATTACAAACAACAAAACAGAAAAAACAATGAAGAAATCAATTTAATTCTGAACGTACCGCTGATTTAATAATACCTCATTCGAGGTGTTGTGTTCTGACGAAGCATTATTCATTATTATTTGACATTTTGGTGACAGAGGATATTTAAATTTTTTCTAGTTTTCTCTTATTGTTGAATTACTGCAATAAAATTTCTGTAATACTAAAAAAACATATATTTCAACGTATAACATACCGGAGTTGTAGTAAAGACTGCGAAATTTCGTTCTCACTACACTCTTCATCCGTAGTATGCTGTTCTCGGGTACTCGGACGTATTTTACCTATCAATGAAAGTTTGTTTTTGGACTTATATGACAAATTACTGAAAAAAAAATGTCATTAAAAATTTCGACACGTTTCAAGTTCAAATATACTTATGTTTTTGTGTATTTTCGTTGAATCTTTGCATCTCGCTGTTCTCAATGTCTTGTTGAGTACTAACAATGTTATTAATTTTTTTTTTTTCTCTTTATATTGTTATCTTTTTCCGAATTGCTATAAATAGAAATGTATTACCATAGAAGAAAGACTTTTATGTTGAAATATACTTGTGTGTTATTAATGATGTATTTAAATTTTCTTTATCGATACATTCATCATTTCTCGGCTCCGTGAACTCGAACTCGAAACACGTCTCATCACTAGTAGAGTCAGACCTATAAGCAAAATCTTCTTGGTTGTACATAATTCTTCTTCTCTTACCCTTTCCAAGTGATTGATCTGAAGAATCTAGTAACGAGTCTTCCTCCATTTTCTTACAGTACTTTTCAGCCTTTAATATGTCATCTAAAGATACAATAAATGATAAAATCATTGACCTGTATGCTGATAAAATACTAAAACAAAACTGCATTGAGAATACTGCAACTATAGTTCAGAAAGAAAACCACCAATAAAATGTAATATAAAATTATTATTAAAAGTGGGACATGAATACAGGCCATTATAATTTAAGAAATATACAGGCTAACATATTTACCATATTCTCTCACGATTTCCAATTCATATTTGTTAAATTCGTATGATGGTTGTGAAGAAGTTTTAATGGCTTCTTGTAATTTTTTTGGTTTATTTTTTAAGTGCGTCGGCCACGCACATTGATTGTTTTCGTCAACCCAACACGAAGGAACTACACCAACATCGTCGGTTTTAACAAATTTTACCACGAAGAACGGCACACCTGCACAAAACATTTTAATAATAGCCCGTTACGTTACCTATAAATAATGTGATAAATTTAAGCTTACCTTAATCAATGGCTACAAATACAATTAAATATTACATGTACTTGCACATGCAAGCAACAGTTTTGTTTTATTTACGCATTACGCAGTTAACCACAACGGCTCAACGCCCGCCAAAACAACAAATAACACCTGTTGGTTGCCGTTGACATCTCTCAGAATAGGGTGCGTTCATACGATAGTTTTATTTTATGTCACAGAATAATATATATTATACAAATGATTACAAAATTTAAACAACATTTATCTCTCTTGTATGTAAATTTACCGTAATTTTTCAAATGATTTATATTAATATAAGTACTACAAAACTGCGGTGTTAATCTTGTACTACATTTTTAATATTAATAAAAGTTTTTTAAATTTGATTTATAATTTATTAAAATGTGTTATATTGTCAAGAACTAAAATGGCAAGCGCTCAAAATATTTTATAAAACTGTCAAAAATATTTTGTCCACAGCAAGTAAAAACAGCTTTTAGTCAATAATCTACTTGTCAAAAATCAGTAAAAATCATTCGACAACTAGCTCACTCTTTTTATTTTCTTTATTGTATCTACTTTTTAACATCTCACAATAGATGTTATGAAACGAGTTTAAAAAAAGTTATATTTTAAAAAATAAATATGGCCATAGGAAGTAAATTAAATCCATACAAGTGAATTAAAACCACTTTTTAAAATGTTTCATATACTATTTTTTCGCATTTCATTTCTGAGTTTCTTTAAATTTTAAGTATCTTTTAATTGAGTTTATTAATATAAAATTAAATACAATTATCTTATTAAATACTAACGTTGTGTATAAAGATAATACAGTGTTTTACAATATTTTTATACACTGCTTCTTTTATTCCTTTTTATTTCATTAAAAATAAAAGCTATAATTTGTACAGCACTTCTATGTTGTAACGCCGTATATTGTTCTTTTAATTGGCTACACTCTGGAATAGTTGGTACCTCCTGTTCTATTATATTATTTGTAAAATATTCTCTAACAGAATGCTTTTCTGGAGTTGTCCATGAATATTTGCCTAAAATAATACGTTAGTTAAAAAAATATACATCACATAAAAATACAAAATTTGTCAAATTTATGTTATAGAGGATGTATCTGTATTTCGGGACAAAAAATTAAGGGTATATACTATAAGACGTACTGATCAAGGAACAAAAACAATTTTTTAAAAATTACAAAAACAAATGCATCGTATTTAAAAGTAACATTTTGTTAGCGACTGATTGATTATTATTTAAATCTTCTTACAAGTAATTGTTTACACAATACAAAATAAATGTCTGATGTGTAATTAATAATTTAATTTAGTTAAATTCAGCAGCTCAAGCAATAAAGTGCGCGAATCAAGTGGCCCTAAAAATGTTCAATTTAATTTAGTAAATTTAAAAAAATCTTTTTGTTCCATGATCTGTACGTCTTATAGTATATACCCGAAGTACAGAATATCCACGTTAAAGTGTCACCATTAGAATCTCAAGTATAGTAACAGATATGATATCGGTCAAATTAGACAAAAATAAGTAAATTTATGGATTTGTCCGCCCAAATAATATTTTTAGATACAAATAGTACAGACATTTTTGCCTTTTCGAGCTGAATTGTGTCGTTATTTATTCGTTTCGAGCTCAACGACTAAACCATATATTGCACCCTCTAACGTAGCCTCAACATGTTTTTGTTTTCTTCCAAATATGTACTAGATATCGATGAAGATGTAAATTTTCCCAATTTTTTGTTTTGTTCATAACGTTTACAAATCAAATAGCATAGGATTTTGGTGTCGGTAGTTCTGACAATTTTTCTATCTTATACTGTTTTCGAGAAGTGTGTGCGAACTTTTATTTTTCATATAAAGTAAACATTGACACCTTAAATAGAGATTTTGTTTTGCACTTCAACAATATAAAACGTTTTAATATTTAAAGTAAACGTGAAAATTAATGAATTGTAATAATTTTGCTGTTATTTACATCTTTTTAATGAAAGACGATGTTTGTGTTATTCTCGAAGGACCATAAATGATAAGAGAGCTTGTAGTGGTTCAAGTGGTGTTTATTGTAAGAAATGACATTGAGACACTTCTGCGAACCCCTCAAGTAAACTGCCCTTACAAAAAGAGTGGGAGTTGGTGGGGGTGACCGCTGTGCCAATACATGACGACATATACAAAAAATAAAAATATGCATCGAACATGCCGCCCCCTTGAAGTAGGTGACAATTTCAATGTTAATAACACTAAATGAACAAGTAATACAAATAATTACATATTTTTTAAAGATTAAACATCAAAACATGATAGGTGTAAAGTAATATTGACACAAGAAATGTTGAATATCGTTTACACTTTAATTATCGCTAAGTAAACAAATTTTTTTTACGGAGCGTTTTGTCACACCAGTGGTGGTTTTAACAAACACTACACGCACCAATTTGTCACTTCCGGGGTGTATGTCAATAACTCGGCCTAAACGCCACTTTAGGGGAGGCAAATTGTCATCGATTAGAAGCACCATGGCGCTAATTTTAATATTGTCGCACTGCACTTGTTGTTTTTTGGGTCGCAGCTGGAGTTCTGATAAATACTCCCTTTTCCAGCGTTGCCAGAAATGCTGATTAATCTGCTGGACTCTTTGCCAGCGTGACAGACGGTTGATGGTGACGTTTGTGAAGTCGTCCTCGGGAATGGACGTCAACGGTGCGCCGATTAAAAAATGTCCTGGTGTCAAGACATCAAGGTCGTTTGGATCGTTGGACATGGGTGTTAAGGGTCGGGAATTTAGACAAGCCTCGACGCCCGTTAGCACCGTATAAAATTCCTCGTAAGTTAGAGAGGCGTCCCCTACGACTCGGCGTAAGTGATGCTTAACGCTTCGAATATTTCTTTCCCATAAACCGCCGAAATGCGGCGATCTTGCGGGAATAAAATGAAATTTTACACTTTTTGCACTTAAAAAATCACCCGTTTTTGTCTGAAATTCGGCTGAATTTAATAATTCGCGTTCGGCACCCACAAAATTTGTGCCGTTGTCAGAGAATAACTCGGCACAATAACCCCTCCGAGAACTAAAACGTTTGAAAGCGGCTAGAAAGCCTTCAGTCGACAAATTTCCAACTAATTCTAGATGGACAGCCTTAGAGGCAAAGCAAACAAAAAGCGCAACATAAGCCTTTACCTTTTTTGCATTGCGTGTGTGACCTTCCTTAATGAGGAAAGGTCCTCCGTAGTCAACACCCGAAATATAAAATGGACGTAATGGGTTTAGTCTTTCCTTTGGTAGATCTCCCATTTTTTGAAAAGTTAAAACAGGATTCGCTCTTCTACATTTAACGCAAGAAAAAATGACCTTGCGAACTAAATTTCTCCCTCCTATGGGCCAAAATTTTTGTCTGATTGCAGCCAGAGTTGCTTGACTTCCGGCGTGCAATTCGTTTTCATGCAATGACTCTACGATTAATTTTGTTACGTGATGTTTTTCAGGTAAAACTATGGGATGCTTCTGGTCATAAGCAATGGATGCCTTTTTAATGCGACCACCTACTCGGATTATATTATTCGAATCCAAAAATGGGTCTAACCTTAAAAGTTTTTTAGAATGAAGTTTTTTGTTATTCGACAATTCTATGGGAAAGGCTTTAATTTGAATATTTTTTATTATAACCACCGTGGCATCATTTAACTCTCTTGCTGATAATGGTTCCGCATGGTGAGTTTTTTCTTTGAGAAATTTGATAAAACGCAAGCAATATGCTATTACACGTTGCAATTTTGAAAATTTTGAATATTTTGTTAAAACTGACCATTCTGATTCGACTTTCGCTAAATTAACCTTTTGTTCTGATTTTCGTTCTGATAACGTCTCAGATTCATTACCGATTATGTTTATGTTTGGCCACTGACTTGCATCTGAGAGCAACCACGACGGACCGTGCCACCATAAGGTAGACTTATTTAGAATTAAAGGCGTTGCACCGCGGGATACAATATCGGCTGGATTGTCGTTTGATCGCACATGGTGCCATTCTTCAAATTTACTTGCATTTTGGATAATTGAAACACGATTACCTACATACTGTTTCCAAACATTACTCGACTGTTTGATCCACGCTAAAACAATTGTGGAATCGGTCCAAAAGAATCGTTTATTGAATGAGACATTAAGTGAATCAGAAACCTTGTTTGTTAGTTTGATGAGCAAAACCGCGGCGTTTAACTCCAAGCGGGGTAATGTTACCGTTTTTATGGGAGCGACTCTTGACTTTGCACATAACAAATTTACGGTGGTCTTACCTAGTGCATCTATTGTTTTAATATAAAGACATGCTCCATAAGCACGTGCTCTTGTTCTTTAAGTTGTAAAATTTCAGAGATGTTGTTACCACCCGTCAACAAATCATCTACGTAAAAATCTCTTTTTATTATTGATGAAGCTAGTAGATACATACTTTTGAATTCGTCGGCTAACTGATGTAGGCAACGTATGGCTAAAAAAGGAGAACAAGTCATACCAAATGTTACTCTTGTAAGTTTAAAAATTTGAATAACATCGTTAGTATCGAAGCGCCATAGAATTCTTTGATAATTTTGATCGTCGGGATGGATATGTACCATCCTATACATTTTTTCAATGTCCGCGGATAAAACATATTGATATGTACGAAATCTGCACAATATGGAAAATAGATCCTCTTGGATAGTAGGTCCAGTTAACAAAGTGTCATTTAGACTTAAACCGTTTGAAGAAGACGCCGACGCATCAAATACAACGCGTATTTTAGGACCGTCTATCGTGTTTTTGAATACACAATGGTGTGGCAGGTAATAAGAGTTTATGCTGTCTAATTCGTTTACTGGTACCGGCACCATATGCTGTAAATTTAAGTACTCTGCCATAAAACCCTTGTAAGCCGTCGCCAACTGATGGTTTCGCCAGAATTTTTGTTCAAGGTTTAAGTGCCTTTTAAGAGCTATATCGTAGGAATTTCCAAATTCTTTATTTTCTTTGAATGGTAAATGTACAACGAAATTTCCCATTGTATCCCTAACGGTATTTTCTAAGAAATGAGTTTCACATTTGGTCTGTTCTAAAGACCAGATGTCATTTGTCTCGGTAACTTCTTCTTGTTTCCAGAATTCCTCAATTCGCGACTCTAAATTGTTATTGATAGATATTAAATTGCAAGTTTTATTATTTGATATGAACGTTCCACCGCCAATCAGCCAACCAAACCTAGAATTTTGAAAATAAGGCTGATCTTTTTCAAGTTGTTTTGGACCCTCAATTAAAATATTCCAAAATAATTCTGCACCCAATAATAAATCAATTTCGTTAGTGAGATTAAAATCTGGATCAGCGAGTTCTATGTTTTTGGGTAGAATTAAATTATTTTTCTGAAAACTAACGGCAGGTGTAGGCTCAGTAATCTTTGACATAATTAAGCATTTAACGCCTTGAGTGTAATTGTTAATTCGCGATTTTATTTCGATAGAACTCGCTTCGCTAATTATACTTGCATGAGAATTTATTCCAGAAATAGAAGTATTAATTTTTGACGGTTCAAGATTTAGTTTTTTACAATAGTTTGATGTAATGATATTGGTTTGGGAACCTTGGTCCAGTAAAGCGCGACATTTATGTAATTGACCTTTATTATCTTTAACAAGTAATGAAACTGTAGTTAAAAGTACTTGATTGCAACTATTTACATGAAAAGATGCTGCAGACGATGGTGCGACAAATTCGTTTATATGTAATAATGTGTGATGTCTTTGTCTACAATCTCTACAAACCGAATTACTTCTACATGTACTGACATCATGATTAGGTCGTAGGCAATTTATGCATAATTTTGCATCTTGTGTTTGTTTTATTCTATCTGTGACATTTTTACTTAAGAATTCTGAACATTGGTAAATTGTATGGGCACCTTTACAAACATAACAGGACAATTTTTGAAAAGATATTGCATTTGTTGATAATGGATTATGATGAACTCTTTTATTTTGAAACGAATTGTTTGATGGTTTGTTCACATTATAATTTTTATGACCTTGTTGATTAATTTTTGAATAATTTGAAGATTCTGGAGGGTGTGGTTTCAAGGCAGATACCGATTCTAAGATTTGACATCTGTTTTCGATGAAATCTAAAAAACTTTGTAAAGTTGGAAGCTCTTTTTTAATGTTGTTTGCCACTCCTTGCGAGTTGCAAACTCTAATTTTCCTATAATGATCGCGATTAGAATTTGATCCCAATGTTCAATAGGTAATTTCAAGACTTTTAATGCAGCTATGTTATTATTTACTGTATCAAGAATTTTTCTTAATTCAGTATGTGAAGTTTTATATAAAACCGTTATATTTAAAATGTTAGCTATATGTTCGTCAACTATCAACCTTTTATTTTCAAATCGCTTTTTTAATAAACTGATGGCGCTGGTATAGTTAGCGCCTAAAATTGATAAGCTGTCAATTGCCCTCAGAGCGTCGTCTTTAAGACAACTACGTAAATAATGGAATTTACGGATAGCTGATATGCTTGCGTCATCATCAACAAGAGACTTAAATGAATCATAGAAATTGTACCAATCGCTGAGATTTCCAGAGAAAACAGGTAATGGCAAAGGCTTTAAATTAGTTATTTTTTCTGACGAGTCATTATTTTTTGTTATGTTAATAACGGTTGATGAATGATTAGTTTCAGTGCTAGTACTCGATTCTGGTTTATATTTTAATAATAAAGTATTTATTTGTCCGACGGTATCGTAGTATTGGTTTTCTACTTTAATACGCTCATCATTGTTTGCTTCGTCCAAGGCTGCCTCATCATCATCTGATTGCAAGTTAGCCAATAAAATATTTTCGATTTCTGATTGTGTCGAGTTATAAGATTTGAAAAGTTGTGTTACATCTGTTAATCTTTGTTCTAACGTTAAATAATTGTCACCTTCTTGAAATTTAGCAACTTGATTTTGATGACGCGTAATAGCAGCTTTAGTCTGCTTACGCTCATTTTTTAAAGCGTTTACGGTAGACATTTTTTTTTAAGTTTAATTTAATTTTAGAAAAAACAATAGAGATAAAAACGTCGAGACTTGTTTATTTTTTACGGAATAATAAAAGGAAGGGTCTGACCTTGATTGTCCTGAACTTGGACACGGCGATCGAAATGGTATAGATGCCACTGTAGGCGCCTGGGTTAGATCACTGCTGATACGTCAATCGGGTCACTGTAGACGCCTGGATTGGATCACTGATGATACGTCAATCGGGTCACTGTAGACGCCTGGATCGGATCACTGATGATACGTCAATCGGGTCACTGTAGACGCCTGGATTGGATCACTGATGGTACGTCAATCGGGTCACTGTAGACGCCTGGATTGAATCACTGTACACTTAAACACCTTCACGATGTGAACGTTGATTATTCCACTCTTATTAAACAATGTTAACGCTGATTAGTATCCGGCTCGTGATGACCAAAAAATGTTTGTGTTATTCTCGAAGGACCATAAATGATAAGAGAGCTTGTAGTGGTTCAAGTGGTGTTTATTGTAAGAAATGACATTGAGACACTTCTGCGAACCCCTCAAGTAAACTGCCCTTACAAAAAGAGTGGGAGTTGGTGGGGGTGACCGCTGTGCCAATACATGACGACATATACAAAAAATAAAAATATGCATCGAACAGACGATAAAATGTACATATTTTGTTTAAGTAAAATTTAGAATTAAGATAACAAGAATAACAAATACATTTAGAAAAGGTTATAATAACAAAATATGATTAATCTGTATCAATTAAACATATCAAATTTTACTTCATTGTTAAATTTTCTTTATTTCAAGAAAATAATAATGATCGACCATGCTATAAATGAACCAGGATAAAGAAGTAATAACACCATTTTCAAGTTCTTTGTCTTTCATGGCCAACTTAATTGCATAAAATAAATAATACCAAAACTAAATAATTCTTAAAATTTGTAGTCATTTTACCAATACAAGTAATCTTCATTTAAAGTGCTTTAAATAATTGAAAACAATGTTGGTACTAGGGCTATTAAAAATATCGATAACATTGATATCTTTTAAACATAGAAGACTTCAACATCTTAAAATTATATATTTATTATTAAAAAAAGTATTTAATCTCAACTGGGTTTAACACTTCTTCGTCACTTTTTACCTACAACAAGAATAATGACATTTATTAAGTAATACACATTATACCTATTTGTTTTTACATTGCAATTAAAATTAGAAATATAATTTCAAGGTTAATGTTATCAATTTGGTTAAAATGCACATTTACTGCCTAGGCTGGCTTTACAGCCGTCAACAGCCTCGATACTAAATCTGCTACTTTTCTGTCCAATGAAAGAAATAACTAGAACAAATTTCATTACCGGGTTCACGAAACTAGTCATTGAACATTGACCTTAATTTTAAAGGTTCTCTTTTTTCTTACGTACGTTTTTTTGTTGATAGTTAACGATATTTATTCGTAATTGTCGATATTTCGACAAAAAAGATAAATAATGATAAATATTGATAATTTTTGATGGCAATAATTTATCGATAATTATAGATGATTTAACAATTTTTATCGTTAATTATTGATATTAATCGATATATCGATATTTTTAATATAAAGTATCGATATATGAAATTAAATATCGCGCACCCTTAGTTGGTGCACACTTCATGAAAACAGTAGGTACAATAAAACAAAGTTTGAGTACTTCCAGTAATACTCCATTTAATCATTAAAAGTTGCCTTAAGAATGTGTAAACTAAAATCTTATACCATTTCATTTGTAAAAGATACGAACAAAACGAAAATTCCATCTTCGCTGATATTTAGTGACCTATGTATTTTTTCTATGTAACAAAAACATTACTGAATTGAAGTGAAAGTGAGCCCATAAACTTGAACATTCTGTATTAAAATACCCTACTCACTATACTAAAGGAATTTTAATTTTTTTTATAGTAACTTAAATAAATACTTACTATTTACGTTATTTCGTGATTTAGTTGAATGCTGTTTTATTTTATTTCGTACCCACAATTTTAATTGTATAGGTGTTCTCTTACGTAAACATGGATTTTCCAAAATAAAATTTTCACATTCTCTATAAGATGGTAAGTTACCGGAACCAGTGTATTTTTCAAATAATATTCTAGCCTTGTGTCTGTCTGGTGTATTCCACGTCCGTCTTTGGATCACTCTTGCAGCAGTATCTATAAAACAAAGGTTATTTAAATACATTTATATACTACGAAAAATATTTCAAATAAAAATGACAAATGGTTTTACCACCTAACGTACTGCGCAGTAACATATTTTTCTGGGAACAATTTTAAATAGAATCAATAGTTATAAATATACCAGTACAATAGCAACAACTTTAGCCTAATTTAATCAAACTGTTTCTTTTATTATAGTTCTTGATATCCCAATGTTAATTGTAGATATTTGAACAACCTGTACTTATATGAACTTTAGAGTCTAATTACTTAATTAGTATTTGTACGCAAAAATAGTTTTGCAAATTTTAAAATTATTCTTGTTAATTTTCTATTTACTTTTTATTACAAGAACATAACGAACATTACTTACCTAAGATGTCCGTATGGTACTCTGATGTGTTACTGTTATTGGATAAAATATTTCCCTCTAACTCTTCACCTAAAATTTGTAACATGGAAATTAGAATATTTATATATATTTACCGATAAAATATAAGTTATTTTATATTGAAATTACCTTTTTTTAAATCTGAACGTGTTTTCTCATCATCTTCTTCTTCAGAAAAACACGATGAATCACCATCACTATCTTGCCCTTGGGCCAATTCTAATAATCTTCACATTTGCGCAATATCACGAGTAGGAATTGACAGACGATAATGGTCTCTGTGTATTTTGTCAGCATATCCCATAAAAGTAGCCAAATCATGAACTTCATCTTCTTTAAGGTTTAATAGTACTGACTGTGTTGCTACGTGCTTGCGCAATTGTGTGGCTCTTAGACTAAATGAATTTTTTGCTCCACATTCTATTGAGTATTGTCTCAAAAGTTTACTTGCGCGTAAGTATTTATTTTCACCTGGCAATCCAAAAATATATGGATTATCAACAGGTACATTAGCCTGATTTCTGTACTTGATAATAAGCCGTACATATTCCTCTAATTCTTTGTGCAATAACACTGGTACTCCGCGGGCCAATTTCCCTCGAATTTGAAAACGAACATACCGTTTTGCAGCTAATTTTGATTTATGTGACAAATTTTTAAATACTTCAAAATCGTCCTCTTGAATGCCTTGACAATTAGCGAAATCACTTATGTAAGCTCTTTCTAATTCGCCCGGTCTACGTCTGTTAAAAACTAATAATGAAATTAATGTTAGACTAGCCAGTTGTTTCCAATCTTCGAAAACAAACATTTTGATTAGAGCATCGTAACTTTGTTTTCTTTTTGTTGCTAGAAAATTATTCAAGAATTTTATATCTTCAATTGTTGGTAAAATGATTTTTTTGTGCCTTTTAAGTTCCAGTTGATTTTCAACTACAGTCTTATTAACAGAAGACCCTAAATCTTCGATCATTAACTTTAAAAAGTCTTTTGCCGACTTCTTTTTAATATTATCTCCGTCTTTGATACATTCAAATATTAGTGAATTTGCATTTACTTTGAGTGTAGTACCTAATGCAGACGCAGTTGCTGGTGATTCATACCTCCCATTTCTTTCATTAAGATGTGCTACCTTATTTACGGCTGTTATTGCTGAATCATAATTAACTGCTTGAAATACAGAGGCGAAATCTGTAATGTTGGGATTTATTTTCTTTATTTCCAAAAGAAAACGTCCAACTAAACGTAGCCTTGCACGAATCATACTGTCGTGATGCCGCGACCTGTATTTAACACACATTTTATTACCATACAAAACAGCAAGTTCATCATATCGCAAAATATTAGTAATATCATCTTCACGTAGTACCGGATATATGTCATTTTTTAATTTTTCATTTGCTTTCTTGTGTATAGCTCCATGTATTCTTCTACTATTAATGAGAATATTTCTTTCGCCTTTCGCTCCAGTCTGAGAGCATTTCCTGTAATGTTTTCTAAGCGATAACTTTGAAAAATATCCTTTACAGCTTGGGCAAACTTTATAATGACTAGGACTGTGCTGTGTATCAGATTTAACTCTTCGGCATAAAATTAAGTTATTATCTGTCATGATAAGTGAATCAGTATTATATAAAAAATCCCCTTTCTTTCGCATTGTATCAATAATTTGTGTCCTTTCTGCACATCCTGAAATAAAGGAAAAATAATAAAAATATTTTACATGATGGTGGAAAAGTATTTAATTTAGAGATGACTAAAATTTGTAGTTCATATGTTTTTGTACGAATAGTTTATGATTTTATCATTAAAAATTGTAGGTCCATTTAAAGCAACAAAAATTATCTAAACAAATTCATTCTTATACAGCAAAATTATCTGAAACATGAATATACAGCATTTGTCTTTTATTCGAAAAATGAAATTGTAGATACTGTGAAAACAGATTTGGCTTTTTATTTTCCATTAATAATGTAATTTAGATTTTTGAATTATCAAAAGTTGCTTAATAAAATTAAACTGAAAATGAAATTGATATTCCTCGAGATATTCATTCATGCATTCAATGTTTTCATAAATAATTTAGACTGATCATGCAATAATTAATTTTTTTAAAGTTTTATTCTCAAAAATTGGACACAAACAAAATATTTGTGCATTCGTAATATTAGACAACTCCTAAACAATAAAGACTGTTTAAATATTGTTTTTTAATAATTATTAAAATTGAACAAAACTAGAACTGATTTTCTCTATGAATTAAAGAAAATATTGAATGATCATTTGAAATAAACAATTATTCAGATATTATTTGTTTGTTTATGAATCTTTGAAAATGATTAAGTGAAAATGATGTGAGACTCAGCTTTACAATGTAGTGTATATGTGTGTACTCTAACTAGTGACAAAGGCTATCATTTGGGTATGAAACTTAAAAATAAGAATTAACGATAACAACATGTTCTTAATAGTACCTTTAGGTAGGCAAGTAAATTTCTTAACATCGCTTTCATTTTTATGTACGTTTTCTAAATGACGAGCTATTTTACATACGAGTTTTTTACAATAGTAACAAAAATTCTTCTTTTCATTTTCCTCTCGTTTTTCCTTTAGAAATGCAGTTTCGTCCTGAAAATTCATTTTTCCGTATCAATTTATAATATAGAAGATATCCAAGTTTCAGAGATCACATTGGGATATCCGGAAATGTAATTAAGTAAATTAACTAAATAACTTCATCTATATTTCTATAGCTTTCTTAAAAAAAAAACATTAAGTCTCCTAAAACTTTTGTTTTACGAAGAGGTCGCTAAAAACGTAGTCAAAGGGGGGTGACAAGTGAAACGAGTTTAAGAAGCACTGAACTGGATAATGACAGAAAACTGAATCCGTTGAATTTTAATATATGAAATATTTTGTAAACAATTCGATATACAGAAAAATATTTTAATTTTCTTAGCACTTTTTTGAGATAAGACATAAACTTATAATGTTTTAAAACCAATATTTTGAAATATCGCTTATAATTATTCTATTTTCTTCTGAATTCTATATTGTTCATCTAATGGTTTCTAGAATTTTTTATTTTCAAATGTTAGTGTAACAGAAATAAGTATTACTGTAACAATTACTTCATGAATCCAAGATGTAATAGTAATCACAATATATTAAGTGAAATTCAAGGAATATCAGTAGTAAAATTTATTAACATCATAAATAGCATAGGCATCGATGAAGTGTGGTAAATATTTATGATTTTTCTTGGATATTAAAAGTAATGAATTCATTTAGGTATCATAAAGAACCTATAAAAAAAATTTATTAAACTACGCCACTGGCTACATAGTGGATATACATAATCATTTTTATTTGGCACAATTTGCTGTATGTCTAAGTGTTTAGAAATTTTATTCAATTAAATTAAATTCAAACAAAATCACTTTTCTGCCATTATCTAGTAACCTACAAAAAATATTTTAAAAACAAAAAAAAAGTATAACATTTTATATCCAATGCGCTTAAAAAGTTCAATTTTCGATCTCTTAACTTTAAAATTCTTGCTATTCCTAAATAGTGACCTCTGAAATCTGGATACTTGTAAAACAGTACTTACAACAGTTTTTTCAACTGCAGGAATAGAATTTGCTTGCTCAAAATCGGAATTAAATAAAGATCTTCTAACATTTTTTATACCACTTTCAGATGGACCTAAGTAAATCATAATTATAAATAGACAAGTTAATGTTACTCCACAAGAATAATTTCACCTAATTGTACAAGATCTTCTTCCTCAGAACTCAATTGAAAGTCTGGATCTGCATCAGTATCGTCCGAATCAATTTTATTCAAATCAGTATTATATAATAAACTTCCTATAATTAAAAAATATTAACATACAAGAAATTTATTATTAATATCCTTACTTGGGCTATTATTTCTGGTTATTCGTATTTCTGATTGATTCATAATAGTGCTATCTCCATTTTTTACATCATGACCGATTATTATTTCGTTACAAGTTCGATTTGAATTTGTTATGTTCTGCCACCTAAAAACATGTCAAATTATATTAAACGTAATATAACACTCTGGAATAGATCGATAATTACGCCAATGAACATCAAACTTTACTGATTGTACTCACTAGTGAATATAAATAATAAGCGATTATAATGCATTGTAAATAAATCTTCATAGTTACTATGTTCATAAATTTTCAAACGTGAAAAACGTCAAACGTTAGAATTTTAGATGTTGTAATGTGTAATTTGTAGTAAAATTTGTTATTATAATAAATAAAGTACGTATTACCTTATTAGTTATCTTTATGTGTTTCTTTTTAAACGAACTTTTGAAAAATTCAACACTTACAACACTGGATAGCCACGGACGTTCACGAGCAACAGTATAATCACAAATTCAAATAGTTCATTATCTTCAATATCATCAAATAAAATCATATTAATATTTTAATATTTATATTCAGGCACTAAATCAATGCAAATAATGACGCAAATTATTATTTTACATCTATTTGTTTGTTATTCGTTAAAAATCTACCGAATAAATAATTCGTCGAATAATCATATTTATTCATTAGAATAACTTTATTCTTAGCTCGAAAGACGTACTTTTCGGATTCGGAGAACAGGGACGTAGCCGGGGGGAGAGGGAGGTTGATCCGAGCTGAGCCTTGGTAAAAATATAAATATGCAAACATAAATAAATTTTTCATTTTAGGTTCGGTTGTTACATCTCTGGATTTTTACGAATAATTATCGGCGGGATAAATGAAAAAATATCGCATCAAAATTATAGCATAAATCGTAACAATTATATTGAATATCTTTTTTGATGCGATATTTTTATATTTATCTTACCAATAGCTATCCGGAACTTTATCCGGAGATGGAAAAACCAACCTTTAGGTGGATATCTGGCTCGTATTTAGATAATTAATTTGTTAAAGCATTAATTATAACAATGCTTCGACTAATATTTTAGTTATTATCAAGTGAGTCTTAATATTTAAAATTTAAAACATTTCGTTGTAGTGTACACTAAATCATAATTTGACGGCTGGAAATATTAGTCGAAACGTCGGTGTAATAAATGTTTTAACAATTTAATTATCTAAGTACAAGATCAGATATGCAACTTAAATTTATTTTTCCACCTCTAAATAATAATAAAAAAAAATATACCACCGATTTTTTCAAATTAAAAAGATAGTGTAGGTATTAATGTAAAAGTAAAATGTAAAAATATATTTCGAAAAACACACCATACGATCTAGCAGCTTCATTACATGTGACAAGTCATCACTGGTGAATTTTGTCTCTTGTATTCATACGGACTATTATAACCAATTTCTCAAGATAAAATGATCAAATTCCACAATAAAACACAAAGAAAATTACACTTTTTTGAACTTTTTCCGTTGTATTTTATTATTTTAAATAGTTGAGTACTTTTTCGTTACCGAAGACCAAAGATTTGTTTATCGTTAATGTATTTAATTATCTTATGTTAATTATGTTTTCCATATCTTAATAAATATTAAAACAGATATACAATATTTATATATTTATATGCAATACCTATCTTACATAGGTATGCATTATTGAGAAAAAGAAAATTAAAAATAAATATAGCCATGGCAAGAAGAAAATGAGCCCTGCCTAATATTTACTTCTGGCTACGGCCCTGTCGAAGAATACATTTATTCGCCATTTTATTTTGACATGGAGATACCGGCCTTTGTCAAATTAAAATGAAGAATACAAGTGTTAATTTGTAAAAAAAAAATATACCCAAGCTCAAAATGAAACCTCGTGTTGTATTTGTTAAGATAATACCACGAATAATGACATAATAATGAATAAAATTATTAGTATAATAGTACAAAAAATTAAAGAAATTAATTTATTCTACATATCAAATATATTTATAATAACTTACTCTATGTTTCCGACCATAGCCATAATTTTAGACGTTCTTGAATTCATATCAGATTAATAAGTATTGAATTATTGAAATAATTATTTATATTTCACTGCAAAAAGCAACTACGTTCTTATTTCACTACTACGTTGCACTGAAGTATGAAGGTGTGATTGACCTGATTGACTGTCGGGAATTTAGTGAAGAACCGTGCAGATTCAGTAAATAATCAGTGTTGCCACATTGAAATTAAATAAAACCTTTATGGCGCGCGCGGACTATACGAATGTTCAATTATCAATTTATATATTTAAACTGTGAAAATACGAACTTTGAAACAATAATGTTGGGAAAGTATTTGTTATTTTTGTTATGAATTTTACAAATTTATGCTTAATTATAAAAATATTAATTAAAATATATTTTAGGTAATTTCAAATAATTCGAAATCGTATCCATTTATATTTTTATATATTCTGAAGAATATTAATATATGTAAGAATAAAAAATGCTTATTAAAGTTTAAATTTTGAAAATAATTTTAAATCAAACAAAAATTTTCTTTTTTCAATGTTTATATTAAAGTAATAATATATTTGCAATACCTGTTATTCCTAGATAAGACAAAAAGGCAGAAGAAGCATAACAATTAATGAAAATTTCTTACTTTCAACACTATATCCTATGCCCATATTAAAGTAATGTTCTTCAAAAAAAATAATAGTTATGTATGTTATAAGATCGTAACGTCAACTATAATGCTACTAGCCGTGAAGTTTATCATACGAGACGAACCCGATTTTAATAACACAACATATACCATAATTATTGATGCTACGATCCTTATGACTTACAAATTTCATATGCCGGCGTAAATCAGTAAAAAAAATCAAATAAAATATTTAGTTTTTTTAATCTATAAATATCAGAAATCATGTACGTTTTATTACTTAACAAGCTATGGTAACGAGGATTTATTATAGTCCTTGAACTGGATTCATTGTAGCTCTCTTGGACTGGTAATGTCTAAGTAAGTGGTTTGGTAATATAAGTATACGAATTTTTAGATATTTTATTTAATGACAACATTTTGCGGAATTTTTAATTATTTATTTATTCATACATTATATATTTATTAACATTGTCCTGAAGAAGACAGGTTTACTGTCGAAACGTCGACTCATGTTAAATACATTTACTTAAAGTTTTAATTGTTTATTACTGCTTTCTCCGTTATTTCTCTCATCTTAACTATATTCCTGTCGGGGATTAAGAAGATTTTTAAAAATATTTCATATTTTAAACACCTCGCACTGAACTGTATTGATATTTTAGCTTTATTTTAACAACAGTAATTGAAATTTTATATTTTAAACATCTAATACATATATTTTGAACTATATAGAACACAAGTAAATGATGAAATATTTAATATTTTGAAGCAGACTGTAGGAAATTATAAAATATCTATCCAATCCTAAGAAAGCGCGTTGGATTATATTGATATTTTATTATAATTATTACCGCATACGTAAATATTTATTTCTCGGTGTGCAGCGAGTCTGTTGCCGATATCATTGTAAGCCATAGTTGGACTATGGGTCGAATCGTAACGACACGAGGTATGTAATATAAAAAATATTTTTTTTAAATAACTAATATTAGTGATTAAAAATAGATTATCTATCACATGAACAACAGGCGCGGTGGCAGAGTGTGTTAAGGCACATCTCTAAACATACTGTGACGTCACCCGAACCAAGGTTCGTCAGTTCGAATCCGCCTGTCGACAATGTATGATTTGTCATAAAATATAAAAAATACAGTTAGGTACATGTATTTATCATACTCGGGCCCTATAAGCTAGTCACTTATACGTCTTAAGGCTGTGTTCGAAAAGCAAGCTTCGTCAAGTCTCGTGACGATCAATTATTTTGAATCATTCTGTATTACTAGTCGTGATCTGCGTTACTGTAGTCAAACATTCGAATTTCGTCCTTAAAGCAATATTCACCGCACTTAAACAAAAATATTTAAATCAGAACTAATGGGCCAGTGCGCCCCTGCGTCTAGGTGTCTGAAACCGTAGCCCGGTGAGTAAATAAAGCTCTAGCCGCTATGAAACGTTCCTCTTACGATACGCTAGAATAATAATCGCGCAGTATATTCAGTACCGAATTGAGGAGAAATATCTGGTTTTTTTAACATTACCCCTATACACGGGCGGATCTACATAGGGACTAATAAGATTTATGCCCTGGACCTCATAGTGTCAAGTTGCCCACAAAAATTTAATTATTACCATAAATATTTAATACTTTTTCATTAACGTAATAAAATACTATGCAAGTAAAGAATGTAGAAAAATTAAATTTTAATTAAAAATTGATAGAATGGCTCACTTAGATTGCTAAGTGAGCCATTCTACCAAACGCAGGCTATAGGTAAATGATGTGATGGTATACATATTTATTTTATTTTATTATAAATTTTGTTTGTTTATTCTTTTTAGTGATGAATGTTTCTTTATTTCTTATGTTTATTTATTATTATATACTGTAACGAATACTGCGGGTGTTGTGTGCCAGGTTTCAAATAAATACAAAGCTGGTTATGGTCAAGATTCTGTTGTGATGTTGGTTTCGTAACGCCGGGGACGTCGGGAGTCGTTTGAGGTGCAACTTGGAGGGTACTGATCGGTGTTGAGTGTTCCAACGGTAGGCGTCACGACGTCGAATAAATCTCCAACGACTCGTGGAGGTACTCGGATCCCGGATCTGGTGAAATATAAAAATCGACGTCGGTCATCGCGAAGGCGGGTGACGACATTGGACGGCGTTGAAGTCGGTGTATGCTTTAACGGTGTAAAGCCGCAAGATTTTATTGTGGTATGATGGACACAGAATAAATCTCTCAACTTTGAAATCGCGGGCGCCCCGAATGAGGCTCATAGAAAGCGTCGCGATGCTTGGTCACAAAACCTCGTACAGGTCAAACTGTGGTTATCTAGGAAAACATCGTATCTTCGCAATTATTCCACCTCACAAGTGGCGTCGTGACATTAAATAGTAACGACGAGACAAGATTCGAGAAATTTGTCGTCTCGTCCGCATCACTGCATGTATCATAAACTTGTTTATCCGAGTCCTCTAACAGATAAATTTCAAAGACAAATATATCGGCTCTTTCTTCTGAAGTTGCCGGTTAATTATTGTGGTTTTCTTAACAATCAGAAAGCAAATTTTGAGCAGAGAGTCACATACGTACATTGTTTTAATATTTATAATTCAGTATAGTTGTAATTGATATAATTAATAAATATTTATTTTTCTCAAACTAAATTTGTTGAAATTAATCTTTTCATAATGTCTCAGTTTTTTTAATTTAATTCTTATCTATATTGGTTATTTAGTTTAGAAGATATTTCATTAATTGTGTACCTATATTTTTTATACAAATTATGTTAGTTAAAATTATATGCTTTACTTTTACACATAAATTTTAAAAAAAATATGCTCTCAAAAACACAAAACTATCATGAAAAACTAGCTTTAATTTAATTACTTTTAAAATTTAGTACCTCAGCGATTTAATCACTTATCTGAAATGATATGAGACTGCCAGATTTTACGACTTTGTTAAGAACGAAATAATCTAAATTATATATAAATAAAACATCTAACATATACCACTAAGTTTTAACAAACACATTCAGTTAAAGATATTGCTAGAATGACTAAACCACACTACAGAAACTATACATTGTTGCTCGGTTTAGTTCTAAATTCGTATTATAATTGGGAAATTAAAATCCCGGCTAGCAAAAATTTCAATAAAAATTTATATTTTTAATAAAATAGCGGAATCGTATCTTACGTGTTCACTAACCTTCGCTGTAGGTCCATTTTTTTATTATGTATATATATTTTTTTTTGTATTAATTTAATTATATTTCCGGTACAGAACAAAACAAGTGTCTATATCAAAATAAATAAATAAAATATAAATTCAGTTGTTCAAAACACATTTTAAGGTTTTTTTTTTGTAAAACATACGAAGTAATTTTCAATATTTATTCATTAAATGAATTAATATTAAACAAAACTACATATCCATTCAATGAAATCATAAAAAAAATATAAATCATACATTTATTATGAGAAATGTAACTCTCATTTATCTTTCTATTTTGTTTTTTTTTAAATTTATATATTGGACCAACTACTAAGGTCATATGCCGATATGTTCTTTGTATGGTCGCCACGAGCGGGACCCGAACCCACGACCTTATGATTGCGAGTCAGGCCCTCAACCCGCGCGACCATCACGCGGGACAATATGTTTCTATTATTCATCAAGTTGTTTTACAGATACAATATTTGAACAAAAATACCAATTTTCCTGCCTTTTCCGCACCTAACTTATAAAACAGTTTTCGATTTTAATAACAGTATTGGCTAATAATCATATATATTAATTATATGTCTTAGCATATTATCCAACTGAGTTGAAATAAATCGTGTTCTGTTAGTTAAACTATTTAATAAATTTATTTATCAATACTTAATCCTTATTTGTTTATGTATATTCAATGTGATCTAATAAAAAATCATCGATTTTAATAGTAGTATTGACTAAATATACCTTAATGTCGGCGTATTATTCAACTGATTTGAAATCAATCGTTTTATTTTAGTGAAACTATTACAATAATTTATTTATCAATACTTAATACATATTTGTTTATGTATATTCTATATGAACTAATAAAAAATTCATCGATTTTAATAATAGTATTGACTAATAATCAAATATATTAGTTAAATGTCTGGGCGAATTATCCAACTCTCCAACAGATTTGAAATAAATCGTTTTATTATTGTGAAACTAATACAATAATTTATTTATCAATACTTAATACATATTTGTTTATGTATATTGTATGAGAACTAATCAAAAGATCATCGATTTTAATAATAGTATTGACTAATAATTATATATATTAGTTAAATGTCTGGGCGAATTATCCAACTCTCCAACTGATTTGAAATAAATCGTTTTATTATAGTGAAACTAATACAATAATTTATTTATCAACACTTAATACATATTTGTTTATGTATATTGTATGAGAACTAATCAAAAGATCATCGATTTTAATAATAGTATTGACTAATAATCAAATATATTAACTAAATGTCTGGGCGAATTATACAATTGATAACATAACTAAAGTAAACAAGCATGTTACAAATTCTTCATCAACAGAAGTCAAATTTTATTCTTATTTCTGTAAAGGTTAATAGGTTTTCTTATCAATCTTATATTCTATTTTTGTGAGTGTATGTGCTGATTTGGTAGAAATCCACTTTAAACAGAATATATACATAAATTCAAACTTCTTACATAGACTTGAATGAAACATATATTTCCTATAAATAAAACGAATTATTTTTAGAAGTAAATGATTCCATTTAGTCAGATACCTTTCATCAATATAGTGTTCATAATATTTTAATTGTTTATTAAACCAGTTATTAAGCTGCGTACAGACATGCAACAGAACATCGTAACGTTACATCGCCGCGTAACACAGTCGCGAACATTTAGCCGTTCCATTTATACTGTAGTTAATTTGTTTAATCGAATAGTGAAATGGAAGTATTTCATATTTTCTATACGTTTCGATAAAACTTAAGAATTTTTTTCTTGCGTCCACTCCATATTCTGTGCTACAAATGACAGCTGAACGCTGTGATGTTACGGTACACGTCCAGACACGCAAAGAGAAGCGTATCAAGGCCGCGTAACATTCCTTTGATGCGGCGTCGAAAACCGACAACGGGCGGAACTCAGTGTTGTTACGATGTTACACTGTTACGCCTAGAAATTATTTTTAATTTAATAGGTTAGCCTGTCGCATCTATGCAAAAAAAACGCACTTAAAATATCTAAATTTATGTATATAAGTGAAAGGAACATGATCATATTATTATTATATCTTCTTGTTCGTATTTTTTATTTTGTCCAACACGACAATACTAATGAAATTAGTATGTTGTACTTTCTAACCTTAAAAAGTATTTTCTTGGACTCTGTTCTCTTGAGCTAGAAGGACGAAGAAAAATATTTGCTTTATTCGCAATAATAAATAATACTTTCTTTGCGTTTAATGAGTACAATAAATTCAGATGCTTTAATTTTTAAAAATGTTACAGTTCTCATAATTAACAATGTAACGTGTTATTGTTGACTCGCCTACAACATGTTGGTGTATGTTGCTCGGACGCTAACGGTCGGATAGCGCTGTCCAAGATCAGAGAGTTTGAATAAATAAAAGACAAGATCGTTGTTGAAAACAATGGCGGACGTCTGGTTATTATTCAATATTATTTTAATAAAAATCGATTATTTTTTTTATTTATTCACATAAAATATACATAAACAAATATGATTTAAGAAAGCTGGTGTACGGGAGTACGTAGAAAGTGATTTCGCGACTTTTCTGAAAAACGACGCCCAGCGTCGAGACGCCGGGGTGACCAAGGTAGGATCGTTGTTGTGTGCCCAAACGTACGGGGATGAACAGAACGAGTTGTCGACGGTTGTACAAACGCGACGCCGGATTTCTAGGAAACAGGGTGCCGAAAGTGACAGATAATATATTTAGGACGACAGCTGGACCTACGGCAAAGGTTAGTGAAGACGTAAGAAACGATTCCGCGATTTTTTGGAAAAACGACGCCGAGCGTCGCGACGGTGGTGTCCCTGAAATAGCGGCTAGTGTGCTATGAATGATAACGAAAAGTGGTTTTTCAACTTTTTCGAATAACGACGCCGGGCGTCGCGGCGGCAGGGTTCTTGAAACGGCGGCTGGTGTGTCACAAACGAATCCAGGGTTTGTTTTGCGGATTTCAGAGCGGTAACTCTGGTGTAGCACGCAAATGTCTTAACTGCGAATGGCTCGGATTACGCCCGTCAGCGTCGATGTAATTTTTACGTAAATTCAAAAGAATTAAGTAAATTTATAAAAACAAATAATGAATCCAATTTTAGGTGAGCAAGTAATATAAATAATCACGAAACAATCGTTCCACAGTTGTTGCCATGTAAATAATTTTGTTCCCAGTTTTAGTTAAAACAAACTTGAAACCGTTATCGTACTACCGATCAATTAGAATAATTGGATGCAGGTAATGTGATGTTTAAAATAATTTAAAAAATTCTAATAAAGGATACTCTTAATTAGTTACAGTGTAAACATGACTTTCTAATTTGCGAAAAATACTCCACATAATGTACAATTTCATATCTTACAAGTCTGGGAGGTTGCATATGAAACACGATATTATTAGCGGAGATTCAAACATAATTGCTGTTTCGCAAGCCGCCACATGTGGCGCTACGGTCTGCGTCCTCGAACTGACCAATACATGAAGTGAGCCCTTTGGGGAGTCCTCAATGGTACCACTTCGTCCCCAAAGTGAACGATACATGAACTCAAATGTCCCCAAAGGGATCGTTAGACATATATATATATATATATATATATATATATATATATATATATATATATATATATATATATATATATATATATATATATATATATAATATATATATATATATATATATATATATATATATATATATATACATATATATATATATATATATATATATATATATATATATATATATATATATATATATATATAAATTAACTTTCAATTAGTAACAAGTCGCTTTTTAAAAAGTTATTTATTTCAATAAACAATTATTTATGTCTTTACAGTATGAGTTCTGAATCTAGACTAACTTCATCTTTAGAAGGAGGCGCCCCCTGGAAGTTGGACCTCGGTGTCTTCGGTTTTCTTTGTTGAATTCCGGTTGATTATTTTTGTCGTAGTCTTTGCAGTATTATATAGAATATAATAATTGCAACTGCGATATATAGAAGTATTGTCCAAATACTAGGGATGTAAATATCGGTATTGATCATTTGGGTCGGTATTATTTGGTTCACCCTGATTTTGTCGAATCTCAGAGACGATAAGTTTATTGAAAAGTTTGAAATTTTATTATTTTCAAGTTTAAACTTTAATTTAGGCAGCAGCAGAGGTAATCCATGTGTTTTATCGAGGAATATTAATTTTTGATTTTTAAATATCACTTCACAATTATTATCACCTTTTATTAAATAGATGCCGGCTAATGATTTTACGCTGGTTCCTTCGGGACAATTTATGGAGATTTTTTCTTCTTTAGGAAGAATAGCTAGATACTGGTTTATTTCAGGCAGCAATTCGAAGTGGTTTTCTTTGATGTCTAGTTTCGTGTAGTGACACTGGCTTGTGTGTTGTTTATCCAATATTTCTTCTTCGCATGTAGGGTTGATGTGGGCATGGAACTTGTTGGGGCACTGATATATTCTACTCTGAATACACATGTCGCTTAGAGGAATAATATCTTTATTTGTTTTTAAAACGTACTTTGAATCTGGGATAATTGTAACAAATTCTGATCCGTATTTAGTTGGAGTTGAGATTAAATGATAAAGGTCGAAATTAATTTCAAAATTAATAGGAATGGAAATGAAGTAGATTATTTGTGAGGGTTCAATTTTACAATTAACTTTTAACAATTCCTCGTATTCTAAAATATTTTCTAATTTAGGTTCAAATGGTAATTGCATTTTATAATGGTCTGATATTTTCTGAATTTCTAATAATAATTTATCTGGTTGAATTATACTTGGATGCAGAGTTCTAAGTTTACAAAACGTTACAGAATTTTCTATATCTTGTAATATGTTCAGAATAGAGTTGTAGAGTATGATTAATTGATCGAAAATACCCTTTGCGTATACTTCAACAAGCAATTTATTTATAATTTCGGATAATTGCATCATTTTAGTTTTTAACAGATTTTCATTATGTTGTATATCTTTCAGAGTACTATTAAAGTTTGCTATAACTTGATTATTTACGGAATACGATAATTTTAGTTGGTTTTCTAATTTATGTTGATTTTGTTCCAAGTCTGTTAAAATTTTATTATATCGTTTACCATCTTTGGCATCTAAATTTCCAGAAATGAATTTGAAAACGCTTCCTAATCCGTCTATAAGACCTCTTTTATTTCTTTTTGTTAAGACAGTTGAGTGAAACCCAATGTTTATGATTTTATTATTAATAGTATTTTTAGTAAAATCTATGATTTTTACATAATTCCGGGATTCGTTAACGTAATGTGAATTATTTGAAATAATATTTTTAAGGTGACTATATTGTTCGTTTAAATTATTATACTGCTGGAAGAGCGGCTTCAAGTTGTAATAATGGACGAAGGTGTGAGTTGTTTTCTCGAGTTTTGCTGGGCCCAATTTAATAGGGAGTATTCCCAAGTTTTCAGTTATATTTTGGATAGTTGATCCGTTGCCGATCGCGAGCAACCTGGAAGAATATTGAATTGGTAAGTTTTTTTCCTTGGTCAAATGAATTTTTTGTGTTGTATTACCGTGTGTTGGTTTTAGTTTCGCGGTTTTTAGGTTTTTGTCTATTGTTTTTAGTAATTCTGGTTTATATTTGTTTTTTGTTTTAGCCTGTTTTTGTTTGTATTTGACGTGAATGTTGTGGGGAATTTCCGGTAATTCTTCTCTAGTTTCATTAAACTTTCCGATAATTTTTTCTTTATTTTGGTTGATTTTATCTTTTATTGACTCATATAACAATTTTGTTTTACTTTTGTGATTTTCAATGTAATTATTTATTAATTGTTTTTCAATGTCTATATTAAAAGGAGATTTTGTATCTAGGTGTCCGGATATAATTTCGGAGGGTTTCAGTTTTGTCACGGAATGTATTGTGTTATTATATGCTAGAAGAGCATAGTTTACTTTTATTTTAATGGGTTCTTTTTTATAAATTTCTTGATTATTAAATAATCTGACATGCTCGATTAGCGTGGAATGGAATCGTTCAATCATTCCATTCGATTCGGGATGTTGTGAACTGATAAAATGTATATGAATTTTATGAAGAGCTAGCAATTCTGTGACGATTGAATTTTTAAATTCTAATCCATTATCGGATATAATTTGGTCGGGGATTCCGTGATGAGTGAAATATTGTACTAATTTATTAGCAATTTCAATACCTTGACTTGAATTTAGCTTATATGCCTGTGCATATTTTGAAAAGGAGTCGATTATAGTAAGGAATTTGAGATTTTCTAAAGTAATGGTGTCGACATGTAATATTTCAAAAGGTTTAGAGGCTGTTAATATTTAATTTTAGTTTAAGTGGTTTTCTGTCGTATTTAGTTACTAGACATAGTTCTCATGAATTAATAAACGTTTGTATTGACTTACGTAATTTAGGCCAGTAATCATTTCTTTTAATACGTGCTTCCGTGTCGTCGGTACCGCGATGGTTTGTTTTGCCTTCGTGATTGCTACGAATAATTTCTATTATTTCATCCTCGTCTATTACATCAGTGAGAAATTGTGTACATTTTACTAAATTTATTTCTGAATTTTTAAAGTAATTTTGCAGAACTAAACTAAATTTTTCATATAAGTCACATTCAAAATAAACGTGATATTTTACTCTGGGTGCTATGTATTCTTTAATAAAATTAAATATTTCTTTTTCGGAATTATTTTTCGAGATCTCGATCACAAACCGTTGTTTTGTATTTTGATGTAATTTTAAAATTATGGGTGGTGTAGGACTATGTTCTGTTTCTTTTATAATTATTTGGTTTTTGCCATAATTGACTGGACATTCTATTATCGGAATGCCTACTATGGGATTTTCTTTATTCGAATGAATTGTGTTATCACTGTCGCTAGACGTTTCGTCGTTGATGTTACTTTTATCGCCTGTTTGTACGATTATATTGTCTTTATCTTCACGAGACGGACGTTTGTTCTGTGGCTCTGCACTTTTTTGCTAACTTCTTTGGTTTTTTCCTAAGATCACATATTGTTTTTCATATCAGTGTATTTGGCTATTGTTCGACTATTCGTTGGTGGTGGTTGTATTACAGGCTAATGTATAGGGGGTGAGTTTGCTTCATTTTTCTCTTTTTTTCTGATACGTGGACTTAGATATACATTTATTTCACGCTTAATTTGTTAGAACATGCTCGCTTGTCAACTTTTGCAAAAACTTAATTAAATTAGCGCTCAATGTCAATAACGCTACACGCTAGCCTGATAAGTTCTTGTTGTAAAATATTATACTGGGTGTTGTTTTTCCTTTTGATGTACTATTTTTTATGCTTATAGTTTAATAATTCTGATATTACAATGTCCGAATGTCATAAATGTCGAAGGAAGAAAAAAGACAACTTAATTGGTTGTGATGGCTCTTGTAAGCGATGGTTCCATATCACATGTGTTAATCTTAAAGAAGAATATTTTGAATTATTTGATAAATGTTTAAAATCTGGGCAAGTTCTCAATTCCGCCGTGGCTGAACATCAACATAATACTGGTCACAGTATTATGTTTGATGAATCTTCCATCATCGTATCCGCTCCCAAGTTCTATGATAGGAAAATTCGTGAAGCTATTGAGATACATAAACATCCAAACAATTTCAACCGTGACACAGGTTACTACCTGCCACCTGTCTGGAAACCTTTATTGCGCAGTGAACCATCTTTACCTGACTCTAACCAATGAACCTTCCTAACCAATCATCCGACACGTCTTTCTCTATATAAACTCTTTTTTCCTTCTACTTTTCGAAGATCGCTCTTGGCCTCTAGCGTGGTTTACACGTCGGGTAACCTTGATCTTTCTTCCTTTCCTCCTGAAGAAGCTCCCTACGATGGCGAGCGAAACGTCGAGCCCTCACTCGAATTTTGACACGGTCCAAACCCGGAACTCGTTTAATTTTAATGACTCAGACCGTGGAAGTCTACGCTTTTATTTGATGTTAATACTTATCACAGAATGTTAAAAGTGGGCAAAATCATGGTATGTTACGACTATTGTACAATTTATGATGCAATACAGTTAAGACGATGCTTTAAATGCTGCGGATTCCATCACTTCGCGAAAAATTGTACTCAAGAAACTCCAACATGTCCTAAATGTGCAGGATCTCATACTCAAGATGATTGTAAGGAGTCCACCTTGAAATGTATCCTCTGTTCAAATTTTAAATCTAGTAACAATTCTACCATAGATGTAAATCACTCTGTATGGGACCCTAATTGTACTATTTATAAGGAAACATTAAAAAAATTTAAATCAAACATCTTAGGATATTCATAGCAACCACTGCAATATCAAACCCTGCCGTCTTTAACCACATCAAAGAATTCGAGCATTTCATCTATGATATGTTATTATCAAAACGTGAGAGGACTTGGTTCAAAAACCAGTGAGCTGCTATTAAATTCTTCAATTAATAATTCGTATCATATATTTGCGTTAACTGAAACATGGTGTCATGCTGGTTTGCAAAATTCGGAAATCTTTGATCTGAATAATTTCAATGTCTATCGTAGTGATCGTAATTTCTCAGAAACAAAATTGAAAAAAGGTGGAGGTGTCTTACTTGCTATCAGAAAACAGATAAAGGCTATTCAACTTGACCTCAACTCCATGAGTGATATTTTCAACACAATAAAACACATTGACATTCTTGCTGTGAAAATAGCGTTAAACAGTAAATTCCTGTTTATCATCGTCGTATACATTCCGCCGTCTTCTAGCTCTGAACATTATGAAATACTATTTGATGCTATGTTATCACTATACTGTCTTTATGAAAATGATCTCATCATTTTTGGTGATTTCAACATCCCTGAATTCAAACACTGTATCGATACTAATAAGTCGTCTGCGAACTATTCTTCAATCACTAGTATTATGAACTTCTTTGAGTTAAAACAGATAAACTCGATACTGAATGATAGTAACAGATTACTAGATCTAGTACTAACAACCAGACCTAGCATTGTTAATCGAGCCGCGGAAGTCATGTTACCGGAAGATAAATACCACCCAGCCCTAAGCATAGAAATAGATTATGTCGTTAACGAAACCTCTTGTCACACTCACAATAATAATTATTTCAACTTTTCCAAAGCCAATTTCCCTGCATTGTATTCCGAATTAGCCCATTGTGAATGGGATTTTCTTGATTGTGTTTCTGATGCGAACGAAGCAGTCAACGCATTTCATAATAAATTAATGAACATATTTACTCGCAATGTTCCAAAAAAATGTACTTCTTGCAAAAGTTATCCCTCCTGGTTTAATGGTCATCTTATTTATCTTATAAAGCGGAAAAATAAAGCGTGGTTAAAGTACAAAAAATCCAGAAGTGTAGAAGATCATACTCATTTTAAATATTTAAGAAACACTTTAAAAACAGAAACTAAACAAACTTTCATCAACTACTGTAAGGACATTGAAAATAATGTTGCTTTGGATCCTAAAAGATTCTGGGCCTTCATCAATAATAAAAATAAAACGTCGTCTTTACCTCCTATATTAACACATAATGATATTACATTTGACAATCCTCAAAGTATAGTTGACGAGTTTGCTAGATTTTTTTCAGATTCTTTCTCTAATCCTGCACACACAGATTCTCCTGATGACACGGAATTCATAACTAATTGCCCACCTTTACAGATTCCCGAAGTTTCGGAAAGAGCAATCAGCATAGCAATAAACAAGATGAAAGCCAATATGACCATGGGGCCTGACTTAATACCTGCGTTAATTATTAAAGACTGCAGGTCTATTTTTTTAAAGCCGTTGGTTAAAATCTTTAATTTAATCTTACAAACTTCCTGTTTTCCTGACTTATGGAAGATATCAAAAATTCGGCCAGTCCACAAAAAAGGGAATAAAGATGACGTTAACAACTACAGGCCAATAAGCATTTTATGTAACTTCAGTAAAATCTTTGAGTCTGTACTCCATTCTTCAGTATATAATCACATTGCCCCTATGATAACAACAGCACAACACGGATTTATGATCGGAAGGTCATCGGTAACAAATCTTCTTTGTAAAACGCAGTTTATTTGTGAAAAACTTGATATGCAGGGCCAAGTCGACGTAATCTATACGGACTTCTCCAAAGCATTCGACAAAATCGATCATGTACTATTAATAAAAAAGCTTAAATTATTTTCCTTATCTGATTCTCTAATCGAACTTTTTTCTTCCTATCTGAAGAGACGTTATCAATTTGTACAATCAAATGGTTTTCAGTCTAAACGATTTATACAGTGCTCTGGCGTTCCTCAGGGTTCTATTTTGGGACCATTACTTTTCAATATCTTCATAAACGACATTACTACCGGCCTTAAAGTTAACTACTTATTATACGCTGACGATCTAAAATTATTTTCTTCAATAGATTCAATTGAGGACTGTGAAACTCTCCAGTCCAACTTACATAAACTGCAAGTATGGTGCGCTTATAATAAGTTAACACTGAACGCAGCTAAATGCAATGTAATGTCTTATTCAAGGAAACATTATAAGCTTCAATATCACTATTGCCTCCATACCACTGTTCTACAGAGACCGGCCACTGTAATTGATCTCGGAATAACTTTTGATCCTAAACTCAGTTTTCTGCCTCATATTCTAAAAATTACCTCCTCTACGGCTAAAATAATGGGGTTTATAATACGCAATTCAAAAAACTTCACAAACGAATCAACACTACGATTGTTATTTATTACATTTATTCGCTCAACTCTTGAATATGCCTGCGTTATATGGAACCCTGTCTATAACAGTCATATCGTCGCTCTAGAGAATATACAGCGTCGATTCCTGAAATCGGCTACCTATATAATTTCAGGGATTTATCCATCCTTAGGTTGCGATCATGGTCAACTGCTAGAACGTTTTGGGCTGACAACATTAGAATCCCGTCGATCACTGCTTTCTATTATTTTACTTTACAAAATTATCCACAATTCTTTCGATTGTTTAGAATTTCACAATAGAATTTTGTACCGAGTTCCAAGATTAGCAGCAAGGCAGGGTAGTCTACTTTTCACACCCACACCACGGACAAACATTCTAGCAGCATCTCCATTACATCAGCTTGTTGCCTGCTACAATGAGGTTGAGCCACATTTTGATATTTTCCATCACACCATCAAATATTTAAAAAACACTTACTTTAATATTATATAAATTTAATCTGTTTATTTGTAATCACAAATTTGCATATGTTTGTTCTAAAGGAATATTTCTATGTTGTTATTATATTTATTATATTTTTTTCTTGTATCCTTACCCTTTGATCGGAGTCATCCGTTGGGTATTGTAATTAAATAAATAAATAAATAAATAAATAAATAAAATTAAGGACTGATTATCTGTTTGTTCAACGTTTTTGGTGTCAAATTCTTTATTAAACTGTTTCATATATTTTATAAATGGTATTTCATTATCAGAGTCGTTTACGTTTAGTTCGAGTTTTTGCAAGTCTGGCAGTTTAAACACTGTGATAAGAATGCCGGTATTGTTAAAAATGTACTGAAGCATTGTTTTTACTTCTGTCCATTTCAATTCGTCTAATCCACAACTGATTTTTGGTATAGAGAGGTTTTTTATTTTATTTTTAATACAGAATGATTTTAAATTCAAGAGTGTGTAAAATACATCTTGATTAGTGGGCTTGTTATAATAGTGTTCTTTGGTAATTAAGTAAATAATATATCTAAATTTAGTTTTGAGATAGGCTAAAGAATAAAGTTGTGGGCTTTGTTTTTTTAATTTTTCTACATTGCCAAATTTGATTTTAAATTGTTTTGCGATTCCGTCTGTCATGTGTAAATCTTTACTCACGCAGTGAGCTAGATTGTTAGTCTGTGGGGCGTCGAATAAGTTACCTTCTATTTCTAGTATGTTGTCATTTGTAGATGTATTAGTCAGTTTAGTTTCCAAGTATTGTTGATATTGTGCTAATGGAGATTGTGATTCTGTTTGCTTTAATGAATTTTGATTTTCTTCATTTTTTTCGAGAGGGATCCGACTTAATGCATCTGCATTTGTATTTAATTTACCTTTCTTATATAATTTCGTAATCAAATTCCTCTAATTTTAGTCGCCATCGTATAAGTTTTTGACTGCATTGTTTTAAGGAGAAAAGCCATTGTAACAGTCTGTGGTCCGTATAAATTTTGAATTTACGGCCGAAAATGTATGGTCTGAAATACTGAGTTGCACAAACAATTGCCAAAAATTCCTTTTCTATTGTGGAATAATTTATTTCAGAATCGTTCAATGTTCTACTTGCGTACGCTACTGGAAGGTCGTTACCTATGTCGCCTTGAGATAACACAGCTCCGATTGCAACGTTGCTAGCATCACATGTTAGATTAAATTCTTTAGAAAAATATTCTAGAACTAGAAAAAATGCTCTTTGTAAATTGCAAATTATCATCTAACAAAATTACGTATTTTATTGAAATTCCTATAAATTACGTAACGCAATTTGAATTCATTCACCTAATACCGATTCCTACGAAACACAATACTGAATATGTAACTGTTATCCCTAATCAAGAATACTTCTTAAGATCAAATGATGGACAAATTATTATTTAAACACGGAACCTTTGGCAAACCAGTAGTAATCGAAAACTACAAATTTGACTTCAACAAGTCACAAATTCCAAAAATTTCAATTGAACTGAATACCATCAACGAGCTGAAACCAATGAACAAACTCGAAGAATCCATTGACAACTACTTCTTCAACCAGCACGATGTCAACAATATCATCAATTATTCAACCCTAATACTCCATATAATTCTGATTACAGGTGCTATCTTCATGCTTGTAATCTTTTTAAAGAGAAAGTTCCACAGACGTTCGCTGACAAGACCGAAGTCCAGAGAAAGCATTGAACTTCAACCGAGAACTTCAGCCCCTACAACGGTCTACCAGCACCCCGATGAAGCCCAATTCAAGCGAAGGAGGAGTTAGGAAACGGTGTTCCCACAGAAACCGCCGATTCTCCAGCAATATGATTCCACAATAGTGTAATATCATAACATCCTGGGTAGGATCGTGTAAGACTGAACCCAGTCAGATTCTCACTACAGTACGATTAACACATTACTTGTAACAAATCTGTATCTAACTTTTGACTTCTGAAACTAAAAAATATTTAATGTTGTAAAACACTAAAAATGCCATTTTTTAAAAACAGTTATTGCAAATCAATAAATCTAACTTATATATATAAAAAAATCAAAATCGTACCCGGCATTTTTGAGAAATACAAGTAAATTTTTGAGCCGTTTTTTATCACTGATTTGTCCATAAATTTAATAATATTGTAGCGAATACGGCCTTGTTCCCTCTGGAACAATCGATACGTCGTAGTCTGCTCCGCGTTTAGCGCTGTCTCATACGCAATACAGAAACAAGTTCGACTCTGTTCTGTCTGCGTCGTGCTTCTATAGTATTTCAGAAGCTCTGGAATATTGTAGAAGATCTTATTTCAGTATATAAGGGAGAGTTTGTGCCGGCAACGGGCATTCTGTATTTGAAGTGTGAACAGTGCAAGTCGTTGCTAAATACTTTAATGTGACATAAATATGTGTTTTAAATAAATATTTTGTTAGTGTTTTAATTTTTCGTGTTTTATTTAATAATAAACTTCATTGAACCAGAAAATGTAAAAAAACGTTACAATATGTAGATTATTACTACACCTTGAAGTATTGGCATTAAAATTATATATAATTCATCGTAAGTTTCATTCATAAAAACAAAGATATATTATTTGAATGAGATCAACTCAGATCAAGTGTTCTGCAGCTAACTTAAGATTTATTAAGCGGATGTTTCACCTTAAATATGTACCAAAAACTAAAAGTGATGATTTGTTGGAATTTATTCGGAGACCGTTATTTTTAACCCATAATACAATTTTGTCAAGATCATCATTTATGAGGTGACATTTCTCTTCCAGTTCTAAAGGACTCACTGTAGCAAATATCTGAGTACCATCAGTATAGGAGTGTGCAGCACAACACTCCATATTCGAGCTCATATCAGCAACATACAAAAGGAAAAATAATGGTCCCAAAATAGCTCCAAGAGGTACCCCGCAATTTAGAGGAAAAGCTGCAGAGTTATATGTACCTAACTCAGAAGTCATGCTGACTAGAGAAGATCTACCACATAAGTGACTGTATCACCATCTGATTGCGTTGCTCCTTTGTCACTGGTGTCATGATGATGGTTTTTTCGTCATTGTTCCAACCTTGACTCGCAGTCTTTCGTTGCTCTCCAAACAACCAACTTGTTGTCTCTTAATATTATTATATTTTTCTAATTTATTTGCAATGTTTTTACTGTTGTATACTACCTACCTAATGGTACGTACTTATTCTAATTTGTTTATTTAAACTGTTAAATTATGTTATTTTATCCTAAGGCATTTACATTGTTACATTTATTATATTTTGTGTTTTTTTTTTGTTATTTAGTATTTGAAGTGTTTTATTTACTCCAATGTCCTACTACTTCCAATTTGATTACTAATTACTGGACGCTACTCTACTCATCACAAATTTTAATATTTTTGGATACAACATTGAATCCACAAATGCTCAATACAGTTGCAACTCACAAAAGCAGTGTCATATGCACTAAAATTCATGAAAGACACTAATTTTAATAACCAAATCACACAGCATGTACCGAGTACTAATGATCCAGCTGCCGATGTATCCAAAAAATAATAATATAGACAAAACCAGTTCTTTCTTTTGTGAAATTTCAGAATTTGTATTATTCAAGTAACATATCTTTGTCATGCATTATTACTATCCACATATAATGTAAAAATTATGTATAAAAATAGCATCGGCTTAACTTTGATAAATAAAAGGCATTTTTATTTAATATATGAACTGCAGTATCAGTTCTTTAATACGACTCTGTAGCCATAGAAAAACAGAATTACAATTGGAATTGTTTAACAATCACAATTAATATTAATGTTAGTTTCCTTGGAAACTTTACAAACTACGTACGTTCATTACCTATATGTATCTTGCAGTTTAATAAAATGAACAATTTTATTAATTTTCTATGTTCTTGTTTTGGAATAAAAAAACAAACAAAATCTAAATTCAAGTGTAATAATAACAAAGCACAAAATTCTAAGTATTTTACATATACACTTGCAGATCATGGCAGACCGGCTGCGGAAGAAAGTAAGTCATATATAATTTTAGTTATTTGAACAAATTAACAGTTTCTCTGAATTAGTAGTAATAATAATATTGTTATTATTTTTATAGAAATTAATCAAGATCGAATTATTCTGGAACATGGGTCATTTGGCAAAATTTGCGAGTTTATTTCCTCTCCGAACGACGCGAATATATTTGGAAAGATCGGAGATACAAAATTTCTTGATATTTTAGTCTACAATAGAAAACTTTGGATCGAGAAACCATTGTATCAAAATTGGTTAAATGAAGAAGTAGCGACATTTTTTAGTAGATTTCGGCTTTCATACAAGTTTAAATTTTACGTAATTCTGATCGCTGATAGAAAATTTAGAAGTGAGTCTACACTCTATTTGGAAAATTGTATTAAAATTTTATCTCTATCTACATCAAAAACCATTTTGGAACCGAATGATATGGTGGTTGCGGGTCAAATTGTTAGTTTTATAAATGGATTAATCAAAATTAAAAAGTATCATAACATTTTGACCTCGCTTTCAAAATCATCAGTGAAGAAGATGAGATTATCAGAAATAAGAACAAAATTTGGGGCGAAAATTTGAAATATGTTAAATCGTTCAAAAAATTTTGTAGCCGGTTTAAAAATTTTTGTTATTTAAAAAAGTTCAAATAAAGTTTAATTTCGAAACTTAGTAAATAATTGTTTCATTACATTTATTTTTAATAACATATTAAACATTAGTCCATCAGTATTGTGATGTAGTCAGCGTTACTGCATTCGATCTCGGAGATCCTGAGTTCACATCTAACTCAAGCCAAAAATATATGAACTACCTCACTGCGCGGCTCGGTTAATCCGAACCCTCTACTGTAATTAGGATTAAGTTCCTGTTATACAGAGTAGCAGAAATAAATAAAAGTAATCAGACTTATTATTTTTAAATTCGTATTACACTTATTAATATTGATATATTTCTTACCTACTGTACAAATGAAAAAGTTTTATTACGATTTACTGAGGCAATTTTTTTAGAACATTAAGGACAAGGGGCTGTTATTTGGGCAATCCCACTTGCATAAATTTGTTTACTGATTGCAAACAATTATTAGTTAAGACATGAAATTTAAAAGCTTCGATATGGATAAGTGTAGCATTTTACCAGTAGAAAATAAAATAGTTCAGGCGAGATATTGTATAAAATTTATTAGTAGATCATAATTATATAAATTCAGCGGGTGAACTGTCCATCTTGGATGCAATATTGATTAATATTGGTTTCGTTATAATAAAAAAATATTCGAAAATAAGTTGCGATCCATGCAGATATCTTTTTCATAATTCTATAAAAAGCGATTTTGTTGATATAAAACACAAAGAGGAATTTCTTAACCCATCGGAAGACGTAAAGATTTGTTCTATATACGAGTATGAACATATTTGAGAAATTAGGATACAAATTATGATAGAATTTTAGCGTCGCAGAAACCGTGAATCAATCTTCTTAAAATATTATCATTAACATAAATTCTGATTTAAGCTGGCCATCAAGTTTCATAGTTAATTCTAAAAACAATATTCTAATTCACTTTTTATCATTACCGCCATGGTAATCGTTAAAAATTATCATTCAAAAATGGTTTTAGAATATGTTCATAACACAGTTTGTGCTGGAAACATTTTTATTCACAATCAGTAATCTGTGAGTTTCCAACCAACAAAACAGATAGGAAGTGAGGCATTGTTTACTTAACTTTTCCAGCTAGCTGGCAAATTTTTTTCCGGCTATCTAATGTCACTTTCCAACCGGTAAAACAACAAATAATTATTTTTATAAAATAAATCAGGCATGCTTTAATTATTATTTATTAGTAATATGGACAGATAACAGAATAACATTATTACCTTTTGAGGAAGATATTCTATAGGTGCATTTTTCAAAAATCGATCTATATCTTCTTGGGTTAAAACGCTTAATTTTTTGCCTTGTTACTACATTCTTTCTTTTCAAAAATGCCTTTAAACTAGTAATTCTTTTTATATCAATATTCTGTTTAATATTCAATGTTATTCGCAGCATTGCATTATACGAGATAGACCACACGATGAAAGCTTTCTTTTTTTGGGCATATTCTCCAAGGTATGCAAGGAGAGCCGTTTCGGAGTCAGTAATTTTAATACCTTTGCCCAGACAACAATTACAACATGCTTCATATATCTTTGTTTGATTTTCTCCGGTAGCAAACCTTCAGTAGCTTTTCTCCGCAGCTTCTCGCAGTTCTGGTGGAGTAAACTCTAACTCACTATCAGACATATTTATGAAAATTTTACTTATTACTAGGTAGAGAAAACCAACAAATCTTCAAAACAGTTGAGAACTCAACTGACAGACTCAATAAACATTTTGTCAAGTTATCTAGCAACACTATCATAAGTATCTATTTTAAAGCAGATTAAACAAATAATAATAAATCTGTTAAAAAAAAGTTTTAATAAAATTAATATTTAAAACACATATATTACTAACTGATTGTGAATAAAATAGTATACATACCTCGCGGGATGTCCATTCCAGCCTCGCGTTTATATCTAACTCAGCGCTCGGCTGTAATGCAGCATTTCCTGACTCGGTATGTAATATACTATTACACGGCAAAATTATTATTTTGTCATAATTGTTTTTATTACAGATATTAAATATTTCTTTAATAAATTGTTTAACTGGAAAACTGCGGCTGATTTTGAAGTGGGGGAATAAATAATTTAACTTTTTAGTAATTATCAAAAATTATCCGGTTATATTTTTGTAAACCTTAATTATAACGATATAATTGATGAGAAGTTTACTTTGTGCCCCTGGACTCATTATGTCTCCTTAGAAGGAAAGATTACATTTTTCACATCGTGCAAAGCTACATATCTTTTTTTATATATTATAGAGGACCATATTCTTAAATATAAGTTAGGAAACGGTGTTCCCACAGAAACCGCTGACTCTCCAGCAATAGGATTTCAGAATAGTGTAATATCATATCTTAGAATCATGTAACATCCTGGGTAGGATCGTGTAAGACTGAACCCAGTCAGATTCTCACTCCAGTACGATAAACACATTACTTGTAGCAAAACTGTATCTAACTTTTGACTTCTGAAACTAAAAAATATCTAATGTTGTAAAACACTAAAAATAATTTTTTTTAAAAACATTTATTGCAAATCAATAAATCTAACTGGCGCAGTCGTAGCGTATATCGCAAACGAAACATAAATATTTCGGTTCGTTTCAACGATTTATTCCGAAGAATCAACGTAAAATCAGTGAAAAAACTCTACACGTTTTCAACGAGTGCATCGCGTCACACGAAGAGAACAACGAAGCCCTGAACTGAACACAGAGCCGAACCGTAGAAGATTCATCCTGTCCTGTTCCTCCATCGTGGAAGAAGCCGTATAGAGCCAATGAAGAACACACTGATTTTCCTGTAAGTAGTGCACATATGACATCTAGAGATAATCGAGCGAATATCGAATTAGAATCAGACGATAGCTCAGATACAGATTCAGTAAATTCCTCTGACTCACTAATTTATATCCCAAACACACTCCCAATCGATCAATCCCTTATCGATCAAATAAATAACCTACACCTTGACGAAATGGCTGTCCCAGAACTCAAACGTGAATATTTAGACATGATCCCCGAATTTCGAGGTGATGCTAAATTATTAAGTAGATTTATAGAAATTAGCGAAAAAATCGTAAATACATTTTATGATGCAACAGACGCAAATAATTTCTAAAACGAGTACTTAATGAGCAGTATTTTGACAAAAATAACAGGAGAATCCGCCGTCAACATTGCGAGTGTCACAATTACTAAATGGCTAGTTTTAAAAACAACCCTATTAAATACGTACGCAGACAAACGCGATATATACACGTTAAATTTCGAATTATGCGAATTCAAGCAAAATCTAAATGAATCCCCATTTTATTATTACAACAGAGTTATACACTTATTAAATTTGTTCAACCTCCTATACAATTCTACACATAAAAGTAGAAGAACAACCACTTCTAATTGGTTATTTTAGAAATTTTGCGTTAAAAGTCATGTTGAGAGGACTTAGAGAGCCTCTAGGCACATTATTGAGAACTAAAGACCCAAAAGACCTGACTACCGCCCAGAACATGATGACAAACGACTTCCAAATTGACTCGGTCAATAAACAACAACGCAAAAATACGTTCAAACCCAAACAAAACCTTGCCACACAGAATAACAAACCATTCCAACAAAGAAGTTTCCCTCAACTAATGTACAAACCTAATCAAACACACTACACCCCTCAACCACACTACACATACCAACAAAATCATCAACAAATTAAACCAAACACTCAAAACATTTTCAAACCTGATCCAAACAAAAAATTTGCGAAACCGACGCCCATGAGTGTCAGTACTAGACAATCATTCACACCAAGATCAAGCACAAGTAATTACCGTCCCAAACAATTCCAATCCCAACGAAAACCTGATTTTATTTCGGAAGAACTATTTAATATCGAAGTCAATGAATTACCAAATAACGAAATCGAAGAACAATACTGTGATGAAAACGCTGATTATTACGATACCGAACCAAATCCCGATAATGACGAAAATCATGATCAAGGCGCTTTTTTCCAATAAAAAGCCTCGGAAACGAATTTGAAATTGTGAATTTAACTCATAATTTTAGCGAACTACCATTCATAATATATCCCGAACATAACTTAACAGCTTTGATAGATACCGGAAGTACACGCTCATTTATTAACCCAAATATTGCACAGAAATATTCTAAAAATAAAATTCAGAATGACTCTTTTCAAATCACAACAGCTCACGGTACTTCAACTGAAAACGCTAGTATTATTTTACCTGCTTCAAACTTGTTGAGCAACCCAGATAAATTATTAAAATACTATCTATTCGATTTCCACAATAACTTTGATGTTTTACTTGGAATAGATAATTTAAAAATTTTTGAAACAATTATTGATTAAATTAATGATTAAAATATTACTCCTACTCAAGATATAAAAATTCATTTTCATAAGATACTTCCAAAATCTAATTATATAAAAATGCCGCCAAACTCGGAAAAAATAATTAAAATATTAGTTAACAACATAGAGACCGGAGAAGCATTAATACCAGAAACTAAAATAAATAATATAATTATTCCCGAAGGTTTAGCTAAGGTAGAAAATTACGAATTATTCTATCCTGCTATTAACACAACCTATAACGAACAAATTTTAGACACTGTAAATTGCGTAAAACTAGAAACACTAAATTATTTTGAAATTCATAATTTAAACTTTGACAAATCCTGTACTGAAAACAATTTAGATATGAGTAAAATAAGAATTGATCATATGAATCAAGAAGAAAAATCCGAAATTATGAAATTATTAAAACAATTCTCTACTATTTTACACGGCGATAATAAATCACTAACATTTACGACTGAAGTTAAACACTTTATCCGAACTAAAAACGAAATTCCCGTATACTCAAAAACCTATAGATATCCTGAAGTGCATAGGAAAGAAGTGCAAAACCAAATCTCAAAAATGCTTGACCAAAAAATAATCTGTCCCTCTTATTCTCCTTGGTCATCCCCAGTGTGGATTGTTCCAAAGAAGATTGACGCATCTGGCAAGAAAAAGTGGAAAATAGCCATAGATTATAGAAAGTTAAATGAGAAAACGATGGATGACAAGTATCCGATACCAAATATAAACACTTTATTAGACAAACTTGGTAGATGTAATTATTTTTCGACCTTAGATCTCGCGTCCGGATTCCATTAGATTGAGATGAACAAAGCAGATATTCAAAAAAACTGCTTTCAATACCGAAAATGGGCATTACGAATTCATGAGAATGCCATTTGGCTTGATAAATGCCCCGGCAACTTTCCAACGCGTCATGGATAACGTACTTAGAAATTTAGTAAACGAAATTTGTTTAGTATACTTAGATGACGTCATAATTTCCAGCACAAGCCTCCAAGAGCATATTCAAAATTTAAGAACAGTTTTTGACCGTCTAAAGAAAGCGAACTTAAAAATACAGCTCGACAAATCGGAATTTTTACGTAAAGAGGTAGCGTATCTCGGACATGTCGTGACCCCTAGCGGAGTTAAACCGAATCCAGATAAAAATCACGCGATCAAAAACTACTCTCTACCGAAAACACTGAAACAAATTAAAGCATTTCTAGACCTACTAGGTTATTATCGAAAATTCATTAAAAAAATTACCCAGCTGACAAAACCCCTAACTAAATGTCTAAAGAAAGACGCAGAAATTCAACATAACGATCCAGAATATGTTAACTGTTTCAATACTTGCAAAAATCTTCTAATTAACGATCCCATACTCCAATATCCAGATTTTAACAAGCCTTTCAACTTAACCACAGACGCTAGCAATTACGCTATAGGCGCTATCCTGTCCCAAGGTAATATTGGTTCCGATCTTTCCATCACCTACGCTAGTCGAACTCTAAATGACTCAGAACAAATCTACAGCACAATTGCAAAAAAAAATTACTTGCTGTTATGTGGGCTACAAAATATTTTAGACCATATTTGTTTGGCAGAAAATTTAAAATCATTACTGATCATAAACAATTACAATATTTACATTCATTAAAACAACCAAATTCTAAATTAATGCGTTGGAGACTCAAATTAGAAGAGTACGATTACGAAGTTATTCATAAAAAAGGAACATTAAACAAAAACGCTGATGCTGTATCACGAATAGAATAAATTAAATGTCAACACTGTGGACCCCGGTATGAAAAATCTCTTTGAATATGTAGAAACATTTAATGATACTTTTGATCCCAACAATGACACACAATCTATGATTGTTGAACCTGACGAAGATGCCCTAAATGATACTGACACAAACCAAACTATACATTCTAATCCAGAAAATCCTATCATAGGCATTACGATAACAGAATCTGCCGTAAACTATGGCAAAAATTAAATATTTATATCTCAAGTTAAACACTCTCCATGTACACCAAAAGTGCAAAAATTTCATTCTGACAAAATGAGAATTTTAGTGCAATTATCAGAAACAAATTTTGAAAAAAACACGATAAAATTTATTAAAGAATCAAAAACTATGAAATTAAATTTATTAAGTGTAATACTAAATTAATAGATGTAGAAGACCCAGATGAAATTTTACAAACAATTAAAAATAATCATGAAAGCAAAACAAATCACCGCGGCATTAATGAAGTTTATAATCAAATAAAAAAGAGATATTATTGGCCTAACCAACATAAAACCATCACAGATTATATCAATCAATGCGAGATATGTTTAGCAGCCAAATACGAAAGAAATCCTGTAAAACCTAAATTAAATATAACTCCGACCCCCAACAAACCATTAGACATTATACACGTAGACACATTAAGTCTCGAAAATTCCAAATTTCTAACAATAATTGACGCATTCTCAAAATACGCGCAAGCCTATAAAGTAACGTCAATCAACGCTATAGAAATTACAAATAAATTAACTAAATTCTTTTCCCATCATGGTATACCAAAATTAATTGTATCCGACAACGGACTCGAATTTAAAAATACAGTTGTTAAAGAATTATTATCCTTGCATAAAATTGAAATTCATTTTACTTGCTCACAAAATCCAAACTCGAATGGTTTAGTTGAATGTTTTCACTCAACTTTAATAGAACATATTCGTTTATTCAATATGCAAGACAATTTCAAGAATGAGTCGATAAAAGATAAAATATCATATGCAATTTTAGCATATAATACTACAAATCATAGTTCGACAAATTTAAAACCGATTGAAATTATTAACGGTCATTTAGAAGTAAATTCCCCTCTCGATATCGAACTTGATAAACAAGTTACCCAAGACTATATACAAAAACACAAAGATAGAACTAAACTAATGTATCGAAATATTAATCAAAAATTGCAAGATGAAAAATCTAAATTAATAACTAAAATTAATGAAACAAGAGAAGAACTCCCAGACATCCCTGAAACAGTTTATGTTCAAAACAAACAAAAAGTAAATAAAACGAAATTGCCTAAATTTAAGAAAGAAAATATAAAAAAAATTAAATAAACCCCTGAAAACAGCGGAAATAGAAACCAATCCCAATGACAAAAAGCAGCCTAAAATACACCTTTCCAATATAAGAAGACCCCGAAAAATTTCTAACAAAAATTCGGATATTCCAGGTCCCTCTACCTCTCATACTCCCACGGACTAAGTATGAAAGACATAACACATAATCCAGGACTACTGACAATAAATCTCGGGACCGCAAAACTCCAAAAATCCACACACACATTCATACACTATTACGACTTACAACCACTTTGGACACAATATGAAAATCTAAACAAACAATATGAAAACCTTAAACGAATCCTTAATAATGACAAGACAATTTCTCCTGAATTTGACAATAATAATAACATAATTGATTATATTCGTAATAACATTAACGAAAAAATTAATCATTTAACAAAGCAAACAGAAAATCAACGAGTTAAAAAAGGCTTAATCAACGGCCTCGGAACAGTTATCAAATCAATAACAGGAAATTTAGATGCAGACGACGATAAACGTTATACACAAATTTTGAATCACTTAAAGGAGAATCAAAATAATTTAAATCACCAAATTAAATACCAATATTCCGTCAATCAACAAATGATAGACTATTTTAATAGGACTGTTGACACAATCAGAGAAAATGAAAATTTATTAAAATCAAAAATTGAACAACTACTCCACATTGTTGTCGGTGGAACTAGAGATCAAGATAAACTCTTTATAAAAGATATTTTTCATCAATTAAACACTTTATATACTTTAACTTTTAATATTCTCCAAGATGTCGAAAATTCTTTGACGTTTTGTAAATTACACACTATACATCCAAGTATTATAAAGTCACACGATCTTCTCACAGAATTAAATAAAATTTCAAAATTTTATAATAATCAGTTACCAATTAATATAAATTCAGAAAATATTCTAGAACTAGAAAAAATGCTCTTTGTAAATTGCAAATTATCATCTAACAAAATTACGTATTTTATTGAAATTCCTATAAATTACGAAACGCAATTTGAGTTAATTCACCTAATCCCGATTCCTACTAAACACAATACTGAATATGTAACTGTTATCCCTAATCAAGAATACTTCTTAAGATCAAATGATGGACAAATTAAATCTCTATATGACGTATGTACCTACAATAAGGAAAACACATACCAGTGTCCCAACAAGATAAGTGAACTGACCGAAAACTCTTGCGAGAAGAACTTCATTTCACACAACAACATTGAAAATTGTCAATTTCTAAAATTAAATATCAGACAGAATCATATCGAATATTTGACTGACATCAATCAACATTTAATAATATTCCCCGATCACGAAGAAATTAAAATCAAATGTAAACAAGGCGACACTATAAAAACGCTCCAAGGAATATTCCTGGTAAAAGAAGACGATTGCCTGTTGGAATACAAGAACCAAAATTTATTATTTAAACACGGAACCTTTGGCAAACCAGTAGTAATCGAAAACTACAAATTTGACTTGAACAAATCACAAATTCCAAAAATGTCAATTGAACTGAATACCATCAACGAGCTGAAACCAATGAACAAACTCGAAGAATCCATTGACGACTATTTCTTCGACCAGCACGATGTCAACAATATCATCAATTATTCAACCCTAATACTCTATATAATTTTGATTACAGGTGCTATCATCCTGCTTGTAATCTTTTTAAAGAGAAAGTTCCACTGACGCTCGCTGACAAGACCGAAGTCCAGAGATGGCATTGAACTTCAACCGAGAACTTCAGCCCCTACAACGGTCCACCAGCTCCCCGATGAAGCCCAATTCTAGCGAAGGAGGAGTTAGGAAACGGTGTTCCCACAGAAACCGCTGACTCTCCAGCAATACGATTCCATAATAGTGTAATATCATATTTTAGAATCATGTAACATCCTGGGTAGGATCGTGTAAGACTGAACTCAGTCAGATTCTCACTCCAGTACGATCAACACATACTTATAACAAATCTGTATCTAACTTTTGACTTCTGAAACTAAAAAATATCTTATGTTGTAAAACACTCAAAATAAAATTTTTTAAAAACATTTATTGCAAATCAATAAATCTAACTTATATATATATATATATATATATATATATATATATATATATATATATATATAGGTAGTTTTCTTATTCAAATTTTTTAATTAATTTTTAATTAAATTATAATACATACAAAAAATATGGGGTAGGTGGCTCAGTGGTATCGAGTCGGCCTGTGGATCTTGAGAACCCTGGTTCGATCCCCACAGCCGACAAACAATTTTCACCAATTTAAAAAAATCTACCCCTGTGGCTCCTCCACCACTAATATCTTTGGAGGCCGTGATTTGACGGCTGGTAACCGCACTTCACGCGAAAAAATATATCACTTACCGAGATCTGCTTAGGCAGAGTGCCACACTCAGTAATGTGTAAAAGGTGGGTCACGAAAAGCGGGGCATGGGAAAATATTTTTACCGTGCGCTTTGCTTCTCAATTTATTTTAGAAAAAAATGCTTCAAGTAAAGTTGTTGAGCTTATATGTATGTATATATATATATATATATATATATAAAATAATAAATAAATATATCAACATGCCTTTTACCCATTACTGGGTGTGGCACTCTGCCGTAGCAGATCTCGGTAAGTGATATATTTCTTCGCGTGAAGGGCAGTTACCAACCGTTGAATCACGGTCCCCAAAGATGTTAGTGGAAGGGGAGCCACAGAGGTAGATTTAAATTGGTGAAAATTATTTGTCGGCTGTGGGGATCGAATCAGGTTCCTCAAGATCCACAGGCTGACTCGATATATATTTATTTAATGATTTATTTTTAATCAAATTATGGTTATTTAATTAGTAATTTGTTGAATAAATACTTAGTTAATGTAAACATTATGACCGGAGTTCATAGGCTCCAGATTCAATTCCTGGCAGTATCCCAACTTGTCTATTTATACTTTGGTTTGATTCAAATTATGGTTAATTTTAGTTATTACGGGTTTTGTGTTAAATCCCATTTACGAAATAAACGTAAAATTAAACAATTTCGCCTTACAGTAAGCTCCCTATTTACATTTTTGGATACGCCACTGTGGTTTAGATTCTTGTCTACTTGCCTGCACATTGGCTGACGGTTGAGTTGAACAGAATGCCGGATGCTGTGGATGCACGTACAGTTGTGTTTTGTCTGGCACAGTGTGAAGTGTGTTTCATCGACTTGCTAACATGTTTTCAATTTTAAATTATACCTATAACAGCTTAATTATAGTTTCATTTGTTATTCATTGAAATATTACAAAGTGCCATTGTAATGCAACTGCAGAGAAAAACAGATGTGTGAGTAATAAGTTTTTATTATTTAATAATGTAGAAATAAGTTTATCTGTGTGCCCCTAGTCATATAGAACTACCTCAATTATAGTCCTACCGTTACATTGTGTGCTAATATTCTCAACTAAACATTTCAACCATAGATTAAAATATTACCACAGCTACTTAAATTTGACACATTAAACTTGGCGCAAATATAAAGAATTGCATTTATTTCATCAAATATTTAACAGAAAAATGATATTTAAGTTAAGATGTGTGGTGTGGTAGACACGTATTTAGCACATTATCATTACAAATTATGTACTGTGTGTCCATAGAAAATCTGAACCTAGGGTTCAATATGGTAATTTCAATTTTTAGCCGAGATTGCTTGCCGTTATACTCAGCAAAAAATTGTTTGTGAGTTGCAAAGGAACAATATAGGAGTAATATACTATTTTATCATATAAAATCATTCATTTGTATTTATTTAATAAAAGTGCAAAATATTACAATATTTCTATGAATAAGGCAGCCTTGAAAAAAATACTTGAAGTAATGTACTGCTCATCTGCCAAGAACAATACAAGATGTACTCGCTAAATGAATCAGCGCTATTATTTTCTATATTATTAAAGATAATAAAAATAAAAATTAAGTAACAATGGTCTAGGAGAGATTATAGAAGAAAATATTTTAAACAAGTGGTTCTCAAGTTACATCATAAAGTTATATATTTTTATTTAATTGAAGGACATATTGAAATTTATATCGTTCAGCGTTGTAAGTTTCACAGAGGGCTGTACGTTTCCATTCTCCGTTTCGTATAAAAATAACATTACAGTTATCCATATATAAATATATTTTTATATTTATTATAAATATACTAGTACAATTCATAGGTTAAATAAACAATGGTAATACTATATGTCCATAATTGATCTGGGAAATGTTTCCCAAAATTATATTTTTTAACAATATCGAGTAATTTTTTTTTAGTATATCTTTCCGGAAATTTAACATTCTATTAATTTTTTTAAATCTATTATTTCTTGTTTTCTGAATAATAAAGATGGAATTTTCACTGACTGCCTATACTGACAAGATGCAATGACTGATGATGGCGGTATGTTTGGTTATAATTTTGCTTTATATAAAACTTATACTGGTCAGTTTACAGTTAACCTTTTTTAAAAGTAATTTAAAATTTACAACATCTATATTATTATTTTAGACTTAAAAATGCAAACAATCCTTAGTTTCGAAACGTAGTCTTTTTCGTAAATAAAATGTAATTTTTCCAATAAATTCCTAGGTTCAAAGTTTTATTTAATAGGAATAAAATTATAATATTTCTTATTTGTATTGACGGATACTGCTTTGTTCTAAAGTAAAAAGAAAAGAACATGAAAATAACGAAACCATAACCGAAAACCGCATCGATATTTACCTTTTTATGAAACCATTATCAAAATCCAAAAGCGATATTTTGTATTTTGAAATATGGAAACCGAAAAGAAAATTTAATTTATTCTGTAACCGAAATCATAACCGAATTAGTTACTTAAAAATATCTTATTTGTTTTATATATAGACGTAGTATCTACCTATTTGCAAAATTATATTTTTATAAATATATACATTATATTTATTTTGCAATAGATATAATGTATTTATTTTGAATCGAAACGAAACCGAAATTTATAATACAAAATAAACCAAAACCAAAACCTATATAAAATTTCCTAAAACAACCATAACCGATAAATGAAACCGAAATTATACTAATATAAAAATCGCTAATCATAATCGAGTCTCAAAATTTTCGGTTTGTACTTCTTCGGGTGTCACTGTATACAATGCAATATCATATAAATAGACTGCAGGGCTGCAGATTCCCTCACCGTTGTACATGTGATGGCCAGATGTTGGTTTAAACGCTACTGTTGGTAGTAGCCCAGCATGAGGCGTGGGTTGAAAAATGCGTCGCAGACGGGGGTTTTCTTTTTTGTCAGAGTTTAAATATCTTTAGCACGCTGAGTGGGAACAGTTGTGAAGCCACATTAAGGCTACCAATGAAGTAAGATAAGACCAAGGGGAACATCTGCTTAAAGAATAAAATATTTTTAAATAGTGTGTTAGAACGAGAATGTTTACAAGGATATATATATATATATATATATGTCTTGATTAAAAAACTTTGAAAATGTCGTGTTATTTATAGAACTTCAACCTCTTGTATTTTGGTAACTAGAAGGAATAGGACCTATGTTCATATGACATTTTTGGCTCAAAATGACCTCAGGAATAAGCTGTTAAAGTTTGTTACACTAGTCCTGAAACACCCTGTATATCTACAATAGTGAGTTATTAATGGAAGAAATATTTAATTTTTTCAATGTTATAGTTCAATTCGTCACTTTATATAGACATTTCCTCCTTTATCTCCAATTAGACAGACAAAAATTGAAATATATATATATATATATATATATATATATATATATTAGAGATGAAAAAACTATCGATAGTACTATCGATACATCGATAGTTTTAAAAAATAAAGTACTATCGATAAGTAATTAATAGAAAAAAACTATCGATAGTATCGTTTAGTAATTATCGTTTAGTAACTATCGTTTAGTAACTATCGTTTAGTAACTATCGTTTAGTAACTATCGTTTAGTAACTATCGTTTATTAATTATCGTTTAGTAACTATCGTTTAGTAACTATCGTTTAGTAACTATCGTTTAGTAACTATCGTTTAGTAACTATCGTTTAGTAATTATCGTTTAGTAATTATCATATAGTAACTATCGTTTAGTAATTATCGTTTAGTAACTATCTTTCAAATAAAATAATTTAAAAATAAAAATAGTCTTAGCAAAACACTCATTTCATTTTCTGTAGTTTCTAAGCAACATTATGGACAATTTTCATGTTTCTCCACTACCTGCTATTGTACCCTCGCCCGCTTTCTCCGAACCTAACAACATCTGTATTTCAAGTACCTACATTCCAAACTTCTTTGTTCACCCCAAAATCCACCATTTTTTCCTTCTAACCAGGACAGTCTCCGGTTACCACTCATCCAGTATGCATCACAACTCCAAAAATACTAACACAACACCACATTTCTTTTTTATTTGATCTAAATTAATATAAAAGGTGTTTAGAATTGCAATTAGTTTTTCTAATATCTCGATCTCGACAAATATATAAATTAATGTAAGAAATGATATATACCTAGGGATAGAAGTACATATTTGCATTGGATTTTTATTTTTCACATTTGTAACTTCTGAAATTTTAGGGGATGAGGCTAACATTTAAAAAATTATAAATTTTATTTTACCTCTCTCTCAAAAATGGAACAAATTTAATAAATGATTTTAATCTCTGTATAGGCAAAGATTTTTTAATTTTGAAAAAAAAATTATTTATATTTTTGTAAAAAAAATACTATCGATAAGTAATTAAAAGAAAAAAACTATCGATAGTATCGTTTAGTAATTATCGTTTAGTAACTATCATTTAGTAACTATCGTTTAGTAACTATCGTTTAAGTAACTATTGTTTAGTAACTATCGTTTAGTAACTATCGTTTAGTAACTATCGTTTAGTAACTATCGTTTAGTAATTAAAACTATCGTTTAGTAACTAAAACTATCGTTTAGTAACTAAAACTATCGTTTAGTAATTTAATTGACTATCGATAGTACTATCGATATATCGATAGTTTACTGATAGCACTATCGAACAATCGATAGTTGAAATTTCCGATAGTTTTTCATCTCTAATATATATATATATATATATATATATATATACAGGGTGTTTCACAACTTAGAGCAAAAAATTAAAGGGTATATTCTGTACGACGTGCTGATCATGAAACAAAAAGATTTTTTTTTTAATTCGAAAAATTGTAGTACTGCACTGGATTCGCTTTCCTATTAAACACAAACAATGAAGTAGGTATCATCTACGAAAGAATAATTACACAATTCAATTATTAGCAGTTATTTATAATAGAATTTTATTTAATTAATAACTTTAACATAATCATCCACCCAGTGGCAGTGGCAACAAAAATTTTGGACTGGGAAACATGGAAAATAGTTTTGCGATTTTAAAAAAAATCTTTTTGTTTCATGATCAGCACGTCGTACAGAATATACCCTTTAATTTTGTGCTCTAAGTTGTGAAACACCCTGTATATATAATTAATTTTATTTTTAATTCTATTGTCAGTGTTAATAGTATCACGATGAATGAGCCGCAACGATTTATCCTCTTTAATTAATATAACACCGCGTCGTTCGGTAAACGATTGTCCAACAATTGCGGAAATGTCTTGTACGCTATCTGGTGCGACAAAATATGTAACAGTGGCCGTAACTTCGTCAAGTTTTAGTTCTACTTCGGTTTCACCTAATGTTGTTCTGTACCGAATCCGTATCCTTTAATAATTTTTAATTTAGTTTTATTACATACTGAATTTAAAGTTATTAATGTTAATAATTAATCTATGTATGATTTTATTTATAATTGCATCAGTAAAATATTTTTCACGTGATTTTGGAGTGGTATTTATAGAAAATACACGATCACTTGTATTAATTGAATTACAGTTGTTTACCTGATTATTGATGCTTTCACCTATCTTGGGCACCAACTCCTTACGTTGTCTGCAATCCTTGGCGAAATGTCCATCTCTTTTGCAATAGAAACACCTTGGTCGATTGTTGCGTATTCATTCTGGCGCCGCGCCGGTATACATAGGGTTGCTGTGGTGCATTCTGCTTGTTTGAAGTATACTGACGATTAAATTTACTTATTTTATGCGGCGGACATGAGTCAATACGACAAGTTTTTACTTTTTCTTCAAACGCTATCAAGAATGCCAATAACGCGTGTGGTTCTGTATAACCCCTGCTCATGCCAACGATTGAATATTTGTATCTTTGACAGAAAAATCTGTTTTCTAAAATCCTGTCTATCACAGGTAAACATATTTTCGTCCTTAAATGTTCTTTTATTTTTGTGTTAATATCTTGCTCAAGCGAATGCATTTGCTCTGTAATTATATAATTTTCAAATTAAATGCATAGGCTTACAGAGCAAGGAGTATATAATTCTATGGTTGGTGAAATAAAATTATAAGGGGGGTGTAATTTCTTTTACTGGCTGCTAAGACAATAATAAAATAAAAATTAATCAAGTATATTTTAAATAATTTAATTTGTTTGCCTGAAGATTTATTTTTAAAATTATAGATTATTGAAAAGGAAAAATTTAGTGTTATACATCTCAGTAAGTAAATGTACCTCTTCACATTAAAAAAATATAATTGGAATTGCCACACCTTATAATTTTATTTTACTAACCATAGCGTGTCCCTTTCCTTGCCGTGTAAGTCTATGTATTCAATTTTTCTCTATTTAGCCAGTAAGACTGATTAGTTGATTTAAAAAACTCATCCTGTATATAAAGGGACTAATATTAAAGATACCATCTGGACTATCTCCAATATATCCTTGCTGAATGACTATAAAGAATCCACAATTTTCTATATTATATTGTTTTAATTTTCAAAACGATATTTAACAACAGCTTCCATTGTTTGTCCATATTCCAACTTTTTGGAAATACACAAGTTCTTTTCAATTTCATATATATATATATATATATATATATATATATATATATATATATATATATATATATATATATATATATATATATATATAAATATATATATGTCATCACGCCTTTCACCCATTACTAGGTGTGGCACTCTGCCTAAGCAGATCTCGGTAAGTGAGATATTTTGTCGCGTGAAATGAGGTCAAATCACGGCCCTCAAAGATATTAGTGGAGAGGGAGCCACTTGTCCAATATAATTTTCTGTATTAATAAATATATACGACTTCGTAGTAGGAATGTTCATTAATTTTCTTATTGTGGCCTCTGTGTCACTGAGCGTTTAGACATGCTCATGGTTAGTAAGAGGTGATTGGTATATTGGATAGGGCTGCCTCCTGATAACAAGTGGCATTAGGATAGGAAAGGAAATTAATGAGTTTTATTGGGGTTATGAATACACGTGTTGGGGTTGGGGGTGTTTATTCAAGGATGTGGTAGGATATGTTATGGTGAAGTTTGTGAAATGAAATTATAATATTTAAGGAATGATTCGAATCAAAAAAGGATTAATTAGTATAAACCTTGACTCACGAGTATAACTGCTTCAGGGTTGCCAACTGACGCATTGTTAATTTTGTATGCATTTTTCTCCAATATTTTATAATGTGAAAGTGCCGAACTTTGTATTCGTAAAATTCAGAATAAATATCCCTGTCGCACAAAAAAAAATTAATCCCATTTAATGTAAGAAAGTTGAACGGTGTATTTTGAGAACCACTTGTCTAAAAAAAATAGAAATTGTTTCCTAGCTTCGTAGCTCTTTATACAAATATTTCTCGAGATAAGAATGGTTCCCCTCTTAAAATGAACAGCTTGTATAGGTTCAAACAAAATTATCACGCAATCATACGTATTGAATGTTTCTTGCAAAAAGAATAAAAATCCGTTGATTGTAGACCGTGCATTTGAACAAGTAAATGATTTTGAAAGCGACCGTATTGTGTATATACGCGAGAGTGGTATGTCACTGCATGTTATAGCGGTTTATTTAAATCGCAGTATCAAGTACTGCTTCATGTATGTGAAGAGATTTGGTACATACAAGTTCAGAGAGACGGCAGGTCACAGTACTTATTAAATTTCTATTGTATTTTGTTTATAGCTGAGAAATATTAATCATTGAAATTAGTAACAATTTGTAGAATTTCATCTGTTTATTCCTACTATTTTATTTTGTGTTCCAATTTCAACCTTATTTCCATATTTTCTTCATTATGCCTATCTTGAACTAAAAAGAAACATAAAACTAGATATAAATGAAACAAAATTAAAAATATATAATACTTCTTTCGCCAGTTTTATTGGAGTTAGAGTTATTTATTTTATCTTACATAAGGATTTATAATTATATTCCTTTTAGAATACTGGACACACAGCACTATTGAAATGGATAATATTTTACCATAACAAGAAAATAAACTTCTCCATCCTTATAAACAACACTCATATTTCCATATTCTTGTTTGGATATCTTATTGAGAAATATAATTGCTAGACGTTAAATCGAAACATTTATAAATGTTAAAACGAACGGTGTTAAAAAATGATTAAAAATATGATTATATGAACTATTTATTTTCATTTCCAGATACCAAAATTGTAACATTAAAAAATATTTACATAACAGATCTTACAATAAAAGAATATCGACCAATTTAATTATATTTGGCTATAGTTGGTTGAAATTAATTTTCAATTAATTTTTCTGTTTCTTAGGTACGATGACTAACTACGTGAATCGATAGCTGATAGCCGTCCTTTGGGTTATTCCGACATGGCCGGTCGCAAGTCTAGAGAAAGTAGGAGGACACCACTAATTCATAATTAGAACAACATGAACTGCCCAACCTACATAGCTGACCAAGAAGATAGTAATAGAATTAAAATCTTAAAACTTGCGCGATGTGAAATGAGATTCTACTAAAAATTATTAATTAATGATATGATCAATATTATTTTCTGTAATAATTCCGTTCTTATCATTTTGCTACTATATGAAGATTTGATTATGATATAATACGAGGGTGGAAGTCGTATGAAAGTCTATATGTACTAATAATTATATTTCAATTTATCTGATATCCGGAAACACTAAGAAAACCACAACCGAAGTTATAATTCATAAATTAGTTAACAACTGAATGATCTGTTTTATTCAACGAAGAAAATAAATAAAATAATAAATATATTTATAACCTACAAAAACTAAATATAAATTGAAGCGTTGCGGATGAGACTTGCTTGTTCTGCAGAGAGGAACCAAGGAGCCAAGTCACATGATGTTTTTACTCCAGACTTTATGCGTTATTTTTAATTAAGTAAAGTAATTATCACGTCGCGATCACCAATTTGTAGAATTGTTGCTGGCGAATTAATACAAGCGGGGGTAACTAGGTTTACGGTTAATTAGCAATTAACTATAATAAAATAATAATAAAGAGAAAATAGCAAAATATAATGGACATGGAAGTAACGTATGTTGGAGCTGGTCTCAGGGTTAAGAGACTGTGTCCAGATCAAAAAGTATAAATTTTTTTCCGCATCTTTTTACCCTTTGCTCGTGTTTGGTGCTGGTGAGCACGACGTAGTTCCTTGATTTTTATGCCCCAACATCTTGTTTTTACGTGATCATTCGTTGGACTGTGGTTGAAGTATTCAAATGAATGAATGTTGTTTGTAGTTGGGTGGGGTGGAGAGGTGAATGTTGATGTTACAGGTTTTCTCACAAATACATCGCGTAAATACAATATAATTTTAATATTGATTAATTGAATACAATATCCGATACAATTTAACTAAAATTAGATACAAAAAATAATACGTTGTGTGCTGCCTGAGATCTCACTTTAAACTCTCAAACAGATCACTCATATGTACGGTCCTGGTTATCTCTTAGTCAGTACTTCTGCATTAGTCATAAATTTGCAATAATATGAACATCAAATACAGCGATTGATTGAATCGCAAACATTATTAAGTAAACTTGTAATATTAATATAGGTATCAATATAATTTTATAAAAGATATTTTTATTTGGTATTTTGGAATTAGTAATATTGGTATATAAATGTTAGGATGTGCGATGAATCTGCAACTTTTTAGTTGACGAGACATAAACGAATATTATGAATAACAACTTGAATGTTTGATCTTGGCGATGATATTTGAATGTGTTATAGGGAACGTAATAATTGGAAATAGTTTTCATGTAGGAATAGCATTTGGCGATTTTCTGTGTTTTGTAGCTCATTTAATTAGTGCAATCACATAGCGTACGAAAGGTTCTGAGTTGATAGCTTGGTAAATTCTCATATTTACCATCAAACATTGTAATTAATTCATTTTTATAAAATGGTTGTAATATACAACTGTAATGTTCGACAGAAGTACATCTAATTATACGATATATATGGAATATTTGTTTAAATTTCTTCGAAATTAGAATCGATGATTTTTCATAATCCATGTTTATTTCAGCATTTATAAACAAATATCTATTTTCAAATAATATCTGTTCGCAATTCTACAAACTCAATGAAGATATATGTTTATTCACTATTCGTTTAATAGGCACCAATTTTATACTTCCATATTATTATAATAATGTTGCTTGCAATGGCAATACCCTCGATGTATTCGTTCTTATTCTTTCGCAGGTATTACAAGCGATATTTTTGTTGCTTATATTATGGATTTTAGTCCGACATCATGTATTCTTTTCCAGATTCTACATTGTGATTTGTATTTCATCGCATCATGTTGTCTATTTTTATTATATTTGTATATCTTAAAATACTTCGAACACTTATTCACTCTTTTTATAGAAAATTTTAAGAAATTATCAAAACAGATTAGTCCTCTCTTCGCGGAAGCTGGTTTTTATCACAACTTCCTATGTACCGACATTGTATGGAGTATATTTTATTGTCTAACGTATGTATACAATTTGGAAACCAACATTGTGTAATGCGGAGTTATTATATTATTCTGATTAATGGATGTAATTATAAGTGTTGTAATATCAGTCACCTTACACGAGATTGGATAGATGCGAGTAAACTCCTTTATGGTTGACCCAGTCAGCAACAGTTTGGAACATGCGTTGGTGATCACATTAGCGCCGTATTTCTTGGAAAGAGCACATAGCCTGTCCCGATAAAGATCGCACTGAGGAGTCAAAATTTCGATGTTATCCGAGTATTCGAATACAACAAGGGCAGGACAGGTCAGGTTATTCCAAGCTAAGGGTGTTGGTATTAATCGTCGTAAGCTAATGAATTTAACATGTTTGTGTATAATAGGAATATGTATTCCAATGACGGCTAGATCTTGCGTAATTAGGCAATATGTGAGTGGTAATCTGTAATATCGTTCGATTTCTGAAATTGCTAATTTATAACCTGTTGTCTGATTTTTTTTTTGAAAAAATCGTTTAAATTTTTTTCAAACGTTTTCCTTTCTACTAGGTGTCAAGTGTCTAGCGTGACTAGTATTTATTAAATTATTGATTTTCAACTCTAAATTGCTCACTAAGACTTTATCATTTACTAAGTCACACATAGTAAAATCTGACTGTTCTGTTATCATGTGCGTTTTTGTTATTTGTATTGTTCTATTTTAGGTAACTATTAAACATGTTTTTAGTTCTATATAAAGTAATTTTATTTTTAATAAGATGAATTATTTTTTCTACATACGTAATTACTTTCTCTCTTGTTTTTTAATTAAAAAAATTATAAATAAAGATTATATCTCAAAAGTAACTAACACTTCTAACTTCACATTAAGTTAATTTAAATATAAATTCAAATAAATTGTAGTCAAAACAATAATAACAATACTCCTCCCACTTTGATTACATCGCTAATTTGAATTTTTACTATTATTACAGACTCCACTATTTAATTTGCAATTTTTCTGAAATTGTTTTTCCAACAGGTTTTGTTAAAAAAATCAGCAATCATATCTTCACTGTTAACGTACATTAATTTAATGTTGTTTTTCTTTATTTCGTCACGTATGAAAATGTATTTTCTATGTACATGTTTTTTCCTAGAATGAAACATACTGTCTGTTGCTAGTTTTATAGTAGCTTAATTGTCACTAATCAAATTTTCCAAGTAGTTTTCGTTGTGTACCACAATGAATAATTGTTTGATTCATAAAAGGTTTTTGACAGCTTCTGTTAAAGCAAGGAAGTCCCTTTCATAATTGTCGAGAGCAACAACATCTTGTTTTTTGCATTGTCAAGTTATCGCTTCTCCTGCTAGGTTTAATAAATATATCCGGAAAAATCTTTTCCATCTAATTCATTATTCCAACTATTGTCACGTCTCGGGGAACTTAGCAAAATAATCAGTAACCGACATTAGAGTATACTGAGCAGACGTTATCAAGATAATTATAATTACTGTTACAACTATGATAATGCCACAAACAACTGACGTGACGACATTACTCATAGCTCAAGATGGGTACCGTGTTGAAGACTCCAGTAAAACAGTACCAGGACTTCATTCTACCGTGTGGATTTCAATGAATACAAGCGAATAGCTTACATAGATGTTTATTGATTAAGGTTACAATTTGTACTTACAGAGTTTCCCATGGCTTCACCATCGTGTACTGATGCACTTCGTTTGTCTGAACGTTTGAAGGACTAGCGACTCGACTTCTCGTTTGCCGTTGGCTGCTGGTTAAACTGTCGGCGACCGTCTATGACTGTTCACAAAAACTGTCTACGACAACTGTGTAAATTATATAAAAGTTCACGACTATTGCCTTTTTAAAAAGCTTTATTTTGACAGAGGTTGGTTACAGGATGGCTGGTTATTACAGAATGGCTACAGAATGCCTTATCTTACAGATAACTACATATTTATACTCGCTTTTATGCTGAGCTAATGTCTACACAAGAACAAAGGAATTATCAGTTGCTTATTATTATCTTCTTACTTTTAATCATATAACTCCTCCACCGTTAGAGAAAGGCATCGCCTGGAAGATTTAAGTTTGGTTTTGGAATACTAATATTTCCTTTTTTCTTAAGTAAATTACATTTAAATTTCCCTTTAAATACAATACAAACTAATACAATTATAATTATTATTATAATCACATATTTAATTACATTATGTTTATTTATTTCAGGGATCTTTTCTAAAGTTTCCAAATCGTGTCTAATTATTTTCATTTCCTTAACATTATGCAATTCTACTTCTGAATTTAATTTTTGTGTTATACTAACATTAAATTTATAATTAGAAATTACAATAGGTTCTCCATTTATTTCATTACTAATAATTTGTTTATTATTTAATTTACATTCATTATTTTCAAGTAAATATATCCCTTTTAAAATTATATATTCTTCATTTTCATTATTACATTTAATATTTAATTTATAATTTATTGGGTAACATAATATGAATAAATTTGTATTACTTATTTCCAATACATTATTAATCTTATAATTAATTCTAATATAATTACACCGTGTTGTATTTAAGTTAAACACAGTTTGATAGTCACATTCATTTTCTTTAATAGCTTCACTATTTACATAGTTGCAGTAATACACTTTATTAACCCTTTTACACTGATTTTGTACCGAATATAAGTTATTGTTTTCCTTCAGCAATAAATGTTCACTTTGAAACACAGTTAGCACTTCACTGTTTTGTATGGTGGGTACAGGAGTGTACTGCAATAATTCTAACGTCTCTTCATGATACAATGGCACAAGGATCAAAAAATCTATTTTATAATTCTTTAAGGTACAATACGTGGATATTAATTGTTTTACTTCATTATAATTCATATCATCTGGAAATACAAATTTACTCTCTTTATTAATTTTAATCAAATTATCCTTCAATATGTCATAAGGTATTATACTTTCATGTAATAATCCTAAGTTACAAAAACTCAGAGAAATTTCTAAATTACTTAAGGTATTTTGCATAATATTTAATAAATGAATTATTTGATTCATAATATCTTTAACAACCAAGTGATCAATCAGTATAGCTTTTTTATTTAAATTCTTTTCTATATTTGATATTCGTGATTTTAATATTACTTGATTATAATTTATATCTTCAACTGTTTCATTAAATTGCTTTATTATCTCAATATTTATATTATAGTTTTCTAACATATTTTTATTTAATATTTCCTGATTCTTTTCTAAATTTCTAAGTAATGCATCATATTTTTGGGCATCTTCACTATCTAAATTACCAGTTATACTTTTCACTATAGAGCCTAGGCCATTAATCAATCCTCTTTTTGATCTTTGTTTATTAACATGCGTATTTAAATTTTGAAATTTTAATAATATACCATTTTGATAATACTTTATTATTTTCCAATAATTAATAGATTCATTATTTAATTTTGGGTCATATTTATTTAATTTTTCTTCTAATATTTTGATTTGATTTACTAAATTCAAATATTCAGTATATACTATTTTAAAATCGTAATTAAAATGAATTACGTGTTTATTTGAATAAATTTTTGCATCGCCTAATTTGTTTATAAGTGCGCCAGGGTTGTGTGTTATATCTGTTAGGTGTTTTGTTGTTGATCCTGATCCGAACAGGATGAATCTGAAACAATGTGTTTTTGTGTTAGTTTCCTGGGTCTTTGAATTTTTGACAATTTATATTTTTTGTCTTTTGTTGTTTTTAGTGTAGCAAATTTGGGTTGTAAACTAGCTACTTTATGTGTGACGTATTTGGGTTTGGTAATTTTACCAGAGTGTCTAATATTTTGTTTAATTCTGGCTTCTTCTAAGGTTTCGGGTATTTCTTCAACTTTATCTTTATTACGTTTACTTGCAACGTTTTCTTTTTTATCATTTAAATTTTGATTTATCTTTCCATAAATAATTTGCATTTTTTCCTTATGAGTTTGCACATAATTTTGTGTTAAGTGTTTCTCTAGATCTATATTTATTTCATTATTTTTAAAGTGTCCAAATACAATATCTATTGGTTTAAAATTTGTAACTGAATGTATAGAATTATTATATCCTATTATAGCGTATTTTAATTTATCTAATAAACTTAATGATTTATATTCTTTTTGTAAATTCAAGATTCTTAAATGTTCTATAAGTGTTGAATGAAATCGTTATATTTGTCCGTTTGAGTTCGGGATATCGATACTTGTGAAGTGGATGTTAATTTTATGTAGTGCGAGGAATTCTTTAATTACAACGTTGTTAAACTCTTTTCCGTTGTCGCAGATTATTTTCTCTGGCATAGTATATTGTGAAATGAATTTTAATAATTTATTAGCTACTTCTACAGATGTCATATTATTAAGTTTATAAATTTGGGCAAATTTAGAAAAACTGTCAATTATAGTTAAGTATTTATCTTTCTCTAATGAAATAACATCCATATGAATAATTTCCAGTGGTTTACTATTTGTCGGGGTAACTCTTAAATTTAATTGGAGGGGGTTCCTCTCATATTTACTTTGAAGACATATTTCACATATATTAATTTGATTTTGAACAGCGTTCTGAAGGTTTGGCCAGTAGTACTTTTCTTTAATTCTCTTTATTGTTTCCGTAATTCCTCTGTGGTTTGTTTTCCCCTCGTGATATAACTGAATTATCTGTATTTGGTCCTCTACTGTTTTAACATCTTCCAATTTATTTTTGCAACTAATAAATTCTAAACTTTTATGTTGAAAATATTTTTGTAAAATTTCGTTTACATTAAAATACAAATTATTATTAAAAATACAAAAATATCTAGTTCTTGGTTTACAATAATCTTTTATAAATGATAATATAGTTTCTACTACTTTTACTTTTGGAATATATACTTCTAATCTTATTTTACCGTCAAATGGTCTAGTAATATCTACTTTTAATTTCGGGAAATCTGTAAGACTAAATATGATCAGATTTTTACCACTATTTATAGGTGATTCTAAAAATTTAATACCGGATATAGGATTTTCTTCATCCGAATGACATGTGTTATCTGAATTTGATGATTTATTCGCCATGTTACTTTCATTATCGGTATCTATTGCGAGGTTTTCAATTTTTTCTGGTAATGTACAGACTGTTATTTTTATATTTGAATCTACGAAAACTTCATATAGTATTAATTGTACTTTTTCCCAACGTAACTCATCTTTTCCGCATCCTATTCTTGGTATAGATATACTATCAATATTATTACTTATTAAATATAACTTTAAATTTTGCAAGGTTTCTTTAAAATTTTTATACGTAGGTTTATGATTATAAATTTCCTTTGTAACTAAATGAAACAATAATTTTTCATTAGGTAATTTTTGCATAAGTATATCTGTTATTTGTGGGGTTTTAAATTTTGATAAATAATCTCTACTATTAAATTTAAAATTAATCTTTTTCGCTATACCTTTTCCTAATTTTCTATCACTGCTTATACAATGAGCTAAGTTGTCATTTAATTCTAATAAATCAACTTCTTTTTCTATTAATTCAAAGTTATTTAATTTTATTCTAGATAATGCGTCTGCGTTGGTATTCAATTTTCCTTTCTTATATTCTATTTCATAATCATACTCTTGTAACTTTAATTTCCAACGTAAAAATTTCGAGTTTGGTTCTTTTAAATTAGACAACCAAGTAAGTGGTTTATGATCTGTCACTATTTTAAATTTTGTACCATAGATGTAGGGTCTGAAATACTTTGTGGCCCATACAATTGCAAGAAGCTCTTTTTCAATAGTTGCGTAATTAATTTCGTGATTGTTTAGCGTACGACTAGCATAAGCAATAGGTAATTCTTTACCGTTGATATTTTGAGATAATACTGCCCCTAGTGCGAAGTTACTAGCATCGGTTGTTACTATAAATTGTTTGTTGAAATCTGGGTATTGTAGAATTGGGTCGTTTACTAATAGGGTTTTACACGTTTCAAAACTCTGTTTATATTCTTTATTATTTATATCTATAATTGCTCCATTTTTTAAAGATGTAGTTAATGGTTTTATTATTTTAGCAAGATTTTTTATAAATCGTCTATAGTATCCTATTAATCCTAAAAATGATTTGATTTCTTTCTTAGTTTTTGGGATTGGGAAATTTTGAATTGCATTTATTTTACTGGGATTTGGTTTTATTCCTTCTGGAGTCACTACGTGTCCGAGGTATTCTACTTCTTTTCTTAAGAATTCAGATTTATCTGATTGTATTTTTAAATTTGCATCTCTCAGTGTTTTAAAAACTTTTCTAATATTTTCTAAATGCTCCTCTAAACTATTACCTAATATAATAATATCATCAAGGTAAACTAAACAAACTGTGCCAATTAAGTCTTTTAATACGAAGTTCATTAACCTTTGGAACGTACTTGGTGCATTTTTCAGCCCGAACGGCATTCGATTGAATTCATAATGTCCGTTTTCTACACTAAATGCTGTTTTAGGAATATCTTGGGGGGTTAATTTCTATTTGATGAAATCCTGCGATTAAATCGATTGTTGACAAATATTTACATTTACCTAATCTGTCTAAAATGTCATTTATATTGGGTATAGGATATCGATCATCTATTGTTTTTTCGTTGAGTTTTCTATAATCTATTACTAGTCGAAATTTCTTTTTACCGGAAGCATCAGCTTTCTTTGGGACAATCCATACTGGTGCTGACCAAGGTGAATAACTATGACTTATAATGCCATCTTTTAATAATTTTGATATTTGTTCTTTAACTTCATCTTTATAACAGTTTGGATAACGATAGCTTCTAACATGAACTGGTATTTCGTCACTTGTTTTAATTTCGTGCTTTATCTTACTTGTGAAGGTTAACTTATCATTCTCTTCCAAGAATACATCTGTAAATTCTTTGAAAATTTTGAACAGGCTTTCTTTTTCTAATTCATTTAAATGATCTGTTCTAAAGTTATTTAAATTTACTGGGTTTTGTGGTGGATGCTTTATTTTATAGTTTTTTGTAAAATTTGGAATACATAAATTATTAATTTCAATAACTTCATCTGTTTTATTTTTAACAGGAATTTTTATTTGTTTATTTTCAATTCTTACTAAACTATCAGGAATTTCGAAACATTCATTAATATTATTATTTTCTAATAAAACTACGGAGTCTTTTTCATTAACAAAGTAGTTCACAAATTTCATTTCTTTTGGCTTTAATTTAATTTTTTGATTATAACGATTCAATTTATATTCTTGTCCTAATAAATAAATTTTGTCATTTCCGAAATCATATTGAGCTTGTAATAATTTTAATTCATCTAATCCGATTAATAGATCAAATTGAGAATGGAAGTCGAAGACGTAAAAATTTAATGGATTATTATTAAAATAAAGTGTAGTGTAGTTATTTCCTTTTGAGATACCATGTACTGTACTTAGCGTAAACTTTTGTTTAAATAATTTAAACTCATTTGGATTTTCTTTAATAATTTTAGGATTGATAAATGATCTAGTACTACCTGAATCTACTAAGCATTTATATTTTCCAAGTTTTAAGTATGGTAATCGTGTTATATTTTCTATATTCATTATTTCGCCGAATTGTTGGCTTGGCTTAATTCTAAAAAAGAATTTTGATTTACATTTTGATATCCTTCTACGTTTTCTGTTTCATAATTTAATTCAAAATTTTGTTCATCATGATTTTGTTCGAATTGCGTTTGCTCGCCGTAATCTTGTTCTGTGAATGGATCAGCTGTTTGATCTAATGTGTCTATGTTGAATAGATTTTGTCTGTATTGTGATTGTGGATAAATTTTAGATTGAAATTGTCTTGTTTGTCCGGTTGTTGAGATTGACATTGGAGTTGGATTTGGGAATCGTGGTTTGTTATTGTTATTTACAAATGTGTTTGTTGGTCTAGGTTGTGTAAATTGTGGTGTTTGTACTGGTTTTACAAATTGAGTGTTGTTTAAATAATTTCTTTGTACTGTGTTAGGATTTTTGTTATATATAGGTTTTTTATTTGGAAGTGTGGATGTTGTACGAGAAGCTTCCATTTGATAATCATTTGTCAATATTTTAAGAGCCGCATTTAAATTTTGAGGGTTTCTTGTTTGTAAAAATGATCTAATTGGTTCTCGTAAACCGCGTAAAAATGATCTGACTGCTAAATTTTGTCCATAACTTATTGTCGCGGGTCGAAATGCTGCTTCCATTTGTGTTTCAGTGTATGCTGTGTGTGCGTTTAATAAAATTAACATTTTATTACAGTAATCAAATGCATTTTCATTGCCCTGTCTTAAATTTGCAATTTCAATTGCTAAAGTATAGCAATCTCGTTTATCTGCATACGCAGTTAATAAAGCATTTTTTAAATCAGTCCAATTATTTATTACATAATTAGCTATTGCTTTGGCTGCTTCGCCTCTAATTTTATTTCTAATATTTGCTAACAAAACGAAGTTCTCGTAATCGTTAGGATCGTTACGGTTATAGAATTTAGTAATAAGCGCTTCGCTCATTCTAATAAAATAAGATAATTCATTTGAATTTCCATTAAAAATAGGTATTGTATCCAAGTATCTTTGCTCGCACTGTGCCATTTTTGCTGACTTAAGAGTTAGAATTATTAACAGTAAATAAAATCTGTACTCACAGTAGAATAAAGAACATGGGTTGATGATGTCGTTGACACACCTCGGCTGATGTCGCAGATGTCTCTTGTGTTTCCCTACGTGGATTGGGCACCTGGAGCCGGAGTTTGGTGTGGATTCTGTGGTTGATGTGTCGCTTATTTTTCCCTACGTGGATCGGGCACACGAACCACCTCTTCTGCACCTCGTCTAAAGTCTTTTCGCTGGCTACCGCGTCACTAATATTTTCTTTGGTGTACCGCACTGGTGATGGCTTGTGAGTTCAACAAATAAATCGTTGACACGAACCTGAGTTGAAAGCGTTGGATTTTTCGTATCACTTAACTGCTTAAAAACTTTTAAATCACTCAGTTTTGCGAGTATCCCATCCTCGTCGCCAATTATATAAAAGTTCACGACTATTGCCTTTTTAAAAAGCTTTATTTTGACAGAGGTTGGTTACAGGATGGCTGGTTATTACAGAATGGCTACAGAATGCCTTATCTTACAGATAACTACATATTTATACTCGCTTTTATACTGAGCTAATGTCTTTACAAGAACAAAGGAATTATCAGTTGCTTATTATTATCTTCTTACTTTTAATCATATAACTTGTACGACTGTCATCGATTGTCCTCGACGATTCCAGAACTTGAGTTTTTATACGAAGTGCATCAGACACTGTGGTTAGCTATTTCCGTCAAGCTCCCGATTCTCGGGTTTAGGTTACACTAAAATCTACCGTGATGCATTCTTTTCTTAGATTCTAACGCAGTCTTCTCGTAAGTGTCTTCAAAAAAGGTGATTACTAAAGCAACTGTGACTAAATTAGGAGATCTATATTTTGAACATTGAACTTGAGATCCGGGACTCCATATCGATTACACGGAACCGCGAAGGAGCTAGACCGCAGTCCATCTTGCGTGATTGCGGTCGGCTACTTCCTGGTTTGCGCAGCGAAGTGTCCTCTTATCGAGAAGCGTGCGAAATTAAGTGCGAAAACAAGTATTCGGAGAACATGGTATTCAGGAGGTTGCTGTCGAGCTCATGCTAGGTAATTGCGGTAGCAATTACTCATTATGCGTAATGCAAAACTCACTACAACACCTTAGTGTGTGATAACCTGTACTTATTAGGAGAATACGTATGACTAGAGCTTGACAATATTCTAAATATTTTATGAGGGCGACAATTCTCCCCCCTCAGACCATGTCGTCTCCGACATAACCCTCCCGGACGAAGCTTGACTTTTCTTACAAACTATGTGCGTCGTGCCATAGAAACATAATGCGAGGTGTCGTTTTTAACGACTTCATATTCGTGAGTGGCTGTTAGTTCCTGTGCTATGTCGTAGTTGTACAACGTCACGGGTGCCAGGTATGGCGACTCTGGTACCGACGAACTGCATGTTGACGGCGGTCCAGGGCGCGGCAATGGTTGTGGCAGCCTCAACGGTACGGCTAATGCTGTCCCCGGTTGTCCCATGGTTGCTGGCGGCCTGTGGAACACCCTCTCGGCCACCCACCTTGTATATGTTTCTCGACCCTTTTGGCACACTTAACATGTCTACATGTATACAATATTAATATGATAATTATAACTGGCCACGGTGCGTACAAGAGAGCAGTTTGCGGATTTATGTTCTCACCCGGCATTACCATAGCGTCTTTATCTAAACATTCTTCTAATCCATCATATACAGGATATCTTGCATCATCATACGGCGTTAGACTCAATGTTTTTGAGGCGACCCAGGCGGCTGGAATTATTTGTTTAAAGGCGAATGACAGGTTTGATAGTATGCACGGAAAAGATGGCGTTATCCTAGCCTTTCCGTTAATAGTCAGTGAACAATTACAAGGAATTTGTACCCATAAGGCACCGTAATTTGGCTCGAAGTTACTTTTTTAGCCGTTTTACACTGAACATCTCACACTGTAGTCGCATGGGTGATCACAAACGTATTTTGATCTATCGGTGTAATAATACGCGTCATAACGTCGGTCAATTTACATGAAATTGGACATAGACGGGTGAACTCTTTAATTGTCGCTCCTGTTAGCAAGAGTTTGGCACGTGCGGCGGTGATTACATTAGCGTCGTACGTCTTGGAAAGAGCACAAAGCCTGTCCCGGTGAGGATCGCACTGGGGAGTCAAAATGTCGATGTTATCCGAGTTTTCGAATGTCACAACAGCTAGGTCCACATGGTCCGCTTCCAAGGCGCAGGTCATGTTCTTCCAAGCTAGCGGTGTTGGTATTAACCGTCGTAGGCTAATTGATTTTATTTGTTCGCGTATGATTGGAACATGTATTCCGATGACAGCCAGATCTTGCGTAATTAAACAGTCCGTGAGAGGTAACCCGTAATATCGTCCGACTTCCGCGATTGCTAATTTAAATCCTTTAGTTCTAATTTCTTTTTCAAAATCCTTTAAATCTTTTCTAATGTCCCCATCTCGATTATACTAGGTGTCAAGTGTCTGGCGTGACAGGCGCTAATTAAATTATGAATTTTCAACAATAAATTGTTTACTAACACTTTATCATTCACTGAGTCACATGTTTTGAAATCCCGCTGTTCTGTTATCATGTGTGTTTTGATATCAAGTTTAAACGGAAATGTATCTAACTTTTGCCTGAATGAAGTTACTTCGTTGTTTGTAGTAAACATTCGTTGCACATGATTTCTTGACGCTATTTGAAATTCCCACCCGACTGAATTACCGTCGTTTGCTAAAATTGTATCTGTTGATACTGGGGCTTGAATCCCTTTAATTAAGGTTAACAAATTTCTACACGTATTTTCTTTAATTATATTCTGAAAACAGTTCGTAATGACTTGCTTATCTTCATTTGATATATATGCTACTTTATAAAGTATTGGAACTGATGTCTCGTATGCTATGGTTTCCGGTAAGATTTGAAAGTACGCTCCTGTATTCACTTCAATATTTGCGGCCACGTTATCAACTAACGCTATCACCACAAGTGGTAGCATAAAATACCTTACTTTCAGTTTATACATCTCTGGAAATTTTACTTTCACTAATAATTAAATCTTATCTTTTATTACTTACTTATCCAACCCTTTTGTTAACTATGTCCGATTATAAACATTTAATATACCTTACTCTATTATGGGACCACTATGAAGTTATGCACAACTTCTACTAACTGGTGGCATCTCACCACGTCATTGTGTTTCACGCCCCCACGCTACTTTTCACAACCGAGCCATCGGACGGTGTGTACGCTTTATGACCCCTAAAAACCTTACTGTCTCGGTAAGGCCCACTCCGGCTCCAACCTAAGAGTGGTCATAGAACTTATTTTCGCATCTCACGAAAATTTAACAAAACACGCTCCTGCTTCGCACAGGCAGCGTGTCCAAACCTGCATCTCACAGGTAACCAAATACAATCCTGAGTCGCACGATTATATTTAAGACACTAACTATTACTTACAATTCTTGTTCTGTTACTTAACAAATTTACAATCCCAGATTGTTGTTCACGAAGGCTGGTCCATGGGCGTCGCACACTACAGTAAGAGTTTGGGGGCTTTCGTGAGTACCTACTCTCTGCTTACTGATGTCCCTGGACGTGAGGACGGTCCTGTTGTCCCATCAGTTATCCGGTTAACTGATCCTCCGGCGACTTCATCCGTGAGTGTCACGGAGACTATTTTACCACTTGGCAGGGTCAAGGTGCCCACGTTGACGTCCTCCAAGTTAATGGTTACTCGTCGTTTCGGCGCCCAGCGCGAAACTACGTATCCGACAGATCGGGCAACGTCCTTTCCTGATTTTGACCACCAACACATATACTATGGTCAGGAGTACTAATACACAAAGCAATACCACAGTTATAGTAAATATGATATACAAAGTAATGTTTGAGAATTCTTCCTTATCGTGTGCTCTGACGGCCTGAGCAAATGCTATCGCAGCGACTCTGTTATCGTAAAATAATTTAATGACGACAATAGTAACTATTATGTTCCAAATGTAGATGAGCACGTCTTTTTGGTGTGAATACTCATCTGGATGCCATTCTAGTGGAGCGAACGTTCTCGCAGTCCATTCGTCACTTGTTCCACTGATGCTGGACAGATTTAAATGCAGAACGTGGATTGTCCAGTTGTGATTAAGACACTCTGATAAATTATTATACACGGGATGTGTATCTGGTGATAATGGATTGATTTGTAGTGACTTCAAGGTAGACCACGTAGCTGGTAAGACTTGTATGACTTGCAACACTCGGCTATCTTCTCCACAGGGCACTCGTGCCGGAATAACTCTGGTGTCGTTGACGTACAGAGAACAGTTACAAGGCAACTGTACCTGTAGTGCTCCTGGCTGTCCTATATGTACCTGTCCCACTTCCTTGATACTTCTCGGACAATGGATTTTGGTGTGTGGTTGTGGATGCGTTATCATATAGGTATCCGGCCGCACTTCTGAAATTACCGTTTGATGTGACCGGTAACACCGGAAAGCCAGTGGCGTACCTATGGGGGAGCGGTGGGTGCGGTCCGCACTGGGCGGCACAAATTTAGGGGCGGCACATATTTTGAGTTTTCACTTCAAAAGTTTACTATTCGATTACTACGCATTATGAATTACTATATTTATGATTTATTGTGTTTATTGAATGCTTAGTACCACCATTACCATGGAGATGGCGCGGCTAAGTCACACGCACAAGGCTATGCCTCTTCCTTCACTTTGTCCCTGGGGCCAACTCTCGCTGCGCTAACAGTATTTTGTTCTATGTTTGTGCTTGAAAGGTTGCAGGAACCGATAATACACGAAACACTGACGGCCGCTATATGTATAACCTCGAAGGTTCGCGATATCCGATATATTATTTTCATAAGTTAAACGGTCGATTGTGCGAACTCTTTACTGCATAGTAGTAGGTAAGTTATAAAAAATTAAATTTCTTTTGTTTTTTATTGCATTAAAGTAGTACAAATTATTTGTGTTTTGTTAAAGTTTCACGAAATTTATTATTTATAAAAAAACTATTACACCCATGTATTAAAAATACGGTTATTTATTTAAAATATTACGCTTATCCAATTGAAGAAATGTTTAAATAATTTAAATTCGTCTATTTTACTGAAAATTATAAAGATTGACAACAAGAATATGAAAATATTCAAATTTCTCTATTAATAAGCATTACAACAGGCATAAATAATTTCGAAGAAAACATATTTTTAAAATACAAAATAGACGTTTTATTTATTTTAATATATCCGTAGGATGAAACGAATAAAAGAAAACGGAGCGTCATTTAGAAAGAAAAAGAAGGCAAGGGAGGAAATACAAAATAAAAACACTGGAGCACTACTCAAATACATCTCTCGTGAATCAATTTCTAGTTCTTTTAATATTGTTGCTTCAAGTACTCGCGAAGAAGCAGACCTCGAAGGCGAAAAAACTTCTTCCAATGTTATTGAAAAGGAAAGACCTGCCTCACATACTGGCGAAGAAGCAGCTCTCGAAGGCGAAAAAACTTCTTCCAATGTTGTTGAAAAGGAAAGACCTGCCTCACATACTGGCGAAGAAGTAGAAAGTTCATCAAGTTCTGATAAAAAGTTTGCTGCTCAAATTATTAAAAAATGACGGATTAGATATAAAAAACTGCCGAGGTCAGGCTTACGATAATGCTGCCGTCATGGCAGGAAAGCACAGCGGTGTTCAAACTCGCATTAAACTAATAAATCCAAATGCAGAATTTGTAGCATGTACAAATCATTCTGTAAACCTGGCATGTTTACACGCAGCTTCTACTGCTATCGATTCCATAACATTTTTTGGAACCATCGAACAGTTGTTTTCATTGTTTTCTTCTTCCACTCATCGATGGAATGTGTTACTTTCTGTCACTGGTCAAGGTGTTAAACGCAGCGTAGAAACTCGCTGGAGTGCTAGAGCAGACGCAGTATCTATAGTCAAAAAACATTTTTTTTGCATTTAGCGCCTTGGAAAAATTGACATCTGAAGAAGAAAATAGTAAAACAAGATCAGATGCTGGAATATTACTCAATTCAATGCAATCTTTTTCTTTTATATGTTATCTCAATTTATGGGAACCCGTCCTTTTGGAAATTAATGACCTGCAAACAAAAGGGTTAAATGTTCATCAATAAAACTAAATTCTTTGCAAACCCATTTTATAGAACAACGAGATGTGTTAATACAAAACGCTGTTATAGCAGCCAAAATAATATGTGAAAAGTTGGAGATATCGACTGAACGTCGAGTTAGAAGAAGAAAAAAGATGAGTGGGGAAAATTCAAGAGACGTGGGGCTATCCTTAGAACAAGAACTACGAAGAGAAATGTTTTTATCTATGGAAATAAAAGAACGATTTAATCAGTTGCATGTCCTTGCAAAAAAATATTCGTGTATAATACCATGTAACCTACTAAATGAAGAATTTCAATGTCAAATAAATGACTTTATTGATATTGATAAAGAACAGTTCCATATTGAAAGAAAAAGGATGCAGGTTTTTATGGCTGTACCTGCACTACAAGAAGTGGCAAATCATTGGAAAAACGGGGAGAAAGGCCCTCTTGATCTACTAAAATTTATTCAACAGTATAGATTGGAAAATTCTGTACCCAATATTGTAATTTTGCTAAGATTTTTTTTAACAATTGCTATCAGTGTCGCTAGTTGCGAAAGGAGCTTCTCCAAATTGAAGTTAATAAAAAAATATATTCGTTCTACAATGAGCAATTTACGACTACAGAATCTTGCAATCTTGTCTATAGAGCAAGAACTTACAACTAACATAAATTTTAACAGCATTATAAACGATTTTGCTTCTATGAAAGTTAGAAGAGTAAATATATAAATGTGATTATATATACATAATATGTGTACAATTTGTTTGTAATGAAATTATTTATTTATAAATATAAAATTAAAAAAATTAATGGTATTTTTTTAAACTAGGAATATGTTTTGATATGTTAATTAATTTATAAAAACTTCGAATGTGCGGCAAAAGTGGAGACCGCACCGGGCGGCAAAAGTTCTAGGTACGCCACTGCGGAAAGCGCAGTGCCGTGTGATTTCCTCCACTGTTGCACCTTCGTACATTCTGAATGCGCACTGCGGGCCGTAAACCGCATCAAACGAAAATCGCGGCAGATAACACAGACGATCATGATAAGGCTGGCACTGATGTAATCCCTCTCCGGAAATTGGTCGCATGTGTTTTCTACTGACCGCTAGGTACATAGTGTCATGCATAATGACACACGTGTCGTTATTCCAACCGAAGGGGGTTGTAAGTAATTCCACCAGTTTCCATTTTCTGCCAATCTGTGTTACTGGCACTTTTAGATGTAGAATAATTCGTCCCGGTCCGATTCCGCAATCCACAATCGGTAATTTATAATATTGTGACAGCTCTCTCCTTGGCACGGCGAGTTGTAAACCATATTCCCCTAATCTTTTTTCTAACTTGTCAAGATCAGCTGCTAACACGCCCGGCGTGAGCAGTGTCGTAGGAATATTTCTGTTCTTGCAGGCGCCGAAAATTTAATTTTGTCTCATTAAGCGTAATATCTTAATAGAACGCTTTAAGGCCTCGAAATCATTTTTGTACAACGTTCTTAGTGAGATCCGAACGTTATTGGCATCTTATCTTAAATTTCCTTCTTCGTCGTCCAGATCCTGCATTCTCTTATGTAATTCTGTAAATGCTTCTGCTACTCTTTTGTCGTATTTAATAAAATTATTGGTGATAAGAGACAGGTGCTTATATTCTTCATGCAGTCCTGTCTGTAAATCTTCAACTTTCATCGTGATTTGTCTCTCATTCATCACGAACTGCTTCATTTTGGTCTCCGTCATCACACCACAGCACCAATTAAACGCATCTCCGATCAAGTTTAGCGCTCTAGCAAATCGGTACTTTCCGGTGGCTGGTGTCGTCGTCGCTGCTGGCAAGCTTCGTGGAAATCTCTCTAGATATGCTTCTAGTTGCCACTCGGATTTTCCTTCTATGGTAAGAAAATAGTCTGGGTCTAAAGATGCGTCCATCTTCGTAATAAGATCCCTGAATATTGTTGATATTTCCGTGATTCGACTTGATAAATCACATCCGCCGGTTTCATTATCGCAACTTCCTATTATTTCCCTGACCTGATCTGTCCCGTAATCGTCCTCATACCTCTCGATCCATTCCGACTCGTACGTCAGCGGAATGGTAGCTTCGTACGTGATGGCGTCCGGTAGTTTCTTCCAATAGGCACCCGCCACCACGCGAACTGGCACTTCAATCGCCGCACTCGCGATCACGCACCACATACATATGAAAATTCTGTAACAATAGAGACATATGGCACCTACCTTTTTGGTGTCACATTAGATCCTGCATTATCAAGCACGCCGTAAAAGAAAACATTAACATTAAAGTAAGCCACACGCCTATAAGCTGATTAATATATTTTTTATTTATTTAAAATTCTCCACACGATAACATTAATATAATATTCCTTAAAACCTAACATAATATTCGAACTATAGGTACTATATCTATTTATATATATATATATATATATATATATATATATATATATATATATATATATATATATATTTTCCTAATTTAATTTTTATTCTCTTCGGTGGTTCAGTACGATGCTGGGCAGGCGGCCGGCATGCGAGCAACTTGCCGCTGCCGGTCTCTTTCTTCTACCTCCGGGTGGAATATCCGGAGAGACGCTCTCATCTGTCTCACCCATTGGTGTCGGGGTCGGGGGTTCCGGCGTGTGATCGGAATCCGAGTCCGACTCTGCGTCAGAATTACTTTCAGGGGCCGCCCCGCGTGCTGATCTCGGCCGCGGACTTTCCGAGGGAACGGGACTGTAACTTATGGACTGAGTATCCCAATTCTCAGCTACTGGTGGCTCCCATGGCTCCGGTGTGCTGGTGTCGAAGGCTCCCGAGGGGAACAGTGAACTGAGGGTAGCCTCCTCCGATTCGCCGTCGTCGCGAGAATACCTATCTCCGGCGACTGCGAATCGAGGACATACCTCCCCCAGCTCGTCCTGCTCTTGCCACCACCACAGGGAGCGGCTACCGCCTAACCCGTCCAGCGCCTAGAACCTCGGAAAAAATTCCATGACGGTAAACCGGGCCAGGTGGGTCATGGCTGCTCCGTGCAGATACCCATCCGCAATTTCCCTCGCCACGTCCATTCTTTTTAGCATTTTTTGATCCGCCAGCACCCGGGCCAGTTTTTCTTCTTGGGTACCCGACATGTCTGCCATGGCGCATACCCACATCTCCACCTCATATATCGTGGGTAGCACCACCAGCCGCAGCAGCGCCACCAAGAATCAGGCGGCCAAGTTCACAGCCCGCTCCTCGATGACTTTTTCGGCCTGGGCCTTCACCCTTGTGCAGGTGAGGGCTACCCGCCCATGAATTTGCCTGAAAGTCCTGAATCAATTTCCAAATATGTCTTAAGAATAATACGTGCTTGCGTGTTAACTCACTCACTACTTCTACTTGTCAACAGAATTTTCTTTTCACTTACCCTTCTTATATAGCTATCTACATGCTAATTACAAAATACTACCTTTTTTACTTAATCCTCATCGAGCGAGTGCGTCCCTGACTCGCACAACTCACTTGTTCTATCCATATCTTGTGCGGCCTGTTTACGAACGCTGCTGCGTAGTTGCCGCCGTCCGCTCTCGCTGTTATCGTCAGGCGCCCACGGGCACAGTTTCTAAATTAGATTTTTTCGCGTTCCCCTTTTCAATTACATATGATACATCTGACTTTTTACCTACTATTACATATGTACCGTACCATTTAAGTAATAGTTTGTCTGTTTTTCCTACGAACCTCTCAGGGCTGTATACTTTCACTTTTTCACCAATTTCAAATTCGACGTGTCGGTGCTTGCCATCATATCTCTTCTTATCCTTTATTTGTTTTCTCTCAATGTTCCCCTTGGCCTCTTCTCTAATTGCCTGCAGTTGTTCTTGTGTCTTTATTATGACTTCAGTCTCTACTGTTTGAGCGATTTGTGCTTCCGTGGGTAAAATAGGTTCACGGCCGTATAATAATTTAAATGGCGACATTTTCGTCGTATCCTGTCTCCCTGAATTATACGCAAACGTTACGTGGGGTAGATATTCGTCCCAGTCTGTTTGTGCAGTACTAGTGTACATGCTTAGCATATTTGCTAATGTTTTATTTAGCCGCTCCGTCAATCCATTTGTTTGTGGACGATATGCTGTCGTGAAACGACTTTCCGTTCCCATAATTCGCAATAATTCAGCTACAAGTTGTGATTGAAATACTCGTCCTCTGTCACTGAGTAAAATGCGCGGCAAGCCGTGTCGACAAATTATTTGTTCAAGTATAAATTGTGCTACCGGCTCGGCTTTACCACTGGGAAGTGCCTTTGTCTCTGCCCAACGTGTTGCGTAGTATGTCGCAACTATAATAAAATTCTTACCTTTCTTACTTCTTCGAAATGGTCCTAATAAATCAATACCTACGCGATCAAATGGTTGTCCTACCGGCAGTGGGTGTAATAAGCCGGCTGGCTTAAAATTTGCAATTCCTCTTCTGGCTTGACAATCATTACAGCCTTTCACATAGCGCTCCACGTCCTTCCTTAGCGTGTCCTTTTAATATCGTGAATTAATTCGATGAAATGTTTTCGCGAATCCCAAATGTCCGGCTAATGGCTCGTCGTGATTACTATAAAGAATTTCTCCGACCAAACTCCTGGGTATCACGAGTAGCTTCATCTCACCTTCAGGTTAGGGATTACGTTTATATAGAACTCCGTTGTCGTTTAGTTCAAAGTTTTTTGCACGTCTTTGCAGTAAACTATTTCCATATTCTGGGTCTCGCACGGCCGATATTATTTCATTTATTTGACTATCTTCGGCCTGTAATTTAGCCATGTTTTCCGGCTCCATTACATATGTTGCAATCTCGATTGCTTCTTCTTCATCCTGTGCCGTTGCCGGCGTACAGGGGTAGCGTGAAAGACAATCAGCGTCCGTATGTGATTTGCCGCTTTTGTGGAATATCTCATACTGGAAATCTTGTAGTTTGATGCTCCATCTGGCGAGACGTCCCACTGGATCACGCATCGTACGTAGCCAACATAACGCATGATGGTCAGTGGCTACGCGAAATTTTCTTCCCCACACATATGGTCTGAATTGTGTGATCGCATAAACAAATGCAAGGCATTCCTTTTCTGTGATAGAGTAATTCACCTCGGCTGCCGTCAGCCGGCGAGAAATGTACGCTACCGGATGCCACACGTCATTAATACTCTGCAATAAGACCCCTCCCAATCCGGCATCACATGCATCCACGCTTAACTCGATGTCAGCTTTAGGGTCAAAATGCACCAGGACTGGTGACGACGTGAGTTTATCTTTTAGTATTTCAATCGCTTGTATTTCCTTGTCAGTTATTATTTTTTTTTTACGTTTATTCTTTTATCAGCTTAATACACTTAGTATTATACATGATATTGTTATAATAATGTCTCTCGTTTATATTTACATTATTTTCTATTTAAGTTAAAAACATTTTGGTTGTGTTATTCTGAATTAAGTTTCATTCTAAATTAAGTTTCATTATGACATGTGTTAATATGATATCAAGAGATTTATTGTATTGTTAGTTTTGTATTTCACGGTTGGTTTTATTCTTCTTCGCTTGAGGTGAGAATATCTTGCGGTAACCTTTTTTTTAATCTGGTAGTATGGTACTTTTGACCTAGGTTATAATATTCTGCTCCTGGACAAAGTGAGATATTAGTTATGTATTTTTTTGTGAATTCTTTTATTGGTAATATTCCTAACTCTTTGTGTATTTGGATATTTCGGACATACCACGGTGATTTGCATATTATCCGTAGTATCTTATTTTGGAATATTTGAACTTTATTCATTAATTGTTTACTGGCGTTGTACCACAAGTTACATCCATATGTTATTATTGGTCGTAATATTGGTTTGTAAATCAGTAGTGCGCATTCTAACCTTAACGTCGATTTTCTATTTATTATAGGGTATAGCATGCCTAGTCTCTTGTAACATTGTTTTAGTTTTATTAGGATATGTTGCTTCCAGGAAAGATGTTTGTCTAGGTATATGCCTAAATATTTTATTGTATTTTCATCAGAATTCCACGGGATTGCGTTTCCATTTATTATTACTTCCTTTTTGGGTTGGTCTCTCCGAAGAGCGAATATTTTTACATCGCATTTTTCTATATTTATAGTTGTGTTCCATTCTTTATACCATGTTGTCATCTGGTTTAATGAATTTTGAAGGATTTCTATTGCTTTGTTTAGATTTTCATTTTGACTGATTATGGCTGTGTCGTCTGCGTACATAGCTACTTCAGAGTCTTCTATATTTGGGATGTCTGAGTTGTAGATGTTAAACAGTGTTGGACCAAGTACTGATCCTTGCGGTACTCCTGCTTTTATTGGTTTTGTGTTTGACAGTGTTGAGTTTATTTTTATTGCGAATGTTCGATTTTCGACAAACGAGTTTATTATTTTCAATAAATAATTTGGCATATTTAACTGTTTGAGTTTAAGTTTTAGACCTTCTATCCATACTCTGTCAAATGCTTGTGTTATATCAATGAATGCTATTACGGTGTATTTTTTTTTCTCGTATCCTTCAGTTATTTTTTCGGTGATTCTTGTGAGCTGGTGAATCGTTGAATGTCTACTCCTGAATCCGAATTGTAATTTAGGTATTATATTGTTTTTGTCTATATATGAATTGAGTCTTGTTTGTATTAGTTTTTCTAGTAACTTTGATATCGTTGGATTGGTCTTGTTACTAATGTTTTGTCTTTGTTAGGTTTTGGTATCATCGTTATTTGGGCGTGTTTCCAGGTTTCCGGAAAATATCCTTTTTTTAAGCAGCCATTAAATATTTTTGATAAGTTGGTTAATGTTTTTTCAGTTATATGTTTTAAGACTGTGTTGGGAATGAGATCATGGCCAGGAGCTTTTTTGTTGGGTAAGTTTTTTATTATATTATGGATTTCATCTGTTGTTATGTAGTCGATATTACTTGTGATTTGAGGGATTACGTTGTTTAGATATTGTTTTATTTCGTTTACATGTTGTGTATTTTCTTCGTTTATTATTGGTTGGAATACCTTTTCTAAGTGTACTGAAAAGACTTCACATTTTTCCTCATCTGTTTCTTGGTATGTTTTCCCAGTTTTTATTGTGGATATTGGTTCTGTACTTCGTAGTATCCGTTTTGTTGCTTTCCACATATTGGCGTCTCCTGGCTCTAATTCTTCTATGTATGATTTATACGCGTTAATGCGGTAGTTATCAATTTCCCACTTGACTTGGCGTGATAATTGGTTTAGTCGATGTTTGTGTTGTGTGTCTTTGGTTGTTTGCCACAGCCGTCGTTCTTTTGATTTTTTCTTTATCAGTTGGATTATGTAATTGGGTACCTGATTATAGGTTTTGGTTTTCTGTTGTGATTTAATTGTCGTATTATGCGCAGCGTGTGCAATAGATTTTGTTAAATGATCAATTTCTCTGTCGATTTCATCTTTGGTGTTTATTTCACCCGCGCTTTTTAGTTTATTGTCTAATTATATTTGGAATTTTATAAAGTCTATTTTTCCGTTGGTTAGTTTCGGTGTAGCTATTTGTGGCTCTATGTTTTCTATGAACGATATGAGCACTGGGAGGTGATCAGAGTCCATTTCGTGCATTACATGTTGTGTTATGGGTTTTGTAAAGTTTTTCGTTAAGACGATATCGAGAATATCTGGTTCGTGGTCTATTCTGTATGGTATATATGTTGGTGCTGAGGGTGCATGTATATAAATTCCTATTTGTGCAGAATATTCATATAGTTTAATTCCATTTGGGTTATTTACTCTGCAGCCCCAAGTGGTATTTTTACAATTTAGGTCACCTGCTAAAAAGGTGGGTGTGTTATCGACAAATATTTTTGCAAGGTCTTGTTGTTTTAGTGTTTGTTTTGGTTGTTTATAGACGGATACTAGTTTTATTTTGTTGTTGTTTCCCAGATAAATATTTATGGCGACTGCTTCTAGTGATTCTAGTGGGGGTAGTATCGTGGCATGGTGTTTAATACTATTTCTAATTATTATTGCTGCCCCTCCAGAGGCTTCTTCTGATTGTCTATCATATCTGTATATTTTGTAACCTGCTGTTTTGTATATTTCCATTGGTTGTAAGTGTGTCTCGGTTATAAAGGCAATATCTACTTTGTACCTTGTGAGAAATTCTATTGTTTCGTTTTTTTGACGCTTTATACCATTAGCATTATAATTTAATATTGTTATCTGACTGAATGGCCTTTGTTTATTTACCGCCATGTAAGAGAATGGTGGATATTAAGGATGTGAAAAAGGATTTAATTTGTTCTATATAAAGGAGAATGAGGTTGGCGATAGCTTGTAGGATAGTAGGTAATAATGATCCAATACTTTGGCTTGCTAGATTGCCTGAACTATCTACGTTTGATTTTTTTCTTGGGATATTTTATAATCATTCGCGTGTCCTTATTCATCACACTTATCCCGCATTTAATTTTCGCCAAAGATTCCTATCCTCACACTACTTTTGCTTCAATCACATTCATAATTCCTTTCATACAAGTTTGTTTATTATTCTCGTTTGGAATCTTTCTTTCACGTAACAACCTTTCAATCATAGTTATCCATTTGTTCCTAGGTCGTTCACGTAAAATTTCACCCTCAATTTCCCCAGCATACACCTGTTTCACCAATCTGTCATTCGACATACGTTCTACATGACCAAACCATCTCAACTGACTTGTTCCCACTCTTCTTACAACATTCTTCCCAATCTCACATTCATCATACACCAAAATATTCCGGACACGATCTCTTCTAGTATATCCACACACACACATCCCGCAAATACCTCATTTTCACAGCAGTTATACGCCGTACATGTTTCTTCATCCATACCCAACATTCACTACCATATATCAACGTAGGCACTAACACACCATTATAAACACACAATCGAGCATCTCTGGATACATTCACGTTCCGAGTAAAGGTTCCCAGAGCACCCAATATCTTGCATCCAGCAGATACTATTCTTTCAATCTCTCGATCAATACGGCCATCTCACCAAAACACACTCCCCAAGTATAAAAACTCATTTACTTGACACAATCTCACACCATTCACGGAAACATTGCAATCAATCACCAAATCACTCTTCTCAAACACTTACACTTTACATTTATCAACATTCAATAATAGATTTTAATCTTTTCCTACTTTATTTATACTTAGAATCATTCTTCTCAATTGTTCTTCAGATTCACCCATTACAACTACATCATCTGCATAAGCTAACGCAGGCACTACAATACCACCAATACGTACACCATCCACCCCATTCATACATTTTTGAACTAAAACAAAATAATTGGAAACGAAAAAATCACGCTCTAAGCAGAAGGATACTGTTTTCCTACCATTTTCATTCCCTCTCACATCACCAAACTTACCCAATACATTCCCAGACATGCTTCTCTTTACTCCCACCCAACCATTCAAATCACCACATACGATAACTTTTTCACCTGGATCACACGAATCAATTATACTATCTAAAAAAATTCCAAAATTCAGTTGGGCCATAAACTGACACAACGAAGATTCTATGAAAGCCTACCTTAAGTCTCAGTTAAAGAATTCGTGCTGAAATACAACTATAATCCCTTTCAAACGGTTTCATTCTCTAACTAGCACTCCTACACCATGCTTTGCCCATTCATCTTATCTTCTTGCTCAAGAAGAATACAATCCAATATTAAGTGTGCAAAAAATCTTTTGTCTAAAATTGGTTTATCTCCTTCCACTAATAATTCTTCAAGTCGTCAACATTATTGGAAAAGCGAATTAGCAAAACAGTTAATAGTAAAGACCTTGTAGATGGTTCTAAATATCCTGCCTCGACGTTATGGAACAACCGTGGAGCTTGCGCTATCCCTGGTAGAGATTATGTGCAATACCATCATATATGCATTATCTGACTTCCTACCAGGAGTATCTCGTGGTACACAGCGAAAGAATGTCAATGTGATGCATCGGGCAGAATGTAATTCTACTGAAACAGCTACGCATGTTATACAGTCTTGTTGGCGGACTGATGGAGGGCGAATTGAGCGACATAATGCGATATTAAGAACACTTGCTAATTAAATGCGTACTAAGGGATGTGTAGTAATTGAGGAACCGCATATTCGTACGGTCGGTGGTTTAAGGAAACCGGACATAATTGCATCTAAAGACGGTAACGCTATTATTGTGAACATTCAAATTGTTACCGGCGAAAGGAGCCAATCGATTGATATGAATCATTCCACGGCGACGTTGTGGGTTGTATAGCGAAACTAGATCCCCGGCTTGATATCCACCATTCTCAGCCTTGACATCATATAGATCTTTCATTCTGTCACTAGCGCTCTGGATGTTGGAGCGTACTTGCTCATGGATGTCGTTCATCTTCTTCCGAAGTTCGGTGACGAAATCTTCGCCAGCCAAATTTTCACCTCGCTTGCTGCCGAACTTCAAGTCGCATGGCAATCACAGTTCATGACAAAGACGATGCTAGCCGGAGTCTGCCCTGTTGTTTCCTGGACGGATGATCGATAAGCTAACAGGAACATTGGTAGATGACAATCCCAGTCTCTTTGGTGACCGGAGACAACCTTGGAGAGGTGTCTATTGATGGTTCTGTTCATGCGTTCGACCATGCCATCTGACTGTGGGTGTAGAGCAGTTGTTCTTGTTTTGGGAATGTCCAATAGCTCGCAAATCGCTTGAAACAGAGACGATTCGAAGTTTCTACCTTGGTCGGAGTGCAGTTCCAACGGTACCCCGAATCGGCAAATCCACTGGTTGACAAGTTCTTCTGCTATTGTAGCGGCTTCTTGATTTAGCAAGGCATAAGCTTCAATCCACTTGCTGAAGTAGTCCATGACCACTATGATGTATTTATTTCCTTTGTCGGATTCTGGAAATGGACCGGCCACGTCGATTGCAATTCTTTCAAATGGGCTCCCAACATTGTATTGACGCATTGGGGCTCTTCGACGTCTTTGCGTTCCGTTGCTTGCGGCGCAAACTACGCACTGCTTTTTTTGCACTGAATTGAATTTACCAGGTACAGTCTTGACGCCGGTACACCAAAAAAATTATGAAAATAAAACAAGTAGTTTATTTTATTTTTTTTTTAATTTAATTTATTTTAGGATACTTCAACAACTATGGTTATTAGTACCCAGAGTTACATATTGTGAAATAGGGGTTTTACATTGTGTTATATTTTACATTAAATTTCATTTATTAATCTAGTGTCTTTTAAGTATTTAATGAGGTTATCTGTATTGTTGGTAAGTGCGGTTTTTAGTGTGTTGTGAATATTATTATGTGTTCTTTGTGTTGTGTATTTTGAGCAGTCTGTTATAATATGTTTTACTGTAATTTGTGTGTTACATGTGTCACATATTGGTGGATTGGTTTTGTTCATTAGGTGTTTGTGTGTTATGTTTGTGTGGCCTATTCTTAATCTTGTTAATGTAATCTGGTCTTTTCGATTTTGGGGCATCTTCAGGGGCTTTGTGTCTTCTTTTATGCTTCTCAACTTGTTTTCTTGTGGTATTAGTTTCCAGTAATTTTCCCAAAGTTGTTTGTTGGTGTTTTTGAGGGCACTTTTCACATCTTTGTGTGGTATTTGGATGTTTGTGGTTTGAAGTAGTGTTGTTGCTTCTCTTGCTACGGTGTCCGCTTTTTCATTTCCTTTGATTCCGACATGGGAAGGAGTCCAGAAAATGATGACGTCTTGTTTGCGGGTTTGTGTTATTGTGTATATGTTTTCTTTGATTTTTTGTATTATTGGATCCATGCTGTAGAGATCTTGGGTACTTTGGATGGTGCTTAGTGAATCAGTGCATATAATGAAGTTTTTGTTTTTGTTCAGGTTGAGGATGTGTTCAGTAGCTTTCAGTAATGCATGTGCTTCGGCGGTGAATATTGATGTTTTCTTTGGTAGGTGGTATTTGTAGTTTGTGTGTTTGTGAACTACAGCTGAGCCAGTTTCGTCATTTAATTTGGATCCATCAGTGAATATGGTTTCGTAGTTGTGGTATTGATTTATTAGTTCATTAAATTTGGTTTGGAATGATATATTTGGGGTTTGGTTCTTTGTTAAGGTCATTAAGTCAAGGATGTATTTAAATTTTTTGATTTGCCATGGAGGAATATTGCCAAATGAAATTTCTTGTATGTTTGGGATGGGGTTAAGGTTCAGTTTTGAAATGGTGTTTTTTATGATTATTTGAAGAGTATTTGTGTCTTTTATTTCTAATATGTTGTTGTTGTTAATTTTAAATATGGTAGGGAATGCAGGGTTATTTGGGTTATGGGCTATGTTTATTATGAAGGATGATATTTGTTGTTGTCGTCCGATTTCCAGCGGTGGTTCGTCTGCTTCATTTAATACGCTAACTGTGGGACTTGATTTGATTGCGCCAGTTACGATTCTTATAGCTGTAGTGTGGATGCGATCAATTTCTTTCAGTAGATAAGGTTTTGCTGTTATATATGCCTGGGCGCCATAGTCCAATTTTGATCTTATTAACATTTTGTATATGGATAACAGTGTTTGTCTATCTGCCCCCCCCAAGTATGGTTACTCAGTGTTTTTATGAGATTTAATCGTTTTTGGATTTCTAGTTTTAGAGTTTTTATGTGTTGTTTCCAGGTTACTTTCTTGTCTAAGTGGATTCCTAGAAATTTTATGGAGTCTGTAATTTGTATGTTGTTGTTATTTAATTTTAGTACAAGGTTTAAGTTTTTTCTGGATTTCGTGAAAGTTTTTGTGTTTGAGAAGGTAAATCCAGTGAGTTCAGTTCATGTTTCGAGATTATTAATGGTGTCTTGTAACTTTTCTTCACTTGTTTTGATATTTTTTCCTCTGTAGTATATAACAATGTCATCAGCAAATAGTGACATTTTTACAAGGGGTGGAATGTGGTTTTGTATGTCATTTATTGTAAGTAAGAAAAGTGTTGGACTTATTATGGATAAAAAAAAAACAACAAAGACAAAATTAATTGTCTTTAAATGCTCACTTGGTGAAACTAGGTTTAATAATAAAATATCAAAATAAACACTCGTCCAAGTCTCACAAAATTCAGCCTGCAAGTCACCTTATGAGGGCATCGTCAGAGGCTGGCCAGCACAGTTGGTAACCATAGACGCGTTTCGCTCTTATTAGAGCTCATCAGTATGGTATAACCTACTTCTTCACCTAGAACAAAGTTCACGTGAAGAAGCTGGTGACGAAGGACTGTGCCAGCAGAGAATAAGATCTCTAAAGAACGGTAAGATGACATGAGAAGTTCTATCGAACCAGTAATGCCATCTACCGAAAAAAGCAAAAGCTACGAAATAGCAATTTAAATAAAAAACAACAAAGACAAAATTAATTGTCTTTAAATGCTCACTTGGTGAAACTAGGTTTAATAATAAAATATCAAAATAAACACTCGTCCAAGTCTCACAAAATTCAGCCTCGCAAGTCACCTTATGAGGGCATCGTCAGAGGCTGGCCTCATAAGGTGAATTGGAGGCTGAATTTTGTGAGACTTGGACGAGTGTTTATTTTGATATTTTATTTATTTATTTATTTATTTATTAAGAAAACCAACAGTCAACAAGAACCAATTACAGGTGTACACGAATTAATAACAAAAATAATAGTTTTACAGAATGCAGCAAAGTTCAAGGTACAAATATCAATTTTAAACAAAACAAACATACAAACATAGAATTAAATGCAGAATTTAAATAGTGTTAAAAAAAAAAGAAAGAATATAAAATCATAAAAAACTTAACAATAAAATTACAATTTCAGTAAATACGTATAACATATAATCAATTATTAGCGTTAATAACAGCTTTTTTAAATTGCGCAAACGAGAGATAAAATAAGTCTATATGCTCAAATTTGGAGTTATATAAGGACATGATTCTGTTCATGGGAGAATTTTTATTGTTATTTGTTTTACTTAGTGGTAAGTAAAATAAGTTAGTAAATAGAGGTTCAGTTAGATAAACAGAACATGTTCGGATAAATTTGGCAGGTATTTGATCAGGTCCGCAACCCTTACTTATATCAAGTGAAGATAAGTAAATCAAAATATCATCGAAGCTGAGATACACTGAACCTATGTTTAATATCGAGTCATTATGAATGCTGTTACAATTGGATTGTTCATGAGAATAGTTTGTATTTAAAAAAACAGATTCAAAATGTTCAGCAAAGAGATCACATACTTCAGATCCATTTTGAGCCTCATATTCCTGATATCTAACAACATTGGGAATTCCGCAATTCTTTCTCAATGTCTTTGTAAAACTCCAGAAGGATTTAGGATCATTTTTTATGTTGTTTTCAATATTGCTAATATAGGTTTTGAAATCATATTTTATTTGAGTTTTAACTCTATCACGCAATAAAGAAAATGTAGAATAATCTGAGTTTCTCCCATAAATTTTCCATTTTTTATGAAACTTATTTTTCTCTTTTATCATTTTTAATAATGATTTAGAAAACCATTTCGGGTGGTTATTTTTCATAATATGTTTTGTAGGGATAAATTCATTAAATAAACTTAGTAAGATATTGTAAAATGTATCTAAATTAACGTTAATATTCAAGTGGTTTAGCTTGTTTTTCCAATTAATGGCTGATAATTTATAGATAATGTCCTCATAGTTACATTTATTAAAGTTAAATATAACTGTGTTATTACAAGAAAGTTGTTTATAATCCTTTAAGGTGAAGCACAAGTCAAGTGGAGGGTGATGAAAGTCTATTTTACTAATGGGAGATTGACTCAGATTTACTTTACATTCATGTGAACATAGTACTAAATCCAGAATTCTATTCTTACTATTTACAACTCCATTATATTGCAATAAGTTACATATATTCACAGTGTTCTGAAATTCAAAGTATAGTTCGTTTCTTCTTATATTAGCTGGTTCATAGTAATTTAGTTTAGAGGACCAGTCAATGTGGGGAAGATTATAATCACCAGCTGTTAGTAAATAATCGTTACAGTACCTTAAACAGACGTCAGTAACTTTATTAAAATGGTCAGCATATACTTCAGGGCTAGATGAGGGTGCGATATAAACGCAGCAGAGGTGCACGTTTGAGTTTGGATAAGAAATTGTAACCCAAATATCTTCAGCTGTTGAACTCCAGGAATACTGCACTTTTGATTTTAATTTAGTAGACACTAAAATAGCAACACCACCACCATGTATCTTATTTGGATCATTTCTATCCCGACGATACACATAATATTTTTCTGGATTACAAATTTCAGAGTTAAATACACTATCGTTTAGCCATGTCTCAGTCAACAACACTATATCATAGTCAGTAGCTGCTAATTCATTATAAACATTTAAAAGCTTAGATTTTATGCCTCTGACGTTCTGGTAATAGATGTTGAGATCCATAAGTAAGGTAAATTATATTGTATTCTTAATATTATTTGGTAATGAATAAGAAAAACGATTATGTAAGTTTAGCAATATCGACATTAGAATGAATTATTATAATCGGAGATGTTTCATTTTTTCGCGCGAATATTCTTGCCGATTTTACCCATACAAATTTATATTTCATTTCCCTGGCCTTATCTTTAACTTCTTTTAACAATAGCTTATTGTTAGGACTTAGATGGTCGTTTACATAAATCAATTTATTGTCGGGATAATCTAAGTGTTTTGCATTTAAGTTTTTTATTTTACGAGCGCTTGAAATAAATATATCTTTGTTTATTCGTGAGGTAAACCGCACAATTATATTTTTAGGTACGTCTTTATTATATTTAAAAGATGCAACTCGATGGATGGCGTCGATGTCGTTTTGATTGATAGGGCATTTTATGACTTGGCTGATATTCATTATTACATTTTTCGTTTCCGGAACTCCAGCAATCTCTAAGTTGTTAATACGAGATCGCTGCTCTAAGTCAGCTACTTTGGCCTTTAGCAAATTACACTCAACTTGAAGTTTATCCACTGACTTCACTTTTTCTGTTAATGAACTTATCTTTGACTCAAAATCATCCAGTTTATTACAGCAAAACTCTACAGATCGTTTTAATTCAGTTAAGAAATTCATCACGTCAGATATCGTAGGTTGTACAATGTCACTAGGTCCGGTATTGCTTTTAATAATCTGACAACTGTCGCAAATCCAAGTAAGGTTTGTTAATGATGGTAGAACATTCACTTCATTTGTTGTGAGAGAGGTGCAAGAGAAGTGGTAATATTGTTGACAGAGACCCCCACATGCCAACCCTGGATTGTTTCGTGGATTGATATTGGTTTTACATTTACCGCACAAATTGACCATTGTAAACAAATATAATTGATGTGCAAGGTTAAATTAATTATCACACCAGTTGAAGGATGACTGCGAATGACCTTTGTCAATGTATTAATTGTAATGTTAGAACTTGCGCACGCTGAATGTACATTAGTAAAAATTTTGCAAAAATCGACTTTAACGCCTCTGAATATGAGTAAGATTGCTAAGTAAAGTGAAACTGGAGCACAATATGAAGATTATAACACCGTGACACTATTGGTAGCACTTTTAGAATTATGTTGATGATACTCTATATATTTAAAAACTAATATTTACACACTTAAATTGCAGATTTCACAGCTACTCAAATTCACACGTACACAGTATGCAACGCAAAACAACTGATTATTATGGATCCTTGGGGAAAACCATTTTTTGTGCTTTGCTTTCTGATAGGTGTCCATTGAATTTAACTCTGAAAGTTCTGTTGTCTAAGAAATTTTTAACAAAGTGTAGCATGTTTCCTTCTATGTTATGTTGTTTAAGAGTTTTCATAGCGTGATATTTCCAGGCTGTGTCGAACGCTTTTTTCAAATCGAAAAATACTGCAGTCAGCTGTTGTTTATGATAGAAAGCTGTCTGTATTTCAGATGTTAGAGTCATTATTTGGTTGATTGTAGATCTCCTTTTTCTAAAGCCACATTGTTGATTAGTTAGGATGTTGTTTTTTTCTATGAACCATATAAGTCTATTGTTTATCATTTTTTCTATTACTTTACAAAGGATGTTTGTGAGTGCGATAGGTCGGTAGTTTTGGACATCTGATTTATTTGAGTTAGGTTTTAATATAGGTATGAATATAGATTCTTTCCAAGTGTCTGGGAACAAATTGTTTTTCCACATCCAATTGTATGTTTCAAGTAAGTATTTTAAGGCTTCGGGTGGTAGGTTTTTAATAATTCTGGAATAATATGATCAGGTCCCGGACTGGTATTATTTTTTAAACTTTGTATTGCGTATTCTAGTTCTTCTTGAGTGAATAGTTTGTTTAATGGGTTGTCCGAGGTATCTTGAATTATAATCTCTTCGTTTTCTTTTTAAATTTTTGTTAGTTTCTTTCGAAATTGCATGCTATGGTGTTTGTAATTTCGAATGGATCATTTATAATTGTGTTAATAGAGATTAGAGTTGTTGTGTGCGTTAGAGCGTTTCTTCCTTTTATTCGCTTTATTTTGTCCCATACTTCTCTAGGTGCTGTGTTTTCCGTTATAGTTGTGACATATTGTTGCCATGATGTTTTTTTACTTTGTTTAATAGTTTTTCTTAATTTTGCTCTTGTGTGTTTTAATTCGATCAAGTTTGCAAGTGTTGGGTTTTTTTCTATATTTGTATAGAGTGGTTTTGTTTTGTTTTGAGGCTTTGTCGCAGTTTTCGTTCCACCAGCAAGTGATTTTTCGTTTTTTTTATTTTTTTGTAGCCGATTGCTAATTCGGCACCTTGTATTATTTTATTAGTGAATTCTTTGATGAGTGTGTTTATATCTGTATTTTGTTTTATGTTATCGGGTGTAATGGCCATTTCTTTTTTATATAGGTTCCAGTCTGCATTTTTTAAGTTTAATTTTTTGTTATTTTCTGGAAAGGGATATTTGTTTTCTAGGACGTGGTTTATTTGTATGGGTAAGTGGTCACTTGTGTATAGTTGTGGAATGACTTTCCAGGAGAGATCTTGGGCTAAATGGGGATCGCAAAAGGATAGATCAATGTTTGAAAAATTTCCGGATCGGGCTGAAAAATATGTTGATGATCCGTCATTAAGTTGTACAAAGTTTTCAAAAACTTCTTCGATTTGTGATCCTCTTTTATCAGTGTGGTTTGATCCCTACATTTGGTTATGAGCATTGAAATCGCCGCAGATTATGAATGGTCTTGGTAGTTGGATTATGAGATTTTCATGTGATGTTTTTGTTATATTAAGTGGTAGTGGCGGAATGTAGATTGTGCAGATAGTGAGTTTGGTAGGATAATTTATTCTTATGGCTATAGCTTCCAGTTCTGTGTTTAATGGTATTAGTTAGTTGTGGTTTTCATCTTTAGCGAGTATGGCTACTCCACCACTTGCATGGTTTATATCAAGCCTATATTTTCTATAGAAGGTATATCCTGTAAGGGTTGCTGGTTTTGTTGTTTTAAGGTGTGTTTCTTGTAGGCAGATGTATTGTGGTTTAAATTTGGATGCCATTTTTTGTAGTTCCCCTTTGTGTAAGAAGAAACCGTTAATGTTCCATTGTAATATCGTCATTTTTATTGTTTTTGTTCTTGTTGGAGTTGAAGTTTTATTTTAGAGGTTATTCTAGTAAGTTTGCATCTTAATGTTGAGTTTTTTATATTATCGTAAAGTTTATTTACTGATTCAAGTAGTTCGGAGACATTTTCGGTATAATCTCTGGCTAGGTTGATAGGATTGGGGTGCCCTTGGGCATTTTCTAAGAAATCTTTGAACATTTCGTATGATAAGATGTATTCTGTTGGGTTTTCTTGTATTTCAATTTTTAATCATTCTAATAATAACGTATTGTTTTCATTCTGTGTTTTTTCTAAGTTTTTGTCTGTTGTTTTCTTCTTTTTTAATTTCTTTTTTGTTTTTCTTTCTTTATCAGTAGTTTCTGGTCTTTCTTGACTAGAGTATTCGTTTGCGGTTTCATTATCTGTTGATTGTGTGATGGTGATGTCAGATGCTGATCTTTTATTATTTTTTTGAGATGTGGGTATAATTGGTGTCAAGAGTGGAAATATTTCTGGATTTAGTTGAGGGGTGGATGTGCGAGGATCGTTTTGATGTAGGTTTTGTTTGATTTGATTTGGTTGTTGATTTGGTGGCATCTTTTGTTTCATTGATTATTATAGGGGTGGAGATAGTTTCTTCTCTATCATTTTCCTGTTGTGAGTTTTGGGTGTTTGGGGTTGAGTTATTTGGGTTGTCTGCTTGGTTTATACACTCACTGCCAATATGGCCTTGTTTCTTACATAGGTGGCAGTATTTAGTATCGCTATTAAAAAATAGTCTGTATTTGGTGTTTTCATGTTCGATCATCACGGTTTCTGGTATTTTGTCTTTATCATTTTCATTTATGTGGAATTGTCTGCGAAAACTTAAGATATGTGAATATTCGGTGTTTTTAATTCCAGCTCTTACAAAGTAGATAGGAGATATTTTGTTTATATTATAGCTTTGGAGGCAATTTTCTATTATTTGGTTTGGAATACATGGATTTACATTTGATATAGTGATTTTAATTGTAGGTGTTACAAGTCTTCTGATTTCAAGTTTTGTATTAGTAATTGTAATAAATGAGTTTTTTTGAATGAGTTGGTCGACTAGTTCTTTGGATGTTAGATAGATGCATATTCTGTTGTTTATTATTCTGGATGCGAATGTTATATTTTTGGGTTGAACTATATCTCCAATTTTAGTGATGTAGTCTTCAAGTTGAGAGTTTGGCTAAAAGTTTATGATGATTGCTTGATTTTTGTTTGGAAAGGTAGTGGTTCTATATTTGTTGATGTATTGGTTTGTTTTGTCGTTTCTGCGTAAGATGCTATATTTGAGTGGTTCAATTATCGGTAATTAAATATCTGTTTTGTTCAGTTCACGTATGACTGTTGATAATGTCGCTCTCCATGGGTGGATTTGGTTTGTCTACTAGATGACAGATGTCTCTAGTAGTTTTTTATTTTTTGAACAAATTAAGTGGGTGATATGTAACGGGAGAATTGAGGTTAGGATTTTTGTTATGGTTTATTTGTTATTTTGTACAGGGGTAGGTGATTTATGTTAGTGGTTGTGTAGTTTGTTTGGATGAGGAAATTTAAGTTATTATGATGCTATATGTAGGATAAATTAATGAAATACTAATTTTGAGATATATAAATTGTTTGATTCACGTTTACGTTGACCTTCTTGTCACTCTCAGAGCAAAAAAACAATCCCAAGTAGTTTATTATTAGTCATGGAAATACAGAACATTTAAAACTCAATAAGAAATATGTTCACCGCGCGTAATCATCACCGAGGCATGTTTATCAAATAACAGGAAAGAGAATTAGTTACAATTACAGGAAATTGCTCCCCATCAGGGTCTCGAACCGTGTAGCGAAACCGAAAACCTCACCCGTTTTCTTTTGTTTTGAAATATGGAAATTTAACTGATTCTGTAACCGAACCGATATTATTTCGGTTTTAAAATCGTAAATTTGAGCCGATATAAATAACGTACTGAACCGAAAATAATCAGAATACTAACAAAAGTAAAAGTTCTAAGTTTATATAAAGTTGTAGTTTTAACAGTCGTAATAAGGCTGACAACACTGGATATGAATGAAGTATAGTGTAATTGTACAGTATTCAAATTTATATGATTTAATTAAAGTTCTGTAACAGTTCTTTCAATGTTTACTAATTTTTATTCATTACTGTAAACTATCACACCAGTGGCATGAAAAATGTTTTGAACGAATGCACTCGGCGCGGCGCCGGCGGTTCTAAATTTTAATCATCTGGAATAAAATACCTCGGTGCTAAATTTCATCCATTTATTTCTATTATTTTTGTTGGTGCACTTTTAGCGACCGTCAATGTAGTCCATATTTTCTTAATTTTTGTTTAGATCAGTTTTATCAATAAAACATACCCGTTTGAACTTAAAACGAAACCTACATGCATCGCTAATTACGAAGGACAAGCTATGGCTTTTATTATTGACGTTTTTAGAGTTCTTTTGGGGTTGGATGACGTCTCAGAATATGAACTGTCGAAAATCGCATAGTTAGTTAACAATAAAAACACGGAGAAATCTGTATTTGATTTTTCTGAATGATTCACATACATAGAATACAGGAAAATTGTTTTAAAACGAGTACATTTTCCCACGTGGCAACTTTTACATCCTGATGAAGATTGTCCTTTAGATTTATATGTTGCTTTAAGTCTTTTTCTCTAGAATTTAAGGTTTAGAACAATTCACAAGTCCACATCAATATCTTTAAAGGACTTGAATCACAAGCCTGATTTGCGAATATTAAAAAAAGGCTTTCTTACTGAATTTAAATAAAAATATATGATGTAACTCATGCCCAACTCTGGTTGCGATCTAGCTTTGGCCATATTTTTGATTGTAAGAATCTGTAACCATACGGGAACTATGTGTTTGTTGAAACTATACATTGTTAATCAAATATAATGGAGTATCTTGAATGAAGTAGGTCTAATTAGTTGTAGGTTTTGAATAGTCCAGCAGTGATAATTAGCATGATTAGTAAATCTTATTTCACAGTAGTAGCAGTAGCAGTTGTTTGTATGGAATGGATGATACTTTTTCTTATCGATTTTGAATTATACTCATTCAGGATACAGATGATACATATATTGTTGTAAAGTGTCTTTTCTTCATTCGAAACATCCATTTTAAATTAAACAGGGATTTAAATTGCAATATTACTTTGTACAATAATACTACAAAGTAATGATTGTATTTATAATTTTCTTTTATTCTTAACATTATTGGGATTTTTGAGAACCTAATATTTGTCAACTAAAGAAAATTAGTTTCTTGGTTCAATTACTTTCGGTAATAATAAATGGTATATTGAATAATCTAATTAAAAAAACAACAACTAATAAACGATTTAATTATTTTTATTATTTTTATGGGGTAGGTGGCTCAGTGGTATCGAGTCGGCCTGTGGATCTTGAGAACCCTGGTTCGATCCCCACAGCCGACAAACAATGTTCACTAATTGAAAATCTACCCCTGTGGCTTCCTCTCCAGTAACATGACTATAACAATGGCTTTTATTATTTACGTTTTTAGAGTTCTTTTGGGGTTTGATGACGTCACAGAATGTGAACTGTCGAAATTCGCACAGTTAGTTAACAATAAAAACACGGAGAAATCTCTATTTAATTTTTCTGAATGGTTGACATACATAGAATGCAGGAAAATTGTTTCCCACGTGGCAACTTTTACATCCTGATGAAGATTGTCCTTTAGATTTATATGTTAAGTACATTTACTCTAAAAAAGATGACTACGAAAAGAAATCGTCTGACACAACAATGATCGCAGCTAAACAAATATTGGCTGATGTAGAATTGCTACAAAATGATCCTAATAATAGTTTAATATTTCATTAGAGTGTCACTCCAAATCGATCATATTTAGAACAACTAAAAGATATTGAAAATTTCAAAGTTTTAGATCAACCCTTGAACATGAATCTTATAAAAAATGCTTCTAAACAATCGATAGAATACTTAGTTGAGCATGAGCCATATTTAAAGCTTATTAACGCAAAAAAAATGTTCCATTATCTTTGGCAACTCACATCCATATCATAAATTGATAAAAATTGAGCCAGACTGGGAAGACAACAATCCTTTATTAGATCAAGATGAAACAGGTCGAGAAATAGAAGAAGAACATTTAGAAAACCTGCAAAACACAACAAAAAATAAAAAAACTAAAGAAAGGTGCTAAATATAAATACCACTATATCCCACGAATGGAATATTGTTGAAATATTTGTGATATGTCAATCATGGCTACAGAAAAATTCAAAGAATTTGAGGCCACGTGGCCAAAGAGCTTCCAGTGGTTGATAAAAGAGTGTGCAAGAATTATTGAACAACCAACTAAAGAATTATACGATGAATTTGTTACAGTGGAAGTTTATATGAATTATATTTATTTGAAAAGTAAACCACGCCATAACAATCAATTTATAAATAAAAAATTTATAAGATAATTGAAAAAGTACAAGAGAATTGGTAATCTATTTGTATTTTTAAGTAAATAATTTATTTTTGTTATTGTTTGGAGATAATAAATAATTTTGCTAGTTATTTGTTTCTTATATTTAGATATTTAAATATTAAATGAAAACCTATTAAAATATACCGTTTGTGCATGACAAGTGAGATTCCCATTCACATTAGCATAACCGTAGCAGATCTCAGGAAGTGATATATTTATTTGTGTAAAGTGCAGTTACCAGCTGTCAAATCACGGTCCATAAAGAAGTTAATGATAGGAAAGTCACGGGGGTAATATCAACGTGATGAAAATTGTTTGTTGGTTGTGGGAATCGAACCCGGGTTCTCAGATCTACAGTTCGACTCGATACAACTGAACTACCTACCTCATAGGTGTAGAATATATTCTATCCTTCAGAGAAATGATCGCCAAACACAAACAAATCAGAATTTACAACAATTCATACGACAATTTTACTTGACTTTGTTATTTTGTTTTGATCCATAGTCTATTTTTAACATAAATATTAATTTTCTTCTCTATTCACATCAACGTGTTCATTCACAGTGTTTGAATAAATGTGTTAACATTTGGGAAGAAAGTTTATTATTGATCTGACAACAAATTTATACAATAGAATATTTTTTCCTTTTAAAAATCCATATATCAATCATGATATCAAATTTATCAAATTTCGAATGTTAAATAATAACATTATTCAAATATGCTTTTTTTTATTTAACAAACTTTAATTTACAATCTATCTAATGTAGATAATAAGTAAATGATTTAAGTGTGAATAACATGTGAAAGAGAGGTCCATTGGCCTTCTTTCTTACAATAACTTATACATTAAAATCTATAATGTAAGTCTAGTGGGTTAAATCTTTTTAGTCTGTATATATAATTAATTTTCCAAATGTAAAAATAGATATCACAAGACCATTTGAAAGAAAGATCAAATTAGAAGTTTATATCCCAAAGCCAAAAGTGAGAAAAACTATTATCTTATTTAAACGAGACAATTGTAAACCCAAACACTACACAACCTTTGTATTTTTAACAATATCTTATATTTTAATGTAAATAAAGTTCTATAAAGATTCTTCCTACATAAATTTAGAATTTATTAATTGTAAAAAGAAATTAAATTATTTCAAAACTAAAGAACAACAAATTGAAATTTTTAAATTATATCATGAAGGAATACAAACCATAGGAGAATAACAGCAATTTTAAAAAAATAAAAGAAAAATACTGTCACATTACGGGTTCCCAGAGAAAATAATATGTGACAATGGAAAAGAATTTGATTTAATAATATAAAAAATTCCTCGCATTACACAAATGTAATATTCATTTACTAGCATAGATAATACAAATATAGAACGATTACATTCGACGTATATAAAACATTTGAAACTTTGCAACTTACAGATAAAATACAAATCTCCACAAAACCAGGAAAAATTACGAGCACCTCACACTAAACATACAAAACAAAAATATAAAATACGTTAACACGGTCAAATTTCTTGGAATAACATTCGACTCCAAATTAACATGGGTACCCCACATACTACAACTCAAAAAAGAATGTACACAAAAACTCAACATCATCAAAGCATTAGGGCATTTGAAATGGGGAGCACATAAAAAATCAATAATAAATATCTATAAAGCTCTTATCCGATCCAAACTGGACTATGGATGCATGATATACTCAACCGCAAAGACATCCAAGCTAAAACTACTTAATCCGATACATAACACCGCAATTAGAATAGCTTCTGGAGCGTTTAGGACGAGCCCAGTTGACAGTCTATTAACAGAAGCAGGAGAACCCCCATTGGACCTAAGAAGAATGCAACTAACGCTAAATTACGTTACGAAACTATCCAAAAACCCTAACAACCCGACATACGATAAAATCTACAAATCTCGAACAGAAATAAAAAAAGAAACCACCATACCAAAAAAGATTATAGCCGATCTACAAAAAATCCAACTCATACTTCCTAAAGTTTCCCAAAAAACATTCCATAAACACCCTCCCTGGACACTAACAAAGCCAAATATCATCCTAAAATTAACAGAATATTCCAAACAACACACAAGAATGGACTATCCCCCAAGAAAGAAAAACTCAAACCGTCCTAACAAGACTGAGAATCGGACATACCCGCCTCACCCACACTCACATCATGCAAAAAACACCAGCAACCATATGTGACACATGTAACACACAAATTACAGTCGAACATATAATAATACAATGTAACAAATACACCAACGAAAGACTACAACACAACATACCTTTAACACTAAAACAAGCACTGGCAGACAACACAGAACATACAAACAACCTAATAAGTTACCTGAAACAAATCAATGTGTTCAATAAAATATAATGTACTAAACCATACTTATCACCATGTAAAAATCACTCTACCGAGGTATTAGTGGCGTGAGTGCCGAAATACCTTAAAAAAATTTAATAAAAAAAAAATACAAATCATTACAAATAGACAATAAAATAATACGCTTTATGGTGTTGCACATAATTTAGGGAATAACGAAATAAATTTTGATTTAGAAAAAAGTGTAACAACAAATTATGTGCATAATAAGAAACAGAACACAGCAAGTAAACATAATAAAGATAATATTGAAAACATCGCTAAACACCTAGAAAACGCCAGAATAAAATAAAACATCAGACACTCTGGTAAGATCACTAAGTAGTGTGACGAAGTGTGCTCGTCACAATATTTTATATAGATCACGATCGCGAAAACGCCTATATATCGCGAACGCAACAACAGAGAGACGCGAAAAATCAACACCGAGTTTCTGAGTAAGGAACTCATCAGAAAAACGCTGAATACACTAGATCGCGGGCCGGGTAGTCTAGTTTCCGTTTTTAACAAAGCCGCCCCATATACTAACATGGGACGGACAAACTATGACACCCTAGGACCCGTTTAATTAGTATATAAATCGCGCCGACAAGACAACAAAGACAGTCAGATTTCATTGTGATATCACCGTCTTCCTCCAGTCACCAGGCTACACCGACTTCTAGGTAATAAAAATATAAAATACCGTACCGTACCGTGCTTCCTCGAGGTCTCGTGCCACCTTCCGTTTTTGGAACTCTGAGCGATCACCGAACAACTCACATTGGCGTCTGTCGCGTTTAGTCCGAGACGTTACTGTGTGCCGTTTGCGTTACAAACCGGAGTTAACACCGTAACTTCGCGATTCCGTCTCGTGCCACCTTCCGTTTTTGGAACGCCGAAATCCGCGAGACGCGGATAGACAATTAACAGAATGGATTAGGATGGACGCGATTCATCAAATTTTCCGTTGTTGTTACTGGAGTAGAGTACAATTTATTTTTTAGTTATCCCCATAAAAAAATCTAGAGGTGTTAGGGCTGGGCAACGAGCATTTGTAGCCATCCAGTCATCATCAAACATATCTTGTAGTCGTTCATACACTGGACGTGTATTGTGGGCCGGCGCCCCGTCCTGCTGGAACCACATATTTTGTCTTTTATTTAGATTTTCCAGATATTTTATGAATTAAATTTCTAAACAATCTAAATAACGCGGATATTTATTTTTTCTTTCATAAATATGGAGACCTATAATTTTATTTCCCATTAAACCAATCCACACATTAAAACGTTGATAATTTCTAACTCGAAATGAATGCCGTTATTCTTCCGCTCATACATGTTTCGTTATATTTATTGAATAATTCATTATTAGTGAATTTTTATTCATTCGTCCACAACATATTTTTAGGAAAATCGTTATTTTCAATGTATTGTACAAAATACCACTCGCAAAACTCTATTATACGTTCATTATCTGTATTATTTATGAGAATACGGTTTCATATTAATAGAATATTCCGAAAATGAACCACACCACCATGTTAGTTTTTTCAGTAACCGGTTTTATTACGGAACATGATTTCTGAAATTTGTCGTTAGTTTCTAGTAACCAAATTAACTGTGCTACGGCGGCGGTTAGTTTGGTAACTTCACTGTAGTTGACAAAATTGAAGAGGATTTGGCGGTTTTTATAGTGTTTGTGGATATTGTTAAAATATATATATATATGTTATGTAAGCCTAAAATTTAAATATGAGTTCTATTAACTCATGGACAGCATTAAAAGAACACTTATTACAAAATTTCTCTGATACACGATCCGAACACACAATTATGTACGACGTTACACACTTTAAACAATCAAAGGAAAACATTGTTGAGTATTACAATAAATTTAATGAATTATTTTTAATTTATAAATCAAAAATCGAATGCAAATTCACAGCAGAACTAAGTACAGGTATAGTAGGTAACTCGTTACAATATTTTGTGCAATGTTTCATTAACAATTGCAAAGAACCTTTTAGAAGTCAGTTATCCGCACGTAATCCGACTAAATTAACAGAAATTTTAAATCTTGTAACAAATGATTTGCAGTATATCCATGTACAACAAAAAATTAATCAAGTTCAAAATCAAAATCAGAAACCAGTTTATAAAAATCAAATTCACTTTAACCCACCAAAATACCAATCTCCAATGCACCGATTTCCTTTCCAACAACAAAAATCACAACAATCATACCAACCAAAGCCTTTTGCACCATCTACAAATATCAGAAATGCGACAAATAGAAATCCTACTCCTATGAGTATACAATCACGACAGGTACCACGCCAAAATTTTAATCAATCACAACAACATTTCAATCAACCACGCCAAAATTATATTGCTGAAGAATTATTCCATCAAAATTTAGAAAATGAAAATGAATCCCAAAATCAAGATGAATTTCATGAAACCGAACAAAATCTCGAGATCGAAAACGACAACGAATATATTGAAACTACCGAAAATGAAAATTTTCACGTAGACAAATCACCCACATTGAGTCTTTAACAAACAATTTTAGCAAATACCGTTCATTCAAGTGTCCCAATTTAAAATTCTTTTAGATACTGGTTCTACACAGAACTATGTACACCCAAAATTATTAAAATCAAATACAACAAAATTCCCTGAAAAATTTATAATACACACCTGTAATGGCAAATCTACTGGTTCAGAGTTTACCTTCTTCAAATATAAGAATTATAGTTTAAAATCTTATATATTTAATTTTCATAAAGACTTTGATATCTTAATAGGCGTACCAGGAATACAAATATTAAAAGGAAAATTTAACTTTGAGAAAGAAGAAGTCATATTCTTAAATAAATACAAGTATAAATTTCAGTACTTAAATCAAAGAAATGAAACAAATTTTAATATGGAAATTAATAACCAACAAATTAGAGATGAACATTTAAATGATAACGATAAAGAACAACTAACAAAACTTATACGTAAAAATAAAGATCTTATTGTAAAAGAAGACCAAAAATTAACTTTTACTAATAAAATTAAACATCATATAAAAACCATTGACAATATCCCTGTCTATTCTAAACAGTACAAATACCCTGAAACATACAAAGTAGAAGTACAAAATCAAGTAGAACATATGTTAAAAGACGATATAATACAACACTCATATTCCCCTTGGTCGTCACCTATATGGGTTGTTCCTAAAAAGCAAGATGCCTCAGGCAAACAAAAATTCAGAATGGTCGTGGACTATCGTAAACTGAACGAGAAAACAATCGATGACAAATTTCCTATACCTGACATAACTGAAATCCTTGAAAAACTTGGCAAATCAAACTACTTTACTACTATCGACTTAACATCAGGCTTTCACCAAATTGAGGAACATTCTGACGATATTCCAAAAACTGCTTTTTCGACAAATTCCGGGCATTACGAATTTAAGCGTAAGCCTTTCGGCTTAAAAAACGCGCCATCAACCTTTCAAAGATTGATGAACTTTGTATTAAAAGATTTAGTTAATAAAATTTGTTTTGTATATCTCGACGATATAGTAATACTAGGGACCTCTTTTCAAGAGCATCTAGAAAATATTGAAAAGGTTTTTTAAAACTTACGGGAAGCAAATTTAAAAATACAATTGGACAAATGCGAATTTCTTCTTACATTTGAAATTAAATATCATGATACCGATATATTTGAATCAAATAACCCTTTAGTTCATTGTGTTTCAAAAGATTTAGAATTATCCCAAGGATTTGCTAGACAAGTAAAAGAAAAATATCCTATTGAAAAATTATTTAATTTAGATAATAAAATTTTTATTCAAAAACAACCAAGATTAATATTACATTTAATTACTAAAGATCTGTATTATAAAAAACCAATAATTCAAAAAATAACAAAATGTTTAGAAAAACGTTTGGAATTCTGTATACAAAACGATATTGATCAAATCGACTTACCTCGCATATGTTCAAGATTAGATAAAAAATCATGAACAAAAATAGAAAACTTAATAACTGAAATTTTCGGAAATACGTCAATAATTTTTAATGTTTTTAATAAACCAAAAGAGTTAGAAATAAATTTAAACTCCGACACTGACTCAATCATTGTTGACACCGGCTCAGATAGCGAAACTACAGACACCGCACATTCAGACGACGAAAAACCGATAAACGGATTATCTTACTATGGCAAACAAACAAAAAACTACACATTTTACAATACGGGTTTATTAGGTATTGACAACGGGTTTTCTGATTTAAAGGAAATCATGCCACAAAGTAATTTTTTATCTTATGACAAGACTGAAAATACAGAAAGTCATTACCTATCATATAGGTATCTCGAGATCGATGCTGCGTTAGAAGAATTCGATTGACGCCAAACTTTGTACCTAGGTGAAGTGGTGTAGCGGTTATCACATCTGCCCGTCAAATAGAAGGTTCCTGGTTCGAATTCAGGCGCCATCCGAATCATAAATTTAACGTTAAATCTATCATCGTCAAAATATTTTCAATCATGACATGTCAAAAAAAATATATTAGAACAAGAACAATCTTTATACACAATGAAGGAGACGATATTTTTTAATTGACTAGTTTATTTTAAAATACTGTTTTATCTGTGCTAACTAAAATTAAGTTTCGATAAAAATCAATAATATTGCATTTAACAAATATTGTTTTCTTTATAATATCTTTAAACTATTGTAGTTTTTTAACATATTTGTCAAAAAAGTCTTTGTAACAGAATCAAATAATTCATAACTTTCAATTTGAAAAATATGTGGTTTCTTTATTGTAAATAAATGACTATAGATAAAATAGTCTGTTCTTGACCAAATATTTACAATTTCTTGATTAAATTATTATTTAATAGTTAGAAAGTTTATTCTATATTTAGTATACATCTGAGCATTGAATTTCATAGTTATAAAATATTTAAAAAGCTCTAAAATATGATAAAACTTAAATTCTTTTTCGTTTGTATTTATACTTAAATTATTAACAAAAAATTTCAACTTGCACTGGTCAGGTCTAGGGAGTATTGTTCTACCCTCAATAACCTATTATTTGAGAGAGAATTAGAGGATGTTCTTAACGTGATCTAATTTGGGATGAGGGTTAATGGGGAATATGTTGGAATGGAACATGTCGATCTGGAAGTGAATAACAGATTACGATTTCAAATTGTGATGTAGAGAGGGAAATAAGGTAAAGAATGAAGATTTTTTAAATTTTGGTAGACTTTTATCGAGCCTTTGAGCACTTGTCGTATTAATTGGCTTTAAATTTCTACTATATATAAACAATATGTTAAAATTTGACTCATCAAAATGTTTGTGGCAAACAACCCAAGAAGAGTAATTCTGATACGTGTAGTTACATCCGCACGGTTAGATTTATTTCAACTATTAATGTATACATATATTATTATAATTTCTAATTGTTTCCAAAATTCAAAATTTGTATTATATGCTGACGATTTAATTTGTTGTAAAAATTATTAGAAATAGAAAGATTAACAACGGTTCAATGGTCTAGGGGTATATGATTCCCGTTTTGGGTGCGAGAAGTCTCGCTTAGCAAATATAAACTCCAGGTCAAGGCAGTGCACATAATGCGTACGAAAGTTCGCAAACTCTACCTAGTAATCACAGGCTACAAATAAATATTATACAATAAACTCGAATTTTCCACGGCTAAACATACCTCAGATCTCACTGCACTGAAAAATGTTTCGAGGTGAACAAAATGACACTGTTTACACTTGCGCAGTTAGTAAAAATATATAAATATTAATAATTAGAAATAATGAATACTATTAAAAATAATTGTGATTACTAAATTTCAAGAAGAATTTATTTTTATTTGTTTAAATAACGAAAAATTTTAAACCGGCTACAAAACTTTTCAGAATATCATCTTGTGAACTATTGAAAGGATTGTCAAAGTGCTATGATACTTTTTAATTTTGATCAATTCGTTGAATAATTTGGCTGCCACCACCATATCATTCAGTTCAAGATTGGGAGCCGACATCTATTTATCCAATTTTCATATAGTGGCTTTTTAACCCAGATTGATCTACCGTCCTTTTAAAAGGACGCACTTGTTTAGATTCTGTAAGGTCTAGGAAAATTCACCGCGAAAAGTTCACCGCACATAATTCACCGCTCCACAATTCACCTCTCCACATTTCACCGCTAGGAAAATTCAACGTATGGAAGATTAATTGCCACTTTTACCTTCTGCCACATCTGTAAAGAGAGGGACAGGAATAGTACTAAAAATTTGGGCGAGATGGTAGGAGGCCACATCACATTTTTTAATTGTATATTCAATAAAATAAAAGTTCAGTTTTAAAATATATTAAGAAATTGTTACAAATAAAAGTCAAATATTAAAAGAAAATAACATTATTATGAGCAAAACCACAGAAAAAAATTTTTACAAACATAAAATAATCAAACATAAAACAACAAATCTGAATTATATATACATATTGTTTATTTTAAAACAATAAAAACTATCTCGAAAAGACAATTTATAAAAAATTAAACAAAAGCCTACAAACAAAATCAAATGAGACAGTTTAAAAATAAAATAAAATTTTGTAATAAGAAATATCATGAGCAAATTCAACCAAGATTATTGCTTGGATCGTATCGAGGATCATACTTATCAAATCAAACATATATGTTAGTTAAACAATTTATTTCAAATATTAGTGATAATTATTAATAACATATTTTAGTAAGCAATATTATAAGCAACACCTCTAACAAAATCAAGAACATTATCTTGGTCAACTACAAGTTATCTTAATCGTGCCGCACAGTCTCTATATTTTTTCTTGGGCCTTTGTGATTCATATCCACTTACATATTGTTCAAATCGCACTTCGTTTAGGCTTTGTTCTTTTTTAATACAATTTATAAATTTCCATATATTTGGATGATGGGCTGATACTAGCTCTTCAAAGCCCCTGTGCCAACCTTCCACAGAATTGTTTGTTTTGGGCAAACCATCTAAAACGGTTTTATAAAGATTCCACATTTCAAGTGGAAATAGTGGTTGTCGTCGTAACTCCGTTCTTCTTTGTGGACGTCCAATCCACGTATCTTCGAAGTAGTTGATGATTTCTTGTACTTGTCCTCCCGAGGAAAAATCTCACTTTCGCACAATAACTCAAAAACATGAATTACACTATTTACTGGCACAAAAGCAATACCTGGCAACATTCGCAAATTTAACGCAAAATTTGCATCGGTTTCATATTTCTGCTTCAATCCATGGTTTTGAATAGAACGATAAATACATTGTGTAAAATGAAAGAAACAACCTCGAAGTTTTGCACTTGGAAATTCTTTCTTACAGGCATTTATCACAGCTTTCTCAAAATCTATTGTTATCGAAATCGGTTCTAGTGACGGCTCCAAATTCCTTAACTGTTGTAGAAGTCTTCTATAAATATTTTCTGTTTTGTCAGGTAACCGTGCATATACTAATGGCAACGACGCATTTTGTTTTAAACCATGTATGGTATACAATTGCTGGAATAATAAAGGGACAGTTTTAAAAGTTCCATCCGCATACCAGTTTGGGCTAATAAATTGAGATTTTGACGCGTTGAAAATATTAGAATGCGATTTTCTTCAGGACCGGAATCAAAAAGTAAAAAATCTTCATTATTACACGTTTTCGTAAAATCTTCAGTAAACTGAATATCTTTACGGTGCTGGGGAAGAGTTGGGGCAGACATTTGACTATTTCTTATATTTCTAATTGTTCTTTTAATAGCGTCTATGCGTGGAAGTTTAGCCGCTGCCGCTTTACTGCACCCTACCGAAGCACTTGTAATTATTTGATGTGGTGTACCATTGGTAGTTTTTGCACTTGTTCGAATGGTGTCATAAATGTTAGATGCTCCTACTTCTGCTGCATCACCACAATGACTATGATCTTTCTCGCCAGATTTCACTATTTTATTGTTAATTGTAGTCACTCGCGCTCGACACTTCATTTTTTGATATTTTTCAAATTTCCAATGAACTTTATCTTCACTTTGCCTTTCTTTATAGAAACAATGCCCGTCAATAATTAATTTGAGCTTTCCTTTCTCTGTTTGAATAAACTGAGCAGACAAGTTTAATGAGTCGTGGACTAAATATACAAAACGAATGCGTCGCTATTTCAACTTCAAATTATCATCATTGTCATTATCCTTCAATATTTATACTCTAAACAAATGTGTAGTGGTCAGGGTAAAATGTTACCGAGGGTGTTGTGGAAACTTACGGAATTCCAAGAAATACCACTCAAACTAGAACATGTGCCTTACGCTTTATTTGGGCGCTAAAAATGCATAAAAACCATAGGATCTAATCCGCGGTCAGGGATTTGTTCTTACTTTAATAAGAGTGCAGGTACCGACCCTATGCGATTAAGATTAAGGTGAATTGTGTAGCCGGGAATTGTGGAGCGGTGAATTGTGGTGCGGTGAACTTTCTGCGGTGAACTTTCCGCGGTGAATTGTGTGCGGTGAACTTTCCGGATACGGAAATATATTCAGTGTCCCCAACGAACTCGCAATAATGAATTAGTTGGATTTTAATATTACGGACAACCGAAGTTCTCAATGCAGTGGCGGATCCAGGGGAGGGGTCGGGGGTCATGACCTCCCCTAAGCATAGACTTTTTAAAATTTGTTGGCTCTAATAGTTATATACATAATAATGATGTCATTATTTACGATAACTCAATTTGTTAAACAAATTACATAGAAAATATTATCTAAGAACTTAGAAATTCAAAGATAATTAAGAACTATTGTTTGATTTATTATTCTAATAAATAGCCAAAACCAATATTTTGTGGGGATATTATTTTGACTCGCAGATGGGAGAGGTATTATATTTAAGACCTAGTCAAGTATGTGACTACCGACATTTGCACTCAGAAAATCAACTTCTAATTCAATAATTTTTTTATTCTATCGAAGAACCGTTTAGATATTGAAACTTTATTATTTACAAAGTGTTGGCGTTCTTAGGGGAAATTTTTTAGGTGAAAAAATAATTACTTTTCCTCACCACGTTTGTACGTACTTGTTTATACAAAAGTAATTTTGCTTAAAGCTACACATTCTCCTATATCTAAAACATATTGTTAGTTAACAGCAGACAGTCGATAAAGCCTTCATGATTCTGAGTTCAGCCAATTCCGTTAGCACTGTGTTTCCGCGGATGTGAGCCTATTGCCAGATTGACGTCGATAAAATCATCACTAAATTTGCAAAAAGCAAACGACGAATTTATTTTGTTATCTAAGTATATTCTAAAGATGATTTAATGTGATTTAATGTGATTCCAGAGACGATTTAATGTGATTGTAAAAATTATTTAAAGCAGAAATATAATATGAGCAAATACAAATGTTTTTTTTTTATATTTAGAAGATGGGGATCCTTCCTAGACAAAATTCACTCCATGACCCCCTCCCCCTTAATTCGAAGTCTGGATCCGCTCCTGTCAACACTTTGGCTATGATAATACAATTCTGACTAATAAATAATAATTTCATCAAGAATTTGTAAATATTTGATCGCTGGAAATACACATACAACAACACGTCAAGCCTAGACTCCACTACACGCGAGTCTCTAGCGGGAAAAACTCACACGCGTTATAATCAGTGCACTAGCCTTCATTGAGCGGGGCGAGTCCGCACAGAGTTGTTAGATCCAGCGTGGGACTCGCATTGACTCGCTCACTGAGCGAGTTTTTCAGACCCCGCTTTCTCCCATCACTATAAAAACCATTGTATACTGTGAGGTGGACGCTGCAACAAGTTTATTTTTTATAGTTATTCAAACCTTAAACAAACTGCTAGTTTTTCTTCTGTAGATATGACTTTAATAAATGTTGTGTCCATTTTTCTGAAGCTGTCTTTTAAATAATCGTGTATAAAATTAAATTGTTCGCGGCTCCTTGGACAAAATTAAAAAATTGCTTGTTGTCTAATTTTAGCAATAATTTTATATAATGTCCGTAAAGTCCTCTTTCTGTATTAATGTTGCTCACCCGCCATTTATGTTTTCTTTTAAGATTTAATAAAATTAAATTACTTTCAAATTCATCATCGGAATCGCTCGATTCCGAATCCAACAACACTAAATTATTGAGATCCATTTTGCTGCAGTCAATGGTACATACTAAGGTATCTCGCTTCAAGTGGAGTCGCACGCCTCGTGCGTGGCGGAATTCCTATTCCTTCCTATTCTGTACCAACCTCGCGCCTAGTGGAGTCTTAGCTTCACTCTGATAGTCGTCTCAAGGACAGCGCCAACCAGAGTGACCAGAACCAGTGCTCAACACCTACCCATCGGATTGCCCAACCTGGGCACCGAGAGTGTGGATTGAAAGCCAAGTAGAAACCCACACTCCACCCGCAATTGCCGGGTTTAACCGAAACGTTGGGCACCTCCTGAGTTAACACTAAAGATGGCAGGCCAGGGCACCGTTGGCACGAGGGCTAGCGGGTCGTGCTTCGTTGGCTGCATACTTGGTTATCACTCCCCGTCAACCCCGCAGGGGACTATCACTAACAAATCTCACCACAAACTGGGATGAAATGCATAGTTAATTAGCTATTTAAATGAAGTTCTTTTCCAACGGCACTCGTAATCCACCTAAACCCTAGATTGAAGTAGAAAACATAATCAATTAAAAAACAAAGACCTTACGTGAAAAAGTGACGCTAACACAAACATGTGAAAAAACTACAATAGTTTAATGAAATTATAAAGAAAACAATGTTTGTTAAATGCAATATTACTGATTTTTATCGAAACTTAAATTTAGTTAGCACCGATAAAACAGCATTTTTTATATAAACTAGTCAATTAAAAAATATCGTCTCCTTCATTTGTATAAAGTTTGTTCTTGTTCTAATATATTTATTTTTGGCATGACATGATTGAAAATATTGTGACGATGATAGATTTAAAGTTAAATTTATGACCTTCTGCTTGCCGGGCAGATGTGCTAACCGCTACACCACTTCACCTAGGTACAAAGTATGGCGTTAATCGAATTCTTCTGACATAGTGCCTAACGCAGCATCGGTCCAGAGACACCTATATGACAGGTATTGACTTTCTGTATTTTCAGTCATGTCATAAGACAAAAAATTGCTTCTTGGTATGATTTCCTTTAAATCAGAAGACCCGTTGTCAATACCTTATAAACCCGTATTGTAAAATGTGTAGTTTTGTTGTTTACCATTACGGAATACATTATATTCTTGGATACCCCCTCAATAAAATTATGTATGCGCCACTGCTTTGTACAACAAGAGCTTAGTCGCAATTACAGCACAGGGTCCGAACTCATCGAATAGCAGTGTGGTAAATAAATTGAGATTAAACACGATTCGGTAACCATAGAAAAGGCACTATTACAATTGAAATTGTTTAACAAACACAATCAATATTAACGGTAGTTTCTAAGGAAACTTTATATAAAATATATTACATTCGTTAACGAGTTGTATGTCTCGAAATGAATAGTCTTATTAAATTTTTACGCTCTTGTTTTGGACACAAAGAAGAAACGAAAGCTAAATCCAAGTGTAATAATCATGAAGAGGTAATACCACTGCGAAATTCGAAGTTTTCTATAAACACATGGGAAAATCTAATTATACCGGCTACGACAGAACGTAAGTCGTATGATATTATTATTTGAGTAATATATTATTATTATACTTTTAGAAATTAAACCAAATCAAGCTCATTTTGAAAATGGATCGTTTGGCAAAATTTGCGAGTGTCTTACTTCTTCAAACACCGCGAACAAAATTCGAAAAATTCAAGATACAAAATTATTTGATATTTTTGCCAGCAACAGAAAATTTTTGATCAGAAAACCATTATATCTAAATTGGATAAATGAACAAGTTGTGACGTTTTTCAACACATTTTGGCTCCCGGACAGGTTTACTTTTCACGTGATACTCATCGGCGATGATAAATTCAGAAGTGAATCCACAATATATTTGGATGAGTGTATCAAAATTTGTATCTTACCAAATTTCAAAAGTCTTTATTTTTCGAATGATATGATGGTGGCGAGTCAAATTGTTCAAGCTATAGATGAGTTGATCAAAATCAAAAAGTATTATAACGTTTTGACCACGCTTTCAAAATCATCAAGTTCAGCAGATGATATTTACATCAAACAAAGGAACAAACTTCTGGGGAAAAAATTTAAATCATTTAAGAAGTTTTGTAGCCGGATTAATTTTTTTCGTTGTGTAAAGAAATTCAAATAAAATATAATTTTGATATTTAATAAATACTTCTTTTATTACAAGTTGTCACTTTAATTTTAAATAGCATTTAAACAGACTTTTCATTTATATAAAAATAATACGAATTTGAAAATAATTAATTTGCTTATTCCTGTTATTTTTAATTATTAATATTGATACATTTTTTTACGTTCTTCGCAAGTGCAAACAGCTTCGTTATATTCATCTAGATTTTTTTTTAGTATAGTGAGGCGTAAGGGCGATTATTCGGACACACCTACTTGATATTAAAAATGGCGTTTGAAGAGCTGGATACGAATAGTGGTAGCTCAGAATATAAATGTTTAGTTTGCTCAGTAAAAGTGGCTAAACCTGTAATTTGTGTTGAGTGTAAAGTGCGACAGTTCCATCCATCGTGTCTAAAGAAACATATCTGTCAAATGAAAAACCAAGACGACAAACGAGAAGGAATTGATCATCATGATACTCGAGAACTCATTCAACCTGACGAACAAAACTATCAGCTAAGACGACTTCTTAAGGAAGTGGAAGAGAAGTACACACTCCTACAAGATAATATTAACCTTCTAAAGGATAACTGTAAAATACTTAAAGAAAATAATTCTCTATTAAAAGAACAAAATTCGGCATTAAAATTACAAATTTCAATTTTGAAAGGTAATGCCAGTTACCCGACAAGGTCAAATTTGCAAACCAGTGTTGACAATAAAAGAGTAATTAAACGACCGCCAACCATAGTAAATAACCATGCTCAAACATCGTCATCTAATATTAAAATCACTCAGGTGGCAACACCTGCAGTGATTGACAATGATAAAATGCTGTCAAATAATCATAATAACCAAAATTACAAAATTAAACCAACGACATTCGTACGGCGAGGTGATAACGAATCTCAAACTTCGAATAACTCAACAACAACAAAATTGCTGAAAAACAACAACAAACCTAATGTTGGTAACCAGTCAGCTGAAATATCCACGCCAGGGGCGTTTCTACCCAGGGTTCTTGGGGTCCCCAGAACCCGGGCGCCAGCATAAAAGGGCGGCAGACGGCAAAAAGTTAAAATAAATATTTGTAAAATAAATAAAGTAATTAAATGTAGGTACCTACTATCGTACTAAGGCCTTTAATTACAAAAGATCGAGAAGTAATGTGATTAATGTTTGAAATATAAAGTTAACTGTCAAGATTTTTTAATATTCACAAAAAATCTTGATGGTTATAGTGACAGCTTCTGTTTCTATGACAAAGCTGTCACAAAAAATCATAATTAGTAGGCGATTTTCTCGAACTATTTTCATTAATTTCTCTAATTTGTGGCATTAAAATGAAGTAATCTGTATGAAATAATGTGTGTGGATAGGTCAAGTATGGTCATGTGCAATATTATACCATAATTTTTTACCGGACACTTTTTATTTACAAAAACCTTTTTTCCCATGTTATTTCCCTATGCCAACCTTTACGTGGAACGTGCGGTATAGTTATGAGTATTTAAGTAGTTTTATTGTAAATTTAATTTACATGTATTGATATGTTATTTTGTTATTTGTATAATTGTTTGTGCTATTATGTGCAATTGTAAAATGTAAACTATATAGTTTTAATTAGGTTTAGGTATATTAGAATGTACCTATGTAGTGAACTAATTTCTTTTTGTTTTTTTGTATCTTTATTTAATTTTATAAGAAACTATATAATAAAATATTTATTTAAAAAATAGTTATTTTTCTAGACAAACAATGTTCTATTATTCTACGCTAAGGTGAATAACATATATGATTTGTCATGAGTTTGCTTATTGCTCTAAATCTACACGCAAGTTTCGCATAGTACGGCATGTCGGCTTACTGCCTTACTTTTTCTGTATCTTAGAGCATAAAATTTCACATATTTGGAGTACCATATCGCATTTTTGTGCTCCAAAATTTTCGCCTGCGGCGCACGCCTCGGGGCGCCACATTCTGCTTCAGAACCCAGGCGCCAAGTACCCCAGATACGCCCCTGATCCACGCTAAAATCAATTAAAACATTTGTGTTTTTGCACGTCTATAATTTGGATCCAATTACAACTATAGAAAATGTAACAAATTATCTACTTAAAGACTTTCCTGAGGTCAAAGTGGAGCAACTTAAATCCAAGTTTCCGGAACTATATGCATCGTTTAAAATCATAATACATGAAGAAAACCACGACAAGGCGATGAACCCATCTATGTGGCCTAGAGGTACATGTGTAAATAGATTTTTTCACCGGCGCCAGGGTCAAATGCAGAATCCTTAACAGAAGGCAATGTAATGAATTATAACCTAAAAATTTACTATGTTAACATACAATGTTTATCAAATAAGGTAAATCAACTCTCCTTATTATTAGAAAACTCAGAATTTAATATTTTATGTTTCACTGAACATTGGCTCAATGACTTAAATTTAAGTACAGTACATATACCTCAATTTGAGCTAGCTAATTTTTTCTGCAGATCCACTATGATACATGGTGGGGTGTGAATATTTATTAAAAACAATATTAAATACAAGCTCTTGAAACTGGATGATTATATAGTCGAATTTCATGCTGAATTTACGGGCGTAATATTGAATGATTTAGTAATAATTACCTTGTATCGCTCCTGCAATGGTGATATTGAAATATTTTTTAATAAAATTGAATCCATGTTAATTTACATAACTACTAAATACAAACATGTCATTTTACTAGGTGACTTTAACATCAATTTTTGTCAGAATTCTCAACTAGTTAAAGACTTCAAAAATTTAGTTAACTCATTTAATCTTAAGATTATAATTTCAGACTAAACACGTATCACCGAAACCTCTGCAACCTGTATTGACAACTGTCTGACTAATCTTCAGGATGTACTATTCGATATTTCGGTTGTGGATCATGGAATCTCAGATCATTGTACCCTAATTGCAAAAATTGACAATGTACTTAATACTGACGAGCGGCCGGCTGTACAAAAACGAGTTACTCAACGTGGGCTCAACAACATTACAAAATCCCTCTTGAACTTGTATTGGTCTATGTTTTACTTAACCGACACTGATCCAAACTCTATGGCACAACAATTCGTAAGTACCTTGACCAAATGTATTTGTTCAAATTTACATTACGTTAAATCGCAATCCAACTCCCCATATATTAGTTGGTTTAATGACAGCTTACGAATGATGAGAGATAAATTATCTCTATTGAAACAAATAGCGAATGTCACTCAAAATCCAACACATTTTTATGTCTTTAAAAATTACAGAAAAAATATCAATATGAAATTAAACCTGCAAAGAAAAAAGTATACAGTAATCATATCAAAAACTCAAATATTAAATATAAAACTTGCTGGAAACTCATCAATTATGAGAGGAAAAATCTACAAGTAAATAATTCTCCAAACTTCCTCAGTAACTTGTTTTTTGCCCAAATTGCTGATACTGTAATTAATTCTCTTCCTTCATCTGACTTAAATATTGATGAGCTACTTAATAACATAAATATACCATGCAAATCATTTGTCTTAACCACTGTTACTGCAAACGAAATAAAATCTATTATTATGAATCTCAATAACTCTGCATGCACGGATTTGTACGAAATGAACAGTAAAATTTTGAAACACATCGCCGATATTATAGCCTCACCTCTTGCTGCTCTCATCAACTTTTCCTTAAGCTGTGGAATTTTCCCAACCAGTATTTAAAATTTTAAAAGTAGTACCTGTATATAAAAAGGGAGACAGCTCCGTTATGGATAACTATCCACCTATCTCGATTATTCCAATTTTAGGAAAGGTTTTTGAAATAGTAATAACCAAACGATTACGTAACTATCTTGAAAAATATTCCTTGTTAAATCAAAGTCAATTTGGTTTCCGCAAATCAAAATCTACAATCCAAGCAGTTCATCAAGTGGTGATGGAAGCAGTTCAAGCTTTTGAAGGAAACAAGTCTACTGCAGTTACCCTGCTGGACTTGTCAAAAGCTTTTGACTGTGTCTCACATAAATTACTAATCAAGAAGCTTGAATTCTATGGCATTAGAGGTCTTCCTCTTGAATTGTTAAAATCTTATTTACAAAATAGGAAACAGTGTGTTACATTAAATAATCAATTATCTGATTCTATTACTATTACACATGGAGTTCCCCAGGGATCCGTTTTAGGCCCTATTCTGTTCATTATTTATATAAATGATCTCTTTTATAAGCTGAATGTTGGGAAATCGATATTATTTGCTGATGATACAACCTTGATAACATCACACAAACAGCTGTCCCAATTGCAAAATTTAATGAACCAATTAGAACTGGATGCGGAACACTGGTTTACAGCAAACAATCTTAAACTTAATAGTGATAAAACTCAAAGACTATTATTATCTCTGAACTCCAATAATGAAAACGATAATCCAGGCAAAATCCTAGGAATATATCTTGACAGGTCTCTGAATTGGTTACCCCATGTTGATTATTTGTGCAAACGACTCTCGTCAGTCATTTTTTTGTTTCGAAATTTAAAAAATATATTCAATATCGAGTCTCTACGAGTAATATATTTTTCACTGTTCCACAGTCATATATCATATGGAGTTACTATCTGGGGTAACTCGTCTCATTCTGTGAAAATTTTCAGACTACAAAAGAAATTAATAAGACTAATGGTCAATCAAAATAATAGAGAACATTGCTCTCCACTTTTTATTAAATTAAAAATTATGACTTTGCCTTGTCTATATATCTATTCCACAATTTTGGTAATACATGCTAACAAACATTCTTATCAAACTAACAGTGACATACATCGCTATAACACTAGACATGCGAATGAATTAAGAACACCTCGTTTCAGGCTTCAAAATTCAGCAAGAAATTCGACTAATCTATATTTATATAACCATTTACCTGATACTATCAAAATACTACCTCTCAACAGTTTCAAAAATTGTTTAAAGAAATACCTCATATCTAAATGTTTTTACTCTGTACATGAATTTTTATCCTCTCCTTGTATAATCTAATATAATTTTCTCATTGTTAACTCTAAAATGAACTATTTAGTAACAATCATATTTTTTAAATTTTATTTTATGGATGTATATGAATTTATATGTATATTGACTTGTCATAAATGTATTCAAACATAGAAAATGATTAAATAAACTATACTATACTATACTATACTATGCTGGTACCACATTTGTTGTCGTACAAGAAGTGGAACATCTTCTATTAGTTCATGTAGTCTGTTTTTCAGAAAGTTTCTGTAGCCATCAGCTGTTAATCCTGTAATTCCTGCTCAGACATTTATGTTAAATTTTTACTGAAAACGGGACTGAACAATCGCATGTGGATTTTCAATGCTCCATAAATGGTAATTATGGAAATTGTTTAGTCCATCTCTCGTGAATTGGGCTTCATCAGATCATAACACTTTGGAAATAAAGTCAGGATCATTTAAATTTTGACGGAGAAACCTGCGACAAAATTCTAAACGAGGACCATAGTCTCCGCTAAAAGTGATAGGTATGTAATTCCTCACGGTTTAATGTCCGCCAAACAGTGCTTTGAGACATGTGTAATTGAGCAGCGATGCGTCTTGTGCTGATTTCAGGATTATCGAGAACATCATCGATTACATTCTCTTCATCTTCAACGTTATTATTATACACGTATTTATTAAGCAGAAGAGGCACGTCATCAAAATTTGTAACTAGAACAATGACGTCAAAAGCGGCTACGTTTATAGGGTACACTAAAAAAAATTAAAAATCAAAATGTAATGTGTGTTGCATAAATGTATCATAAATTTTTTAAACACTTTAAAATTAGAAATGATAATTGTAATTGATATTTAAAATTTGTAGTAGGGCACAGTAGGATTTTAAATAATAAGATCATAAACTTATATTTACATATTGCATAAAATTATTTATTGAAAATACAAAAAACGTAATAACGTGAAAATAAATTTGTGTATCGTTGTCACGAGTCACTGCTATCTTCGTCGCTTTCTTCTTCGGAGCTGTCGTCCTCGGCGTTTATTGAAATTATCAGCGGTGCAATGTCCTCCTGATCGAGGATACATCTCGATCGTACCACTTTTTAATTTCTTGGACAGTGTGGTCCACTGTATTTTTCCACACTGTTGGAGTTACGGTGTTCAGCGCTTCTGCCCACATAGCCAAAGTTTGACTGTCACCGTAACTATCGCGGCCTATGTGTTTATTGTAATAAGTTTTGGAAATGCCCCAGATATTTTCAGTAGCATTGAAAATGCAGTGGTACGGCGGCAAACGTAGAACCCGGTGACCACATTCCAGTGCATATTCATCAATTATATGTTTCTCTTCAATTTTATGTCTACAATACAAATAAGAAATGTTACATTATTTTTCTGTTCAACATTTGTTAAGAGAAATATAAATTCAACTTACTCTGCTGCTAGATCAAGTAGTTCCCTTTTAAACATACATTGACTAGAATCAATGTTATGTTTTGTAAGCCAATTTTTTATGTTGGGCTTAGTCCAATTTTCACGCGGATTTTTTTTCTTCTATCTTACTGTGATAGGACGCATTGTCCATAATTATAAAGGATTATCCCTCCAAATTCAGAATGAGTTGTTCCTTGAACCATTTTATAAAATTGTCATGGTTCATTTCCCCATGGTAATCATCAGCCTTTGTCTTAGAAGTAAAAATTAATGATGCATTAAGAACCCAACCGTCCTCCGTTCCAGCATGAAGAATGATGTACCTATGAATATTAAAAAAAGTTTTAATACTTTGATCGAATAATAGACCAGTTGCATTGACTAACTAACCTTTTTCCTTCAGACGTTGTTTTCCGTTTCACGCTTCTTACGTCCACGTCTTGCCAACTTCGGTGAGCAGATCCTTTTTGAAAAATCCACGTTAAGAAGACAAATTTATGTGGCGTTGAATCATTAAAATTTCTCATAAAATTTGTTAGAAAAAATATTGTTTTCGACACAATATGTGGCAGCTCATATATGGCCCGTCTGTTGTCGTCCTGCTTCCATGAAAATCCAATGTTTCGCAATACCTTGGTTATACTGGAAAGCGATCCGTGAAAAATGTCTCTAGATTTTAATACTGCAAGCAATGTTTTGCCAGTCACGTGTGATTCTAGAAAAAAAAAACATATTTATTATCATTTTTATTATTATAAAACGTCATTATTAATAAACTTACTGTTTGCGTACATCTCGTAAATTACGTTTCTTATTGCAGTTTCAATAAATGAATTAACTTCAGTCACTGGTCTTGCTCTCTTCTTGGGTTTCTTCGGCGACGATAGCTGTTCGCCTCTTGCAATTTTTACAGATATTTTATGGACAACTGATTTTGATATTTGCAGGCTATCTGCTGCTCTCTATAAATGCATAATTGATTTAAATTTAGATAACAACAAGTAAAAGTTATAAACATACCTCCCGAACAGCATTTAACGGTAGCAGGGGCCCACCATGTGCCAGCTCTTTTTCAAAATATGCAATTACATTTGCAATAAGCATTTGCGACTGCTTGGATAATGCTTTAGGCATTATTATTAGGTTATGTAAAACCACAATACACCAAAAGACTCAAATAAAACAGTGAAAACGAAAATCACAATTGAACACTCAAAGGAATGAAGTGACGGTTAACCACAGATTATTATGAAATAAATAACTAAAACAACGAAGCACAACTCGAACAACAGTTACTGTTTGTATTGAAAAATACAGATTTGATACGCAACAAGGCAACAGTAATGAAATTCGAAGCAAAAACAACGATTAAAGTAAACTAGTGTTGATCACACGGAACGGACAAAAGCAGATGACAGATGTAATCACGCGGTTTAGACTATAAGTGTAAACGTGACCGTTTACAGTTCCAGTAGTACCAACGTGTGGTGAAAAAATTAACTACAATTATTTTAAATAATTAAAATTTCATTAAAAACATTACGTTAAATTTTTTAATAATTGTAAATTTAATTAAAATGCATTTATCTTATAGTGTGCAAAAAAAGCATTTATTTTTTTCTCTTTTCTAATCATAAACATCACTCGGGCAATACTACAAGTTTTTTTTCGTTTTGTAAGGTTTTGATGACGTGCCTCTTCTGCTTAATAAATACATGTATAACACCAATGCCATCATTTTGTACACCTCCCCGTACAGTTGTTGATCCAGTTTCACGTAGTTGCTGAAAAATGCGCGCAAATAGCCGATAGGAAGGTTGGTGTCTATTTGGATATTTGTCTTGGTATTCTCTGGACGCATAACGGGCATAATCCATAAATAAAAACATAATATCTGCATATTCAGCATTACTATAACCATCCATTATAAAACAAAAATACAATCAAAACTACAAAAAATTTTAATTAAGACAAACAAGGTATGACTTTCTCTTGTTTTCCGAAAGTATCTTCATTACAAAAATTTTTAAATTTCGTGTTTAACTTCAACCTCTTGTATTTTGGTAACACTCTGTATATATATATATATATATATATATATATATATATATATATATATATATATATATATATATATATATATATATACCGGGTGTAGAATTGAAATGTGGCGTATAGGGATTTCAATGTTATTTTTTAAATATTGCTGCTTCTCCTTTACCTATTCACTTTAGAGCAAAAGCGTAAATACAAAAATTGTTCAGAAATTAAAAACGCTTCATATAAAGTAAATTTGATTACATAAATGTGAATAGTTCACGAGATATTAATTAAATGAAATTCAAAATTTATTCAAATTTTTTGTAGATTGCGATGGAAAATTAAACAAATGGACTGAATATTTGACATATTGTAAAAGAGTTTGACATTTGTTTGTTACAGTGTTGTAATATTTGTTGAACAAGTTTTTGAAGAATATTGTAAGGAAATAGTGAATAAATTTCAAGTGCACAAAATGTTTGACGTATTTATTATAAAATAAGAAAAATACATTATATTGCTACTATAATTTTAACAAATTATTTATTTATAAATTTACAAGAAATGTTCGAATAAGTTTCCATTTACTGCTAAGCAATGCCCTAACCGATCATAAAATCCTTGGCGCACATTACTTAATTGTCTTTGTGTGATTGCTTCACATTCTCTTATAATTGTATTTTTTTAAATATCAATGTTTGCAATATTGGTTTTATAAATTTTTTCTTTTAAATATGGCCATAAGAAAAAGTCATTTTGCGCCAAATCCGGAGAACGGGCTGGCCAGTTAATTGTACCACCACGACCAATTCACGAATCTGGAAAGCATTCATCTAAGTATGCATTTACATCTCTTGCAAAATGTGCTGGGCAGCCGTCATGCTGGTACCAAATAATTTGATTTTCCCTGGATCTTACTTCCAATTCAGGTCCAATATCGTTTTGAAGAACATTCAAATACTTTACTCCATCTAAAGCTCCATCAATAAAAAAACGGTCCAATAATGTGCGATCCAAAAATACCTGCCCTAACATTAACTTTTTGGCGATACTGGGTATTAGTTTGAAGAACCAAACGAGGATTATCTTTACTCCAATATCGATGGTTTTGCACATTGGCCGATCCACATACTAAGCGCTAAAAAGATCTCGCACTTGCGCAGCAGAATTTCCCGCAAAATACCACTCAATACATTGAATTTTTTCTTGCGTGCTAAGATTATTCATTATTTTTTTACAATATTCTTCAAAAACTTGTTCAACAAATATTACAACACTGTAACAAACAAATGTCAATTTTTTTTACAATATGTCAAATATTCAGTTCATTTGTTTAATTTTCCAACGCAATCTACAAAAAAAATTAATAAATTTTGAATTTCATTTAATTAATATCTCGTGAACTATTCACATTTATGTAATCCCTATACGCCACATTTCAATTCTACACCCTGTAAATATATATATATATATATATATATATATATATACAGATATAATAATGATAATAATAATAATGTTTTATATCCACAATACCAGTACAAGTTTTGGAAAGCGTCAATATACAAAGAGTTAAAAGGTGGTACATTATTCGAGTGCATATATAATACAATTTCTATTCTATAAGTAATATTTATCCATTAAGGTAATCGTATACAGAGTAATAGTACTTATCATCAAGATGGGCCTTGAGAACTCTTTTGAATGAAGGAGATCTCTGGATGTTCTTTATATCCTCAGGGAGGGAGTTTGTATACTTGTAAGGCTTTAGTTTTAAGCAGAAGATGCTTTGGAGATATATAAATTGTTTTTATTCCTGGTGTTATGGTTATGAACTGATGATATTTTAGTGAAAAGCTTTATGTTGTTTTTTACGAACGTGGCACAGTTCAAAATATAGAGTGCTGGTAGAGTAAGAATATTAAGCTTACGAAAAAGTGGTGCACATTGTTCACGAGCTTCAGCCTGAGTTAGGGCTCTTACGCTTTTTTTTTTAAATTCTAAATAAGTAAATACTGTCCGTTGAGTTACCCCAGAATATGATGGCGTAAGATAAGCGGGATACAACGAGAGAGTGGTAAGACGATAGGGCAGTTTCACTGTTCACTAGGTTTACTAATTGTTTAAGGAGATATACGGTTGAACTTATACAGGTCCGCAGATGTGTTACATGCTGCTTCCAATTAAACTTTTCGTCAAGATAAAGACCTAAAATTTTTACTGTGTTGGATCTTTCTATGGTTTCTCCGTCAATGATCAGGCAGTCTTCGGTTACCATTGTTCTGGTTCCGAATGTTATAATTTGAGTATTGTTACCATTTAGTTTTAATGAATTTGATTCTATCCATTGTCGAAGGACCGAGAATATGTGATTGGTTTTTAGAATAAGATTTTGTCAAGTTTTATCATTTATGAGGATGTTGATATCATCCGCAAATAGAATAGTCTTTGCGTTTAGGTTACCAGGAAGATCATTAATGTAGACCAAAAATAGTATTGGCCACAGAATGGAGCCCTGGGGCACCCCAGATTTAAGTGTGTTCCATTGGGAATAGGAGTTGCCGATTTTGGATCTTTGCAATCTATTTTCCAAATAAGAAGTGAACCAATTTAAAGCAACACCTCTTATGCCACAATGGTCTAGCTTTTGGAGCAATAATGAATGGTTGACGCAGTCGAATGCTTTACTTAAGTCAACACAGAGGGCCAGAGTTGAAATATTGTTATTAAAAGGTGATTGGATATAATTTTGTTTTGCATTAGGAATTGCAATATACGAGTGTGCATAATTTTTTCGTAATTTTTTGAAAATATTAGCAACAAGCTGATTGGGCGATAGTTGGCTAAATCTGAATACGATCCACTCTTCAAAATCGGGTTTACGATTGCCCATTTCAAACGCTCAGGGAAGCGGCCAGTAGAGAGGGAAAGGTTTATTAAATACGTGATTGGAGCACAAGTATATTCTACACTAAGTTTTATGAGCGAGGCGGGAATTTTGTCCCAGCCGGGAGCACAGCCAGATTTCAAACTTCGGATTGTATGTATTACTTCATCTTCGTCAGTTGGGTTAATAAACATACTATTGGTTGTTGGAAACTGGGAGATATTGTTTGCTTGTGATAATTTTAGGTTTAGGTTGTCAGTTATGTTAACAAAATAGTTATTAAAATGATGAGCTATATCATTTTCGTTTGTAACCATTGTATCATTAATTGTGAGTTCAGAGCAAGCTTTTTTCTCCACTAGTTTATCCGAATACTTGTTTATTAAGTTCCACGCAGCTTTGGAAGAGTTGCTGGCATTTGAAATAAATTTACGATTTTGTTTGGCTTCAAGTACTTTTGTTTTACAATATTTGCACAACTTTTTGTAATACTCGTAGCTTTTAATACAAATATTGTTCGAATACTTGATGGTTAACTCAAAAATAAAACGCTTGAAATTTATTATAGAAATTAACTCGGGTTAGATCCATTTGACGTTTTTTTTTGCGTAGTGTCGCGGCATCGTATTCTGGGAAAACATTGCTCAAAGATATGTAGCAAAGATAGGTGAAAGCTTTCAAAGGCAGTATTAGCGTCAGAATTTCGGAGAATGTTGCACCAATTTTCAAGAAATAAACAATAAAGGAAATTATTCATGTTTTTTTCATCGAAGAGTCTTTTATAAATAAATTTATTTTTTTTACAAGGTATATCATCAGTTTTAAAACTGATCAACTGTATACATATATATATATATATATATATATATATATATATATATATATATATATATATATATTCGTTACTCATTTTGGCGTCCTTCTATAGTTTGTAGGTCTTCCTTTAATACTTGAGATATTGATGTTTTGTAAAAAGTATATTATTTTTTTTACGTGTTCATATGTGCTCACGTTTTAAATTAAATAAAAATTGGTTTTAAAATATACATTTTGCTTTTAGTTACATGTCATTTTGAAATCCTTTTACTTTACACGTTAAATTGCATCCAGTGTATATATTTCAGTCTATTTCCGGTGAATCTGACGTCTGTTTCAATATAAGAATTTTATAAATCCGTTACAACGGCACTCGGCCGTCTTGCCATTATTTAAAGTGGTAAGGTAGAAAATCAGTTGCTTTATTTACTTAGTATCTCGAGTGTAATATGAAGTAATAAAATATCAAAATTAATTTTTCTAAACCACAGAGAAAAATATTAGTTTAGTTTAGTTTAGTTTAGTTTATTTAATTATTTTACAATATAAAAATTGTTTATAGCAGGTCCAAAGATAATACAGTTACATACAAATAAACAAAATAATAATAAAAAAAAAATACAAATGAGAAATGTAACTACAACCATATCAAACCCAGTCCTCATTCAGCCAGCTATGATTATAATATTCATTTACAGAGTAAAGGCAATGACGTAATAGGAAACTCTTAACTTTACGTTTAAAAATATCTTCATTTGCATTTCGTAAATCAAGAGGTAGAACGTTATATAAATTAATATCCAAGGAATTATTTTTTAATATACTTAGTTTATAACACTGGGAGCGAACTAAATTTGAATTTCTTGTTGTATAATTATGAATATCTGAAGCTAATTTGAAATTATCTTTATTTTTGTGAATTTCTAAAAGTGAATTATAAATATATAAACAAGTCCGTGGTAATATTTTGAGTCTAACAAAAAAAGGTTTGCAGTGTTCTCTCATATTATTAACTCCCAAAATCATTCGTACAGCTTGTTTTTGAAGACGAAAAATCCTGATTGCTTTCGGAGAATTTCCCCACAAAATAACACCATAGTGTAAACAGGAATGAAAAAGACCAAAATATACTGTTAGCAAGGATTCCAAACTTAACACACGATACAGTTTACGAATCAAAAAATTTACACTTGCTAGTTTTTTAGCCAAAAAAATGACATGTTGTCCCCAGTTTAAGCGATCATCAATATAAATTCCTAGCACTTTCACAAATTCACCTTTCTGTGCAGTTTTATTCGAGGAAATTGTGATCAATTGTGTTGTTTTAGAATTTAATTTCAATTTATTAGCAACAAACCACTGTTCCGCTTTCTGTAGCTCGTCTCGCGCCAGCTGATTTAGCATAGAAATATCTTTATGTGAACTTAGCAGACTTGTATCATCAGCAAACTGAGCAATTTCTGTTGGCAACATAAAATAAAGAAAATCATTTATATAAATTAGGAAAAAGACCGGCCCAAGAATTGATCCTTGTGGTACACCATGAATTACTGGTAATAATTCCGAAGAATTATTTCCTATGTAAACACTTTGTTTTCTATTTAATAAATATGAACTTAAAATTTTTAAAGTGATATCGTGTATACCATAGTGCTCAAGTTTAAGAATTAAATCAGTGTGTGACACGCAGTCGAACGCTTTAGATAAATCACATAAGGTAATGGTAGTATGTTGTCCTTTTTCTAAATTTTCGATAACGTACTGGATAATTTTCAAAACTGCTTGAATGGTTGAACGATTTTTCCGGAAACCAAATTGTCTGTTATTATAAATTTGATTGACCTCTAGAAATGTTACCAGTCTGACCTTAATGATTTTTTCAAATATTTTAGCAAATATAGGAATAATGGAAATCGGGCGATAACTGTTAACATCATCTCTATCTCCATTCTTATATAAAGGTAGTACCTTAGTTAATTTCAGCGAATCGGGAAAAACACCCTCTACCAGACATCTATTAAAAATAAATGCTAAGAGAGGAGCTATCTGCACTATACATTCTTTAATAATTTCAATGTTAATATTGTAAATATCAGAACACTTGGAATTATTTAAAGTGTTCTGATATTTACAATATTAACATTGAAATTATTAAAGAATGTATAGAATTGCATAATAACTTCTGATAAATGCATGTTCTTAATTCTTTCAACATTAATGTTTTTCTTTAAAATGTTCACGGATTTCCAAGGCTCCATTTCATTCAAAGTTTGTCTAACATTAACTACTCCAGGCTTCTCCGCTGAAATCTGCACCCACGTAGCTTTTGAGATCTGAAGCTTTGTTGTGTTCAGTGTATCCTCAGCAGCAGCTTTAAAATCGACGAAATCTTCAGGTTGCATCATGATGACAGTAAATGGATTGTTCGGAGTCGCAGATGTAATTAGACGGACTAAATCTAAGGGCACCTAAGGGCTAGATAGTTCAGTGACGTTGTCCATAATATAGAAACAATAGTATCTTTCAAAGACAGTAACACACGCGTAAATGCAGAAAAAACGTCTGTTTATTAAGACACTTATTAATGAGGTTATGAGTACGGAACGTTTGAGGCTTTTGGCACTTAGCACGGTTTTCATTTATCGAATCTAAGAACATAACACATGCACCATCTTTCAGAATTTTTTTGAACTGTTTCTAACAATCCAGGCACTTAGCCCTCTTTATAGGTTGTTAGGCTTGGCACATAACACACGTTTCAGATTTAAAGTAAAATTTTAATATTTTGGCACTTAGCCCGGTTTTCATTACAAGTCTTCATATATAAACCATGATATTTTCATTCCTAGTGAACATGTTTAGTGTCACTGGTTTAAAAGTACATTTAATTATTTTTAATTATGTTGGTAATGAAATAAAGTAAACAAAACTTATAGCTATTAACATACCTAGGAATGTAATGAGTATCATTACAGCCGCAGATGTCAGTTTAAGACATCTAAGACCTGTTATGACTCATAACATCCGTGATTTTTTAGAGTTCGAGAATTTTCCTTTGAAATGTTTTCCCTGAAATCATATCTATAAATTGATTCAGCAAATAGACATGTATAATAATTTATCATCGATTTACATTTATGGCTGTTTATCAATTTTAACCAAAATTTAAACAATTTTCAGATCAAATATTTAAGGAACTCAGAGAATACAATAAATTATTTCCAAAAAGCTATAAACTTTGGACAATTTGGTATGGCGTAATCTGCCTTAATACACCAGAACATGTAGAAGTATGGATTATTACAACTTTTTGAAATATTTAAATAATAGATTTTGTTTAACATTTTAGGTAATTTTATCAAGTACACGACATATTAAAAAGAGTCTAATTTATCATCATTTACAACCTTGGCTAAAGACTGGCTTGTTAACTAGTTCAGGTAAGAAATATATATTTTTTTAATAAATTTAAATAGTTTTGATGAATGGATTTCAGGCTTGAAGTAATAAAAAACCTTTCACTTTTTTTTATATTATTTCTACATACATACATAACATCACGCTATATCCCATTAAATGATAATTCATGCGTTGGCTTGAGTAGACGTGATCTGTTGTCGCTCCGTGAATATTTATTTTAACGTTTTTTTTTATTTTTAAAGTGTCGCAAATTTTTATATTGTCACAATTATGTCTTCGGATATTAGCGCAGTAGTAGTGGAAACAGTGGGGGCTCTTCTTGCCAACAACACCTTTATCGACAAGCTAGTCGATAAAGTTCTGGCCCGCCTGGACAAAAAACTAGAAGAGCAGAAAGCCCACTACGAGGGCATCATCGCTGACCTGACGTCCACCAACCAACATCTGGTGGACCGCCTGGATCAGCAAGAGCAGTACTCCCGCCGCAACTGCATCCGAGTGTTCGGAGTTCCCGAGGCAGCCAACGAGAACACTGAAGATCTAGTGCGCGCTGTATTCAGTGAAAAACTGTCCCTCAGCGTTAGAGCCGCTGATATTGACCGGTGCCACCGTACAGGTAGAAAACCAGCCATTACCACTAGACAGTCTAAGCCCCGTCCTATAATTGTGAAATTCATATCTTATAAAACCAGAGAATCTGTACTTAAGCTACGAAAAAATCTTAAAGGTCACAATTTAATGATTAAAGAGGACTTAACAAAAACCAGATTAGAACTTTATAAGAATGCAGCTAGCAAATATGGATTTAGAAATGTATGGTCTAAAGACGGTTTTATTTTTGCTAAAGTTCTCAGGTCCATAAAACGAGTGATGACACTTGCTGATATTGTGTAAATTAACTTTCTGTATCATATTTTTTATGTTGTTTCATTTGGAGCGTCGACTAATGCTTGCGTTTCCATTGCATAGTTACTTTTTGCATCATATAAGTCTTAAATAGATCAATTTAATTTAATTTTTTATTTCTCTCAGCTGATTTCTCCTAAAATTTTATTAATTTAACAAGTCACAACGCCGAATTGTTTTAATTAGTAGACTTGTCACAATAAATTCAAACATTTATTATTTACTTAATTGCTCATTTTTTACTTCTACTTAGCTCTTTATTATGCAGATATATTACCAAAACGTTAGAGGTCTAAATACTAAGCTTGAACATTTTTATAACAATAATTGTAGTAGTTCACCACAATTTGATATCATATGTTTAACTGAAACTTGGCTTAATAACAGTGTACACTCTGCAGAATTGTTTACGCCAAACTTTAATGTGTATAGGAAAGATAGAGAGGGCACTACTTGCGGCAAAAAAACGGGGCGGTGGTGTGTTATGTGCTGTAAATATTAAATTTAAATCTGCAATGGTAAATATTTATCCTCATACTAACTCTCTTTTTGATATTTTATGTGTTAAAGTATTTCTCTCTCCGATTACCTTTATATTTGTACTAGTTATTTACTGTCCTCCACCTATTTCTATTGAGCAACATAACTATATATTTGAATGCCTAGAAAATATCTTACCACTTTTTAATAACAATTTCATTATTGTCGGTGACTTGAACATTACTAAACTTATAGATTTTGTATTTAATGATTACCATGATAACATCATATTAAATTTTGATAATTTTGTTTCGTTTCTGAATGCAAGTCAAGTTAACTCAATTTCGAATAGTTATGGTAGACTACTTGATGTAGTCATTTCTAATACGTCATGTATTGTCACTCAGCACCTTGATCCTTTTGTTGATGAAGATCCCCATCATCCAACCCTTTTAATAACTTCTTCTTTCTCTTCACCTGATAAAATTTCTCGTTCTACTGTGAATTATAATACAATTTCATATAACTTCCGTTCTGCAAATTTTGAATTATTCTATTATTTATTGTCTGAAGTTAATTGGGATGTTCTTACTTTTTATAACGACGTGGATGCAGCTTTTATTGCTTTTTACGATATTTTATTTAGCATTATGGATAAGTATATTCCTCGTATTAAAAGAAAAACATTTTCTTTCCCACCTTGGTTCAGTTGTAAAATAATTCAGAACATAAAACTAAAAGATAGGTTTCATAAATTATACAAACTGCATGGCCTAGAACGTGATTTGAACGAGTTTAAATATTTGCGTGCCTTAGTTAAGAAAGACATTAAAATTGAATATGCAAGGTACTTGAATGACATTGAAAACTCGATCACCACTGACCCTACGAAACTTTGGTCCTTCATAAATGACAAAAAGCGTGCTTCCAGGATTCCGGGTCGTATGCACTTATATGAGCAGACTTTTGAAAACACTGAGGATATCGTTCAAGGATTCGCTGACTTTTTCGTTAGTATATACACGAACAGTGCTGATTCCTTTGTTCCTGATTCTGATTTCTCAAATCATAATTTTGATATTGTGTCTGTTTCAAGTGTTTCTGAAGACGATATTAATCAGGCTATAAATAAACTGAAAGCTTCACGTAACCCGGGTCCTGACAATTTACCTTCGTTTATCCTTAAAGGATGTTCTAACATTTTTGTTAAACCTCTTCATATCTTGTTTAATCTTTCTCTTAACAAAAATTGCTTTCCTTCTACTCTCAAATCCTCTTTTATTTGTCCTATCTTTAAATCCGGTGACAACACTAATATTTCTAACTATCGCCCTTTTGCTATCTTGTCTAACATCTCTAAAATTTTTGAATCTATACTTTACAAATACATATATAGCTCAGTTCATAACCATATTTCCATTCATCAACATGGCTTCATTAAAGGTAAATCTACCACAACTAATCTTATGAACTTTACCGAATTCACTCTTAATTCATTATATGATAATAATCAAGTCGATGTTGTATATACTGATTTTTCGAAAGCATTCGATACTGTAACGTTTATTACAATTTCGGGTTCGGTGAAGTTTATTATTAAATAAAACACGAGTAATGAAAACACTAACAAAATATTTATTTAAAACGAAACTAATGTAGTACAACTACTAAGACATATATTTATATTCAACACGTATTTATATTCACAACAAACTATTTAGCAACGACTTGCACTGTTCACACTTCGAATACAGAATGCTTCTTCCCGGCCGAAACTCTCCTTTATATACTGCAACAATGTATTCGAGAATATTCGAGAGCTTCTGGCACACGGTAGAAGCATGACGCAGAGCGAACAGGTACGGACTTGTCTATTGCGTCTGAGACAGCAGTGGACGCGCTGCACACTTTGACGCGTCGACTGTTTCAGACGGAACAGGGCCGTACTCGCTACACTGCCCCCTCCTTAAGGATGTTTCGTCCCGAAACTTTTCTGCGCCATGTCGATATCTGCACGTTGATCTTCGCGAGCACTGTGACGTTTGGTGGAAATAACAGTCCACAGTTCTTTTCACTACTGTTGAACCACAGGTATTATAGCTGCACACCAGGATCTCAATTCCGGTATATTGGAAAATAGTTTCCAGCATGTTTCTTATAATTATCCAGCTCAATTCATCAAGGCCACAGCCTAGCTTTGGTACAGCTAATTTTAAAATATCCTGATCGAGCAGCACACCTCGTAGATCATATAGGGCGTCCCAGACGGTGCGATAAGTTGGTTTCTCGTGGGACAGATGTTTAGTCACCAGGTAAAAAATGCTTCTGTTTCGGCTCGACTGTTTGTCGGCTATATGTAGCACTGTGCCGACACATGGGTGTTGTTGCCGTAATTTTTCAAGTTGGCCGAACTTTTTCTTAAAAACCACGGCGATTCCTCGAGACATCTGTAGATCTTGGGCCACACAATACGCTAATGAGTATTCTGTAGGCACTTTGAATAAGTCTCCCTGATGTTCCTTGGTCACACCATTTCGTACTTTATGGCCCGTAGAATAGGAGGCCATGAACTCGTCAAAGGTGATTTCCGGATCTTGTACATTAATTCGTCGAGCTCGAGATTCATTGGCGTTGCCATCGTTGTTGTCACCGGCGAAAGGAGCCAACCGATTAAAATGAATCACTCTTGGTTTTCCTCCAGTCCTTTTCCGGATTCGATAGATGACGTCATTTATTCGCTTCAGTACCTCGTAGGGACCTTCCCAGGAATTTTGTAGCTTTGGGGACATTTCACGGCGACGCTGTGAGTTGTATAGCCAAACCAGATCCCCGGCTTGATATCCACCATTCTCAGCCTTGACATCATATTGGTCTTTCATCCTGTCACTAGCGCTCTGGATATTGGAGCGTACTTGCTCATGGATGTCATTCTTCTTCTTCTTCCGTAGTTCGGTGACGAAATCTTCGCAAGCCAAATTTTCACCTGACTTGCTGCCGAATTTCAAGTCGCAGGGTAATCGCAGTTCATGACCAAAGACGATGCTAGCCGGAGTCTATCCTGTTGTTTCATGGACGGATGATCGATAAGCTAACAGGAACATTGGTAGGTGACAATCCCAGTCTCTTTGGTGGCCGGACACAACCTTGGAGAGGTGTCTATTGATGGTTCTGTTCATGCGTTCGACCATACCATCTGACTGTGGGTGTAGAGCAGTTGTCCTTGTTTTGCGAATGTTCAATAGCTCGCAGATCGCTTGGAACAGAGACGACTCGAAGTTTCTACCTTGGTCTGAATGTAGTTCCAATGGTACCCCGAATCGGCAGATCCACTGGTTGACAAGTTCTTCTGCTACTGTAGCAGCTTCTTGATTTGGCAACGCATAAGCTTCAACCCACTTGATAAAGTAGTCCATGACCACTATGATGTATTTATATCTCTTGTCGGATTCCGGAAATGAACCAGCCACATCAATTGCGATTCTTTTAAACGGGCTAGCAACATTGTATTGACGCATTGGAGCTCTCCGACGTCTTTGCGGCCCGTTGCTAGCGGCGCAAACTATACACTTCCTGCACCACTCATTTACGTCCTCTCGACAATTAACCCAGTATAATCGCTCACGCAGCTTCTGAACTGTCCTCGTTACTCCTAAGTGTCCTCCAGCAGTTCCATCATGAATCTCCTTCAGTAGCTCCGGTACTCTTTTCCTGGGGACTATGATCTGCATATTTTGCTCCGTAGCCTCAGGACCTTCCAGGATACGTTTCAGTAGTCCATCTTCTATAACAATGGAGTCCCACTGCGCCCAGTACGATTTTACGGTTTTCGAGTGTCGTGCAACTTCTTGCCAAGTTGGTTTGCAGCCTTCTTTTTTCCATTCTAGTAGGTATTTCAATTCCGGATCAACTTCTTGGTCTTTCACAAATTCTTCAGTCAGCAAATGGTCGTCTATCACTGTGGTGCGTAAGATTGGAGCATATTTCTCTTCCACACGGGTACAATGTCTTCTGAGCATGGTCGTCTTGATAATGCGTCGGCGTTACAATGACTAATTCCTGCCCTATGCTCGATGACGAAATAATATTCTTGTAGCCGTTCGATCCATCCTGTTCTTCCGGATTCTTGAATTGTAACAGTCACTTCAACGCAGCATGATCAGTACTCACCAGGAATTTCCTTCCATACAGGTATTTGTAGAAGTGTTCAACGGCTTTAACTACTGCCAATAATTCTCGCCTGGTGACGCAGTAGTTACGCTCCGGCTTCGACAGAGTTTTGCTGAAGTAGCCGATGACCTTCTCTTGTCCATCTTGAATTAGCGTTAGGACGGCGCCGAATCCGGCATCTATATCCAATATGAAGTTCTCGTTGGGTAGAGGATAACTCAGGACTGGTGCTGTTGTTAGGGTTCGCTTGAGGTTGTCGAAAGCGTCTTGGCTGTCTTCTTCACACACAAATTTCCGTCCTTCCTCTGTGAGTCGTGTCAGTGTCTTGGCAATGTTGGCGAATCCAAAAATGTATCGCCTGTAGTACGTGCAAAGACCAAGAAACCTTCGCAATTGATGTTTGTCAGTTAGTACTGACTTTCTTTTGCGTGAATCCCTTAGCTACTAACCGTGCCTTGAAGCATTGAGTATCGCCCGTTGACTTCTTTTTGTATACCCACCTACACTTTACTAGTGGCAAGTCAGTTGGCGGCTGAACGAGTTCCCAAGAGTCATGTCTCTTCAATGAATCCATTTCTTCGGCCATTGCTCTCATCCACTGGGATGACTGACGAACTCATAGCATCTCGGTAGCACTGTGGTTCTTCGGTTTCTGCAGCAACAAACGACTGGGGGTGTTTGGTAGAACCTAGATCTGCTGAACGAAGTACCATCCTGTGCCTATCAGTCTTCTTCTTCTGCGTCTCGTGATCTTCAGGTGTTGGTACCACAGAATCTTCTCTGCTGTCCAGTTCTCCGTTGTGATTGATGCTGTGTTCCACGTTGTCGTCACAATCAGTGGATATTTCTCCAATCGACGAATCGCAGAGGTTCCTTTCAGATTTCTTCTCAGACGACATCTCAACAAAAACGCAGTCCCGTGATTCCTGTACATGTCGAGTTCCTGGCACTTAGACGCGATATCCCCGTCCATGAAACGCGTACCCGTCTAACAGTCCCTTTTCGGCTCTTGCGTCCAGTTTCGAATAACGTTTCTGCTTCGGAACATGCACAAATACATCACAACCAATGGCTCTCAAGTGTCTGACGCTAGGCTTCTTTGTGATCCACAATTCGTATGGAGTCTTTTCTATTATAGGAAGGTTAATTGTAAGAAGGACAAACTGAATTTATAATGTTATATTCTATGTGCGATCGATTTCGAGACTATGCTCATCTTCGGACAAACAGCTGAAAAATACGTTGATAGATAATTCGAATATAATGTACAAAATAATTAATTAGTTACACATATAAATAAATAAACTTTATAAATACATAAATAAATAAGTTAATTTATAATTTGTCTAGTTAATAAAATTTGATATAGAGTAAAGTAATAAAATAAAATGTGATCATATAAAATAAATATAAGTAGAATATATGTGTATATGAAAAACAAATATAAGCGTAGTCATTGTTACTGAAGTTGTTATATATATAAAAAGCAAATTAAGGAGTGTGTAAAACAAAATGAACTAAATTACAACGTGCTCATAAATTTAGGTTATAAATTTAAATCTTAAGTAATCACACTGATCATAACATGGAATATGTTGAAAAATTTAGTACTTACCGTCAAAAATGTACAGTTGAAAAATTAGCAAAAATATTGTAAATACATTGATAAGTAAAATAATATTATTAAATTTAATTGTGGAGAAAAACTGTCAAGTGATGTAGTTGGAACAAGTGTCAGGAGAAGAATGACGGGAATGGCGGGAAGTTATATTTGACAAAAGTTAATTATTGAAAAGGCGGTAAATTTTTGAAAATATGATGTCTTTTCCTTGTTGTGGCTGTTCGTGGTTCGATTCCTCACGTACGCTGCTGTACACGTCAATTCAGCCCAAGATGCTTTTGGCAAGCTAGATTCCTGAATTGCTGCTCTGACCAAGTCCAGTAGAGTTCGGTTTAACCGTTCTGCTGTGGGGTGTAGACCTTTGTGGTCTCATGTCGAATCCCCTCGCTTTAACAGAACTCAGTCCAATTTTTGGAACAAAACTTAAGCCCCTTGCCAGGCCTGATTCGCTTTAGTTTTCGATCTGTTTATTTTCAACCTCGGCCTTCCATTTTTTAAATTCTCCTAAAGCGTCTCCCTCCTTCTTTAGGAATCTTACGAATACTGCTGGCGTCATCTATTATCGTAAGTAGATATCTGCTTCCTCCCCAGCTTGGTATGTCAACAGGTCCCATTAAGTCAGAGTGTACAAGCTCGAGTACTTCGGTTGTAGCCTTCACTCTGTCCTTGTCAGGAATCTTCTGAAAAGGTTGACGTGTTGACTTACCCTGCAAACAGCTGTCACATGGAGTCGGGTCGCTTTTCTCGATATCAGTCCCGAAACGCAGACCGCCTTTGTCATTTCGACGATCTTGACCTTGTTGACGTGCATCATACGTCGGTGCCATACGTCTCTTGATTCCGCCTGGTGTTTATCCGTGGAAGAGGTTTCGCTTTCAGAATGTAGAGGTTACCCTGAATCAACAAGCGTTGGTTCGCGTCCCTGATGTGACATCTCTCATTATCGAACATGACCGTCATCCTGTTTTTGGTGAGTGCTGTCACCGCGATAATGCCGTGACTAATCTTTGGCGCCAATAACGTATTCTTTGCTACGAAGTCCTGAAACGAGTTTATATTACATACAATTTTGGCTCTTACTGTTACCCTTTCCGGTCGTAGGTGTCTTGCTTCCATCTGCCATGGTGATGTCTGCGAGCGTCGTTTTCTTATCGATCTCTTCAAAATATTCTTCGACTGGTGTCATATGATGAGTAGCACCGGAATCAACGATCCAGCTGTCGCTGTTGATTCTCATAGTACCGCAGTATGTACTCATCGTTACCACAGATGACTTGTCTTTGAATTTCTTCTTCATACGGCAGAATCTCGAAATGTGGCCGGTTCCTTGACAGTGATAACAGACAACAGGTCCCTTTTTTCCATCAGGTTTTCTGTCCTTTTTTCCATCAGTTTTTCTGTCCTGGTGAACGCCTTCCGATGATTTTCCCTGCTTGTGTGTCCTTTTGCTTGTTTGCTGTCTCATCTTTGCTACTAGTGCCTGCTGGTTGTTGTCGATGTTGTTGTTTCGTCGTGCATCTTCTGCGAGCAACCGTCGCTTCACATTGGCGCTCGTGAAGTCTGCGTCTGGAAGATTGCACAACGCAGAAACAACCGTGTCCCACTCGTCCGGTATACCACAAAGGATAGTCATCGACAAGTCTCCGTCTTCTATGCTATCCCCAATGTTTTGTTGATTTCACCCAAATAACTTTTCATAGATTCGTAATCGCGCATTTTGCAAGAATATAAGTTTCTCCTCAATTGCACAGTACAAAACTTACTATCTGTAGGAGCGTACAACCTTTCCTATTTTTCCCACACCTACTTTGCTGTTGCTAATTGGCGTATATGCATCTGTTGCTCGTCACAGATAGAAAGAGCAATTTTCGCAAGTGCTTTACCTTGTCGTGATACGTAATCCTTTTTATCCTTTGCGGCAGCATCTTCGGCTGGCTCTTCTTCTACGGGTTTGATAACTGACCATAGATCACCTTCTGTAAGCACCATCCGCATTTGATACGACCACGTCGCGTAGTTCGTACCATTTAGTTTCTCGATGGAGTACTTTGTTTCCGCCATCTTGGTAGAATTGTTCTCCGCGTGCACAACAATCGTCTAAAAGTCCTACATCGACATTCACAGTTCCTTCGTGCACACAATTATCGTCGGAAACTTCGGCATCGACACTTTGAAACTTTGAGGTTATCAGCGTCTTTTATTTTTTATCGCGAGCATCGTGTTCCTTGGAATCAGTTATAATCGCTAACGAGCTAACTTAGCTATAGCGTAGCGCGCGCTTCGATAGCTAGCGCCGATTGGTAATCTGAGTGAAATACGCTATTCACTTCGGGTCCTGTCGGAAAACTATTAACGAAACTACAAATATTTACTTTTTTATTCTTTGTAACCTATATATTTTGTTAGAAAAATTATTTTTACTGCAGTGTTTGGTTAAAGCTATGCTAATTAATTTTAATTTGTATAAAATAAAATTTCTAATTACAATTTGAAATTTCAAGACATGATTCCTGTAAATATGTTGATGTACAACGCTCTGCGGAATAGAGATTTTCGTTTACAACACAAAGTCCTAAGAGATGCTAGCGACCATTTTTCTTTACCTGAAGTTAGTTTAATAAAACTTTTCCGAATAAATGAAAATATGGCTAAATATCTCTTTCAAATTTTAATACCAATCAGCCAACTGTAGGTAGAGCAATTAGGGAAATAAGTGTGCTAATATATCGTCATATGTGCGGTACTTAAATAAAATTTCTAAGCACAAATGAAGAGAAATTGAACTTAAAAAGAAGATTTAATGAAAAAACAGGTTTCCGGATACAATAGCTGCGTTGTTACTGCCTGACGTTTGACGTTTCTTCTGAGATTTGTTTGGTTATGGTGTTTAGCGCGAAGTATTTTTACACGCTACGCTATCGCTGAGTTTAGCGTATTAGCGGATATACAGAGTACCGTTTTAGCGTAACGTTTCTACAAGAGCTTTGCGGGGAAGGGAAAAACTAGCGTAACGTAAGTTTGGGATCCCATGGGCCCATAACCATTGTTGAGTTATGTATTACACAAATAAAAACGCGAACGACAAAACTTTGATACATTTATTACCACTTTTATACAACGTTTCGAAAACAACATGAACACGGCAGTGTTGCCAACGTAGACATAAGGAAATCCCCAAAATTTTGTTGATTCAATCGCGAGATATGTTTAGCAGCCAACTACGAAAGAAATCCTGTAAAACCTAAATTAAATATAACTCCGACCCCCAACAAACCATTAGACATTATACACGTAGACACATTAAGTCTCGAAAATTCCAAATTTCTAACAATAATTGACGCATTTTCAAAATACGCGCAAGCCTATAAAGTAACGTCAATCAACGCTATAGAAATTACAAATAAATTAGCTAAATTCTTTTCCCATCATGGCATACCAAAATTAATTGTATCCGACAACGGACTCGAATTTAAAAATACAATTGTTAAAGAATTATTATCCTTGCATAAAATTGAAATTCATTTTACTTGCTCACAAAATCCAAGCTCGAATGGTTTAGTTGAACGTTTTCACTCAACTTTAATAGAACATATTCGTTTATTTAATATGCAAGACAATTTCAAGAATGAGTCGATAAAAGATAAAATATCATATGCAATTTTAGCATATAATAATACAAATCATAGTTCGACAAATTTAAAACCGATTGAAATTATTAACGGTCATTTAGAAGTAACTTCCCCTCTCGATATCGAACTTGATAAACAAGTTACCCAAGACTATATACAAAAACACAAAGATAAAACTAAACTAATGTATCGAAATATTAATCAAAAATTGCAAGATGAAAAATCTAAATTAATAACTAAAATTAATGAAACAAGAGAAGAACTCCCAGACATCCCTGAAACAGTTTATGTTCAAAACAAACAAAAAGTAAATAAAACGAAATTGCCTAAATTTAAGGAAGAAAAGATAAAAAGGTTAAACAAACCCCTGAAAACAGCGGAAATAGAAACTAATCCCAATGACAAAAAGCAGCCTAAAATACACCTTTCCAATATAAGAAGACCCCGAAAAATTTCTAACAAAAATTTGGATATTCCAGGTCCCTCTACCTCTCATACTCCCACGGACTAAGTATGAAAGACATAACACATAATCCAGGACTACTGACAATAAATCTCGGGACCGCAAAACTGCAAAAATCCACACACACATTCATACACTATTACGACTTACAACCACTTTGGACACAATATGAAAATTTAAACAAACAATATGAAAACATTAAACGAATCCTTAATAATGACAAGACAATTTCTCCTGAATTTGACAATAATAATAACATAATTGATTATATTCGTAATAACATTAACGAAAAAAATAATCATTTAACAAAACAAACAGAAAATCAACGAGATAAAAGAGGCTTAATCAACGGCCTCGGAACAGTTATCAAATCAATAACAGGAAATTTAGATGCAGACGACGATAAACGTTATACACAAATTTTGAATCACTTAAAGGAGAATCAAAATCATTTAAATCACCAAATTAAATACCAGTATTCCGTCAATCAACAAATGATAGACTATTTTAATAGGACTGTTGACACAATCAGAGAAAATGAAAATTTATTAAAATCAAAAATTGAACAACTACTCCACATTGTTGTCGGTGGAATTAGAGATCAAGATAAACTCTTTATGTCCCGCGTGATGGTCGCGCGGGTTGAGGGCCTGCCTCACAACCATAAGGTCGTGGGTTCGGGTCCCGCCCGTGGCGACCATGCAAAGGACATATCGGCATATGACCTTAGTAGTTGGTCCGATATATAAATTAAAAAAAAAAAAAACACTTTATATACTTTAACTTTTAATATTCTCCAAGATGTCGAAAATTCTTTGACGTTTTGTAAATTACACACTATACATCCAAGTATTATAAAGTCACACGATCTTCTCCAGAATTAAATAAAATTTCAAAATTTTATAATAATCAGTTACCAATTAATATAAATTCAGAAAATATTCTAGAACTAGAAAAAATGCTCTTTGTAAATTGCAAATTATCATCTAACAAAATTACGTATTTTATTGAAATTCCTATAAATTACTAAACGCAATTTGAGTTAATTCACCTAATCCCGATTCCTACTAAACACAATACTGAATATGTAACTGTTATCCCTAATCAAGAATACTTCTTAAGATCAAATGATGGACAAATTAAATCTCTATATGACGTATGTACCTACAATAAGGAAAACACATACCAGTGTCCCAACAAGATAAGTTAACTGACCGAAAACTCTTGCGAGAAGAACTTCATTTCACACAACAACATTGAAAATTGTCAATTTCTAAAATTAAATATCAGACAGAATCATATCGAATATTTGACTGACATCAATCAACATTTAATAATATTCCCCGATCACGAAGAAATTCAAATCAAATGTAAACAAGGCGACACTATAAAAACGCTCCAAGGAATATTCCTGATAAAAGAAGACGATTGCCTGTTGGAATACAAGAACCAAAATTTATTATTTAAACACGGAACCTTTGGCAAACCTGTAGTAATCGAAAACTACAAATTTGACTTCAACAAATCACAAATTCCAAAAATGTCAATTGAACTGAATACCATCAACGAGCTGAAACCAATGAACAAACTCGAAGAATCCATTGACGACTACTTCTTCGACCAGCATGATGTCAACAATATCATCAATTATTCAACCCTAATACTCTATATAATTTTGATTACAGGTGCTATCATCCTGCTTGTAATCTTTTTAAAGAGAAAGTTCCACAGACGCTCGCTGACAAGACCAAAGTCCAGAGAAGGTATTGAACTTCAACCGAGAACTTCAGCCCCTACAACGGTCCACCAGCTCCCCGATGAAGCCCAATTCTAGTGAAGGAGGAGTTAGGAAACGGTGTTCCCACAGAAACCGCTGACTCTCCAGCAATACGATTCCAGAATAGTGTAATATCATATCTTAGAATCATGTAACATCCTGGGTAGGATCGTGTAAGACTGAACTCAGTCAGATTCTCACTCCAGTACGATCAACACATACTTGTAACAAATCTGTATCTAACTTTTGACTTCTGAAGCTAAAAAATATCTTATGTTGTAAAACACTTAAAATAATTTTTTTTTTAAACATTTATTGCAAATCAATAAATCTAACTTACATGATCTCTATTTCTGTTTTTGCAAAATGATTCATTATTAATTGTAATTTGTATATTTTTAGATAAAATCTGAAAGAATCGTTGGGACAAAAGTCACTAAACACAAATAAATCCAAAAAATGTGACGAAAATGACAAGCAAATGAAATAAATGGAAAAATATATCAAAACAGATCCTGACCAAATCTGAATGACAAAAACAGTACAAGCAAAAAGAAATTACATTTTAATTCTAGAAAGGATTTCTTATGATAAAGGTAAAATACTAATCTGTCAAATAATTTCTCATTTTTTAAGTTTTTCTGATTTTTAGATTGCTCTAATTTTTTTAGATAGATTAACAATCAAAATTTCGGTTGATGAAAAGGAGAAACCAAGATGAGTAAAGGACATAATGAAATAAATATTTCCCTACATTTAAACCGTCAAATTTAACCTATACGCTATTATATTTCTATCTAACATAACATTGTAACACCCCCACCTTCACGAGTTGGACTCGACCGGAGGAAATTTAGTCTCTGCACAAATTTTCATTGTTGTAATTAAATCTACATAATTGAAGCAGATTACAACAAAGCATTGTTGAAGCAGATTACAACAATAACTTATATTACTCTGTATTGTTATTCCTAAAAGATCTATTAGTTCTTTAGTAATATTATTGTACCTAAGTTTATTCTAAATAAGAAAATATACTGGAAATTATTTTAGCATTGTACCAGATGTATTAGTTTTCATGTAATTAAATTTATTGATACTGATTTAAATTCATAATTTTATTATATAATTTGTTGTTATAAATATAATAATATTGTAATTAATTAATATATTGATGATTTACATTAAAAAGGTTTTATTGTTGTTTATGTGATAAGTTAGGTTAAATAATTGCCAAACGTTTTCAGATCTAATATTTTAAAAATCTAAATAATATTTGGTTTAAATTTAAATTTCTAGACAAGTGAGAGAAATTTTGTAAATTGATTTAGGTATTAGTGGAATGAGCATACATGTTACAAATTGATTTCAAGTTGTTTTAAACGTTATGAGAAAATGTGTATATAGTAGAACCAAAGAAAAATATATCCTCAATAATTAATAATAATATACAGTAAAACCAATTATATTCAATGTCCCTAGCCGCACACAACACACATTCTATTCGGATACCGGCAAACGACTGGTTTCGATTCCGGGCATTCATACATACATAGTATCCAAACACAGTTTTTCAACTAGAATTATTACCACTGTAGTAAGTCCAATAATATTTTAAACATACAATTACTTAAAAACCAAATAGAAATATTAAAAAATGGTACATATTATAGGAACTATAGATATGAGACGACGTTTTTATTATAATTATATATATTTTTAAATGTTTATTTAAAAAATAAATGTTTTGACATGACACCATGAAGTTGGCTACAGTTGGAAATGTTATTACATGGTTTGACCGTATGTACGTATATATTTACATATGTGTATAAAATGATATATCTTTCTCTATTTTATAGAAATGTTATGCAAAACGTCCGCAAATTTGTAAATTTTTAATGCGTAACCTATAGAGTGTTTGCCGGAATTAGAATGGAATGTAATGCGGATAATGAATAACGACTATATAGGTTACGCATTAAAAATTTACAAATTTGCGGACTTTTTGCATAACATTTTTATAAAAACAGAGATAAAAGGCATAATTTTATACACATATGTACATATAGACGTACATACGGTCTAACCATGTCTTAACAATTCCAACACAAAATCCTACAAAATATGTCAAATATGGGAAAAATAGTGACATGTGGAGATAGACCTTGAAATCACAATTTATGTCATTTTACCATAAAAATGCGTTCTGTACTAGGTCAGGCATAGTTAGAGGTGTTTTTTTTTTCACAGTTTATCACTTTTACTTTACGTTTATTACTTATTACCATAAAAATGCGTTCTGTACTAGGTTAGACATGGTTAGAGGTGTTTTTTTCACACTTAATCGCTTTTACTTTACGTTTATAACATTTTATCATTAAAATGCGTTCCGTACTAGGTTAGGCATGGTTAGGGGTGTTTTTTTTCACAGTTTATCACTGTTACTTTACGTTTAATACTTTTTACCATAAAAATGCGTCTTGTACTTGGTTTGGCATGGTTAGGGGTGTTTTTTTTTTTCACAGTTTATCTCTGTTACTTTACATTTAATACTTTTTACCATAAAAATGCGGCCTGTACTAGGTTAGGCATGGTTAGAGGTGTTTTTTTTTTCATAGTTTATCACAATTAGTTAGGCATGGTTAGGGGTGTTTATTTTCACAGTTTATCTCTGTTACTTTACGTTTAATACTTTTACCATAAAAATGCATTCTGTACTAGGTCAGACATGGTTATTGATGTTTTTTTCGCTTCTTATTCGAAGTTAGTAGTACGATACATCAGGTTTTACTGCAAATATTTGATCAATTTTAGCAGAGCAGATTAGTAGAAAAGTATGGTTAGTAATATTGAAATGTATTATTTCTTTTAAAAATCGATATTTTTAACAAAGTATTTAATTTAACGTTTATAAACAACAATTCTTATTCTAACCTTAAATATTTCACAAAAGAAAATAGAAATTTATTTATATTGCTTACAGATTATAAGATGAAATTGTGATTAACTGATTGTCAATTGTTTTGTTTTTTTTCTAAAAGTAATTAGAAACATTTCGTGTATCAGATAAAAATTAAAAAGTTGCCAATGCGTTCTGTACTAGGTCAGGCATGGTTAGGGGTATTTTTCTCACATTTTGTCACTTTTACTTTACGTTTATTACATTTTACTATATTGATTTTCCTAAAAGTCATTAGAAATGTATCATGTTTGGAATTAAACTAAAGGCTATAAAAAGAAATGTCGAATAAAATGGGCAAAAATTACAAACGGTTAATTATCAATTGTTTTTTCTAAAAGTCTTTTGAAACCATATAGTGTTTGCTATCAAATTTGAAGTTTTGAGGAGGCATATCCAATGTGCTAGTGATAGCCAAACATTGCAACCGATTATTTCAATTTTAATGAAAGGTCTAAGACAATATGAAAAATTAATCAAAAACGAGTTAAAGCAAATCATTTTTAAAAAATTTATCGTAAGTAAATATTTACAATATCAAAACTCGATCAGGTGGTGTATAAAGTAACAAGTTTCAAAATTACATTCCTTCAAGGGTTGCGGAGCCTAGCTGAGGGTCGGCAAAGCCGACATGATCGCTAGTAATAAACTAACTACAATAATCCAATAATAATAATAATAATAATAATAATAATGGGGTAGGTGGCTTAGTGGTATTAAGTCGGCCTGTAGATCTTGAGAACCCTGGTTCGATCCCCACAGCCAACAAACTATTAAATCTACCCCTGGGGCTCCCTCAACATTAACTTTTTCGGGGGCCGTGATTTGACGGCTGGTAACCGCACTTCGCGTTAAAAATATATCATTTACCGAGATCTGCTACGGCAGAGTGCCACACCCAGTAATGGGTAAAAGGCGTGATGATATGTTTATTTTATTTTATTTAATAATCCAATCTTCTTCCTGGATCTACAACCTGATACTCATTGTAAAGGTTAAATGAAAGAATAGTCTAGGCTGAATATTTGCCAAATAAAAATTATATTATTAGGGGAAGGTCGGGTAGCCCCGGCCGGCGGGTAGCCTCGGCCACTGTGAGTCCAAGCTCCCACGCACACATAGATAAACTTTGCACACTTGAAAACGTTCGCGGCGCCGCGTGACCGAATAATATAAACAGCGGTGCGGTGAACATCGAACGAATAACAAGTGCCAACGGTTTGAATGTTTGATGAAGATTTTTTCGTGTGCCGATTACTTTTCGAAAGCAGATAAAATATATCAAATGTAAGTATTTTATCATCACTTATTATTAATTATGTGTAGTTATTATTGTAGTAAGTGTGCCAGGTTAAATAATTTCGTTAGCGTAGTAGGTGTGTTTTTTTTTTAAATAATTGAAGATCGAGATGACCGGGTACCCCCGGCCACACGTTTGTCGGGTAGCCTCGGCCACTTTTTGGGTGAAGAGTATGAGTGAATGTAACTTGTTTAAAAGTTTATTTTTACAACTGAGTGGGTACAATATGCTATGGTATGTATACAAAATATTTTATGATTTTCAGGTCACTCGGAAATGCCGAAATTTAAGGAAAAAGTTACAAGAAGGGGTGATTGGGACGAAAATGGAATGAAACAGGCTATTTTATGCGTCAAAAAAAAAGAAATATCGATAAGAGAAGCGGCTGTTAAATACGGAGTGCCCAGAAGCACCCTTCAGGACAGGCTGAAAGCTATCAATAGTGGACAAGAGGTAAAATTACAAGCTAAACTGGGGAGATTTGATAACACATTTACAGAAGAACAATCACAGATCTTATATAATCATATTAAGGATCTCGATAATCGCTTGATGCCACTAACTAGAGTTGAATTTTTGAAATTAGCTTTTCAATTCGCTGAAAAAATAAAAATTCCGCATAGGTTTAACAAAGAAAAGAAAATGGCTGGCAAAGATTTTTTTCACAGTTTCTCGAAAAAATATCCAGATATTGTTCTAAGAACCCCAGAATCGACCAGCATTGCAAGAGCGGTTGGATTCAACAAGCCTCAAGTCGATCGTTTTTATGATCAGCTAAACCAATTACAACAAGAATATAAATTTCTTCCCTCGAAAATTTACAATGGAGATGAAACTGGGGTTTCAACTGTCCATAGAAATGAAAAAGTTATTTCTACAAAAGGCAAAAAGCAAGTTGGCAAGTTGACATCTGGTGAGAGAGGACGAAATATCACACTGATGTTTGCAATGAGTGTAACTGGCCATTTTGTACCTCCTCTCTTTATTTTTCCCAGAAAAAGGATGGATAAAAATGGCCGTTTGATGATTGGAGCTCCACCCGAAAGCATTGCTATTCCACACGAAAGTGGCTGGATGAACGGCGAGTTATTTTTACAGTGGTTACAGCATTTCAAACAGCATGCGCATCCTTCGAAGGAACACCCTGTACTTTTGATTTTAGACGGTCATGGAAGTCACAAAGAGTTGGCAGTAATAGAGTATGCTCGTGCAAATAACATCCATATGCTCAGTACACCACCACACACCACTCATAAGTTGCAACCGCTAGACAGAGTATTTTTCAAGCCATTCAAATCTGCGTTTGCTTCAGCAAGCGCAGTGTGGATGAGAAGCAATCCAGGTGCAAGGATCACTGACTTTGACATCGCTGCTTTAGTCAATTCTGCATTTTCTAAGGCAGCTAGATTAGACATTGCTCAAAGCGGATTCAAATGCTCAGGAATTTATCCTTTTAATCGGGATATCTTTACTGAATTGGATTTTTTGCCATCCCAAATGACAAACGTGGAAAAGGATCCAGTATTGACTGAGAACCTACCATGCAACACCATTGCTGCAACATCCCAGCTACCAACTAGCCGCCACGACCAGCTGTCTGCTCCAGTCACCACGCATCCAACCAGCAATGAAATTTCCAACCAACAATCCGCTGCTGCAACATCCCAGCCATCAACTAGCAGCAACCAGCTGTCTGCTCCAGTCATCATGCATCCAACTAGCAATGAAAATTCTAACCAACAGTCCACTGCTGCAACATCCCAGCCATCAACTAGCCGCAACCAGCAGTCAGCTTCAGCCACCACTGATTCATCTGAGCCTTCAACTAATCACCATAAGCAGACAGACGTGAGTTCCAATACATCATATCAGCTACTAAAACAGTTGTCGCCTCTACCTGATGCATCTAAAAAACGTCTTCAGACGCGTTCACGAAAAACTCAAAGAAGCGAAATTCTCACTTCTTCGCCATACAAAAACTCATTGGTAGAGAAAGCCAAAGACACAAAAAAGAAGACTGCAACTGCAAAAAGCGTAAAAAAGAAGATTACAACTGCAACGACAACTGCGACCAATAAAAAGAAACCAACAAGAGACGAAGAGACCGAGTGCATTATTTGCGGAGAAACCTTTGAAGAAGACTGGATACAGTGCGCTAAATGTAAAGACTGGGCGCACGAAGACTGTGTATACATCGATGGAGCGCAATCTTACTATTATTGCGACGTATGCACTGCAAAAGAAAGACTTGGTCATCATTAATAGGTGTGGCCGGAGCTACCCGCCAAAATATTTTTTGACGAAAATTAAAGGCTAATTGTAAGACTTGATTTAAGCTAAGTTTGTGAAATTATTGGACTGTTATGTTAATTAAACTATTTTAAATATGTTAGAATTATTGTTTACGTTCGAAATTAAAGTCTAATTCTGTTGATTTCATATTTTTTTGGAGTTTTGCTTATGTGTCCGTGGCTACCCGACCTTCCCCTATTACCCTTAAAAGATTTAAATTTATGTTTTTTTCAAATTTCCTGTTTAGCTACACATTTGTCTTATCGATGCAGTTGGATTTAGATTAAAATATGACAAAACACTGATAATAATTGTATATATATGAGTGTGTTTGGTGTAGCTCGTCTGTGAATTTATCGAAATCGTAGTCTAATCTCAAAAAGAACCATATAAATTTGAAATCTGGTGCAGCATAACGAGTGGTCTCGTGGAAAGTATTATTTTCGCAACCATTCCTGTATCCTTTTAATAATTATCGTTTAAGAAAACTTCTTCGATCATAACCTAAAATAGTTCTGTCAGTCTAGGAATTAAATCCTCCAACCTGGGATAGACAAGTATCTCCATCTATCGCTAACATTAGTGACCATTCCGAACAAGTAACGTTCAGCAACACTCATCACGTAAAGAACACACTGGTTGCGTACAAAACGAAATAAAAATGAGCGATATGAAGAACATTCTCCAAGCGGTACAAAAGCTAGGAACGGACCTAAGAGAAGAAATGAAAGGTATAAAAACAGACATTAGCAGCCTCAGAGAGGATTTAAACCCCAAAATCGCGGAATTAGAAGGAAGAATGACAAGATACGAAAATAAGTTAAAACGTCAGGAAAGTCAATTAAATTACTTCGATAGAGAATTAAGAAGAAGGAATATACTAATATACGGTATCGAAACTCAAACAATGAACAACACTAGACCAGATGCAGTATATTCCTTAGTAATAGAGATATTCAACAAAATACTAAAGGTGCCAACAACAGTAGAAGAGCTAGATCAAGTAAGAATAATTGGATCGGAAAAGAAAACAGTTTTGGTCAAATTCCTATCTATTAGAAAAGCACGAGAAATACTATGGAACAGAACAAATTTAAAAAATACCAAGCTGTCTATATCCGATGATTTCCCAAAGGACGTGATAGAAGAAAGAAAAATATTAGTACCACTAATGAAGAAACTAAGAAGAGAGAATTTGCACGCAGTCATAAAATACAACAAACTCTACGTAGATAAGGAACTAGTCACTCCAGAGGAGTTAGAGAAATTAAAACAAAAGTACGAACAGAATCAAGAACAAATCAATAAGAAAAGACAATTATCAGAAGATAAAGACACTCCAGCCATGCCGCCTAAACAGCAAAAAGAAAAAAACAGGAAGAAGAGGCAGCGGAACACCAAATAGAGTACCAAGTCAATCGAACAAACCCAAGACAAACAACAAAGACTCTATACGCTACTATTTCAACGCAAACGATCAGCTAGCCCCGCCAGCCCCAAATCAAGAGCTAACAACACAAAACGACAACAAATAGCAACTACTGCAAACAAAAACAGCTCAACAAACAACAAACATAGCAACGGATACGGACGATGCCAACGATACAACACGAACCAAACAGTCACCAAGCGAAAATGAAAACATAGCGAATACTGCCCCCAGCAGGCTGGTCACCAGGAGAGCAGAAGACCAAAACCCTCCAATTCCAACCACAATCTTAAAAAATAAAATCTTAGAAAACAGGCACATTATCACGAACAAAAAACCGAATTCAAGTAAACATTCAGAAATATATATATATGCTCATTAAATGTCAAAACACTAATGGAAGATGACAGATTAGCAGAGTTAGAGAACGCAATAGCAAAAATAAAGTGCGATATTATAGGTTTAAGCGAGATCCGAAGACAAGGAGATAAAATGATACAATTAAAAAATAAATCCATATTCACTTACAAAGGAGAAACCAAAGGCCAACGAGGAGTATGATTCATTGTAGATGAAAAATTCTCGAAGCACATAATAGAGTTCAAAGGGGTGTCCGACAGAATTGCAATATTACAAATTAATATATCAAACCAGATTATAGCTATAACACAAGTTTACGCGATAAATCCCCGGGATTGGACCTGATAACAAATGAAATGCTGATCGAATGTAATAACAGTTCTATGGTGATAAACACAATATGCGAATTATTTAATCAGATTATAATGACAGAAGAAATTCCCAGACAATGGAAGAGATCCAAAATAATTTTGCTACATAAGAAGGGAGACGTGCTGTCACTTGATAACTATAGACCTATCTGCCTAATCTCTAACACATACAAAGTATTCGCGTCAGTAATTTTGAACAGGATGAAACCGATTTTGGAATTCAATCAACCAACAAACCAGGCTGGTTTCCGAAAAAGCTACTCAACGACAGACCATCTGCAAAGTCTGAACCAACTAATTCAGAAACACAGTGAATATTGCCGGCCACTATTTCTAGCATTTGTAGATTACAGAAAGGCATTTGATTCACTCAGACATGAGTACTTATTTAAATCACTTCGACAACAAGGAATGGAAGAAGAATACGTGAGAATTATCGAAGAAATCTATAGAGACAACGAAGCAGCAATAATGCTCCATTCCCTGGGGCCCTTTTTCAAAATAAATAAAGGGGTTAGACAAGGAGATCCCCTGTCGCCAATGTTGTTCTCCAGCGCACTAGAATCAATCTTTCGAACGCTAAATTGGGAAGTAAAAGGGATTAACATCGACGGCGTTAAGCTTAACAATGTAAGATTCGCAGACGACGTGGTGTTGGTATCGAACAATGAATCGGAACTGAGAGTTATGCTTGAAGAATTGCAAATAGCAGGAAAAGATGCAGGGCTAGAAATCAATTATTCGAAAACAAAAATTATGACAAACAACATATTCTCTGAAATCAAAATACAAGGAATCAACATAGAAAGAGTAAACGAGTTTAAATATCTAGGTCAAACATTAAGCTTTCACCAGAAAACAAATCTTGAAGTTCAAAAAAGGATTAATTAAGCATGGAAAAAATTCTGGTCTCTAAAACATATCCTCAGAGGCAACTACTCAATTCAACTCAAGACTAAAATATTCAACCAGTGTGTTCTTCCCGTCCTTTCCTATGGTTGCCAAACCTGGTCCCTCACTAACCATAACAACCATAAACTTAAGATAACCTAACGCAAAATGGAACGCATCATGTTAGGCGTTACCTGGAAAGAGAGACTGAGCAATACAAACCTCAGAAGTAAAACTCAAGTTCAAGATATCGAGATCTACGCGAGAAAAATGAAATGGAGATGGGCGGGCCATATCCAGAGAATGGAGGAAGACAGGTGGACAAAACGCATAACTAACTGGGTGCCGAGAGACGCCAAGAGAAGAAGGGGAAGACAAGCCCGAAGATGGGAAGACGACATTAAGGCCGTAGCAGGGAACACATGGCCTAGGACAGCAAGAAACCGCACGGAATGGACAGAATTGGAGGAGGCCTTTGTCCAACGGGACAAGAATTAGGCTTTATTATTATTATTATTATTATGACAAAACCTCAATTTATACATCTTCATTAAGAATTACATTTCTTTAATTTTGTGGTTCAAATCTAAATTTGTTTTCTAATTTTTTTTAATAATGTCTAACGAGACGCAGTCACTGCCTTTTCTCTGCATTCATCATAAACTAGTGGAATATCTACCTGCTCGTTAATTCAAGGAATCTTGATGTATAGTAAATAAACTAACACTAGATTAAGATCATTATTGTTTTATAATATATCATTCGAGCAGAGTTATGTGATTTACAACAATAAACCTATTGCATATTTATGTAGGTGTCCACAAAGTCTGGAAACGCTTAAATATCTCGAGAACGAAGCATTCGATGAAAAGTTACAAAACACATGTTTTTTTAATTTTTCTAAAACTATTCAGACATGATATGCAAACATACCCCTCACCTGCGTGGTAGGATGGGTGGCGGTGAGTTTAAAAAAACTTAAATGGCAACCCTCATTTGTTATTTCACTATTTCCAACCCGTCAGAGATGGAGAGAGGGAAAATCGAAGATTTATTGATAAATATTTTTTATAGTGAAATATAAAATTTTGCAATTGAGAAATCAGCAAATATTTTTGAAGGTAAAGAAAATGATAAAAAGTTATCGTTTCTCAAAAAAATTTATCGTTTTTTTTTCACAATAAAAATATTTTCTGATTTAGTAATTGTACCCCAATCCCTCCATCCCCCAACCTCTTGAGGGTGTAAAAAGGGAAAATTGCATATTTTCGAAGATGCGATCATTTCTTATCTTTTTTTTTCATTTATCGTTACTCAACTTTTTTTCGATTTTCCCTCTTTCCACCTCCAAGGGGGTGAGGGAATGAGATTGAAATTTGCAAATCAATTACAGTTTTTTATGGAGAATGCAATAGTTCAATAAAAAATTGAGGTTTTTATTTAAATTTTTGAAACTCACCCTCACCCCGCCTACTAGGGGGGTGAGGGGTATGTTTGCATATCATGCCTGAATAGTTTTATAAAAATAAAAGAAAAACACGCGTTTTGTAACTTTGTCACCGAACGCTTCGTTCTCGAGATATTTAAGCGTTTTCAGACATTTTGGACAACTGTATATAATAAAAAATTAAAATACACAGAATAAATTACAAAAAATATATTTAAATTAAATCAATTAAACTACTGCAAAAATGTTTGCATTATTAACGAAATCGGGTCTGTAGACATAGTCGAATTTAAATAAACAAATTATTAAACTGGCAAATTAAACATTACGTTGTCTCATAACAATCATTTAAACTACATATAATCTTATCATTATATTGGCTGGTAGCACAAGATCTGTTTTTGGATGTTCTAAGAGCACGGGTTTAACATGTTAGAAATAGCTAAAACAGCCGAAAACAATGCTCTTAAATCACTCAAACACAGAGCTTGTGCTACTACCCATTGTGTTTTGCATTTGAAATCCAATTTTGCATTTCACATGAAGTCGGAATGGTTCAATATTAATTGAAGTAGATGTAACAGTATAAAACTTCTTTCTTTGTTCTTCTTCTAAATTTGTAATCTGTGTTTCTATCTCGTGTATTGAAAATAACTTAAGATAAATATCACATGATAATATTTGAGGTTAATTGTAAGAACAAAACATAAATATGCAACGTCGTATTTTCTCTTCCCATATGTCCATCTTTGTTTTGTCACGTCCCACTAGTAGGTATTTCACACTGATATCACAAATCCCTTCTATAAATTTGTATTTTTACTCATAAACTATAAATACGTATACATAATAGATAAAAACAAGCAGCTATTTTAATAAAATATTAAAACAAACACTAGTCTGAGTTTCACAAAATTTCAACCTCCAAGTCAACTTATTAAAGCCATCATCAGGGGCCGGCCAGCATAGTTAGTAACTATAGACGCGACTCACTCTTATTAGAGCTCATCAGTAAAGTATAACACACTGCTTCAATTAGAACAAGTTCACGTGAAGGATCTGTGTGATGAAGAACTGTGCCAGCAGAGGATAAAATTCCTAACAACTCAGTAAAATGACATGAGAAGTTCTGTCGAACCAGCAGTGTCATCTACCGAGAAGTGGCGGTTCTCTGTAGATAGCACTGCCAGTTCTCCGTAGATGGCATTGCCGGTCCGACAGAACATCTCATGTCATTTTACTGAGTTGTTAGGAATTGTATCCTCTGCTGGCACAGTTGTCCGGCACACAGCTCCTTCACATAAACTTATCCTAGGTGAAGGAATGGATTATACTTTACTGATGAGCTCTAATAAGAACGAATCGCGTCTATGGTTACTAACTGTGCTGGCCGCTCTCTGATGATGACCTAATAAGTTGACACAGAGGCTGAAATTTTGTGAAAATCAGACAAGTGTTTGGTTTTAATTTTTTATTAAATCTGGTTTTACTAAACAGATGGACAATTATTTTGTCTTTGTTTTTATCGGGTATTTTAAATTTTGTGTCTAGAGAGCAGTGATGGGAAAATCCGTTCAGCTGAGTGATCCGGTTCATTAGAATCGGCTCACTAAAATGACCCGTTCAAATTGAACCGTTCTGTTAAAAAATCTTATACGTAATACGTAATACATATTTTCAATTCACTATGGTGATGTTCTGTTCGGTCAGTTAGTTATTAACATTAATTTATTTATATTTCAACGATGTAACTTATCAACAAAACTAGAATATGTGTGATTATAAACCCCGAAGCAATTTAGCTTGCAAATTAAAATAAGTGGAAGATGTAACATAAATCAAAATTTATCATTTTAATTGATTGCTAGTTGCATTCTTTAATACACTTTTTTAATGAAGTGTATAAGCTATTTATAACTGTTAGAAGATTGAAATTACCATTTTTCATTATTATCATTTAATTTAAACAATGCTGCAGACGTAAATATTTATATTTAATTTGAAAATAAGTAAATTTTACTTATTTATCAGCATCAGCAAAAGACAAAAATTATTTTTATAATTCAGTTTATTCAATTGAACGGATCGTTTATTCTTATCTGTTGATTTAAATACGAACCGAACGAAAGGTATAAAAGATACTCAAACTCGCGAGAATAAGATAGTGATCCGACTCTAATCGTTCACTGAAGTGACCCGTTCAAATTGAACGGGTCGTTCACGAACGACACATCTCTGTCACACAGCTCCGTCACGTGAACTTGTTCGTTATGAAGAAGTGGGTTATACCATATCGATGAGCTCTAATAACAGCGAAATGCGTTACTAACTGTGCTGGCCGGCCTCCGAGAATTATAATATACCTAGTAGGGTTGACTTGGAGGCTGAAATTCTGTGAAACTTTGACAAGTGTTTGTTTTAATTTTTTATTAAACCTGGTTTCACTAAACAGATGGACAATTAATTTTGTCTTTATTTTTATCGGGTTTTTTAAATTATGTGTCAACATTTTTGTTACAGACCCTATTATAATGAACAAATACCTTGGACAGTGCAACATATAATTCTAGTGTTTGAAATACAGTTTAAATATTATTAGGAAATAGTACTAGAGCTAATCAACATAATATTCATCGTCTTTTGAGACGTGAGTATAAAGTTTAACTGTCCCTTGTAATTTTTTATAAACAAAATATTCAATTGTTAAACAATAATTGGTTATATTCCAAGGAAGACGAGGAAAACGTTTAGATTTCGGCATGTAATTTTTAATATAATAAAATCCCTAGAACAGATATAATCAAATATATAATTTGTTAAAAAATATAGTCAATTCTCACCTTCTTTATTGGACAGCGATCGAAAAAATGAGCATCTATATCTTTCTTTATCCAATTATATTCAAACTCTAACATATTGCATATTTCTCTCTTGATGAAAATAGGCAGTTTTAGATACCGATTACTATATCCACCGTATAATTGAACTTCAATCTTAAATTCAAAATCATTTAAGTATAAGTACTTTCAAAATATAGTTCTATCATTTAAAAGACACCTCAGCATCAATTGGAATATCTATGGAGTAATTTCCATAGTAGCTGAGAGCGTACGAAGTTCTATTAATCTTTGATATAGAGCAGTTACTTCTTGAAAATGATTCTGGTAGGTCTTCTGCAGTACAACGCTCCAGTATTATTTGCCAAAAAATCTGTAAAGTAAGTAAGCGAAAATTTCTGTGATATATACTTTGATATGTTGTCACCGAATTTAAAATAGGCAATCTAGGATTTTAATATCATCTCCTGTGGCTCCCCTCCACAAACAACTTTGGGGGCCGTGATTTGACAACTGGTAACCGCACTTCACACGAAGAAATATATATCACTTACCCAAATCTGCTACGGCAGAGTGCCACACCCAGTAATGGGTAAAAGGCGTGATGATATATTTATTTATTTATATCTAGGAATTAACTAAGAAGTAACACTACCCAACTGTCACTCACCGATTTAAATGAAATTTGGAACACTAATAGAACTCTAAAAAATATGGAGCCCCTATTTTTTTTCTATCATAAATTACTTTTTAGGGATACAAACTACCCCTGAAAGGTGGTAAAAGCAAGAATCGCCATAAATGAAATTAAATAATAGCAAAATATTACGCGTTCAACATTGGTTATCCAGGGGTAACCTCGAAAATAGATTCAGCGACCCCAAAAACCCCCGAGTAACTAGTTTTGAACCTTAAACTCTATTTCAGTTGAATATCGTAATATCATCTTCCATCCCTTTTTTAATCCCTTAAAAAAGTGCATATGATCAAAATGACCTCGAAAATAGATTTTGGCGATCTCAAAAACCCCTGGGTGTCATAATTAATATGACACTATGTCTTGTGGCAGTAAAAATACAACCTAACAATAATTTAAAATTTATGAACTCTGTTTTGTAAATAGCTCTAATATTATTAATTTCAATACGAAATTAAAATAGAGTTGGTTAACTCAACATTTAATTCTCGTTATAAATTATAAACCTTCCAGTTAGTGTAAATTAATTAAAAAATTTAATATTATATTCCATTGTTATTTGCGTGTAAATTGTCTAAATTTATTACATTACTTTAAAGTTTAAACCTAAAAAATTTGTATATTACATATAGGTACATTATTCTTCATTTATTTATTTTTTGAGTCGGCCTTGTGGATCTTGAGAACCGTGGTTTGATCCCCACAGCCGACAAACAATTTTCACCAATTTAAATCTACCCCTGTGGCTCCCCCTACACTAACATCTTTGGTAGCCGTGATTTGACGGCTGGTAACCGAACTTCAAGCACATAAATATATCACTTACCAAGATCTGCTTACGGCAGAGTGCCACATCCAGTAATGGGTAAAAGACGTGATGATATATTTATTTATTTATACGTCATTTATAATAATAATATCAAATGCCAACTTCACACACATTAGCCGCTGATTTCACTAATATATGTATAAAAATTATGTAAATCTAGAAGTATGATATAAATATTTACCCCAAGATCGAATAAATTTATAAAAATTCCAAAAAACAACACTGTATTCAATTTTAACATGATGTTGCAGTTGACTTGGTGGTATCTGTACCGTTTATAAATATTTAGTAAAAATTCAAATGTTTAAGAATAAATCAATTTTAATTACAATTTAATTAAACATCTGATTAGGCTATGGACCACGAAAAATTTGTAATAACAGGAAATTTGATACTGTAAAAATAATATTTATATTTTTAAAAGTAATTTATTACACAATTAAATAATTACTTAATGACACAGGATACATAAAAACATTGATGAAGATAATTTTCGAATTAATGGGGGTAATTATTATTAGTTTTATATATTAATGACATCTATGTATTAGGTATTAAACGGGGTTAAATGTAATTATAGTATATTGTTAGTAAGCCATTTTTTTTATGAAAACATTAGCTAAAAAATTGCTAAAATCAACCCAAAAGATGCATTTTTATTCTTTTTAACAGCCCTCCCTAAATTAATATTCTGTAATTGTTCTTATTATTATTTATGGTTGTAGATAATAGTTATTTACGTAACCAGGTATGAAAAGGTTGATATTGTTTGACGGACATAATATTTGCCAAAACGAGCGAAGCGAGTTTTGCAAATTATGTGAGTGAAATAATTTTTAAAATACATAAAATTCTAGGTTCATGATAGCTCAGTATATTAATAAATGAATTTACCAAAGCATAGCCGTGAAAATAAATGAATAAGTTCTAAGTCCAAGACACACCTTCCTTTTGATATCGAAGAATCTGCTAATTTGCCCGTGAACTGTTTAATATCAGAAACATTATTAAATGTATATGAATCCTAAAAATTTTAATAAATAGTTTTTTCCGTTATTTGCAAACATTATTGAGAAAGTTAAAACTGTCAACATTCATTACTTAACCAGTTATGTAAATAATTTCTACATAACTCTTGAAAGTAAGTTATAAAAAACATTGACATTTCCATAACCTTAAAAATTGATGTAAAACAGAAACTTTTCATAACGGAATTAGGTAAAGTAAAATATACAACTCAAATTGTAACGCAATTACATTGCTTGTGAAATTACGGCACTCGCCAAGGCTCGTGCACAACTTTTTCACTCATACATAATGTGCTTGTTACAATTCTCGTAACTACAAAAGATGTTTTAGGTTAACAACCCTTATAATTTTACTATTGATACATTTATTTAAATTCAGCAATATATATATATATATATATATACGAGCCCCGTCCCGTAACAGTTGGCCCACTTGCTTAAAATGCATTTATTATAATTTTAACAATCGAATTGCAAAGTATAATATCAAAAACTTATATTTTTTTATATCATCTATATATATTTCCTCTTTTTAACTTAAATTAACTTAAGTTTTTTCTTTTTTAATTAAAAGTTTAACAAAAAACAATAACAAGAACTTAAATGTTAGTGTCATTTTTTAAGTTACCATTGGGTAACATCACCTTTATGTTTAATAACTGTCGTAATTCTTTGAGGCATTGTGTTTACTAAAGTCTGACAATCTATTGGCGTAAATTGATCCCAAATTTCTTGAAGTTTTTGCTTCAGTTCTGGTATAGATCTGGCAGGACTTGCACGTAACCTTTTTTTCATCTTATTCCACAATGTTTCAATAGGCGACAAGTCAGGGCTACTAGACACCCATTCTAAGAGTGGAATATTATTGTCTGAAAACCATTTCGAAGATTTTTTAGACGTATGACAGGCCGCACCGTCTTGTTGAAAGATAAAATCTTCTCCAGAATCCAAAGCGTCTTGCATTGATGGTAGTAAAGATTCTTCTAAAATGTTTAAGTATTTTTCTGTATTGATAATTCCATCAATAAAATGTAATATTCCTACACCTTTTGCAGACATTGATCCCCACACCATAATAGATGCTGGAAACTTAACCTTTCTTTTCATACAATCTGGATGATACGCTTCGTTTTCCTGTCGAATTACTCTGCTTCTACTGTCACCAATAGAAACTTCAAACCGAGACTCATCACTCCAATGTATACAATTCCACTGTTCAGGAATCCAGTTTTTATGTTCTTTAGCCCACTTCAATCTGTTTTGCTTTTGTTTTATTGTCAATAACGGGTTTTCTTTAGCCTAAAAAATTATATAGATTTTTTGAAATTTTTCACACAGACAACAATTTTTAAACACAACCTTGTATGTCTTGAATCCCAACTTTTGAGCTTCTCTGTGGCATGCAGATCTTGAAACTTGCTTTCCAATTGCTTCACCCCTCAATACGCTGAGTTTTCCGTAATTAACACGAATTATGATATCTGTATTTTAATTATGATATCTGTATTTTGATTATGATATCTGTATTTTGATGACGAAGTGTTTTATTATATTAGACAATGGAAAGATTGTCTGACTCATACTTCTTTGAACTATGTTATGATAAGAGAATGATATATAAGCTTGAAAAAACTAGATTAGAACACTCTTGTACTGTTGCTGAACGTATTCACGTCAGTTGTAATTAGATTCTAAATAAATAAAATATAATTTTTAAAACGAAAGAATTTGTATTTTTTTCCTTAAATACAAATCGAAAATTATAATTGGCGCAGTCGGTAGGATGCCAAAAGAGTTTTAAGCAAAATAAATAAATCTCTTTCGATCTCCATCGATTTATTTGGCATCCGAACAAGAATCTATGAGCGAAACACCAGCTCAGGCCTAAACAGTGGCCCATCAGAGGTTGAACAACCCATCTCTAACCATCATCCAGGCAAGCAGTCAAGGAGGACCAGGACAACACACATTCGCTGACTCCACCTCTCCGGGAAACCAGGACAACACAACTTCGCTGATCCCGATTACCAGAGAAAACCAGAAGAAAATCTCTAGCTGATTCTCAACAAACATGATTATCTTGTAATTCATCCTTTTACTTCAACTGTAAGTAAAATATATGTAACAAAATACACTAAAGGGTTTTGAGGAAAGGCTAACGCTTTTAAGAATCAAAACGAGCCCCAGCACAAGGCATAACACAAATTATAAACCTAAATATATTACACAAAAGGGGTGTCTCTAGTAATAACTAGTAATAAAGACACCGAGGAACCGGCACAGTTCCACACACATTACAAATCATATGTACAATAGCGATAGTGAACCAGAATCAAACCCATCAGATTCTGATTCAGAAACAAACCAAACACCTAGTGTTATAAGAAATTTAATATTAACGCCCAGTAAATTACAACTCAACTCAAAAATGGCCACAACCACAAACAACGAAATTCAAATGCTCTCTAAAGGTATCCCTGAATACGACGGTAATATTAAAGATCTACCATATTTTATAAATACTGTAGACGAATTTATATTATGTTTTACAGGAATTGTATTGACAAACGTTCAAAGAATATTTTTATTTCAATTAAAAAAAATAAATTAAAGGGACCTGCAAAAACATATCTCTCAGAGAATTCATTTGCTGATTGGCCAACATTAAAATCATTCTTACAACTAAATTTCGAAGATAAAACAACAGCCGAAACTTTATTATTAAAAATCATATACAATACCAAAAATAACAATTCCGATTTGTTTCTCAAAGACATCACTAATAATTTTAATAAATATAAGAACAAAATCATGCTAACACAACATCAATTAGTAACAAAAAACGCAATTATCGCGGAAAATCAGAAAATCGTAGTATCTCACTTCATAAATTGTTTACCTCATCTCATTCGAGGATCCTTCACGGTCAAAAATCCTAAATCTCTTGAAGAATGTGAGCAGCTATTAGTAAACGATTTTAATTACGCCCAACATCAATCTCCCCTAAGGAGATTTGAAAACCAAGTAAAAACAACACATAATAACATACAGAAGAATACACCACCACAGAAATTCCCGGCACAAATGTTTCCTTCAAAACCAGTCACGATTCAAAGACACTTTCAACCACACGGTAGGAATAACTTCGGCAGACAAAACATAGTAAATGACATAAACACAAGAAGGACATTTACACCTCACCCAATGTCCACACAAACTAGACAGACCGGCCCAATGTCAACACAGACAATCATACCAAGACAGAATTACCAAACAGACATCGAAAACGACGTAACAACCACTAATGAACCAAATAACGAATATAATGAACAACAAGAAGACGAAACAGAATTCGCCTTCGAGGATTTTCAAGACACATTGGTCGAAAACGAAGATACGTAATGGCTAATTATCAAAATTCGATCCCGATATTACACGATCACGACTCCATTATTTTAATTGACTCTGGATCAAACATAAATTTCATATCACCCGATTACGCAAAATCAAGAAATCTGAAAATTAACAATCAAGATAAAATTACCTTTCACACAGCAAATGGAAAGAAAACACTTACAAATTCAGTTAATCTAAAAATAAATAAAAAATTATTTAAGTTTTATATTACAGACTTTCATTATTTATGTAACCTATTATTCGGTATGGATATATTAAAAGAACTAAATATAACACTAAATTTTAAAACAAATGAAATCTATTTTGAAAACAGAAAGATGAAATTTACAACACAAAATAAACTCAATAATAAACTAAACTATATACAATTTAGAGATCAAAATCTAGATATTAATAAAAAACTAAAAATTGCTAAATTACTAAAACAATACGAGGATTTGTTCCCCAAAGAAGGAGAACAACTCTCCGCCACTAACGTCACCACACACAAAATTCACACCACAGACGAAACACCCATATATACAAAAAACTACAGACTACCCCAATGTTATGACGAAGATATAGAAGAACACATTAAAAACTTATTAAAAGCACAGATCATTCAAAAATCTAAATCACCATACAACTCACCTATTTGGATAGTACCAAAAAAAATAGATGCGTCAGGGAAACGGAAAACTAGATTGGTAATAGACTTCCGAAAATTAAACCAAAAAACCAGAGAAGATAAATTCCCTCTTCCTAATATAGACGACTTATTGGATAGAATAGGAAAACCAAAATACTTCACGACTTTAGATCTCCACTCAGGTTTTCACCAAATACCCTTGGAAAGATCGGACAGGGAAAAAACGGCTTTCTCCACACCATCTGGACATTATGAATACACTAGGATGCCTTTCGGCTTAGTAAATGCACCGGCATCATTCCAACGAATGATGAACGAAATATTAAAAGAATATATAAATAAAATATGTCTCGTCTACATGGACGACATAATCATTTTCGGATATACTGAACAAGAACATATAGAAAATATCACAAAAATATTCGAAGCACTTAGAAAAGCAAACCTTAAAGTCCAAATTGATAAATCTGAATTTTTTCAAAACGAAGTCGAATACTTAGGATTCGTAATATCATCCGAAGGTTTAAAACCCAATCAAAAGAAAATAGAAGCAATAAATCAAATCACCATCCCAAAAACTAGTAAAGAAATTAAAAGTTTCCTAGGAAAACTTTCTTGGTACCGAAGATTTATTCCAAATCTCGCGAAAATAATAAAACCTTTCACAAATAGCTTAAAAAAGGGTTTACACATAGAAATAGAAAATGAAGAATATCAGAAAGCCTTTAAACACGTGAAACAATTAATATCAAACCCACCTATATTGATATCACCAGATTTCTCTAAACCATTTATACTAACTACAGACGCCTCAGACTTCGCCATGGGAGCCGTTTTGTCACAAGTACAAGAAAACCAAGAAAAACCTATAGCATACGCCTCAAAAACATTTAACTCCGCCGAACAAAACTACTCTACTATAGAGAAAGAATTAAAAAGTATCGTCTGGTCAATAAACAACTTTAAACCTTACCTTTACGGACAAAAATTCAGAATAAAAACCGACCATAGACCTTTAGTATGGTTATTTAATATGAAAAACGGTAATCAAAAATTAATGCGTTGGAAGATCGAACTCGGAGAGTACAATTTCGAAATTGAACATATCATGGGAAAAACTAATAAAATTGCAGACTTTCTTAGTAGACAAAGAAATCCATTTAAAATGGTAGAAAAAATAGGAGACGTAACTGAAACAACAATATTTTCACACTGCATATCACGAGATTATGCTATGAGTCAAGGACTCGCACTCCAAGTAAACCAAACATATAATAGTAAAAAATATTGTCAAAATTATATAGATCAAAATTCTCAACTAATACCACAAATTATAAACGGCAAAACTATATTACACTTAGTTACTAAGCAGAAATGCAACGACTTACCATCTGTAAAAAACTTTAAAAAGGCATTAATGGAACTTCGAGATTACTGCATTAAAAACGAATTGTATGAAATTAATATCCCAAAACTTGCCTGCGGCTTAGACCAAATGGACTATAAAGACTTAATAAAATATTTAAAATTAACCTTCACGGAAACTAATATCCTCGTGAATATCTATTCATTACCACAAAACTTCCTTACCAGCGATGACACAAACGCAACAATACATAGTTCCCCAGAAAACATCGTAAACGGTATAAAATATAAAGAAGATAGACTGAATATTGCCGATAACCAAATTATATTCAAATTAGGAGAATATTCAAAATTAAAAATAGAAAAACTACCTTTCGAAATTGTACAACCTAAACAAAGAATTCATATAACCTTCTCAAAGAATAATCTAAAAAACGAAATAAATAATTTTCTGAAAGACTATTTAGTACCTAAAGTTAGATATCTGGCTATATTTAATGACGAACTGGATAAAGTAATATCTCAAGAACTACAGAAAAATTTCGAACCAAATTCTTTAAAATTAATCGGAGTAAATAAATTTGTACAAGATATCTTTACAATAGATGAACAAAAACAAATTGTAGCTGACGATCATAACGGATTTAGAAACCACAGGGGAATATTGGAAACAATCAGATACCTGAAGAAGAAATACTACTGGCCAAAAATGGTACAAACTATCCAAAATTTTATTAATAATTGTAAAATATGTAAAGAAAATAAATACGATAGAAAACCTATAAAAATTCATGAAAATTTAACTATAACTCCGACAAGACCTTTCGAGACAATTAACATAGACATACTATCATTAAATACTCAAAAATACCTCACAATATTTGACCAATTTTCCAAATTCGGACAAATAAAAGCAATAAATGTTGATTCAGTAAACGTATTAAAAGCATTAAAAGAATATTTCGAGACATATACCCTACCAAAATTAATCATTATGGATAATGGACTAGAATTTAACAACGAATTACTAAAAGATTATTTAAAAACATTAAATGTAAAACCCCATTATATTTGTATTAACAATCCAAAGAGTAACGCGGTCGAAAGATTTCATTCGACATTAATAGAACACCTTAGACTAATTCAAAATAACGAAGAATTCAAACATCTTAATCAAAATGAAAAAATAAAGAAATGCATACTTAGTTACAATAACTCAAAACACACCATAACCGAAAAAACTCCAACAGAAATAATATTTGGAGAGACACATGAGTATAAATACCCCAAAGAAATACGAACTAACTCTGAAATGATACAACAACATCTGAAAGAACAAAAAGAATTATACAAAATAATAAATAATAAGATACAACAAGAAAAAGAGAAACGTCACCAAGAGAACATAAACCCGTTAGCATTACCAAAGGACGTATACGTAAAAGAAGAAGTAAGGAGAATACAAAAATTTAAAAAACCAATGTATATAAAAAGCAAAGTCTTAGCATATAACCCAAAATTAGGTATTGTAAAAGTCGAGAAACCATATAAACAACGTAGTAAAACCTTAAAGAAAATTAGAAACATACGTATCAACAGAATAAAATTATAACTTTATCTCTGTTCCCAGTGCGCAGGGTCAACAATTGACAGACATAACACACGGCAACGGATATCATCTGACAAACCTAGGATCGACACACATTGAACAGGAAAAATTACATACATACTTTTACTATAACGTAACACCTTTATACGAAAACTTTAATAGAATAGAAACTATAATTAACGAACTCCTAACCGAAATACACACAGTTCAACACATAAACCCAAATTATATACAATTACTAAATTCCACCTTTGAAAATACACAAGAACAATTAAACAAATTAAAACTTAACAAAAGAAGGAAAAGAGGCTTAATAAACGGTTTAGGAAGTGTTATAAAATCAATTTCCGGTAACTTGGACAGTTCAGATGGTGAACGATATGATAAATTATTTGAGACTATAAAAAAGAACGAAAAAATTTTAAGTAATAATGAGAATAAATTATTTAAAAACTTAAAAGAAGTAACGGAACAATTTAATATACAATTAGAAAATATTAAAATAAACGAAAAAGAAATGAAAAAGGAACTAACCTTTATAAAAGAAATTTTGAAGAAAAATAAACTTTGGGAAACAAAAATAGAATCTGAAGGAAAAATCCAGTTAATAATAAATATTCTGAACAATATCCAAAATTTTGCTATACAAATTGAAACTAGTCTTACGTTCTGTTCCTTAAATAAATTACATTCAACTATAATTTCCATGAATAGACTCCAGAACTTTATCAAAAATCAAAATATCTTTGAAATTATGTCACTTATAACAACTCACTGTCAATACGATGGACAAATGATCTACTATATTATCGAGATCCCTATTATGAGCACCACCGTATACCCTTTATATCAATTTACGTCAATACCTTTTATGAATAACACAAAAATGTATATCCTTGATGAACCCAATATATTGTATATTAATAAAATGAATAAGAATATTATTGTCAATAACTGTGTTAGAAATAAGAATTATTATTGTAAAACTGATAATGTAGAAATAAAGAAATGTATTAATGATTTAACAATAAGATATAAAAATGATGATTGTTCTTACTTGTTAATGGATAATGAAAATAATATCGAACAAATACCAAATACAAATGAAATCATTATAATAAGCCCAATTTTACAAAATTTCATAATTTATTGTAAAAGTAATGAAATTCACAAAAAGATAATAGGAATTTACAAATTTAATAACGATCAACAATGCACATTAAATAATTATCATTTTGAAAAGATAGAACAAAATTATAAAGAATTAATCTATGAAGGAAAAATTGATAAAATAAATGGGTTAAACGTTAAAAGCAGACAATTAATCGAATTGCATAAAGTAAATAATACTGAATATCATTTGGAAGAAATACAAAATTTAAATTTAAAGAATAACGATCATCATCTTTTTATTATATATTCCTTTATAAGTATAATGATAATTAGTTATATATGTTTTAAGATTTATAAGTATATAAAAGAAAGAAAACTGAAATTAATTGCTTTAAAAGATTTAGAATTAATAAAGACTCACCCTCTCGAGTAATATAATAAAAAACTTGAAGGGGAGGAATTATGATATCTGTATTTTAATTATGATATCTGTATTTTGATTATGATATCTGTATTTTGATGACGAAGTGTTTTATTATATTAGACAATGGTTCCATTGTCTGACTCATACTTCTTTGAACTATGTTATGATAAGAGAATGATATATAAGCTTGAAAAAACTAGATTAGAACACTCTTGTACTGTTGCTGAACGTATTCACGTCAGTTGTAATTAGATTCTAAATAAATAAAATATAATTTTCAAAACGAAAGAATTTGTATTTTTTTCCTTAAATACAAATCGAAAAATATAAATCACGCGCATTACAATCCAACATGCGAAAAAGAAATTCTCAACGAACAGCAAAGCAACTAGTGCCATTATACAAAATTAGAAATAAAGGAAAATCACTTTGCATTAGTGCCCGATAATAAACCAATACTTGGCTATTCTACCCCGAGAAGAGAAAATCACTATAAACTGCCCAGAAGGAATTAACGTAGAATCATTAACTGGAATTTTTCTTATTAAAGTGGAAAATAACTGTGACATAGTTTTTAAACAACAAAAATTAATATTTTGGGATAAAACTCAAGGAACTCCTTTAATGCTTCCAAAACTCAATATTAAATTAAAATCTAATAAAATTTCTAATTTTACAATAAATCTAAAATCCCTAAAACTTAGTGAAATAAAAACAAATTTATTCACACCTATTCAAGAATCGGATACGAACTTTCACATCCCGAGCATTTGGACAATTCTATTATATCTCGGAATAATGTTAATAATCATTTACTTTTCTGTTAAGTGGTTCCGAAATAAGAAGTTAAGGCAGGCACTGAATACAACAAACCCCAAGAAAGAAGAAATCGAACTTCGACTTCCAGAGGGTGCTTCCTTCTAAGGAGGGAGGAGTTATATGCCCAGCTACAACATCAAACGTGACAAATAAGACATTTACGTAGAAGCACGTCTCGCGGACACGTCATATTTCAAGGACATAAAAACAAATGTATCATGTAGTTTTAGTTAGTCTAGATTCAGATGTAACGCTATTAACAACTTATTATTGTATTAACCAAATAAATAGTTTTTAAAAAGTTACTTGCGTTGTTTAAACAAATAATTTATATATATATATATATATATATATATATATATATATATATATATATATATATATATATATATAAGTTAGATTTATTGATTAGCAATAAATGTTTTTAAAAAATGGCATTTTTAGTTTTACAACATTAAATATTTTTTAGTTTCAGAAGTCAAAAGTTAGATACAGATATTGTTACAAGTAATGTGTTTATCGTACTGTAGTAAGAATCTGACTGGGTTCAGTCTTGTACGATCCTAAACAGGATGTTATGATATTACACTATTCTGGAATCATGGAATATGAATTGTTGAATTGTTGAATTGTGCAGACGTATAATTTTTTACTCCGCAGTTATATTCAGTTTTTGAGTGGTAAATCTTACTTGTATTCTTCAATAAAAAGTGTGGAGTGATATTTGGTGTAACACTGTGTAATACATCATATTAATTCTACCGTACCGATTTAATTAATGGTGAACTTTGATAAATAATTCTAAATCATATGTTTTTAAATAACTGTCAGTGTGAATAGAATCAAATTCGTTGTCAGTGCGTGTTTCAACTGAAGGTCGTCGTAACCTGTTAAGTACAACTATTCATTCACTCATTCGCTGTCTGTTTACTTTAAACACATTTAAGTCAAACTAACTTAATTTAATATTTTATTGAAGTTACCAGGGCCGCACTACTAATATTTTTGGCCGTGTAAATAAATTTAAGTCCTAATATTCATCATGGTTTCACTTTGTCTGAAATGTAATATTGCAATCGATAATAATAGCAGACAAAATGCTGGAGTGACTTGTTTCAATAATACTTGTCAAAATATGTATCATTTTTCTTGTACTAATCTAAATAGCGACGATAGAAAAGCATTACTAAAAGTAAACTCTAACTTAACTTGGGCAACCTGTACTACCTAAAACGCCAATTACTACAAATAAGTCACAACATTCTCTGTCTGACGTTGTCGCACTACTAATGGAATTAAAAACTTCAGTGGAGTTTTGTTCCAATAAAATAGATGATTTCGAACATAAATTTAACTCGATGGCTGACAAAATAAAAATAATTGATAACTTGAAAACCGACTATGACGACTTAAAACATAGACTACGTGATTTAGAACAGAGATCTAGACTGAACAACTTAGAAATTAGCGGTATCCCTGAAAAACAAAACGAAAATTTACTTACTATTTTAAAAACAATGGGCCAGAAACTAAACTATCCAATTATAGATAATGATATAGATGCAATCCATCGTGTTGCACCTGTTAAACATGATGCGACTAAACCAAAAAATATCATAGTAAGATTTGTTTCACGATGGAAGAGGGACAACTTTGTATCTAATGCGAGATTAATGAAAGATCTAAAATCTGTCCAGTTTGGCTTCACCGAAAACAACAATGTTTACGTCAATGACCATCTAAGTCCTGAAAACAAAATGCTTTTAAATCGTTGTAAACTGGCTGCAAAAAATAACAACTATAAATATGTGTGGGTGAGAGGATTTAAAATTTTCGTTCGTAAATCTGATTCATCTCCTATTATAATAATAAAATCTGATAATGACCTATCTAAAATCAACCAAAATTAAATAATTCATTAAGTTAAAACAAATATAATTTGCTTTAATAATGGCATTAACAATGTACTATCAAAATATACGTGGTATTAAAACTAAATTAAAAGATGTTTATAATGAAATTTCATCGATTAATTATGATGTTATACTGTTTACTGAAACATGGCTAAATTCTAGTGTATATGATTCAGAAATATGTGATTTAAATAAATATTTTGTTTATCGTCGGGATCGTAGCGACCCTAACAAAACTCAAGGTGGTGGTGTTATGATTTTGATATCTAACAAACTTAAATCAAAAGTTCAGTGCACATGGGTTTCTTCTGCTGAAGACTTATGGGTAACAGTGTTTACCAATAATAACACAAAACTTCATCTGTGCTGTGTTTATATTCCCCCACTGTCAGCATCTACTGTTTATGAAGATCACTTGAAAAAACTTTGTGAAGTAAACCTCCAACATCCTGATGATACTTTTTTCATTGCTGGTGATTACAATTTGCCCGGTCTACATTGGGTCCCCAACAGTAACAATTGTTTTGATCCCACCCCTACTACAAGAAATAATATTTTTACAGAACTGATTAATGCATCGAATTTATGTAATCTAAATCAATACAATGGTATATTTAACTATCAAAATAAAATTCTTGATTTAATGTTTTGTTCTGTAACATGTAAAATTTCAACTTGTGTCTTTCCTTTAAGTAAAATAGATATGTTTCATCCCCCGCTAGAAATAGAAGTATGCTTACCAAACTTTACGCCTCTAGATAACAATCAGTCCTGTAAATATTATAATTTTCATAAATGCGATTATGAAGAACTAATACATAAATTGTCATGTATTAATTGGCAAAATCGCCTAAATTCATCTCAGGTGAATGAAAACGTAAGTTGTTTCTACAGCATATTATACAGCTTATTCGACTTGTACGTTCCGCGAAAGGATTGCAAGAAGCGTCGGTATCCTATTTGGTTTAGTAAACCCTTAATAAAGATAATTAAAGAAAAAGATAAATACCATAACAAATGGAAAACACTTAAACGTATTTCAGATTACAATTCATTTTGTGTACTACGTAAACGAATTAAGCATCAAACTAAAATTGATCATAACGAATATATTTCTAGAATTGAAAAGAACGTCAAAACAACCCCAAAAGCATTTTGGAATTATTCCAAAACATTAAAAAAGAATCAGTCTATCCCGAGTGTAATTACATTTAATGATAAGGAGGCTACTGCAGGACATGACATTTGCAATCTTTTCGCTGAACACTTCGAATCAGTGTATGTAAAAAATCAAACGTTCCAACAAGAACAAATTAGAAAAAATATTGCCAGTACAAATACACAAATTAACTTAAGTTCATTATGTATAACTAGGGATGAAATTTTGTTTAAACTTAAAAATTTAGATACTGTTAAAGGATGCGGTCCTGATGGAATTTCGCCAAAACTTATCCGCACATGCGCATATTACCTTGTGGAACCTCTATTTATCATTTTTAATCAGTCATTAAGAACTGGCGTTTTTCCATACGAGTGGAAAACAGCTTACATTACTGCTATATTTAAGTCTGGAAATGTAAGTGAAGCTTCAAATTATAGACCGATCTCTATATTATCTGTTTTTGGCAAACTTCTTGAGGCGATTATTACTGATAAATTAAAAACGGACTTAAAACATTTCATCATCCCTGAACAAAACGGATTTTGTCAAAAGAAATCAGTACTAACCAATCTAATTCCATTTACTGAATTTTTGAGCTCCAATATGGATGATCGTATACAAATAGACGTCATATATACTGACTTCAGTAAGGCCTTCGATCGGGTTAGTCATGATATCTTATTGTTCAAATTGTCTTTGATAGGTGTACATGGTTCTCTCTTAAGATGGATACAATCATATATTAAAAATAGATCTCAGTCAGTCGTTTGTAATGGTTATAAATCTAGGTTAATATATGTGACGTCAGGTGTACCGCAAGGTTCACATTTAGGGCCCTTGTTATTCAATTTATACATAAACGACATTTATTGCAACTTTACAAACACTAACTGTTTGCTATTTGCAGATGATCTTAAATTTTTCAGAAAAATAACTAACATTAATGATTGTTCTCTCTTACAACAAGATCTTGACAATTTGTGTAAGTGGTGTGAAATTAATCATATGAATTTAAACGTTGGAAAATGTAACTCCACTTGTTTTACACGTAACTCAATCAAAATTAATTTTAATTATAACATAAATGGTATCACCATAAACTCCAAAGTGTCAACAAGAGATCTCGGTATAATATATGATTCTAAACTACTATTCAACGATCATGTAGATTTTATAGTGTCGAAAGCATATAAATTACTAGGTTTTTTATTACGAACAGCCTCTTGCTTCACAAAACCAGAATCATATATATTGTTGTTCAACTCCATTGTACGTTCTCAACTTGAATTTCAGACGTGTGTATGGAATTCATTTTATGAAAAAAATGTAAAACTTATTGAATCAGTTCAAAAAAAATTCTTGTATGTTTTATGTAAAAAATTTAATATGCCATATGAAAATTATGAAACTGTCTTAAATAATTTTGGTATGCTGTCTCTTAAAAACAGAAGGATCATGAATGACATGATCACTCTACATAAAATCGTCAACAATGATATTGATAGTCAACTATACATTCATTTATTAAATTTTTCTATACCAGCTACATTAACTAGATCTCAACAACTTTTTTATGTAAATATCTGTCACACTAACTGTTACAAAAATTCTCCGATCAATAGATTAATGGAGACATACAACACTATGTTCCAGCATATTGATTTATTTAATTTAAAACGTGAACATCTCCGTAACCTATTGATCGTTGATTTGAGAAATTGTTAAATACATTTGTTACACATTATATACACTTATTAAAATTCAATGTTTAAGTATTGTAGTATTAATATGTAACCGAGGAAACCTATTTTTGGTCCCTGGACTGTTGGTTTCCCTCAAAATAATAATAAATAAAAATAAATAAATAAATAAATATTGCTGGAGAATCGGCGGTTTCTGTGGGAACACCGTTTTCTAACTCCTCCTTCGCTTGAATTGGGCTTCATCGGGGTGCTGGTAGACCGTTGTAGGGGCTGAAGTTCTCGGTTGAAGTTCAATGCCTTCTCTGGACTTCGGTCTTGTCAGCGAACGTCTGTGGAACTTTATCTTTAAAAAGATTACAAGCAGGATGATAGCGCCTGCAATCAGAATTATATAGAGTATTAGGGTTGAATAATTGATGATATTGTTGACATCGTGCTGGTTGAAGAAGTAGTTGTCAATGGATTCTTCGAGTTTGTTCATTGGTTTCAGCTCGTTGATGGTATTCAGTTCAATTGAAATTTTTGGAATTTGTGACTTGTTGACGTCAAATTTGTAGTTATCGATTACTACTGGTTTGCCAAAGGTTCCGTGTTTAAATAATAATTTGTCTATCATTTGATCTTAAGAAATATTCTTGATTAGGGATAACAGTTACATATTCAGTATTGTGTTTCGTAGGAATAGGTATTAGGCGAAAGAACTCAAATTGCGTTTCGTAATTTATAGGAATTTCAATAAAATACATAATTTTGTTAGATGATAATTTGTAATTTACAAAGAGCATTTTTTCTAGCTCTAGAATATTTTCCGAATTTATATTAATTGGTAACTGATTATTATAAAATTTTGAAATTTTATTTAATTCTGTGCGAAGATCGTGTGACTTTATAATACTTGGATGTATGGTGTGTAATTTACAAAACGACAAAGAATTTTCGATATCTTGGAGAATATTAAAAGTTAAAGTATATAAAGTGTTTAATTGATGAAAAATATCTCTTATAAAGAGCTTAACTTGATCTCTAGTTCCACCGACAACAATGAGGAGTAGTTGTTCGATTTTGGCTTTGAATAATTTTTCATTTTCTCTGATTGTGTCAACAGTCCTATTAAAATAGTCTATCATTTGTTGATTGATGGAATATTGGTATTTAATTTGGTGATTGAAATAATTTTGATTCTCCTTTAAATGATTCAAAATTTGTGTATAACGTTTATCATCGTCTGCTTCTAAATTTCCTGTTATTGATTTGATAATTTCTCAGAGGCCGTTGATTACGTCTCTTTTCACTCGTTAATTTTCTGTTTGTTTTGTTAAATGATTAATTTTTTCGTTTATGTTATTACGGATATAATTGATTATGTTATTATTATTGTCAAATTCAGGAGAAATTGTCTTGTCATTATTAAGGATTCGTTTGAGGTTTTCATATTGTTTGTTTAAATGTTCATACTGTGTTCAAAGTGGTTGTAAGTCGTAATAGTGTATGAATGTGTGTGTGTATTTTTGGAGTTTTGTGGTCCCGAGATTTATTGTCAGTAGTCCTGGATTATGTGTTATGTCTTTCATACTTAGTCCGTGGGAGTATGAGAAGCAGCAATTTTTGATTAATATCTTTGTGTTTTTGTATGTAGTCTTGGGTAACTTGTTTATCAGGTTCGATATCGAGAGGGGAATTTACTTCTAAATGTTGAGACGCCACTGCTTCCTCAGCCGACCACCGGTTTCATGTGATATATTATCTTTTATCGACTCATTCTTGAAGTTGTCTTGCATATTAAATAAACGAATATGTTCTATTAAAGTTGAGTGAAAACGTTTAACTAAACCATTCGAGTTTGGATTTTGTGAGCAAGTAAAATGAATTTCAATTTTATGCAAGGATAATAGTTCTTTAACAACTGCTTCCTCAGCCGACCACCGGTGTATCACAAACACACAGCGCTATCTGATGAGCGCCACCAACTAACTTTAGTTTTAGTTATATTTCTTGCTGTTAATTTATTGTAAATTTCACTTGTCTTGTAACTCGCTTTCGCTGTGCACCAAGTCACACGTTTTTTCTACTATCCTGTACGCTTCTTACGGCCACGTGTTTTTACACAATTCGCTTTTACGCTTAAATGATTACGCTCAAGTGTTTAGTGCTAATATTAAACATTACTTCAGCTTTCCGCATACGCTATTACTGTTATTCCAATTGGGAAAGATTTTGTATTGCTACCAGCAAACTGTTTGTCACTAAGTATAATTTTGAATAATTTGTATTTCCTACTGTATCGTAAGTACGCTTTATTTATTTATATTATTGCACAACATCAATTCACCTCGTTTTTGGGTATAAGTTAATTCAGTTTTGTAATTCTGGTTTATTTAAAGTTATTTATTCATGTTTGCTATTGTACAGTATTTAGATTTACCTCTTGATTCCCATACTCGCCTCAGGTTGTTCAGTCCCTCAGGCACCTTCGTTTGCGTTATTTGTAAATTAAATTACTCCTTTGGCTCTCTTTTATTTAAATTGTTGCAATAGCTTATCTTTCCTTCTCTTTGTTGATTAGACCACGTGACTACAGTTAGCTTTGTCACTTCCTGACGCATTATTTGTGGGCCTGCCCCTATTATTCTGTCTCTCCTTCAGCAAAGAGCTACCATCCTTGTGTTAAGTCTTCCAGAGCAGCTCCTGGAAGTGAAGAACGTCCGTACCTTCTCCTTCCAGCATTGCATCACTCTGCCTTACTTTCTGCTCTCATTCTCTCTCATCGCAATTCCCGCGAAACGACCTTTTGGTCGAACATTTGGTCCTTCGAGCCGGATCCGCATTATTCTCTCTCTACGCATTCCCCGCGAAACGACCCCTCGGTCGAACATTTGGTCCTTCGAGCCGGATCCGCATCATTCTCTCTCATCGCAATCCCCGCGAAACGACCTCTCGGTCGAACAAACTGTATTATTAAATTCGAGTCCGTAATCGGATATAATTAATTTTGGTATAGCATGATGGGAAAATAATTTAGTTAATTTATTTGTTATTTCTATAGCGTTGATTGATGTTACTTTATAGGCTTGCGCGTATTTTGAAAATGCGTCAATTATTGTTAGAAACTTGGAATTTTCGAGACTTAATGTGTCTACATGTATAATATCTAATGTTTTGTTGGGGGTCGGAGTTATATTTAATTTAGGTTTTACAGGATTTCTTTCGTATTTGGCTGCTAAACATATCTCGCATTGATTAATATAAGCTGTGATGGTTTTATGTTGGTTAGGCCAGTAATATCTCTTTTTTATTTGATTATAAACTTCATTAATGCCACGGTGATTTGTTTTACTTTCATGATTATTTTTTATTATTTGTTAAGTTTCATCTGGGTCTTCTACATCTATTAATTTAGTATTACACTTAATAAATTTAATTTCAGAGTTTTGAAATACTTTTGCAATACGTTGCTAAATTGTTCGTATAAGGGTTGCTCGAAATATAGGTAATGTTTTACTTTAGGCACAACAAATTCTTTAATAAATTTTACAGTGTTTTTTTCAAAATTTGTAATAATGTTATTCTGTTATCTGTCCATATTACTAATAAATAATAATTAAAGCATGCCTGATTTTTTTTTTAAATAATTATTTGTTGTTTTACCGGTTGGAAAGTGACATTAGCTAGCCGGAAAAAAATTTGCCAGCTAGCTGGAAAAGTTAAGTAAACAATGCCTTACTTCCTATCTGTTTTGTTGGTTGGAAACGCACAAATTACTGATTGTGAATAAAAATGTTTCCAGCACAAACTGTGTTATAAACATATTCTAAAACAATTTTTGAATGATAGTTTTTAACGATTACCATGGCGGTAATGATAAAAAGTGAATTAGAATATTGTTTTTAGAATTAATTATGAAACATGATGGCCAGCTTAAATCAGAATTTATGTTAATGATAATATTTTAAGAAGATTGATTCACGGTTTCTGCGACGCTAAAATTCTGTTATAATTTGTATCCCAATTTCTCAAATATGTTCATACTCGTATATAGAACAAATCTTTACGTCTTCCGATGGGTTACGAAATTCCTCTTTGTGTTTTATATCAACAAACTCGCTTTTTATAGAATTATTAAAAAGATTTCTGCATGGATCGCAACTTATTTTCGAATATTTTTTTATTATAACGAAACCAATATTGATCAATATTGCATCCAAGATGGACAGTTCACCCGCTGAATTTATATAATTATGATCTACTAATAAATTTTATACAATGTCTTGCCAGAACTATTTTATTTTCTACTGGCAAAATGCTACACTTATCAATATCGAAGCTTTTAAACAAGTAACAGCCCCTTCTCCTTAATGTTCTAAAAAAATTGCCTCAGTAAATCGTAATAAAACTTTTTCATTTGTACAGTAGCTAAGAAATATGAAGACTTGTAATGAAAACCGGGCTAAGTGCCAAAATATTAAAATTTTACTTTAAATCTGAAACGTGTGTTATGTGCCAAGCCTAACAACCTATAAAGAGGGCTAAGTGCCTGGATTGTTAGAAACAGTTCAAAAAAATTCTGAAAGATAGTGCATGTATTATGTTCTCAGATTCGATAAATGAAAAAAAAACATTTATCTCAGAATTATTGTTTTGGCACTTAGCCCGGTTTTCATTACAAGTCTTCATATATCAATATTAATAAGTGTAATACGAATTTAAAAATAATAAGTCTGATTACTTTTATTTATTTCTGCTACTCTGTATAACAGGAACTTAATCCTAATTACAGTAGAGGGTTCGGATTAACCGAGCCGCGCAGTGAGGTAGTTCATATATTTTTGGCTTGAGTTAGATGTGAACTCAGGATCTCCGAGATCGAATGCAGTAACGCTGACTACATCACAATACTGATGGACTAATGTTTAATATGTTATTAAAAATAAATGTAATGAAACAATTATTTACTAAGTTTCGAAATTAAACTTTATTTGAACTTTTTTAAATAACACAAATTTTTAAACCGGCTACAAAATTTTTTGAACGATTTAACATATTTAAAATTTTCGCCCCAAATTTTGTTCTTATTTCTAATAATCTCATCTTCTTCACTTGATGATTTTGAAAGCGAGGTCAAAATGTTATGATACTTTTTAATTTTGATTAATCCATTTATAAAACTAACAATTTGACCCGCAACTACCATATCATTCGGTTCCAAAACGGTTTTTGATGTAGATAGAGATAAAATTTTAATACAATTTTCCAAATAGAGTGTAGACTCACTTCTAAATTTTCTATCAGCGATCAGAATTACGTAAAATTTAAACTTGTATGAAAGCCGAAATCTACTAAAAAATGTCGCTACTTCTTCATTTAACCAATTTTGATACAATGGTTTCTCGATCCAAAGTTTTCTATTGTAGACTAAAATATCAAGAAATTTTGTATCTCCGATCTTTCCAAATATATTCGCGTCGTTCGGAGAGGAAATAAACTCGCAAATTTTGCCAAATGACCCATGTTCCAGAATAATTCGATCTTGATTAATTTCTATAAAAATAATAACAATATTATTATTACTACTAATTCAGAGAAACTGTTAATTTGTTCAAATAACTAAAATTATATATGACTTACTTTCTTCCGCAGCCGGTCTGCCATGATCTGCAAGTGTATAAGTAAAATACTTAGAATTTTGTGCTTTGGTATTATTACACTTGAATTTAGATTTTGTTTGTTTTTTTCTTCCAAAACAAGAACATAGAAAAGTAATAAAATTGTTCATTTTATTAAACTGCAAGATACATATAGGTAATGAACGTACGTAGTTTGTAAAGTTTCGAAGGAAACTAACATTAATATTAATTGTGATTGTTAAACAATTCCAATTGTAATTGTGTTTTTCTATGGCTACAGAGTCGTATTAAAGAACTGATACTGCAGTTCATATATTAAATAAAAATGCCTTTTATTTATCAAAGTTAAGCCGATGCTATTTGTATACATAATTTTTACATTATATGTGGATAGTAATAATGCATGACAAAGATATGTTACTTGAATAATACAAATTCTGAAATTTCACAAAAGAAAGAACTGGTTTTGTCTATATTATTATTTTTTGGATACATCGGCAGCTGGATCATTAGTACTCGGTACATGCTGTGTGATTTGGTTATTAAAATTAGTGTCTTTCATGAATTTTAGTGCATATGACACTGCTTTTGTGAGTTGCAACTGTATTGAGCATCTGTGGATTCAATGTTGTATCCAAAAATATTAAAATTTGTGATGAGTAGAGTAGCGTCCAGTAATTAGTAATCAAATTGGAAGTAGTAGGACATTGGAGTAAATAAAACACTTCAAATACTAAATAACAAAAAAAAAACACAAAATATAATAAATGTAACAATGTAAATGCCTTAGGATAAAATAACATAATTTAACAGTTTAAATAAACAAATTAGAATAAGTACGTACCATTAGGTAGGTCTGATCCCCACGTGGGAGCTCGGTAGGAGAGAAATCCCAAACTATCTCCCAAGAATCTCGCTACCAAACTTGTAGTTTCGAGGTAAGTAATCCCCAGACTGGGTAGTATCGACCGATACTCGAATTTACTCAAAACTACTACTCAGCACGTAACCACTTTCTACTCAACTACGTTTTTCTTTACAACGACCAACAATCAACCGTCTCAACTTAAGTCACGGATCTAAGTAAAAAGGAAATTCAACTCGCAACCGGATATTCGGTCATTGAAGACAAAGACCGAGACAGACCGATAGGTGAAGAAATGAGAAAGATAAAGATAATAAACAACCTGGTGGTAATAATTCCAAATCGGAGGAGAATTTAGAAAGAATGTAGAAGAGAAAGGTCGATGCCTTTGAAGAAAGAGAAGAAAGAAAGATAATAAAGCTGCATCGCTTTGTGCTCGGTGCACACTACGCAACGATTGACGTACATAACTACGTCTGCCTTCATTTTAGGCCAGTAATAAAGTTGTCTTAATTTTTGATACGTTTTAGTGATCCCAGCGTGTCCCGAAGTTGGCAAATCATGCGCTTGCTGTAGAATACCTTTGCGTTGATCTCTTGGCACCACCAACTTCCAATAATCCTGATCATCAGCAATATCAGCAGCTTTAGTACTTACGTATTTGTACAAAATATCGTTGTGTATTCTCCATTTGGCGTACTTTCGAGGTTAACTGCTGACGCTCTGTTTGATCTTCAGGTACCATCGATCCGTTGTTTCTGTTGCCTCAACAGTTGTAATATGGATGGCGTCTGCCTTTGGAACCGATCGAGACAAGCAATCCGGCACTACGTGCTCTTTTCCCTTCCGATGAATGATCGTAAAATCATATTGCTGCAACTTTACAGCCCACCTACACAATCTACCCGACGGATCCTTCAAATTATTTAACCAAACCAACGAGTGATGATCCGTGATGATTGTGAAGTGCGATCCTTCTAAATAAGGACGAAGCTTCTCGAGAGACCACACGACAGCGAGGCACTCCCTCTCCGTTGTCGAATAATTACGTTCGTTCTTATTTAACGTCCTACTGAGAAAAGCAATAGCACGCTCCCCATCAGGAAAAGATTGAGACAAGACTGCTCCTAAACCATACCCACTAGCATCTGTCTGTACGACGAAGGGTCGAGAAAAATCAGGGCAAGTTAAAATTGGTGCAGAGACAAGACATTCTCTCAGTGTTTGAAACGCCTCCTGACACTCGTCCGTCCATGTCCACTTCTTGTTCTTTTTCAACAAACTAGTGAGTGGTGAACTAATTGTAGCAAAATCTTGGACGAATCGCCGATACCACGACGCCATACCCAGAAAACTACGTACATCTGCAACGCATGTCGGCACAGGTATACCTAAAATGGCGTTTACTTTATCTGGATCTACCCTAAGTCCTTGTTTATCTACAACGTAACCCAAATAACGTAACTCCGGCCGACAGAATTTGCATTTATCTTTACTAAGAGTAAGACCAGCAGAAAGTATACGGTCAAATATCTTTTGTAAAATGTCAAGATGTTGTTGAAAGTTGTCAGAGATAACAACCACGTCATCCAAGTACACAAATACAAACGGCTCAAGATCCGGACCAAGAACACGATCAATGAGACGTTGCCAAGTCGCAGGCGCGTTAGTAAGTCCAAAGGGCATGCGCTTAAACTGGTATAACCCACGTCCAGGAATAGTAAAGGCCGTGTACTCACGACTAGCTTGACTCATTGGAATTTGCCAATACGCGGACTTGATGTCCAGCGAGCTCAAATATTTCGCTCCTCGCAACCGATCTAAAATGCTGGAAACATAAGGTATCGGGTAAGCATTCTTTTTTGTCACCTTATTCAACTTGCGAAAATCTACGCAGAAACGATAATCTCCATCTTTCTTAGGGACCATAAGAATTGGCGAGGACCATGGACTACATGATGGTTCTATAATGTTGTCCTCTAACATTCGTTCCAGTTCTTTATGGATATGTGTCTGCATCGCCGGTGATACAGGATAGTACCGTTATTTGATGGCCTCCGACTCAGTCACGATGTCATGTTCCACAAGTGTTGTGCAACCAATAGTGTCACCCATCTTGCTCCAATTATCCTCCAGAAATTTACTCAAGCACATTTGTTGTTCCTCCGTCAAATCCGATGTCGATGCCATTCCCTTTCTGACATCAAGAGTTGCGAGCGCGGAAAAATTCCACACATCTCTTTTCATGTCAGGCACAATTCCCATCGCGCACCAAAAATCCATGCCCAAGATTACTGCACTAGTGACAGTAGGTACTACTAGAAATGTAATCAATTTTATTTGATCAATCAGACGAACAGGCACTGTTATTAAACCCAAGCTGTCACATTCTTTCCCATCCGCAACTTTGCAGATCGGTGAGTCATTAACATCCAGAGGTAAACCTAAATCCTTAATAAATTCCCACCCATTCTTACCTATAATTGATCTCGTAGCTCCGGAATCAAGAAGACCTGAAATTTTATACCCAAAGATGGAAATATCGAGGTATGGACGTTGATCGCCATCTAAATGCGAGATAATAAAATTAACGATTGCCATGTTTTGTTGTAGTTGCGCGTGTTTGGTCGAAAATGATTTAGAAGCAGAGGACGCCACACGACCACTTAGCGCCTCGCTCCTCCATTTCCCGAACATTTGGGGCATGTTCTGGTGATAAAGTCTGGCTTTCCACACCTGTAACAATGCTCGCGCTTCGGACTGTTACAGTCTTTGGCTCTGTGGCCGGGAAGATGACAATTCCAACAATTGAATTCCTTGTGGGCAGTTGAGGTTTTAGGAATATCCATGGCGTGAGCTGATGTAAATCGAGACCGTCCTTGATATGCCAAATCAGGCTCTAATAAATTTTTACGGTTCGAGGGCGGTGGTTGATACTTTTCAGCCATGAGTTTGTTAATTTCCAATTGCTTACACACCAACAGCAAACTCTCAACGGACTCAATTTTTGTTAAACCAATGCCCTGGATGAAGCACGGCAAAATGTTCCGACGCAATACTTCCAACTTCTGTTCTTCAGTTGGTGATGTTGGAAGCCTGTTAAATAAATTAATCATACATGCCATGTAGGCACCAATTGGTTCATCCGATCCTTGTGTTCGAGCACGTATTTCATCCCACAATTCCAACGCATAATTATAGGGTTCGAATTCTTCACGCAGATGTTTCACGAAGTCATCCCATGTTTTGATTTTTAGTCGCACAGATCTATACCACGTCAATGCCGACCCACGTAGTAGTTCTATTGCCGAATCACAAAGTTCCGCCTCAGATACATTGCGAGAGACACGGTAATCATTCACTCTCTCCAAAAATGCATTAACACTAAGGTCATGAACGTTGCCATCAAATTTGATGTCCCAATGGATAACAGGAATTTGTTTCCTTCTCGCCGCAGGTGGACTGACTACAGACACAGCCTTAGTTTCGTCTCGATTTTGTCTCTGGCGCTCTTCTTCGTTATCACACTTACTCATCAGCTTCTCTTCTTCACCCTGAAGTCTTTCAACTAACTGAGATGTAGCCGCTTTTAGTGCTTCATCTTCACTGATTATTCGCGCTAATCGGGACATAACATGTTGTATGGTTGTACTTATTTTTAGGAAATCGTAACTCAACGATGTTCCTCTAAATTCCTCGATAAGATCCTGCAATTGTACAATTTTCTTTGTGCATACATCAATTTCTGCGTTCGGATCTAACGCTCGTACCGGGTTATTGATTAGCTCTCCTATTGCCTCTGATTTTACGCGTTTAGCTAACTCACGACGCATAGTATAGACGCTCAATGCAGCTGTACCACTCAGACCACGGACCAACAACTCATATTCTAATTCGTCCCTACTTAAGCGATAAGGTTCCATTTTATACTAATAATTAAACTAACGAATAAACTAAACCAAATGAAATTTATTATACTATAAAAATAATAATAATACGATTTTAAACACAGCAATATTAGAAAGCTTATTTCTACCATTAAGAAACTAAACTATCCCAATCCAAGCTACGCCTAAAGTCCTAGAAGATTAAGGTAGGGCGACAAAAGATAAACGGTGAGGCCCCACGTACAGGGTGCCAAATTTTGTAACGGCGCCAATTTTGTAACGCGCCAAATTTGCTCACAATTTGCCCCACGTTGGGCGCCAAAATCTATGATGTAACTATCCTACCTTATGGATGAGGTGCCGGCTTCTCAGTGGAGAAGGGGGGGGTTGTTTCTGTTGCCTCAACAGTTGTAATATGGATGGCGTCTGCCTTTGGAACCGATCGAGACAAGCAATCCGGCACTACGTGCTCTTTTCCCTTCCGATGAATGATCGTAAAATCATATTGCTACAACTTTACAGCCCACCTACACAATCTACCCGACGGATCCTTCAAATTATTTAACCAAACCAACGAGTGATGATCCGTGATGATTGTGAAGTGCGATCCTTCTAAATAAGGACGAAGCTTCTCGAGAGACCACACGACAGCGAGGCACTCCCTCTCCGTTGTCGAATAATTACGTTCGTTCTTATTTAACGTCCTACTGAGAAAAGCAATAGCACGCTCCCCATCAGGAAAAGATTGAGACAAGACTGCTCCTAAACCATACCCACTAGCATCTGTCTGTACGACGAAGGGTCGAGAAAAATCAGGGCAAGTTAAAATTGGTGCAGAGACAAGACATTCTCTCAGTGTTTGAAACGCCTCCTGACACTCGTCCGTCCATGTCCACTTCTTGTTCTTTTTCAACAAACTAGTGAGTGGTGAACTAATTGTAGCAAAATCTTGGACGAATCGCCGATACCACGACGCCATACCCAGAAAACTACGTACATCTGCAACGCATGTCGGCACAGGTATACCTAAAATGGCGTTTACTTTATCTGGATCTACCCTAAGTCCTTGTTTATCTACAACGTAACCCAAATAACGTAACTCCGGCCGACAGAATTTGCATTTATCTTTACTAAGAGTAAGACCAGCAGAAAGTATACGGTCAAATATCTTTTGTAAAATGTCAAGATGTTGTTGAAAGTTGTCAGAGATAACAACCACGTCATCCAAGTACACAAATACAAACGGCTCAAGATCCGGACCAAGAACACGATCAATGAGACGTTGCCAAGTCGCAGGCGCGTTAGTAAGTCCAAAGGGCATGCGCTTAAACTGGTATAACCCACGTCCAGGAATAGTAAAGGCCGTGTACTCACGACTAGCTTGACTCATTGGAATTTGCCAATACGCGGACTTGATGTCCAGCGAGCTCAAATATTTCGCTCCTCGCAACCGATCTAAAATGCTGGAAACATAAGGTATCGGGTAAGCATTCTTTTTTGTCACCTTATTCAACTTGCGAAAATCTACGCAGAAACGATAATCTCCATCTTTCTTAGGGACCATAAGAATTGGCGAGGACCATGGACTACATGATGGTTCTATAATGTTGTCCTCTAACATCCGTTCCAGTTCTTTATGGATATGTGTCTGCATCGCCGGTGATACAGGATAGTACCGTTATTTGATGGCCTCCGACTCAGTCACGATGTCATGTTCCACAAGTGTTGTGCAACCAATAGTGTCACCCATCTTGCTCCAATTATCCTCCAGAAATTTACTCAAGCACATTTGTTGTTCCTCCGTCAAATCCGATGTCGATGCCATTCCCTTTCTGACATCAAGAGTTGCGAGCGCGGAAAAATTCCACACATCTCTTTTCATGTCAGGCACAATTCCCATCGCGCACCAAAAATCCATGCCCAAGATTACTGCACTAGTGACAGTAGGTACTACTAGAAATGTAATCAATTTTATTTGATCAATCAGACGAACAGGCACTGTTATTAAACCCAAGCTGTCACATTCTTTCCCATCCGCAACTTTGCAGATCGGTGAGTCATTAACATCCAGAGGTAAACCTAAATCCTTAATAAATTCCCACCCATTCTTACCTATAATTGATCTCGTAGCTCCGGAATCAAGAAGACCTGAAATTTTATACCCAAAGATGGAAATATCGAGGTATGGACGTTGATCGCCATCTAAATGCGAGATAATAAAATTAACGATTGCCATGTTTTGTTGTAGTTGCGCGTGTTTGGTCGAAAATGATTTAGAAGCAGAGGACGCCACACGACCACTTAGCGCCTCGCTCCTCCATTTCCCGAACATTTGGGGCATGTTCTGGTGATAAAGTCTGGCTTTCCACACCTGTAACAATGCTCGCGCTTCGGACTGTTACAGTCTTTGGCTCTGTGGCCGGGAAGATGACAATTCCAACAATTGAATTCCTTGTGGGCAGTTGAGGTTTTAGGAATATCCATGGCGTGAGCTGATGTAAATCGAGACCGTCCTTGATATGCCAAATCAGGCTCTAATAAATTTTTACGGTTCGAGGGCGGTGGTTGATACTTTTCAGCCATGAGTTTGTTAATTTCCAATTGCTTACACACCAACAGCAAACTCTCAACGGACTCAATTTTTGTTAAACCAATGCCCTGGATGAAGCACGGCAAAATGTTCCGACGCAATACTTCCAACTTCTGTTCTTCAGTTGGTGATGTTGGAAGCCTGAGACAAGACTGCTCCTAAACCATACCCACTAGCATCTGTCTGTACGACGAAGGGTCGAGAAAAATAAGGGCAAGTTAAAATTGGTGCAGAGACAAGACATTCTCTCAGTGTTTGAAACGCCTCCTGACACTCGTCCGTCCATGTCCACTTCTTGTTCTTTTTCAACAAACTAGTGAGTGGTGAACTAATTGTAGCAAAATCTTGGACGAATCGCCGATACCACGACGCCATACCCAGAAAACTACGTACATCTGCAACGCATGTCGGCACAGGTATACCTAAAATGGCGTTTACTTTATCTGGATCTACCCTAAGTCCTTGTTTATCTACAACGTAACCCAAATAACGTAACTCCGGCCGACAGAATTTGCATTTATCTTTACTAAGAGTAAGACCAGCAGAAAGTATACGGTCAAATATCTTTTGTAAAATGTCAAGATGTTGTTGAAAGTTGTCAGAGATAACAACCACGTCATCCAAGTACACAAATACAAACGGCTCAAGATCCGGACCAAGAACACGATCAATGAGACGTTGCCAAGTCGCAGGCGCGTTAGTAAGTCCAAAGGGCATGCGCTTAAACTGGTATAACCCACGTCCAGGAATAGTAAAGGCCGTGTACTGACGACTAGCTTGACTCATTGGAATTTGCCAATACGCGGACTTGATGTCCAGCGAGCTCAAATATTTCGCTCCTCGCAACCGATCTAAAATGCTGGAAACATAAGGTATCGGGTAAGCATCCTTTTTTGTCACCTTATTCAACTTGCGAAAATCTACGCAGAAACGATAATCTCCATCTTTCTTAGGGACCATAAGAATTGGCGAGGACCATGGACTACATGATGGTTCTATAATGTCGTCCTCTAACATCCGTTCCAGTTCTTTATGGATATGTGTCTGCATCGCCGGTGATACAGGATAGTACCGTTGTTTGATGGCCTCCGACTCAGTCACGATGTCATGTTCCACAAGTGTTGTGCAACCAATAGTGTCACCCATCTTGCTCCAATTATCCTCCAGAAATTTACTCAAGCACATTTGTTGTTCCTCCGTCAAATCCGATGTCGATGCCATTCCCTTTCTGACATCAAGAGTTGCGAGCGCGGAAAAATTCCACACATCTCTTTTCATGTCAGGCACAATTCCCATCGCGCACCAAAAATCCATGCCCAAGATTACTGCACTAGTGACAGTAGGTACTACTAGAAATGTAATCAATTTTATTTGATCAATCAGACGAACAGGCACTGTTATTGAACCCAAGCTGTCACATTCTTTCCCATCCGCAACTTTGCAGATCGGTGAGTCATTAACATCCAGAGGTAAACCTAAATCCTTAATAAATTCCCACCCATTCTTACCTATAATTGATCTCGTAGCTCCGGAATCAAGAAGACCTGAAATTTTATACCCAAAGATGGAAATATCGAGGTATGGACGTTGATCGCCATCTAAATGCGAGATAATAAAATTAACGATTGCCATGTTTTGTTGTAGTTGCGCGTGTTTGGTCGAAAATGATTTAGAAGCAGAGGACGCCACACGACCACTTAGCGCCTCGCTCCTCCATTTCCCGAACATTTGGGGCATGTTCTGGTGATAAAGTCTGGCTTTCCACACCTGTAACAATGCTCGCGCTTCGGACTGTTACAGTCTTTGGCTCTGTGGCCGGGAAGATGACAATTCCAACAATTGAATTCCTTGTGGGCAGTTGAGGTTTTAGGAATATCCATGGCGTGAGCTGATGTAAATCGAGACCGTCCTTGATATGCCAAATCAGGCTCTAATAAATTTTTACGGTTCGAGGGCGGTGGTTGATACTTTTCAGCCATGAGTTTGTTAATTTCCAATTGCTTACACACCAACAGCAAACTCTCAACGGACTCAATTTTTGTTAAACCAATGCCCTGGATGAAGCACGGCAAAATGTTCCGACGCAATACTTCCAACTTCTGTTCTTCAGTTGGTGATGTTGGAAGCCTGTTAAATAAATTAATCATACATGCCATGTAGGCACCAATTGGTTCATCCGATCCTTGTGTTCGAGCACGTATTTCATCCCACAATTCCAACGCATAATTATAGGGTTCGAATTCTTCACGCAGATGTTTCACGAAGTCATCCCATGTTTTGATTTTTAGTCGCACAGATCTATACCACGTCAATGCCGACCCACGTAGTAGTTCTATTGCCGAATCACAAAGTTCCGCCTCAGATACATTGCGAGAGACACGGTAATCATTCACTCTCTCCAAAAATGCATTAACACTAAGGTCATGAACGTTGCCATCAAATTTGATGTCCCAATGGATAACAGGAATTTGTTTCCTTCTCGCCGCAGGTGGACTGACTACAGACACAGCCTTAGTTTCGTCTCGATTTTGTCTCTGGCGCTCTTCTTCGTTATCACACTTACTCATCAGCTTCTCTTCTTCACCCTGAAGTCTTTCAACTAACTGAGATGTAGCCGCTTTTAGTGCTTCATCTTCACTGATTATTCGCGCTAATCGGGACATAACATGTTGTATGGTTGTACTTATTTTTAGGAAATCGTAACTCAACGATGTTCCTCTAAATTCCTCGATAAGATCCTGCAATTGTACAATTTTCTTTGTGCATACATCAATTTCTGCGTTCGGATCTAACGCTCGTACCGGGTTATTGATTAGCTCTCCTATTGCCTCTGATTTTACGCGTTTAGCTAACTCACGACGCATAGTATAGACGCTCAATGCAGCTGTACCACTCAGACCACGGACCAACAACTCATATTCTAATTCGTCCCTACTTAAGCGATAAGGTTCCATTTTATACTAATAATTAAACTAACGAATAAACTAAACCAAATGAAATTTATTATACTATAAAAATAATAATAATACGATTTTAAACACAGCAATATTAGAAAGCTTATTTCTACCATTAAGAAACTAAACTATCCCAATCCAAGCTACGCCTAAAGTCCTAGAAGATTAAGGTAGGGCGACAAAAGATAAACGGTGAGGCCCCACGTACAGGGTGCCAAATTTTGTAACGGCGCCAATTTTGTAACGCGCCAAATTTGCTCACAATTTGCCCCACGTTGGGCGCCAAAATCTATGATGTAACTATCCTACCTTATGGATGAGGTGCCGGCTTCTCAGTGGAGAAGGGGGGGGTTGTTTCTGTTGCCTCAACAGTTGTAATATGGATGGCGTCTGCCTTTGGAACCGATCGAGACAAGCAATCCGGCACTACGTGCTCTTTTCCCTTCCGATGAATGATCGTAAAATCATATTGCTGCAACTTTACAGCCCACCTACACAATCTACCCGACGGATCCTTCAAATTATTTAACCAAACCAACGAGTGATGATCCGTGATGATTGTGAAGTGCGATCCTTCTAAATAAGGACGAAGCTTCTCGAGAGACCACACGACAGCGAGGCACTCCCTCTCCGTTGTCGAATAATTACGTTCGTTCTTATTTAACGTCCTACTGAGAAAAGCAATAGCACGCTCCCCATCAGGAAAAGATTGAGACAAGACTGCTCCTAAACCATACCCACTAGCATCTGTCTGTACGACGAAGGGTCGAGAAAAATCAGGGCAAGTTAAAATTGGTGCAGAGACAAGACATTCTCTCAGTGTTTGAAACGCCTCCTGACACTCGTCCGTCCATGTCCACTTCTTGTTCTTTTTCAACAAACTAGTGAGTGGTGAACTAATTGTAGCAAAATCTTGGACGAATCGCCGATACCACGACGCCATACCCAGAAAACTACGTACATCTGCAACGCATGTCGGCACAGGTATACCTAAAATGGCGTTTACTTTATCTGGATCTACCCTAAGTCCTTGTTTATCTACAACGTAACCCAAATAACGTAACTCCGGCCGACAGAATTTGCATTTATCTTTACTAAGAGTAAGACCAGCAGAAAGTATACGGTCAAATATCTTTTGTAAAATGTCAAGATGTTGTTGAAAGTTGTCAGAGATAACAACCACGTCATCCAAGTACACAAATACAAACGGCTCAAGATCCGGACCAAGAACACGATCAATGAGACGTTGCCAAGTCGCAGGCGCGTTAGTAAGTCCAAAGGGCATGCGCTTAAACTGGTATAACCCACGTCCAGGAATAGTAAAGGCCGTGTACTCACGACTAGCTTGACTCATTGGAATTTGCCAATACGCGGACTTGATGTCCAGCGAGCTCAAATATTTCGCTCCTCGCAACCGATCTAAAATGCTGGAAACATAAGGTATCGGGTAAGCATTCTTTTTTGTCACCTTATTCAACTTGCGAAAATCTACGCAGAAACGATAATCTCCATCTTTCTTAGGGACCATAAGAATTGGCGAGGACCATGGACTACATGATGGTTCTATAATGTTGTCCTCTAACATCCGTTCCAGTTCTTTATGGATATGTGTCTGCATCGCCGGTGATACAGGATAGTACCGTTATTTGATGGCCTCCGACTCAGTCACGATGTCATGTTCCACAAGTGTTGTGCAACCAATAGTGTCACCCATCTTGCTCCAATTATCCTCCAGAAATTTACTCAAGCACATTTGTTGTTCCTCCGTCAAATCCGATGTCGATGCCATTCCCTTTCTGACATCAAGAGTTGCGAGCGCGGAAAAATTCCACACATCTCTTTTCATGTCAGGCACAATTCCCATCGCGCACCAAAAATCCATGCCCAAGATTACTGCACTAGTGACAGTAGGTACTACTAGAAATGTAATCAATTTTATTTGATCAATCAGACGAACAGGCACTGTTATTAAACCCAAGCTGTCACATTCTTTCCCATCCGCAACTTTGCAGATCGGTGAGTCATTAACATCCAGAGGTAAACCTAAATCCTTAATAAATTCCCACCCATTCTTACCTATAATTGATCTCGTAGCTCCGGAATCAAGAAGACCTGAAATTTTATACCCAAAGATGGAAATATCGAGGTATGGACGTTGATCGCCATCTAAATGCGAGATAATAAAATTAACGATTGCCATGTTTTGTTGTAGTTGCGCGTGTTTGGTCGAAAATGATTTAGAAGCAGAGGACGCCACACGACCACTTAGCGCCTCGCTCCTCCATTTCCCGAACATTTGGGGCATGTTCTGGTGATAAAGTCTGGCTTTCCACACCTGTAACAATGCTCGCGCTTCGGACTGTTACAGTCTTTGGCTCTGTGGCCGGGAAGATGACAATTCCAACAATTGAATTCCTTGTGGGCAGTTGAGGTTTTAGGAATATCCATGGCGTGAGCTGATGTAAATCGAGACCGTCCTTGATATGCCAAATCAGGCTCTAATAAATTTTTACGGTTCGAGGGCGGTGGTTGATACTTTTCAGCCATGAGTTTGTTAATTTCCAATTGCTTACACACCAACAGCAAACTCTCAACGGACTCAATTTTTGTTAAACCAATGCCCTGGATGAAGCACGGCAAAATGTTCCGACGCAATACTTCCAACTTCTGTTCTTCAGTTGGTGATGTTAAAAGCCTGAGACAAGACTGCTCCTAAACCATACCCACTAGCATCTGTCTGTACGACGAAGGGTCGAGAAAAATCAGGGCAAGTTAAAATTGGTGCAGAGACAAGACATTCTCTCAGTGTTTGAAACGCCTCCTGACACTCGTCCGTCCATGTCCACTTCTTGTTCTTTTTCAACAAACTAGTGAGTGGTGAACTAATTGTAGCAAAATCTTGGACGAATCGCCGATACCACGACGCCATACCCAGAAAACTACGTACATCTGCAACGCATGTCGGCACAGGTATACCTAAAATGGCGTTTACTTTATCTGGATCTACCCTAAGTCCTTGTTTATCTACAACGTAACCCAAATAACGTAACTCCGGCCGACAGAATTTGCATTTATCTTTACTAAGAGTAAGACCAGCAGAAAGTATACGGTCAAATATCTTTTGTAAAATGTCAAGATGTTGTTGAAAGTTGTCAGAGATAACAACCACGTCATCCAAGTACACAAATACAAACGGCTCAAGATCCGGACCAAGAACACGATCAATGAGACGTTGCCAAGTCGCAGGCGCGTTAGTAAGTCCAAAGGGCATGCGCTTAAACTGGTATAACCCACGTCCAGGAATAGTAAAGGCCGTGTACTGACGACTAGCTTGACTCATTGGAATTTGCCAATACGCGGACTTGATGTCCAGCGAGCTCAAATATTTCGCTCCTCGCAACCGATCTAAAATGCTGGAAACATAAGGTATCGGGTAAGCATCCTTTTTTGTCACCTTATTCAACTTGCGAAAATCTACGCAGAAACGATAATCTCCATCTTTCTTAGGGACCATAAGAATTGGCGAGGACCATGGACTACATGATGGTTCTATAATGTCGTCCTCTAACATCCGTTCCAGTTCTTTATGGATATGTGTCTGCATCGCCGGTGATACAGGATAGTACCGTTGTTTGATGGCCTCCGACTCAGTCACGATGTCATGTTCCACAAGTGTTGTGCAACCAATAGTGTCACCCATCTTGCTCCAATTATCCTCCAGAAATTTACTCAAGCACATTTGTTGTTCCTCCGTCAAATCCGATGTCGATGCCATTCCCTTTCTGACATCAAGAGTTGCGAGCGCGGAAAAATTCCACACATCTCTTTTCATGTCAGGCACAATTCCCATCGCGCACCAAAAATCCATGCCCAAGATTACTGCACTAGTGACAGTAGGTACTACTAGAAATGTAATCAATTTTATTTGATCAATCAGACGAACAGGCACTGTTATTGAACCCAAGCTGTCACATTCTTTCCCATCCGCAACTTTGCAGATCGGTGAGTCATTAACATCCAGAGGTAAACCTAAATCCTTAATAAATTCCCACCCATTCTTACCTATAATTGATCTCGTAGCTCCGGAATCAAGAAGACCTGAAATTTTATACCCAAAGATGGAAATATCGAGGTATGGACGTTGATCGCCATCTAAATGCGAGATAATAAAATTAACGATTGCCATGTTTTGTTGTAGTTGCGCGTGTTTGGTCGAAAATGATTTAGAAGCAGAGGACGCCACACGACCACTTAGCGCCTCGCTCCTCCATTTCCCGAACATTTGGGGCATGTTCTGGTGATAAAGTCTGGCTTTCCACACCTGTAACAATGCTCGCGCTTCGGACTGTTACAGTCTTTGGCTCTGTGGCCGGGAAGATGACAATTCCAACAATTGAATTCCTTGTGGGCAGTTGAGGTTTTAGGAATATCCATGGCGTGAGCTGATGTAAATCGAGACCGTCCTTGATATGCCAAATCAGGCTCTAATAAATTTTTACGGTTCGAGGGCGGTGGTTGATACTTTTCAGCCATGAGTTTGTTAATTTCCAATTGCTTACACACCAACAGCAAACTCTCAACGGACTCAATTTTTGTTAAACCAATGCCCTGGATGAAGCACGGCAAAATGTTCCGACGCAATACTTCCAACTTCTGTTCTTCAGTTGGTGATGTTGGAAGCCTGTTAAATAAATTAATCATACATGCCATGTAGGCACCAATTGGTTCATCCGATCCTTGTGTTCGAGCACGTATTTCATCCCACAATTCCAACGCATAATTATAGGGTTCGAATTCTTCACGCAGATGTTTCACGAAGTCATCCCATGTTTTGATTTTTAGTCGCACAGATCTATACCACGTCAATGCCGACCCACGTAGTAGTTCTATTGCCGAATCACAAAGTTCCGCCTCAGATACATTGCGAGAGACACGGTAATCATTCACTCTCTCCAAAAATGCATTAACACTAAGGTCATGAACGTTGCCATCAAATTTGATGTCCCAATGGATAACAGGAATTTGTTTCCTTCTCGCCGCAGGTGGACTGACTACAGACACAGCCTTAGTTTCGTCTCGATTTTGTCTCTGGCGCTCTTCTTCGTTATCACACTTACTCATCAGCTTCTCTTCTTCACCCTGAAGTCTTTCAACTAACTGAGATGTAGCCGCTTTTAGTGCTTCATCTTCACTGATTATTCGCGCTAATCGGGACATAACATGTTGTATGGTTGTACTTATTTTTAGGAAATCGTAACTCAACGATGTTCCTCTAAATTCCTCGATAAGATCCTGCAATTGTACAATTTTCTTTGTGCATACATCAATTTCTGCGTTCGGATCTAACGCTCGTACCGGGTTATTGATTAGCTCTCCTATTGCCTCTGATTTTACGCGTTTAGCTAACTCACGACGCATAGTATAGACGCTCAATGCAGCTGTACCACTCAGACCACGGACCAACAACTCATATTCTAATTCGTCCCTACTTAAGCGATAAGGTTCCATTTTATACTAATAATTAAACTAACGAATAAACTAAACCAAATGAAATTTATTATACTATAAAAATAATAATAATACGATTTTAAACACAGCAATATTAGAAAGCTTATTTCTACCATTAAGAAACTAAACTATCCCAATCCAAGCTACGCCTAAAGTCCTAGAAGATTAAGGTAGGGCGACAAAAGATAAACGGTGAGGCCCCACGTACAGGGTGCCAAATTTTGTAACGGCGCCAATTTTGTAACGCGCCAAATTTGCTCACAATTTGCCCCACGTTGGGCGCCAAAATCTATGATGTAACTATCCTACCTTATGGATGAGGTGCCGGCTTCTCAGTGGAGAAGGGGGGGGTTGTAACTTTTTGAGAGGGCGCCACACAATTAGAGCAGTTGCTCTCACCCAAACCAAATTGTGATGGCGGCTAGGACGTGTCGACTTAACCTTCGACGGAAATTCTGTGCGAGAGTGAGAGATCGGGAAAGTGCAGGGTATGTAATGACTCGAAATAATCTTAACTACTGACTTATTATTAGAAAAGATAATACACATAAATGCAAGTAAAATATAAATACTAAATTGTGACAAATAAAACACCGTAAATAAATAGTTACTGCACTTGACGTAAGGTCATTCACGAGGTGTACAAAAACAGTAAAGTAAAATGGGAGTACACAGCGTGCACGAACTTTATATGACATAAGACAGTTATATGACTCAAAATACCCACTTTGAACTGTTCGCAGCGCGACCACCTACGCACCGACACCCAACGCACACCTAGCGTTTCGACTACGCGATCTAAAGGTTGATCAACCGGAGAGCGCGAGACAGGTATGGGGAATCAGGGGTATACGCGGAAACAGTGCAACGCGGATGGTACCAACGTCATACCAAATAAATGAAATCCAAGATAAAGTCCTGAACACCTATGTTCCCTTACAACAAAATAACGAAACTCTAGTGAATGGCGCAGTAAACTAACTAAATGTTCAAAACAATAAAAATAATAAATATACAGTTCTTTTACAGAGTACAATAAAAAGCACTTATCTGCGGTCTCTTTCTCGCACTCGACGCTGGAACGAGGGATGGTAGCCTGGTGACCTGGATACCGGAATGGGTTGAACCGAAAGTCCACGAGGTGACGAGTCACTCTCTGGAGCTGAAGATGGTCTCCGTTGTTGGTCTGCCCTCAGGAAGATGAAAGGCGGGGGCGGTGAGAAATGCAGCGGCAACGGGACTGAATCTGATCCCCACGTGGGAGCTCGGTAGGAGAGAAATCCCAAACTATCTCCCAAGAATCTCGCTACCAAACTTGTAGTTTCGAGGTAAGTAATCCCCAGACTGGGTAGTATCGACCGATACTCGAATTTACTCAAAACTACTACTCAGCACGTAACCACTTTCTACTCAACCACGTTTTTCTTTACAACGACCAACAATCAACCGTCTCAACTTAAGTCACGGATCTAAGTAAAAAGGAAATTCAACTCGCAACCGGATATTCGGTCATTGAAGACAAAGACCGAGACAGACCGATAGGTGAAGAAATGAGAAAGATAAAGATAATAAACAACCTGGTGGTAATAATTCCAAATCGGAAGAGAATTTAGAAAGAATGTAGAAGAGAAAGGTCGATGCCTTTGAAGAAAGAGAAGAAAGAAAGATAATAAAGCAGGCAGAAGAAACTATGAAGACCAAGGACTTGTGTACGAACGACAATCTGGGATAAGCAAATTTAGGGATAAGGAAAAACAAATGTATAGGAAATTATGTAATTGAAATAAATTAATAAATGACTACTCGAGTTTTAATATAAAATCAAATAACTAATTCGCAATCCGCTTAACGCCGCACTGTAAACAAGCCTTTACAAAAATAAATCGCGCGCGTGAACCGACAGCGGCAAAACAATAAGTTACGCTAATTAAAGACTGTCAATAACTAAATTTACAATTAATAATAAAAAGGAGAACGCTAAATTAAATATAGAATAGGAAGGATGAATTTAAATAGGAGAAAACAAAAGCTAAGTATATATCTAATTTAATGAAATAACGAGTGAAGCTAAATTACAAGAAAATAAATTATGTTTTAGGTTAGTGGAATGGGAACGATAATAAAAAAAAAAACAAAGGATCAGATTGGAACGTAACAAGGTTATTAAAATTAGTGCCTTTCATGAATTTTAGTGCATATGACACTGCTTTTGTGAGTTGCAACTATATTGAGCATCTGTGGATTCAATGTTGTATCCAAAAATATTAAAATTTGTGATGAGTAGAGTAGCATCCAGTAACTGGTAATCAAATTGGAAGTAGTAGGACATTGGAGTAAATAAAACACTTCAAATACTAAATAACAAAAAAAAAACACAAAATATAATAAATGTAACAATGTAAATGCCTTAGGAGAAAATAACATAATTTAACAATTTAAATAAACAAATAAGAATAAGTACGTACCATTGCAAATAAATTAGAAAAATATAATAATATTAAGAGAGAACAAGTTGGTTGTTTGGAGAGCAACGAAAGACTGCGAGTCAAGGTTGGAACAACCACGAAAAAACCATCATCATGAAACCAGTGACAAAGGAGCAACGCAATCAGGTGGTGATACAGTCACTTATGTGGTAGATCTTCTCTAGTCAGCATGACTTCTGAGTTAGGTACATATAACTCTGCAGCTTTTCCTCTAAATTGTGGGGTACCTCTAGGAGCTATTTTGGGACCATTATTTTTCCTTTTGTATGTTGCTGATATGAGCTCGAATATGGAGTGTTGTGCTGCATACTCCTATACTGATGGTACTCAGATATTTGCTACAAAATTGTATTATGGGTTAAAAATAACGGTCTCCGAATAAATGCCAATAAATCATCACTTTTAGTTTTTGGTACATATTTAAGGTGTAACATCCGCTTAATATGTCTTAAGTTAGCTGCAGAGCACTTGATCTGAGTTGATCTCATTCAAATAATATATCTTTGTTTTTATGAATGAAACTTACGATGAATTATATATAATTTTAAAGACAATACTTCAAGGTGTAGTAACAATCTACATATTGTAACGTTTTTTACAGTTACTGTTTCAATGAAGTTTATTATTAAGTAAAACATGAAAAATTCAAACACTAACAAAATATTTATTTACAACACGTATTTATTTCACATTAAAGTATTTAGCAACGACTTGCACTGTTCACACTTCAAATACAGAATGTCCGTTGCCGGCCCAAACTCTCCCTTACATACGGAAACAAGATCTTCTACAATATTCCAGAGCTTCTGGAATACTATAGAAGCACGTCGCAGAGAGAACAGATTCGAACTTGTTTCTGTATTGCGTATGAGACAGCGCTAAACGCGGAGCAGACTACGACGTGTCAATTGTTCCAGAGGGAACAGGGCCGTATTCGCTACAATATTAATAAATTTATGTACAAATAATTGATAAAAAACGGCTCAAAAATTTACTTGTATTTCTCAAAAATGCCGGGTACGATTTAGATTTTTTTATATATAAGTTATATGCCCAGCTACAACATCAAACGTGACAAATAAGACATTTACGTAGAAGCACGTCTCGCGGACACGTCATGTTTCAAGAACATAAAAACAAATGTATCATGTAGTTTTAGTTAGTCTAGATTCAGATGTAATGCTATTAACAATTTATTATTGTATTAACCAAATAAATAGTTTAAAAAAAGTTACTTGCGTTGTTTAAACAAATAATTGGCGCAGTCGGTAGGATGGCTAAAACGTTTTAGAGAATATAAAATCGTTTCACGTTAGTGATTAATTTAGCCATCGAACATTCGAAGTGTAAAAAGCAAAAATAACACTTCACGTACAAGACAATCAAGTAACCAGTACGAGACCCAAAAAGGAGAGAGTTGCTGAGAGGACATCAGTCATCCAATTCAGAGAGGTCATCGCATCTACGCAAAGAAGCGTTCATCGAGAGCCGAGTACCAGCCAGCCGCCATCGTCTCAGAGGATATGAAGCGAATCCTGGTGGTGCTGTGTGTACTATATGTCGTTTGTTCCTATTTTAATTTTAACAAGTGAATCAGAAAGTAGTACAAACTCTGATTTAGACTCTGACCCTGAAAATCTTAATTTAAATCCTCAAATCAGTTCGTTCAAATTAAGACAACCTACATTAAACTTAAAAATGGCAACCGTACCCACACTTAAAAAGGAATATCTGGACATGATTCCTGAATTCCATGGAGAACGGGAACTATTACCCCGATTCTTAGAAATCACGGGAAAACTTGTAACAAAATTGTATAATGCCGCCGATGAAGGTGATTTCCAAAATGAATACCTCATGAGTAGCATTTTAGCGAAATTAAAGGGCGAAGCAGCCATTAATATATCCAGTTGCACTATTGCTACATGGAATGATTTAAAAACCGCTCTTTTAACCACTTATGCGGACAAAAGAGATTGTTATACCTTATGTATTGAAATGACAGATTTGAAACAAGACGATAAAGAAACTGTTTTTGAATTTTATAATAGAGTGCAACATCTCTTAAATATACAAGTATCAAATATTGCTATAAATTTCGTCGCTAACGAGGCACCAATTTTAATTGGATATTTCCGTAACTATGCTCTAAGAATTTTATTAAAGGGACTTAAAGATCCTATGGGTCAATTAATGCGGACAAAGAACCCAAGAGATTTAAATGCGGCATTACACATGCTTACGAATGATTTCCAATTCGAAGCAAGCCCTAAAACACCTAAAAACCTTTATAGTTAAAATCAAAAATATATTCCAAAACAAAACACTCCAAATTTTAAAATGGTACCCAAATACATACCACCACAACCCGCATATCAAAATAAATTCCCACTTGCTAGACAAAACTATTTCACTCCCACAATAAACAGGATCCCTAATTTCGGAAATCAAAGAAATTTCCAAAGTCAAAATTTTAGAAACTTAACGAATAATCAGAGCAAGGTTATGCCAAAACCTACTCCTATGAGTATATCAACTCGCAATACTGGTTTTCAGCCTAGACCAGGACCGTCACGTCAAAATTTTCAATCCCCACAATTCTATGCAGAAGAACTTTTTCATTTAGACGAATATGAATTAAAAGAAAGCGATAGCTTTGCAGATAATAATTGTTATCTCCCAGAAACATACGAAAGTAACGAAATAGAGATAGTAGAAGAAGTAATATTAACGATAAATGACACTGGTATCTCAGACCAACATTTTTTAGGAAATCTAGCCTCGGATCTCACTTTGAACTAATGAATTTAACAATAAATCAGAGTAAACTCCCATTTATAATACTCCCAGAGAATAATTTGAAAGTATTGATAGATACCGGTAGCACTAGATCTTTTATTCGGCCCAACATAGCATCTAAATTGTATAATAAATTTCTAACAAAAGATCCATTCCAAATTACAACAGCACACGGGACATCTACAGAATTATACAGTACAATGGTACCTATTTCTAAAATATTAAACCCAAAATTAGAAGATGAAGCTTATCTAAAATATCACATTTTAGACATTCACGGCCAATTCGACATGCTATTGGGCATGGACAATTTAAAAAAGTTAAGAATTTTAATTGATACATTTAATGATTTAATTATTACACCATATAGTAAAATTAAAATTAATTATTTTAATAATAAAAATAATTTGAATTTAAATATCCTAAAAACTATACCAAATGTTACTGTCGAACCAAAGTCAGATAAAATTATAAAAATAAAGGTAAACGTGGAGAAAGGTACAGTACTAGTTCCGCAAATTAAATCTCAAAATTTAATTATTCCAGAATGTGTAACAAACGTACAAAACTCTCACTGTTTATGTAACGTTATCAATCCAACGGAGTATCAGGTTACATTTAGATTACCTAGTTTAGTTACAGTAGAAAGTTTTGATAATTATGTGACATATGCAAGCCCAAATTTAAATTGTCATGAAATAAAAAATTTGGAATTCAATGCATCCAAAATTCGCACGAAACACATGAACATAGAAGAAAAATCAGAAATCTTAAAAATCATTAATCAATACTCTGATATATTTTATAATGAAAATGACAAACTGACATTTACTAATCAAATACGACATAGCATTAAAACTACGGACGAAATACCGACTTATACAAAATCTTATAAATATCCCGAAATCTATAAAATTGAAGTTCGCGACCAAATACAAAAAATGCTAGACCAAAATATAATTAAACATTCTAACTCACCTTGGCGTTCACCCATATGGGTTGTACCCAAGAAAATAGACGCGTCAGGTAAAAAGAAATGGAGAATAGTAATAGATTATCGGAAACTTAACGAGAAAACAATAGGAGACAAATACCCATTACCAAATATCACCGACCTACTTGACAAATTAGGATGATGTACATATTTTACTACTTAGACTTGGCCTCCGGGTTCCACCAAATCCAAATGGATGATCAGGACATAAAAAGACCGCTTTTAACACGGAAGACGGCCATTATAAATTTTTGCGGATGCCTTTCGGTTTAAAAAATGCCCCCGCAACTTTTCAGCGAGTAATGGACAACATACTACGTGGACTCACTAACGAAAAATGTTTAGTCTACCTGGACGACATTATTGTTTTTTCAAGTAGTTTGCAAGAACATATTAATAATTTAAAATTAGTTTTCAACCGTTTACGGAAATCCAGTTTCAAAATTCAGCTTGATTAATCGGAATTTTTAAGAAAAGAAGTCGCATATTTAGGCCACATTGTAACCCCACAAGGTGTAAGACCTAACCCAGACAAAATTTCGGCAATTCAAAACTATCCTATTCCCAAAACCGTTAAACAAATTAAAGGATTTCTTGGCCTGCTTGGTTATTATCGGAAATTCATTAAAGATTTCGCGAAACTAACTAAACCACTTACAAAATGCTTGAAAAAAGATCCAATCATCAACATCAATGACCCTGAATATATAAACTGTTTTAATACGTGCAAAAATCTGCTTATAAACGAACCACTGTTACAATACCCAGACTTTACTAAAGAATTCATCTTGACATGTGATGCCAGTAACGTCGCAATCGGAGCTGTCTTATCGCAAGGTAACTCTGGTAATGACCTCCAGATCGCGTACGCGAGCAGGACCTTGAATGAATCAGAGATGAATTATTCCACAATAGAGAAAGAACTTTTGGCGATAGTTTGGAGTACACAATATTTTAGACCCTATCTTTTTGGCCGTAAATTCAAAATTTACACCGATCATAGACCATTACAATGGATATTTTCTTTCAAAAATTAATAAGATGGAGACTTAAACTTGAAGAATTCGATTATGATATAATTTATAAAAAAGGAAAGTTAAATTCTAATGCCGATGCGTTAAGCCGTATTCCTCATGAAACTAATGACAAAATTCAAAATTTACCTGCCGATTTAGACAATAAAGACCCATTAACACAATATCAGTATTATTTGACATCAAAATTTAATAATACGTCAACGAATAATAATGTTCTAGCCATTGTAGGGAATTTATTCGACGCGCCGCTATCTAGCAGTCTAGCGCACTGCGTCAGTAAAGATTTATATATGGCACGAGGAATAGCTAAACAGTTTAAAGAAAATTTTAATAATGTGGATAAATTAAAGAAACAAAACCCAAAACTTCATTCTTTAGTTCATTTAAAAAGTAATTTCAGATACTAAAGAAAAATATGATGATAAACCTTCAAAGCAAGATGTATTTTATGCACTTTTAAATTTAAAAGCTTTTTGCATTAAAAACAAAATTAAAAATCTTGCCATACCACAAATAGCCTCAGGATTAGATCGAAAGAATTGGTTAGATGTCAAATCAATGCTTCAATATATTTTCAATAATACTGACACACTCGTTACAGTTTTTAAACTGCCCGACGATAAACCAAATTTTGAATTAAACATAAATGATACGGACGACATTGAATCAGTTATAAAAGACATTCAACACTTAAGGCTGTTCGACCCCTGTTTCATAGAACTGGCATTTTTGTTTAACTTTTGCAATCGATTTCTCGTCACTGAAGTGTTTGTTATGATTACAAAAAAATACACGTATTGTTCAATACTTTATAAATAAACTGTCAGCCTTAAAATTTTGAAATATATAATCATTAAAAAAATATCGCTTCTACAAATTGCAATATAATAATGCTCATATTTTCTATCACGATTTTTTAATTTAAATTTGCTTCATGCTATTTTGTAGCATTAGTTTTATTATTCTCGAGGAGCCTAAAGACGAAATTATTAAATTATTCGTTCTCGCAAAAAATGGGAAAATGTGTTGAACAAATACAAATTTTTCAGACAATTTTCGGACATATTTTTACACGTTACGCCGGTATTTAGGCAACTTATTTCACTCTTAGTTTCTACCTACCTCTTCAAGTAACCCAACCGTAATAAAATCAGTAGGGGATAATCTTTCTAGTCTCAAACACAATATCGTCCAGGTATAAATATGAAATAATACTATTTCTTGTTTAAATATAAATTTTTAAATTTGATTGATTCTCAATACAACATTTTTGTTACATTAATATTATGTACTTTGAATTATATATCTCAATAAAGCAAATGATTAGCTGCCAATGATACAAAAAAAATTGTTCCTAATTAATATTTTGGTAAGAAATGGTTAGCTGTGAGCACCCAGTGCAAAAAATGCAGAAAATTGAATAGATAATAATTTATTTACTACAGGTTCTATAAATGCAGAAGTCAAAGAAGTTACATAATTCAGAATTATTATTTTATATAACAACTATTACTAAAAAAAAAGTTTTGTTTGATAAATAAATATATATCTTAAACACAAATTACTAATACAAAAATTACACTCTGCATGTTTCATTTTTTCATTTTCACTGAGAAAATAACAAAAATATTAGACTAACATGATATGCCTCAAATATGATTAAAAGTCTAAATTACAAGATTAAAAAGTACTAATATGCTACGCGGGGAGGTAAGTTACGTATATATCTCGAATCAATTAATTCTGGCAAAATCCCTTGGTAATAAAATTTCTTCAATTGCTCTTCCATTTTTTCTTGCCAAAATATCTCGTCACGATGAATTTCTTGTACAAATATATCAAGTGGGGTCCATACAACAAAATAACATGATTTTCATTTCGTTATGTGGAGTTGACCTTGAATTTGGTACATATAATTATGATTTTCTTTTAACATTATCTCACCGTTGTGTATTTTAAGAAAGTTAATTTTATTTTGTTCTATTGAGATTTTTACAGTCGACGCTTTTCCTTTTGCGGGGCATTTAATTTCAATAATTTTGTCATTGCCAATAAGCCCATCTGGAGAAGCAGCCAAGAATGGCAACATTTCGTCGATAATTAATCCACTTGGTTGAACTTTCACATGAAACTTCTCTTCAAATGTATGTATAGCAACTTTTTCATTTTGTACGCCGTTCATAGTGTTCAAATTTCCTCTAAAATTATTATACAGTAAATTAAATACCTTCTTTCCCATAGGTGTTGAATCTTTTTTTTTACAAATACTTCCAAAATTTGAAGCCGTAAGTCGCTTTCTTCTCTCTTGATGCCAAATATCAGAGTAGCTTTGTTCCACTGTTTTTTCAAATATTTCAATTTTATTGGCTTCCATTATTGATTGCAGAATTTTTTTTTCTTTTTCATATTTTTCATTTTCAGTATCTGCACCGTTATTAGTTTTTCTTTTCTTATTGGCGGTTTTTGATGTCCTTTTAATTAATTTTTTTAAATTTTTCTTGCATATTTTCTTGTGTATACGCCTATGTTTCTGCTACCCAAATATGTCTGTAGACTTTCATGAAAATTGTCTGAATTTTGAGAAAGTATAGCTGCATCACATCGCACATTATATCCATTTCTCAGCGAGAAATTTACTCTTTTGCCTCCAACAAATTTAGCAACAACACTATTAAATGATTCTGCGGAGTTGTTATTTTGACCTTCAATTAAACTTTCTGCATTACTGGCTACTCTTTGAACTGCAGCCATTACTTTTTCAAAAATATCTTTACTGTCCAAGGCATTAAACATTGGGAACTCATTTCGTTTTGTACAGAAATCATTTCTTTCTTCGCAATTATTATGGTCTCCAAATATGTGAGATGGACCGTTTAAAATATCTTTTCTTAATTCTCGTACTTTTTCGGTGATTGGAACTTGCATTTTTTGTCTGTATTCGACTGCTTTGGTTACAGCCGTTCGAAATCGTAATAAATTTTCCGCTACATATTTTCGCACGTTAATATTTGTTCGGGGTGTCTTACTAATCTCTTTTAATTTATTTATGTAGCACCGTAAAAGTTGATTTGTACATTCAATTTTTCGAACAATAAAATTCTGGCCATATGGTGCGCAATCCCTGATACTTCTATACACACTGCTGTCGCCATCAGCAATGATACATCCATATTTAACATTATGCATCTCGATGCAGTAGTTATATTTAATAAAATAATAAACACATGACAGAATAATAAATGTTTGATAAAATTAGTATAAGTACGCTCAGCTACTAAAAATTCTAATTTCTAGTTACTATTAATATTATATCATTATTTATTAAAAATATTAGTAATTTATCAATTTACAAAAACTTACCATTTTTTTAATTCCTTTATTTTTCGCAGTCTTCGCATTCGGCTTTTAGCTGACATAGTTTTAACCATATTTACTTTTCACAATATAGTATAACTAAATAAAACAAAAGAATATTTGAAAAAACAAACAATATCGAGAACAATCCGAAATCTAGATGTAACAAATATCTCTGTAATTGCACTACTTACTGTAACAAGATAAGTAATAGAATAACAACAAAAATATTTTGTAGGAGTAAAGATGTAGGTATAACGGTTAATCTTCGCAATTCTTAAAATTGATTGAGTAAAAATGTTAAGATTAGGTAATTACGAAGGGTCAACCAATTAGGAGTGGATACGACCAGGGGGTCGGTCGACCGACCAGTTGCTGAAATATATTTACAAAAGAACTAAGAACAAAGAACTAAAATATATTTACAAAATTTCCATATTTATCTATTATCTTATATAGATTAAAAATCGAATAGTTCTCTTTATCTTCATCTGGATTAAATATATTATTATCTATTACAACACTGTCTACATGTATTATAATTTAAAACAGATTTAACGTGGTATTATGTCTACTGTTTCCATATGAGAACAGCTGTTTGCATAATATTTAATTAAACTCAGAAATATATTCATGAGGTAACAAGTTTACAAATATTGGTAGGTATTATTAGAAATATATAAGAAGTCGTCACACTGAAAAACTAGCTTGTTGGAAAGCATTGAAAATTTTAGTTTTACCCGCAGGGATTAAGTTGTAAATTTTATGATTTATGACATGACCCTTTTGAGAAGAACTCAAATACAACGTGCAGTGCTGGGCTGGTTGTATAAGTGCAAGGCGAATATTTTAAAATCAAGAAACGAAATTTTATTTTAGGGTCGAACAGCCTTAAACGAATTACTAGAACCGAGACAAACAGACGAAAAAGATAATCAATCACTATCGTCGAAACAGGTGATCAACAAAGTGATGTTGACGACTCTTCTAGTGAGAGCAACGCCACCATTCATTCAAATAAAGAACACCCAATTATAGGAATCCCAATAATAGAATGCCCTGTAAATTACGGCAAAAATCAAATAATTATTTCAGAAACACAACGAAGCCCAAAAAAATTAACTAAGTATTCTAAAATTACACGCAACAAAAAAACAGAGAATACTAGTAGAACTTTCTCGAAGCGATTAATTTTATTAAAGAGTACATAGTACCCAAAGTTAAATATCACTTATATTGCGAGAGCGGTACGTATGAAAAGTTTAGTCTGATTTTACAAAATTATTTTAAAAATTCCCAAATTAACATAGTTAGATGTAAACAGTACCTCACGGATGTTACAGACGAAAACGAAAAATCTGAAATTATTTGTAAATTCTACGAAAGCAAAACAAATCATCGTGGTATTGAAGAAACAGAAGCGCGCATTAAGCAAAATTATTACTGGCCTAAACTAAGGAACTCTATCCAAACTTACATTAATTCATGTGAAATCTGTCAAATTACAAAATACGACAGGAATCCCCTGAAGCTAAAATTCAATTTAACACCTACGTCATCAAAGCCTTTCGAATTATTACATATCGATACGATTACATTAGAAAAAATAAAATTCCTCACCATAATAGATTCATTTTCTAAATATGCACAGGCATACAAACTCAATTCCTCTCAAGGTATTGAAATTGTTGTTAGATATACAACATAATGAATCAACTTTGAAATCCAAAATTTTACAATTATACGAAATTATTAATAATATGCATATTCAGGATATATTATTTGCAAAACATATTTATGATCAACTTATTATACTTTATAATTCTATTTTAAATGTACTCCAGGATATAGAAAATTCAATTACATTCTGTAAATTAAGAACACTGCACCCAAGTATAATACAGCCTGAAGAACTTCTATTAGAAATACAAAAAAATTCTAAATTTTATGAAGCCCAACTCCCGTTTGAACCAAATCATAAAAATATTTTGGAATACGAATCACTATTAAAAGTTAACTGTAAGATTGAACCCTTTCAAATCATTTACTTAATATCAATCCCAATTAATTATGTAACAAATTTCGATCTTTATTACTTGCATCCTATCCCAACAAGATATGATTCAGATTTTGTAACTATAATACCTAATGCAAGATATTTTTTAAAATCAATAAATGAAATTATTCCATTGAGCGACATATGTATTCCAAGCAAAACATACCAATGCCCAAATAAATTCCACGAATTATGATATCTGTATTTTAATTATGATATCTGTATTTTGATTATGATATCTGTATTTTGATGACGAAGTGTTTTATTATATTAGACAATGGTTCCATTGTCTGACTCATACTTCTTTGAACTATGTTATGATAAGAGAATGATATATAAGCTTGAAAAAACTAGATTAGAACACTCTTGTACTGTTGCTGAACGTATTCACGTCAGTTGTAATTAGATTCTAAATAAATAAAATATAATTTTCAAAACGAAAGAATTTGTATTTTTTTCCTTAAATACAAATCGAAAAATATAATTGGCGCAGTCGGTAGGATGCCAAAAGAGTTTTAAGCAAAATAAATAAATCTCTTTCGATCTCCATCGATTTATTTGGCATCCGAACAAGAATCTATGAGCGAAACACCAGCTCAGGCCTAAACAGTGGCCCATCAGAGGTTGAACAACCCATCTCTAACCATCATCCAGGCAAGCAGTCAAGGAGGACCAGGACAACACACATTCGCTGACTCCACCTCTCCGGGAAACCAGGACAACACAACTTCGCTGATCCCGATTACCAGAGAAAACCAGAAGAAAATCTCTAGCTGATTCTCAACAAACATGATTATCTTGTTAATCATCCTTTTACTTCAACTGTAAGTAAAATATATGTAACAAAATACACTAAAGGGTTTTGAGGAAAGGCTAACGCTTTTAAGAATCAAAACGAGCCCCAGCACAAGGCATAACACAAATTATAAACCTAAATATATTACACAAAAGGGGTGTCTCTAGTAATAACTAGTAATAAAGACACCGAGTAACCGGCACAGTTCCACACACATTACAAATCATATGTACAATAGCGATAGTGAACCAGAATCAAACCCATCAGATTCTGATTCAGAAACAAACCAAACACCTAGTGTTATAAGAAATTTAATATTAACGCCCAGTAAATTACAACTCAACTCAAAAATGGCCACAACCACAAACAACGAAATTCAAATGCTCTCTAAAGGTATCCCTGAATACGACGGTAATATTAAAGATCTACCATATTTTATAAATACTGTAGACGAATTTATATTATGTTTTGCAGGAATTGTATTGACAAACGTTCAAAGAATATTTTTATTTCAATTAATAAAAAATAAATTAAAGGGACCTGCAAAAACATATCTCTCAGAGAATTCATTTGCTGATTGGCCAACATTAAAATCATTCTTACAACTAAATTTCGAAGATAAAACAACAGCCGAAACTTTATTATTAAAAATCATATACAATACCAAAAATAACAATTCCGATTTGTTTCTCAAAGACATCACTAATAATTTTAATAAATATAAGAACAAAATCATGCTAACACAACATCAATTAGTAACAAAAAACGCAATTATCGCGGAAAATCAGAAAATCGTAGTATCTCACTTCATAAATTGTTTACCTCATCTCATTCGAGGATCCTTCACGGTCAAAAATCCTAAATCTCTTGAAGAATGTGAGCAGCTATTAGTAAACGATTTTAATTACGCCCAACATCAATCTCCCCTAAGGAGATTTGAAAACCAAGTAAAAACAACACATAATAACATACAGAAGAATACACCACCACAGAAATTCCCGGCACAAATGTTTCCTTCAAAACCAGTCACGATTCAAAGACACTTTCAACCACACGGTAGGAATAACTTCGGCAGACAAAACATAGTAAATGACATAAACACAAGAAGGACATTTACACCTCACCCAATGTCCACACAAACTAGACAGACCGGCCCAATGTCAACACAGACAATCATACCAAGACAGAATTACCAAACAGACATCGAAAACGACGTAACAACCACTAATGAACCAAATAACGAATATAATGAACAACAAGAAGACGAAACAGAATTCGCCTTCGAGGATTTTCAAGACACATTGGTCGAAAACGAAGATACGTAATGGCTAATTATCAAAATTCGATCCCGATATTACACGATCACGACTCCATTATTTTAATTGACTCTGGATCAAACATAAATTTCATATCACCCGATTACGCAAAATCAAGAAATCTGAAAATTAACAATCAAGATAAAATTACCTTTCACACAGCAAATGGAAAGAAAACACTTACAAATTCAGTTAATCTAAAAATAAATAAAAAAATATTTAAGTTTTATATTACAGACTTTCATTATTTATGTAATCTATTATTCGGTATGGATATATTAAAAGAACTAAATATAACACTAAATTTTAAATACAAATCGAAAATTATAATTGGCGCCCACCTATATTGATATCACCAGATTTCTCTAAACCATTTATACTAACTACAGACGCCTCAGACTTCGCCATGGGAGCCGTTTTGTCACAAGTACAAGAAAACCAAGAAAAACCTATAGCATACGCCTCAAAAACATTTAACTCCGCCGAACAAAACTACTCTACTATAGAGAAAGAATTAAAAAGTATCGTCTGGTCAATAAACAACTTTAAACCTTACCTTTACGGACAAAAATTCAGAATAAAAACCGACCATAGACCTTTAGTATGGTTATTTAATATGAAAAACGGTAATCAAAAATTAATGCGTTGGAAGATCGAACTCGGAGAGTACAATTTCGAAATTGAACACATCATGGGAAAAACTAATAAAATTGCAGACTTTCTTAGTAGACAAAGAAATCCATTTAAAATCGTAGAAAAAATAGGAGACGTAACTGAAACAACAATATTTTCACACTGCATATCACGAGATTATGCTATGAGTCAAGGACTCGCACTCCAAGTAAACCAAACATATAATAGTAAAAAATATTGTCAAAATTATATAGATCAAAATTCTCAACTAATACCACAAATTTTAAACGGCAAAACTATATTACACTTAGTTACTAAGCAGAAATGCAACGACTTACCATCTGTAAAAAACTTTAAAAAGGCATTAATGGAACTTCGAGATTACTGCATCAAAAACGAATTGTATGAAATTAATATCCCAAAACTTGCCTGCGGCTTAGACCAAATGGACTATAAAGACTTAATAAAATATTTAAAATTAACCTTCACGGAAACTAATATCCTCGTGAATATCTATTCATTACCACAAAACTTCCTTACCAGCGACGACACAAACGCAACAATACATAGTTCCCCAGAAAACATCGTAAACGGTATAAAATATAAAGAAGATAGACTGAATATTGCCGATAACCAAATTATATTCAAATTAGGAGAATATTCAAAATTAAAAATAGAAAAACTACCTTTCGAAACAGTACAACCTAAACAAAGAATTCATATAACCTTCTCAAAGAATAATCTAAAAAACGAAATAAATAATTTTCTGAAAGACTATTTAGTACCTAAAGTTAGATATCTGGCTATATTTAATGACGAACTGGATAAAGTAATATCTCAAGAACTACAGAAAAATTTCGAACCAAATTCTTTAAAATTAATCGGAGTAAATAAATTTGTACAAGATATCTTTACAATAGATGAACAAAAACAAATTGTAGCTGACGATCATAACGGATTTAGAAACCACAGGGGAATATTGGAAACAATCAGATACCTGAAGAAGAAATACTACTGGCCAAAAATGGTACAAACTATCCAAAATTTTATTAATAATTGTAAAATATGTAAAGAAAATAAATACGATAGAAAACCTATAAAAATTCATGAAAATTTAACTATAACTCCGACAAGACCTTTCGAGACAATTAACATAGACATACTATCATTAAATACTCAAAAATACCTCACAATATTTGACCAATTTTCCAAATTCGGACAAATAAAAGCAATAAATGTTGATTCAGTAAACGTATTAAAAGCATTAAAAGAATATTTCGAGACATATACCCTACCAAAATTAATCATTATGGATAATGGACTAGAATTTAACAACGAATTACTAAAAGATTATTTAAAAACATTAAATGTAAAACCCCATTATATTTGTATTAACAATCCAAAGAGTAACGCGGTCGAAAGATTTCATTCGACATTAATAGAACACCTTAGACTAATTCAAAATAACGAAGAATTCAAACATCTTAATCAAAATGAAAAAATAAAGAAATGCATACTTAGTTACAATAACTCAAAACACACCATAACCGAAAAAACTCCAACAGAAATAATATTTGGAGAGACACATGAGTATAAATACCCCAAAGAAATACGAACTAACTCTGAAATGATACAACAACATCTGAAAGAACAAAAAGAATTATACAAAATAATAAATAATAAGATACAACAAGAAAAAGAGAAACGTCACCAAGAGAACATAAACCCGTTAGCATTACCAAAGGACGTATACGTAAAAGAAGAAGTAAGGAGAATACAAAAATTTAAAAAACCAATGTATATAAAAAGCAAAGTCTTAGCATATAACCCAAAATTAGGTATTGTAAAAGTCGAGAAACCATATAAACAACGTAGTAAAACCTTAAAGAAAATTAGAAACATACGTATCAACAGAATAAAATTATAACTTTATCTCTGTTCCCAGTGCGCAGGGTCAACAATTGACAGACATAACACACGGCAACGGATATCATCTGACAAACCTAGGATCGACACACATTGAACAGGAAAAATTACATACATACTTTTACTATAACGTAACACCTTTATACGAAAACTTTAATAGAATAGAAACTATAATTAACGAACTCCTAACCGAAATACACACAGTTCAACACATAAACCCAAATTATATACAATTACTAAATTCCACCTTTGAAAATACACAAGAACAATTAAACAAATTAAAACTTAACAAAAGAAGGAAAAGAGGCTTAATAAACGGTTTAGGAAGTGTTATAAAATCAATTTCCGGTAACTTGGACAGTTCAGATGGTGAACGATATGATAAATTATTTGAGACTATAAAAAAGAACGAAAAAATTTTAAGTAATAATGAGAATAAATTATTTAAAAACTTAAAAGAAGTAACGGAACAATTTAATATACAATTAGAAAATATTAAAATAAACGAAAAAGAAATGAAAAAGGAACTAACCTTTATAAAAGAAATTTTGAAGAAAAATAAACTTTGGGAAACAAAAATAGAATCTGAAGGAAAAATCCAATTAATAATAAATATTCTGAACAATATCCAAAATTTTGCTATACAAATTGAAACTAGTCTTACGTTCTGTTCCTTAAATAAATTACATTCAACTATAATTTCCATGAATAGACTCCAGAACTTTATCAAAAATCAAAATATCTTTGAAATTATGTCACTTATAACAACTCACTGTCAATACGATGGACAAATGATCTACTATATTATCGAGATCCCTATTATGAGCACCACCGTATACCCTTTATATCAATTTACGTCAATACCTTTTATGAATAACACAAAAATGTATATCCTTGATGAACCCAATATATTGTATATTAATAAAATGAATAAGAATATTATTGTCAATAACTGTGTTAGAAATAAGAATTATTATTGTAAAACTGATAATGTAGAAATAAAGAAATGTATTAATGATTTAACAATAAGATATAAAAATGATGATTGTTCTTACTTGTTAATGGATAATGAAAATAATATCGAACAAATACCAAATACAAATGAAATCATTATAATAAGCCCAATTTTACAAAATTTCATAATTTATTGTAAAAGTAATGAAATTCACAAAAAGATAATAGGAATTTACAAATTTAATAACGATCAACAATGCACATTAAATAATTATCATTTTGAAAAGATAGAACAAAATTATAAAGAATTAATCTATGAAGGAAAAATTGATAAAATAAATGGGTTAAACGTTAAAAGCAGACAATTAATCGAATTGCATAAAGTAAATAATACTGAATATCATTTGGAAGAAATACAAAATTTAAATTTAAAGAATAACGATCATCATCTTTTTATTATATATTTCTTTATAAGTATAATGATAATTAGTTATATATGTTTTAAGATTTATAAGCATATAAAAGAAAGAAAACTGAAATTAATTGCTTTAAAAGATTTAGAATTAATAAAGACTCACCCTCTCGAGTAATATAATAAAAAACTTGAAGGGGAGGAATTATGATATCTGTATTTTAATTATGATATCTGTATTTTGATTATGATATCTGTATTTTGATGACGAAGTGTTTTATTATATTAGACAATGGAAAGATTGTCTGACTCATACTTCTTTGAACTATGTTATGATAAGAGAATGATATATAAGCTTGAAAAAACTAGATTAGAACACTCTTGTACTGTTGCTGAACGTATTCACGTCAGTTGTAATTAGATTCTAAATAAATAAAATATAATTTTCAAAACGAAAGAATTTGTATTTTTTTCCTTAAATACAAATCGAAAATTATAATTCACGTCTATTTCGACGAATAACTTTTTTTAATGCTCTCTTATTAATATCTGTAATTTTACTTTTCTTCACATATTGGGGTTTTGAGGCAATGGATCCGCTTGTATTGTACAATCGCATAATATTTCTAACACTATATCGTGATAAACATAATAATATTCCAATTTCTGAATTTTATTTTCCAGTTTTAGATAAATTAATTATGATAGATCGAAGATTCTCATCTATCTTTTTACCTCTAGTCATTTCAATGTATAAAATTAATTTGAAGTCTTTTGAAAAACTAATGTCAATAAACAACAATTGTTTTGACGTATCTATGCATAGCCACTTCGATAGCTACCAAATTTCTAAACAAAGTGTAAGTAATTTGAAGACTTATAAACTATATAAAATGCAAAACTTTCATGTATAAAAACCAATTACATTTTTTGTAATAAAAAATAATACTCCTTTAAATATTTATATCCAATTAACTATAAAAAGTCTAAATATCAATATTAGGTTAAATAAATACAGTTAAATTACATAAATATAATTATTTTCTTATAATAACTACATAAATTAAAATTTCAGCAAGTGGGCCAACTGATGTGGGACGGGGCTCGTATATATATATGTATATATATATATAAGTTAGATTTATTGATTTGCAATAAATGTTTTTAAAAATTTTTATTTTAAGTGTTGTACAACATAAGATATTTTTTAGCTTCAGAAGTCAAAAGTTAGATACAGATTTGTTACAAGTATGTGTTGATCGTACTGGAGTGAGAATCTGACTGGGTTCAGTCTTACACGATCCTACCCAGGATGTTACATGATTCTAAGATATGATATTACACTATTCTGGAATCGTATTGCTGGAGAGTCAGCGGTTTCTGTGGCAACACCGTTTCCTAACTCCTCCTTCGCTAGAATTGGGCTTCCTCGGGGAGCTGGTGGACCGTTGTAGGGGCTGAAGTTCTCGGTTGAAGTTCAATGCCTTCTCTGGACTTCGGTCTTGTCAGCGAGCGTCAGTGGAACTTTCTCTTTAAAAAGATTACAAGCAGGATGATAGCACCTGTAATCAAAATTATATAGAGTATTAGGGTTGAATAATTGATGATATTGTTGACATCGTGCTGGTCGAAGAAATAGTCGACAATAAATTCTTCGAGTTTGTTCATTGGTTTCAGCTCGTTGATGGTATTCAGTTCAATTGACATTTTTGGAATTTGTGATTTGTTCAAGTCAAATTTGTAGTTTTCGATTACTACTGGTTTGCCAAAGGTTCCGTGTTTAAATAATAAATTTTTGTTCTTGTATTCCAACAGGCAATCGTCTTCTTCTACCAGGAATATTCCTTGGAGCGTTTTTATAGTGTCGCCTTGTTTACATTTAACTTTAATTTCTTCGTGATCGGGGAATATTATTAAATGTTGATTGATGTCAGTCAAATATTCGATATGATTCTGTCTGATATTTAATTTTAGAAATTGACAATTTTCAATGTTGTTGTGTGAAATGAAGTTCTTCTCGCAAGAGTTTTCGGTCAGTTCACTTATCTTGTTGGGACACTGGTATGTGTTTTCCTTATTGTAGGTACATACGTCATATAGAGATTTAATTTGTCCGTCATTTGATCTTAAGAAGTATTCTTGATTAGGGATAACAGTTACATATTCAGTATTGTGTTTAGTAGGAATCGGGATTAGGTGAATTAACTCAAATTGCGTTTCGTAATTTATAGGAATTTCAATAAAATACGTAATTTTGTTAGATGATAATTTGCAATTTACAAAGAGCATTTTTTCTAGTTCTAGAATATTTTCTGAATTTATATTAATTGGTAACTGATTATTATAAAATTTTGAAATTTTATTTAATTCTGTGAGAAGATCGTGTGACTTTATAATACTTGGATGTATAGTGTGTAATTTACAAAACGTCAAAGAATTTTCGACATCTTGGAGAATATTAAAAGTTAAAGTATATAAAGTGTTTAATTGATGAAAAATATCTTTTATAAAGAGTTTATCTTGATCTCTAGTTCCACCGACAACAATGTGGAGTAGTATATATCGGACCAACTACTAAGGTCATATGCCGATATGTCCTTTGCATGGTCGCCACGGGCGGGACCCGAACCCACGACCTTATGGTTGTGAGGCAGGCCCTCAACCCGCGCGACCATCACGCGGGACATAAAGAGTTTATCTTGATCTCTAATTCCACCGACAACAATGTGGAGTAGTTGTTCAATTTTTGATTTTAATAAATTTTCATTTTCTCTGATTGTGTCAACAGTCCTATTAAAATAGTCTATCATTTGTTGATTGACGGAATACTGGTATTTAATTTGGTGATTTAAATGATTTTGATTCTCCTTTAAGTGATTCAAAATTTGTGTATTATCGTCGTCTGCATCTAAATTTCCTGTTATTGATTTGATAACTGTTCCGAGGCCGTTGATTAAGCCTCTTTTAACTCGTTGATTTTCTGTTTGCTTTGTTAAATGATTAATTTTTTCGTTAATGTTATTACGAATATAATCAATTATGTTATTATTATTGTCAAATTCAGGAGAAATTGTCTTGTCATTATTAAGGATTCGTTTAAGGTTTTCATATTGTTTGTTTAGATTTTCATATTGTGTCCAAAGTGGTTGTAAGTCGTAATAGTGTATGAATGTGTGTGTGGATTTTTGGAGTTTTGCGGTCCCGAGATTTATTGTCAGTAGTCCTGGATTATGTGTTATGTCTTTCATACTTAGTCCGTGGGAGTATGAGAGGTAGAGGGACCTGGAATATCCGAATTTTTGTTAGAAATTTTTCGGGGTCTTCTTATATTGGAAAGGTGTATTTTAGACTGCTTTTTGTCATTGGGATTGGTTTCTATTTTCGCTGTTTTCAGGGGTTTATTTAATTTTTTTATCTTTTCTTTCTTAAATTTAGGCAATTTCGTTTTATTTACTTTTTGTTTGTTTTGAACATAAACTGTTTCAGGGATGTCTGGGAGTTCTTCTCTTGTTTCATTAATTTTAGTTATTAATTTAGATTTTTCATCTTGCAATTTTTGATTAATATTTCGAAACATTAGTTTAGTTTTATCTTTGTGTTTTTGTATATAGTCTTGGGTAACTTGTTTATCAAGTTCGATATCGAGAGGGGAATTTACTTCTAAATGACCGTTAATAATTTCAATCGGTTTTAAATTTGTCGAACTATGATTTGTATTATTATATGCTAAAATTGCATATGATATTTTATCTTTTATCGACTCATTCTTGAAATTGTCTTGCATATTGAATAAACGAATATGTTCTATTAAAGTTTAGTGAAAACGTTCAACTAAACCATTCGAATTTGGATTTTGTGAGCAAGTAAAATGAATTTCAATTTTATGCAAGGATAATAATTCTTTAACAACTGTATTTTTCAATTCGAGTCCGTTGTCGGATACAATTAATTTTGGTATACCATGATGGGAAAAGAATTTAGTTAATTTATTTGTAATTTCTATACCGTTGATTGACGTTACTTTATAGGCTTGCGCGTATTTTGAGAATGCGTCAATTATTGTTAGAAATTTGGAATTTTCGAGACTTAATGTGTCTACGTGTATAATGTCTAATGGTTTGTTGGGGGTCGGAGTTATATTTAATTTAGGTTTTACAGGATTTCTTTCGTATTTAGCTGCTAAACATATCTCGCATTGATTGATATAATCTGTGATGGTTTTATGTTGGTTAGGCCAATAATATCTCTTTTTTATTGATTATACACTTCATTAATGCCGCGGTGATTTGTTTTGCTTTCATGATTATTTTTAATTGTTTGTAAAATTTCATCTGGGTCTTCTACATCTATTAATTTAGTATTACACTTAATAAATTTAATTTCAGAGTTTTTGAAATACTTTTGCAATACGTTGCTAAATTGTTCGTATAAGGGTTGCTCGAAGTATAGGTAATATTTTACTTTAGGCACAACAAATTCTTTGATAAATTTTACCGTGTCTTTTTCAAAATTTGTTTCTGATAATTGCTCTAAAATTCTCATTTTGTCAGAATGAAATTTTTGCACTTTTGGTGTACATGGAGAGTGTTTAACTTGAGATATAAATATTTGATTTTTGCCATAGTTTACGGCAGATTCTGTTATCGTAATGCCTATGATAGGATTTTCTGGATTTGAATGTATAGTTTGGTCTGTGTCAGTATCATTTAGGGCATCTTCGTCAGGTGCAACAATCATAGATTGTGTGTCATTGTTGGGATCAAAAGTATCGTTAAATGTTTCTACATATTCAAAAAGATTTTTCATACCGGGGTCTACAGTGTTGACGTTTAATTCTATTCGTGATAGAGCGTCAGCGTTTTTATTTAAAGTTCCTTTTTTATGAATAACTTCGTAATCGTACTCTTATAATTTGAGTCTCCAACGCATTAATTTGGAATTTGGTTCTTTTAATGAATGTAAATATTGCAATGGTTTATGATCAGTAATGATTTTAAATTTTCTGCCAAACAAATATGCTCTAAAATATTTCGTAGCCAACATAACAGCGAGTAATTCTTTTTCAATCGTGCTGTAGTTTTGTTCTGAGTCATTTAGAGTTCGACTTGCGTAGGCGATGGGAAGATCGGAACCAATATTACCTTGGGACAGGATAGCGCCTATAGCGTAATTGCTAGCGTCTGTGGTTAAGTTGAAAGGCTTGTTAAAATCTGGATATTGGAGTATGGGACCGTTAATTAGAAGATTTTTGCAAGTATTGAAACAGTTAACATATTCTGAATCGTTATGTGTAATTTCTGCGTCTTTCTTTAGACATTTAGTTAGGGGTTTCGTGAGTTGGGCAAAATGTTTAATGAATTTTCGGTAATAACCTAGTAGGCCAAGAAATGCTTTAATTTGTTTCGGTATTTTCGGTAGAGGGTAGTTCTTGATCGCGTGAATTTTATCCGGGTTCGGTTTAACTCCGCTAGGGGTCACGACATGTCCGAGATACGCTACCTCTTTACGTAAAAATTCCGATTTGTCGAGCTGTATTTTTAAGTTCGCTTTCTTTAGACGGTCAAAAACTGTTCTTAAATTTTGAATATGCTCTTGGAGGCTTGTGCTGAAAATTATGACGTCATCTAAGTATACTAAGCAAATTTCGTTTACTAAATTTCTAAGTACGTTATCCATGACGCGTTGAAAAGTTGCCGGGGCATTTTTCAAGCCAAATGGCATTCTCATGAATTCGTAATGCCCATTTTCGGTATTGAAAGCAGTTTTTTGAATATCTGCTTTGTTCATCTCAATCTGATGGAATCCGGACGCGAGATCTAAGGTCGAAAAATAATTACATCTACCAAGTTTGTCTAATAAAGTGTTTATATTTGGTATCGGATACTTGTCATCGATCGTTTTCTCATTTAACTTTCTATAATCTATGACTATTCTCCATTTTTTCTTGCCAGATGCGTCAATCTTCTTGGGAACGATCCACACTGGGGATGATTAAGGAGAATGAGAGGGACGGATTATTTTTTGATCAAGCATTTTTGAGATTTGATTTTGCACTTCTTTCCTATGCACTTCAGGATATCTATAGGTTTTTTAATATACGGGGATTTCGTCTTTAGTTCGGATAAAGTGTTTAACTTCATTCGTAAATGTTAGTGATTTATTATCGCCGTGTAAAATAGTAGAGAATTCTTTTAATAATTTCATAATTTCAGATTTTTCTTCTTGATTCATATGATCAATTCTTATTTTATTCATATCTAAATTATTTTCAGTACGGGTTTTGTCAAAGTTTAAATTATTAATTTCAAAATGATTTAGTGTTTCTAGTTTTACGCAATTTACAGTGTCTAAAATTTGTTCATTATCCGTTGTGTTAATAGCAGGATAGAATAATTCGTAATTTTCTACTTTAGCTAAACCTTCAGGATTAATTACATTATTTATTTTAGTTTCTGGTATAAATGCTTCTCCGGTCTCTATGTTGTTAACAAATATTTTAATTATTTTGTCCGAGTTTGGTGGAATTTTGATATGAGATTTTGGAAGTATCTTATGATAATGAATTTTTATATCTTGAGTAGGAGTTTTAATTTTATCATTATTTAAATCAATACTTGTTTCTAAAATTTTTAAATTATCTATTCCAAGCAAAACATCCAAGTTATTGTGGAAATCGAATAGATAGTATTTTAATAATTTATCTGGGTTGTTAAACAAGTTTGAAGCAGGTAAAATAATACTAGAATTTTCAGTTGAAGTACCGTGAGCTGTTGTGATTTTAAAAGTGTCATTTTGAATTTTATTTTTATAATATTTCTGTGCAATATTGGGTTAATAAATGAGCGTGTACTTCCGGTATCTATCAAAACTTTTAAGTTATGTTCGGGATATATTATGAATGGTAGTTCGCTATAATTATGAGTTAAATTCATAATTTCAAATTCGTTTCCGAGGCTTTTTATTGAAAAAAAGCGTCTTGATCAATATTTTCGTAATTATCGGGATTTGGTTCGGTGACGTAATATTCTGCGTTTTCATCACAGTTTTGTTCTTCGATTTCGTTATTTTGTAATTCATCGACTTCGGTATTAAATAGTTCTTCCGAAATAAAATCAGGTTTTCGTTGGGATTGGAATTGTTGAGGACGATAATTACTTGTGCTTGGTCTTGGTGTGAATGATTGTCTAGTACTGACACTCATGGGCGTCGGTTTCGCAAATTTTTTTTTGGATCAGGTTTGAAAACGTTTGGAGTGTTTGGTTTAATTTGTTGATGATTTTTTTGGTATGTGTAGTGTGGTTGAGGGGTGCAGTGTGTTTGATTAGGCTTGTACATTAGTTGAGGGAAACTTCTTTGTTGAAATGGTTTGTTATTATGTGTGGGAAGGTTTTGTTTAGGTTTAAACGTATTTTTGTGTTGTTGTTTATTGACTGAGTCAATTTGGAAGTCGTTTGTCATCATGTTCAGGGCGGTGGTTAGGTCTTTTGGGTCTTTGGTTCTCATTAATGTGCCTAGAGGCTCTCTAAGTCCTCGCAGCATGACTCTTAACGCAAAATTTCTAAAATAGCCAATTAGAATTGGTTGTTCTTCCGCTTTTATATGTAGAGTTATATAAGAGGTTGATAAATTTAATAGGTGTATAACTCTGTTGTAATAATCTAATGGGGATTCATTTTGATTTTGTTTTAATTCGCATAATTCGAAATTTAACGTGTAAATATCGCGCTTGTCCGCGTATGTATTTAATAGGGTTGTTTTTAAATCTAGCCATTTAGTAATTGTGACACTCGCAATGTTGACGGCGGCTTCTCCTTTTATTTTTGTCAAAATACAGGTCATTAAGTACTCGTTTTGGAAATTATTTGCGTCTGTTGTATCATAAAATTTATTTACGATTTTTTCGCTAATTTCTATAAATCTACTTAATAATTTAGCATCACCTCGAAATTCGGAGATCATGTCTAAATATTCGCGTTTGAGTTCTGGGACAGCCATTTCGTCAAGGTTTAGGTTATTTATTTGATCGATAAGGGATTGATCGATTGGGAGTGTGTTTGGAATGTAAATTAGTGAGTCAGAGGAATTTACTGAATCTGTATCTGAGCTATCGTCTGATTCTAATTCGATATTCGTTCGATTATCTCTAGATGTCATATGTGCACTACTTACAGGAAAATCAGTGTGTTCTTCATTGGCTCTGTACGGCTTCTTCCACGATGGAGGAACAGGACAGGATGAATCTTCTACGGCTCGGATCTGTGTTCAGCAGGGCTTCGTTGTTCTCTTCGTGTGACGCGATGCACTCGTTGAAAACGTGTAGATTTTTTTCACTGATTTTACGTTGATTCTTCGCAATAAATCGTTGAAACGAACCGAAATTTTTATGTTTCGTTTGCGATATCCGATACGACTGCGCCAGTTAGATTTATTGATTTGCAATAAATGTTTTTAAAATTTTTTATTTTGAGTGTTTTACAACATAAGATATTTTTTAGCTTCAGAAGTCAAAAGTTAGATACAGATTTGTTACAAGTATGTGTTGATCGTACTGGAGTGAGAATCTGACTGAGTTCAGTCTTACACGATCCTACCCAGGATGTTACATGGTTCTAAGATATGATATTACACTATTCTGGAATCGTATTGCTGGAGAGTCAGCGGTTTCTGTGTGAACACCGTTTCCTATATATATATATATATATATATATATATATATATATATATATATATATATATATATATATATATATATAAGATCCCTGAATATTGTTGATATATCCGTGATTCGTCTTTTGATAAATCACATCCGCCGGTTTCAATATCACAAGTTCCTATATTTCCTTGGCCTGATCTGTCCCGTAATCGTTCTCATACCTCTCGACCCATTCCGACTCGTACGTCAGCGGAATGGTAGCTTCATACGTGATGGCGTCCGGTAAGTTCTTCCAATAGGCACCCGCCACCACGCGTACTGGCACTTCAATCGCCGCACTCGCGATCACGCACCACATACTTACATATAAATATTATGTAACAATAGAAACATATGGCACCTATCTTTTTGGTGTCAGATTAGGTCCTGCATTATCAAGCACGCCGTAAAAGAAAACATTAACATTAAAGTAAGCCACACGCCTGTAAGCTGGTAAATATTTTTTATTCAAAACTTTCACATGATAACAGAACAGCGGGATTTTAAAACATGTGACTCAGTGAATGATAAAATGTTAGTAAACAATTTATTGTTGAAAATTAATCATTTAATTAGCGCCTGTCACGCTAGACACTAACGAATGCTTGTCGTGGAGCGAGGATTGTAGTGTCTTTCCATACTTTGCTTACAGTATGGCCAGCGTTGAGCCAAGTCTCGTCTAAAAAATATATTTTTCTCCCTTCTTGCTGGTATCTCTTAATTTTTCGCAGGTAACGTCGTCTCCACACAACTATCTCGAATAAAAATCATTGCATTACCTACTGCTTTTGCAGTAAATGCAACATTTTCTGTTTTGTTGTTCTTGGGGTTCTGTTCAGAGCAAACTTTGAAAATGTTCAAGATTCGCTCTTTGTCGTCAATCGAAAAATGACTGGCTCGCCGTCGTTTGGATGGAGAAAAAGGCGGCTGTTGATCCATAATCAATCAGACTTAACTATTCTAATGTAAAACTGACAGACTCTTTATTAGAACAAAATCTAACGTACAATTACAAATAATTTATATAACATACCTTTTGTGTATTGAAACAATATTGTTTTATACAGTGAATGGATATTACCGATGGAAATAATAAATAATCGTATAAAAACAACAAAATAGAAACACAAACGACAACCCAAATGTTATGGCAGACTTAGTATAGTTTCCGTTATTACCGATCTCTGTACCCGAGTTCGGCGTACTGTGTAAAACTGACTTACCAATAGCAACACTGTATTCAAATTTAGCGCTCATTTGTGGGAGGAGTTTCTACTCTATCTGTTCAGTAAACAGAGTAGAGCTTGGAAGAACATGACCTGCGCCTTGGAAGCGGACCATGTGGACCTGGCTGTTGTGACATTCGAAAACTCGGATAACATCGACATTTTGACTTCCCAGTGCGATCCTCACCGGGACAGGCTCTGTACTCTTTCCAAGACGTACGGCGCTAATGTAATCACCGCCGCATGTGCCAAACTCTTGCTAACAGGAGCGACAATCAAAGAGTTCACCCGTCTATGTCCAATTTCATGTAAGTTAACCGAAGTTATGACGCGTATAATTACACCGATAGATCAGAATACGTTTGTGATCACCCATGCGACTACAGTGTCAGATGTTCAGTGTAAAACGGCTAAGAAAGTAACTTTTGAACAAAATTACGGTGCTCTATGGGTACAAATTCCTTGTAATTGTTCACTGACCATTGACGGAAAGGCTAAGATAACGCCATCTTTTCCGTGCATACTATCAAACTTGTCATTTGCTTTTAAACAAATAATTCCAGCCGCCTGGGTCGCCTCAAAAACATTGAGTCTACCGCATGATGACGCGAGATATCCTGTGTATGATGGATTAGAAGAATGTTTAGATAAAGACGCTATGGTAATGCCGGGTGAGAATATAAATCCGCAAACTGCTCTCTTGTACGCACCGTAGCCAGTTATAATCATCATATTAATATTGTATACATGTAGACATGTTAAGTGTGCCAAAAAGGGTCGAGAAACATATACAAGGTGGGTGGCCGAGAGGGCGTTCCACAGGACCTATCAGCCGCCAGCAACCATGGGACAACCGGGGACAGCATTCGCCGTACCGCTGAGGCTGCCACAACCATTGCCGCGCTCTGGACCGCCGTCAACATGCAGTTCGTCGGTACCAGAGTCGCCATACCTGGCACCCGTGACGTTGTACAACTACGACATAGCACAGGAACCAACAGCCACTCACGAATATGAAGTCGTTAAAAACGACGCCTCGCATTATGTTTCTATGGCACGACGCACATAGTTTTTAAGAAAAGTCAAGCTTCGTCCGGGAGGGTTATGTCGGGGACGACATGGTCTGAGGAGGGGGGGGGGAATTGTCGCGCTCATGAAATACTTAGAATATTTTCAAGCTCCAGTAATACGTATTCTCCTAATAAGGACAGGTTATCACACACTAAGGTGTTGTAATGAGTTTTGCATTACGCATAATGAGTAATTGCTGCCGCAATTACCTAGCATGAGCTCGACAGCAACCTCCTGAATACCATGTTCTCCGAATACTTGTTTTCGCACTTAATTTCGCACGCTTCTCGATAAGAGGACACATCATTGCGCAAACCAGGAAGTAGCCGACCGCAATCACGCAAGATGGGCTGCGGTCTAACTCCTTCGCGGTTCCGTGTAATCGATATGGAGTCCCGGATCTCAAGTTCAATGTTCAAAATATAGATCTCCTAGTTTAGTCACAGTTGCTTTAGTAATCACCTTTTTTTGAGACAATTACGAGAAGACTGCGTTAGAATCTAAGAAAAGAATGCATCACGGTAGATTTTAGTGTAACCTAAACCCGAGAATCGGGAGCTTGACGGAAATAGCTAACCACAGTGTCTGATGCACTTCGTATAAAAACTCAAGTTCTGGAAGAGTCGGGGACAGTAGTCGACAGTCGATGACAGTCGTACACAGTTGTCGTAAATAGTTTTTGTGAAGAGTCGTAAACGGTCGCCGATGGTTTAACCAGCAATCAACGGCAAACGAGAAGTCGAGTCGCTAGTTCTTCCACACTTAGACAAAACAAGTGCATCAGTACACGATGGTGAAGCCATGGGAAACTTTGTAAGTACAAATTGTAATCTTAATCAATAAACATCTATGTAAACTATTCGCTTGCATTCATTGAAATCCACACGGTAGAATGAAGACCTGGCACTGTTTTACTGGAGTCTTCAACACGGTACCCATCTTGAGCTATGAGTAATGTCGTCACGTCAGTTGTTTGTGGCATTATCATAGTTGTAACAGTAATTATAATTATTTTGATAACGTCTGCTCAGTATACTCTAATGTCGGTTACTGATTATTTTACTAAGATCTCCCGAGACGTGACAATATTCCACCCGGTGGTAGAAGAAAGAGACCGGCAGCGGCAAGTTGCTCGCATACCAGCCGCCTGCCCAGTATCGTGTTAAACCATCGTCGAAAATAAGAATTAGTTAGGGAAAATATAATATAAATATAGTTATAGTATAGTCAAAATATTATGTTAGGTTTTAAGTTAGATAATAAATATCATATTAATGTTGTCTTGTGGAAATTTTAAATAAAAAATATTAATCAGCTTACAGGCGTGTGGCTTACTTTAATGTTAATGTTTTCTTTTACGGCGTGCTTGATAATGCAGGACCTAATGTGACACCAAAAAGGTATGTGCCATATGTTTCTATTGTTACAGAATTTTCATATGTATGTGGTGCGTGATCGCGAGTGCGGCGATTGAAGTGCCAGTACGCGTGGTGGCGGGTGCCTATTGGAAGAAATTACCGGACGCCATCACGTACGAAGCTACCATTCCGCTGACGTACGAGTCGGAATGGATCGAGAGGTATGAGAACGATTACGGGACAGATCAGGCCAAGGAAATAATAGGAAGTTGCGATAATGAAACCGGCGGATGTGATTTATCAAGTCGAATCACGGAAATATCAACAATATTCAGGGATCTTATTACGAAGATGGACGCATCTTTAGACCCAGACTATTTCCTTACCATAGAAGGAAAATCCGAGCGGCAACTAGAAGCATATCTAGAGAGATTTCCACGAAGCTTGCCAGCAGCGACGACAACACCAGCCACCGGAAAGTACCGATTTGCTAGAGCGCTAAATTTTATCGGAGACGCGTTTAATTGGTGCTGTGGTGTGATGACGGAGACCAAAATGAAGCAGTTCGTGATGAATGAGAGACAAATCACGATGAAAGTTGAAGATTTACAGACAGGACTTCATGAAGAATATAAGCACCTGTCTCTTATCACCAATAATTTTATTAAATACGACAAAAGAGTAGCAGAAGCATTTACAGAATTACATAAGAGAATGCAGGATCTGGACGACGAAGAAGGAAATTTAAGACAAGATGGCAATAACGTTCGGATCTCACTAAGAACGTTGTACAAAAATGATTTCGAGGCCTTAAAGCGTTCTATTCAGATATTACGCTTAATGAGACAAAATGAAATTCTCGGCGCCTGCAAGAACAGAAATATTCCTACGACACTGCTCACGCCGGGCGTGTTAGCAGCTGATCTTGACAAGTTAAAAAAAGATTAGGGGAATATGGTTTACAACTCGCCGTGCCAAGGAGAGAGCTGTCACAATATTATAAATTACCGATTGTGGATTGCGGAATCGGACCGGGACGAATTATTCTACATCTAAAAGTGCCAGTAACACAGATTGGCAGAAAATGGAAACTGGTGGAATTACTTACAACCCCCTTCGGTTGGAATAACGACACGTGTGTCATTATGTATGACACTATGTACCTAGCGGTCAGTGGAAAACACATGCGACCAATTTCCGGAGCGGGATTACATCAGTGCCAGCCTTATCATGATCGATCGTGCAACAGTGGAGGAAATCACACGGCACTGCGCTTTCCGGTGTTACCGGTCACATCAAACGGTAATTTCAGAAGTGCGGCCGGATACCTATGTGATAACGCATCCACAACCACACACCAAAATCCATTGTCCGAGAATTATCAAGGAAGTGGGACAGGTACATATAGGACAGCGAGGAGCACTACAGGTACAGTTGCCTTGTAACTGTTCTCTCTACGTCAACGACACCAGAATTATTCCGGCACGAGTGCCCTGTGGAGAAGATAGCCGAGTGTTGCAAGTCATACACGTCTTACCTGCTACGTGGTCTACCTTGAAGTCACTACAAATCAATCCATTATCACCAGATACACATCCCGTGTATAATAATTTATCGGAGTGTCTTAATCACAACTGGACATTCCACGTTCCGCATTTAAATCTGTCCAGCATCAGCGAAACAATTGAAGAATAGACTGCGAGAGCGTTCGCTCCACTAGAATGGCATCCAGATGAGTATTCACACCAAAAAGACGTGCTCATCTACATTTGGAACATAATAGTTACTATCGTCGTCATTAAATTATTTTACGATAACAGAGTCGCTGCGATAGCATTTGCTCAGACCGTCAGAGCACACGATAAAGAAGAATTCTCAAACATTACTTTGTATATCATATTTACTATAACTGTGGTATTGCTTTGTGTATTAGTACCTACTCCTGACCATAGTATATGTCTTGGTGGTCAAAATCAAGAAAGGACGTTGCCCGATCTGCGGGATACCTAGTTTCGCGCCGGGCGCGAAACGACGAGAAACCATCAACTTGGAGGACGTCAACGTGGGCACCTTGACCCTGCCAAGTGGGAAAACAGTGAATAAGTGTTCGAAGTATTTTAAGATATACAAATATAATAAAAATAGATAACATGATGCGATGAAATACAAATCACAATGTAGAATCTGGAAAAGAATACATGATGTCGGACTAAAATCCATAATATAAGCAACAAAAATATCGCTTGTAATACCTGCGAAAGAATAAGAACGAATACATCGAGGGTATTGCCATTGCAAGCAACATTATTATAATAATATGGAAGTATAAAATTGGTGCCTATTAAACGAATAGTGAATAAACATATATCATCATTGAGTTTGTAGAATTGCGAACAGATATTATTTGAAAATAGATATTTGTTTATAAATGCTGAAATAAACATGGATTATGAAAAATCATCGATTCTAATTTCGAAGAAATTTAAACAAATATTCCATATATATCGTATAATTAGATGTACTTCTGTCGAACATTATAGTCGTATATTACAACCATTTATAAAAATGAATTAATTACAATGTTTGATGGTAAATATGAGAATTTACAAAGCTATCAACTCAGAACCTTTCGTACGCTATGTGATTGCACTAATTAAATGAGCTACAAAACACAGAAAATCGCCAAATGCTATTCCTACATGAAAACTATTTCCAATTATTACGTTCCCTATAACACATTCAAATATCATCGCCAAGATCAAGCATTCAAGTTGTTATTCATAATATTCGTTTATATCTCGTCAACTAAAAAGTTGCAGATTCATCGCAAATCCTAACATTTATATACCAATATTACTAATTCCAATATACCAAATAAAAATATCTTTTATAAAATTATATTGATCTCTATATTAATATTACAAGTTTACTTAATGATGTTTGCGATTCAATCAATCGCTGTATTTGATGTTCATATTATTGCAAATTCATGACTAATGCAGAAGTACTGACTAAGAGATAAACAGGACCGTACATATGAGTGATCTGTTTGAGAGTTTAAAGTGAGATCTCAGGCAGCACACAACGTATTATTTTTTTTATCTAATTTAAGTTAAATTGTATCGGATATTGTATTCAATTAATCAATATTAAAATTATATTGTATTTACGCGATGTATTTGTGAGAAAACCTGTAACATCAACATTCACCTCTCCACCCCACCCAACTACAAACAACATTCATTCATTTGAATACTTCAACCACAGTCCAACGAATGATCACGTAAAAACAAGATGTTGGGGCATAAAAATCAAGGAACTACGTCGTGCTCACCAGCACCAAACACGAGCAAAGGGTAAAAAGATGCGGAAAAAAAGTTATACTTTTTGATCTGGACACAGTCTCTTAACCCTGAGACCAGCTCCAACATACGTTACTTCCATGTCCATTATATTTTGCTATTTTCTCTTTATTATTATTTTATTATAGTTAATTGCTAATTAACCGTAAACCTAGTTACCCCCGCTTGTATTATTTCGCCAGCAACAATTCTACAAATTGGTGATCGCGACGTGATAATTACATTACTTAATTAAAAATAACGCATAAAGTCTGGAGTAGAAACATCATGTGACTTGGCTCCTTGGTTCCTCTCTGCAGAACAAGCAAGTCTCATCCGCAACGCTTCAATTTATATTTAGTTTTTGTAGGTTATAAATATATATATTATTTTATTTATTTTCTTCGTTGAATAAAACAGATCATTCAGTTGTAAACTAATTTATGAATTATAACTTCGGTTGTGGTTTTCTTAGTGTTTCCGGATATCAGATAAATTGAAACATAATTATTAGTACATATAGACTTTCATACGACTTCCACCCTCGTATTATATCATAATCAAGTCTTCATATAGTAGCAAAATGATAAGAACGGAATTATTACAGAAAATACTATTGATCATATCATTAATTAATAATTTTTAGTAGAATCTCATTTCACATCGCGCAAGTTTTAAGATTTTAATTCTATTACTATCTCCTTGGTCAGCTATGTAGGTTCGGTAATCGGTTGGGTCTGATTGTGCAGTTCATGTTGTTCTAATTATGAATTAGTGGTGTCCTCCTACTTTCTCTAGACTTGCGACCGGCCATGTCGGAATAACCCAAAGGACGGCTATCAGCTATCGATTCACGTAGTTAGTCATCGTACCTAAGAAACAGAAAAATTAATTGAAAATTAAGTTCAACCAACTATAGCCAAATATAATTAAATTAGTCGATATTCTTTTATTGTAAGATCTGTTATGTAAATATTTTTTAATGTTACAATTTTGGTATCTGGAGGTGAAAATGAATAGTTCATATAATCATGTTTTTAATCATTTTTTAACACCGTTCGTTTTAACATTTATAAATGTTTCGATTTAACGTCTAGCAATAATATTTCTCAATAAGATATCCAAACAAGAATATGGAAATATGAGTGTTGTTTATAAGGATGGAGAAGTTTATTTTCTTGTTATGGTAAAATATTATCCATTTCAATAGTGCTGTGTGTCCAGTATTCTAAAAGGAACATAATTATAAATACTTATGTAAGATAAAATAAATAACTCTAACTCCAATAAAACTGGCGAAAGAAGTATTATATATTTTTAATTTTGTTTCATTTATATCTAGTTTTATATTTCTTTTTAGTTCAAGATAGGCATAATGAAGAAAATATGGAAATAAGGTTGAAATTGGAACACAAAATAAAATAGTAGGAATAAACAGATGAAATTCAACAAATTGTTACTAATTTCAATGATTAATATTTCTCAGCTATAAACAAAATACAATAGAAATTTAATAAGTACTGTGACCTGCCGTCTCTCTGAACCTGTATGTACCAAATCTCTTCACATACATGAAGCAGTACTTGATACTGCGATTTAAATAAACCGCTATAACATGCAGTGACATACCACTCTCGCGTATATACACAATACGGCCGCTTTCAAAATCATTTACTTGTTCAAATGCACGGTCTACAATCAACGGATTTTTATTCTTTTTGCAAGAAACATTCAATACGTATGATTGCGTGATAATTTTGTTTGAACCTATACAAGCTGTTCATTTTAAGAGGGGAACCATTCTTATCTCGAGAAATATTTGTATAAAGAGCTACGAAGCTAGCAAACAATTTCTATTTTTTTTAGACAAGTAGTTCTCAAAGTACACCGTTCAACTTTCTTACATTAAATGGGATTAATTTTTTTTTGTGCGACAGGGATATTTATTCTGAATTTTACGAATACAAAGTTCGGCACTTTCACATTATAAAATATTGGAGAAAAATGCATACAAACTTAACATTGCGTTAGTTGGCAACCCTGAAGCAGTTATACTCGTGAGTCAAGGTTTATACTAATTAATCCTTTTTTGATTCGAATCATTCCTTAAATATCATAATTTCATTTCACAAACTTCACCATAACATATCCTACCACATCCTTGAATAAACACCCCCAACCCCAACACGTGTACTCATAACCCCAATAAAACTTATTAATATCCTTTCCTATCCTAATGCCACTTGTTATCAGGAGGCAGCCCTATCAAATATACCAATCATCTCTTACTAACCATGAGCATGTCTAAACGCTCAGTGACATAGAGGCCACAATAAGAAAATTAATGAACATTCCTACTACGAAGTCGTATAAATTTATTAATACAGAAAATTATATTGGACAAGTGGCTCCCTCTCCACTAATATCTTTGAGGGCCGTGATTTGACGGCTGGTAACCTCATTTCACGCGACAAAATATATCACTTACCGAGATCTGCTTAGGCATAGTGCCACACCCAGTAATGGGTAAAAGGCGTGATGAAATATATTTTTTATACATATTAAAATGTTTCAAATAAATGTTGTAAAGCATAAAATTCTACATCCGAATCAATAAACAAAATTCATTTTGACTACTTCATAACTGCAGAAATTAAATTTGAAAATTCACGTAATTTCAATTTAATAGTAATAGCCATAGAATTAAAAACAAGAGATAAACAAATGCGTAACGTTTTATACGTCAAATTATTAGTATTTATTTTGACCAACTGTGATAATAAATCAATATTAGGGTTTATTATTATCAAAAATTAATAATTATTCAGATGAAGAAAAGTTGCAAATAATTAAATGGCATTATTCTGGCCATAGTTTACGACTAATTCGTGACTATATTAGCGCTATATGACAGCATCATGATATTCCTAGTACGGCAACTATTCAGAGGTTTATAGTAAAGTTTGAAAAGACAGGAACACTAAATTTCAAGAAAGAAATAAATGAAAGAATTTTTAACAATGAAGAAAATATTCTTGCTTTAATAGAACTGGAGCCAACAATGAGTGTGCGGGAAATTTTCAGAGAACTAAATATAAATTTTATGACAGTGCATAGAATTCTCAAAAAACATAAATACATTCCTTTTAAATTTCAAAACCACCAAAATATTTTGGAACGAGATTTTGAACTGCGTGCCTCATTCTGTGAAATAATGATGGAGAAATCAAATTGTAATAGAGAATTTTTAAGTAGTATTTTATTCACAGATGAATGCACATTTACCATGAATGGCGAACCAAACTGTCATAATTATCGGTACTGGTCACAAAATAATCCACATAATATTGTAGAATCGAGGACACAATATCGCCAGCACGGTCGCCAGATTTAAATCCAAGCGATTTTTTTTTATTGGGCCATTTAAAATCTTATGTTTACCAGAATTTAGAAGAACTTAAAAATGCTGTATTACAAGAATGCCAGAAAATAAATAATCGACAATTAAAGAATACTCGAGAAAGCTTCTACAACAGATTAGGTTATTGTTTAGCTCAAAACGGTGGACTATTTGAACATCTAATTTAACAATTTAAGAATATTTAGTTTGTTGATGTTTTTATTGAATTAAATTTATGTTACATTAATTAATTTGTTAAATAACAACCTACCTTCAATATTTTATCGAGTTTATTATTTTATTATTCTTAAATAATAAATCTAAAAAATATTTTGCCTTATTATTATTAAATTTTTATTAAGAAAATAAATATTTAGTATGTAAAAATGATTTTGAAAATTTATTCTGTCATTGACGTATAAAACGTTCCGCATTTGTTCATCTCTTGTTTTTAATTCCATGGCTATTACTATTAAATTGAAATTATGTGAATTTTCAAATTTAATTTCTGCAGTTATGAAGTAGTCAAAATGAATTTTGTTTATTGATTCGGATGTAGAATTTTATGCTTGACAACATTTATTTGAAACATTTTTTTATAAAATAATTAGGGAAACAATGCGCAAGGAAAAACTTATTTGCCATGTTAAACGCCTATGTTTCACTTTTCGTGTTACACCCGGTATATATACATATATATACCTATACATATATTGGACAAGTAAGTTCATTGCAAATCATGTGTTTGCTTATATTATTGTTTTAAATTTGAAAAGATTCCTTAGAAAAAGACGATCTATCAAATTTGACACAAAGTTGCAGCGCGAAAATTACTTACCGGCAATGTAATAGAAACACTTGAAAAGCATGCTTAACACTGCATTTATTCAAATTGTAGTGGAAGAATTCCAAATTGAAAAGAACTTGTGTATTTCCAAAAAGTTGGAATATGGACAAACAATGGAAGCTGTTGTTAATTACCGTTTTGAGAATTAAAACAATATAATATAGAAAATTGTGGATTTTTTATAGTCATTCAGCAAGGATATATTGGAGATAGTCCAGATGGTATCTTTAATATTAGTCCCTTTATATACAGGATGAGTTTTTTAAATCAACTAATCAGTCTTACTGGCTAAATAATAGCTTTAGAGAAAAATTAAATACATAGACTTACACAGCAAGGAGAGGGACACGCTGTAGTTAGTAAAATAAAATTATAAGGTGTGGCAATTCCAATTATATTTTTTTAATGTGAAGAGGTACATTTACTTACTGAGATGTATAACACTAAATTTTTCCTTTTCAATAATCTATAATTTTAAAAATAAATCTTCAGGCAAACAAATTAAATTATTTAAAATATCTTCTTCTTCTTCTTCTTAATCTATACTCTTTTACCTTACGGTGTCGAGCGTTTTATTTGTACATTTCATGATGTTTTTTTAGCTTCCCACAGTTCTTTCCATTTTTTCCTGTCTTGTGTTAGGGATTTTATATTTTTCCATGCTATGTTTTTCTTTGTTGCGGCTTCTTGTATACCCTCTATCCATGTTTTCATTGGTCGTCCTTTGGGCCTTGTTCCGGTTACTCTTGCCTCACTGGCTTTCCTTGCTATTTTTTCTTCTGTTTGTCTATTTATATGTCCGAACCAACGTAATTGTGCCTCTTGCACGTGTTCTATAAGTGATTTAACTTGCAAGTCTTCTCTGAATGTTTCATTTCTGATCTTATCTCTTCTTGTTTTTCCTGCGATCTTTCTTAGAAATCTCATTTCCATTGCTTGTAATCTACTTGTGTGTTTCTTTGTAAGTGTCCAGGTTTCGCATGCGTACGTTAGTGTAGGTAAGAATATTGTTTTATGCACTGTGACTTTATTCAGTTCACTATCCAAGACAACATAATAAACAACACTCGTCCGTCAAATAAGGATTTAATTTTGGTTTTTGACTGGTTATTTTGAGTTGGATTAATATTTATTGATTGTCACCAGAATTTGTGCATATCCTTTTACTAAGATAAGTATTATCTTTGATTTTCAAAATAGTTTAATTTTTATTTTTTTTTGTCCTGTTCATATCGTTAGTTGTTTGTATTAGTTACGCTTAGATACGGTGAATTATGATTTGTTTTTAGGTGTGATTGACATTTGACAGGTGTGTGAATGTAATTTATTTCCTTTTATAGTTAAGGATAAGCCTGGTAAGCTACCTTAACTTCTTCTTCTTTTACCGAGAGAACCCTATTTCTTTTATCTTTTGTTCTAATGAGGAATAAATGGGCGAAATTTGATGAATGTAAGTTTGGTACGTGGAATGTTAGAGGTATAAATGGAAAAGAAAATGAATTGGTGAATATAATGCGTGTGTATAATGTAGATGTTTTGTGTGTGAGCGAGACAAAGCGGAAAGGCTGTAATGAAGAAGAGGTAGATGGATTGTTTTGCTTGTGGTCGGGTGTTGCAGAGAATGAACGGGCAAAACATGGTGTAGGAGTGCTTGTTAGTGAAAGGATGAAACCGTTTGTAAGAGATTATAGTTGTATTTCATCGCGAATTCTTTGGCTGAGACTTAAGGTAGGCTTTCATAGAATCTTCGTTGTGTCAGTTTATGGCCCAACTGAATCCGAAAGTGATCGTGAGAAAGATCAATTTTGGAATTTGTTAGATAGTGTGATTGATTCGTGTGATCCAGGTGAAAAAGTTATCGTATGTGGTGATTTGAATGGTTGGGTGGGAGTAAAGAGAAGCATGTCTGGGAATGTATTGGGTAAATATGGTGATGTGAGAGTGAATGAAAACGGTAGGAAAATAGTATCCTTCTGCTTAGAGCGTGATCTTTTCGTTTCCAACTCTGTCTTTAAACATAAATTAGCTCACTTGTATACATGGGAGAATGTGAGGGAGAATAGGCGGAGTGTGATTGATTTTATTTTGTATGATGAACGACTAAGAAGTTTAGTTGTGGATACGCGTGTGAAGCGTGGGGCTGAATTGGGTACGAATGATCATTATTTGGTGGTGTCGCGTATACGTCTGGATAAATGTTGGCGAATGAGGGTAAAAGGCACCGAAAAAATGTTTCGTGTGAAATCTAGTGTACTACAGAATGAGGATATTAGAGATCTGTTTGTTGAGAAAATAAATGAATCTTTGCCTGTATGTGAGCCTAATTTTGAATGCAGCATAAATGATGTTTGGATGAAATTTAAGGATACAGTTCTTAAATGTGCAAAAGAAGTTTGTGGTGAATCCAGATTAGGCTCTTGTCCAAGGAATGCATGGTGGAATGATGAAGTGAAAGAAGCAATTGAAGAGAAAAAGAGAGCGTATTTGCGATTTCTACATGTAAAAGATGTGCCTGGAAGTTTACGTGATGAATGTTTGCTAGAATATAAAAGGTTAAATAAACATGTTAAGAGAGTAGTGAGAGAAAGTAAGGTGCGTTTTGATGATTTGATGAGTGAAAGAATGACGAATGATTTTACTATGAATAAAAGAATGTTTTGGTTGAGTGTGAAGAGATTGAGAGGTGGTAATGTAAGGGCGGTAAAAGCGATTAAGAGTGCGAATGGTGAGTTATTGTGGAATGAATTAGACGTTAGAAATAGATGGTGTGAGTATTTTAGAGGTTTATATGGTAGCGTAAATGGATCGAATTGTTGTAGTGAAAATTCAAGAGAAAATGTTAGAAGTGATGAATGGGATATAGATGAAAGTGATGTTAGTTTTGCATTGTTACGTTTGAAGAATGGTAATGGTAAATGGTAAAGATGTTGAAGTATGGTGGTGAGAGATTATTTGATTGGTTAGTTTATTTATTTAGATTTTGTTTGAAACTGTGTGTAGCTCCTGATGATTGGAAACGTGCTATCATTTGTCCTTTATTTAAGGGCAAAGGTAGTTCGAGTGATTGTACTAATTTCCGTGCGATAAGTTTGTTGAGTGTGGTAGGGAAGTTGTACGGGAAGATTCTTATTCACAAGGTACGAACCTTAACAATCTCCAAGTTGAGTAATATGCAAGGTGGATTTTTGCCTGAGAGAGGGTGTGTAGATCAATTGTTTTCTCTTCGTATGATTGTTGAGAAATCACTTGCTAAGAACAAGAAGGTGTTCTGTGGCTTTCTCGATCTTAAAAAAAGCATATGATAGTGTTCATCGAGTTATTTTGTGGGATGTACTTCTAGAGTACGGTATAAATGGTAATTTGTTGGGAGCGATTCGTGCATTATACGAAGATAGCGAGGCTGCGGTGAGAGTTGATGGTAGATTTAGTGATTGGTTTCCTATAGATGTTGGCGTGAAACAAGGTTGTGGGATGTCCCCGTGGTTGTTTAATTTATATATGGATGTGTTGTTACGAAAGTCGCTGAATGGGGCGGATGGTGTACGTATTGGTGGCAGTGTAGTGCCTGCGTTAGCTTATGCGGATGATGTAGTTGTAATGGGTGAATCTGAAGAACAATTGAGAAGAATGATTCTAAGTATAAATGAAGTAGAAAAGGTTTAAATCTATTACTGAATGTTGATAAATGTAAAGTGTTAGTGTTTGAGAAGAGTGATTTGGTGACTGATTGCAATGTTTCGGTGAATGGTGTGAGATTGGGTCAAGTAAATGAGTTTGTATACTTGGGGAGTGTGTTTTCGAGGGATGGACGTATTGATCGAGAGCAGGGATGTGCGTGTAGTCTACTGCAAGTAATCTACGCCATTCTCTACGTGTAAACAATCATGTAGTCTACGTCTTCATTTTTCATGTAAACAATGTAGACTATGTAGACAAAGAAAACACCTGTGTTCACTTAAGTCAGATTAGAAATTTTATCCCTAGAAGTAGGGAATTTTAAATGTTGTTAGAGATTTTTATTTTTATTCTAGGGATTACATGAAAAAAAAATTAGTTGTGCAGGAAAAAACGTTCAAAATTTGTCAACTGGTTACTATTAAAAATAGCGCCAAAGAAAACTCCGCCTGGTGAGATGGCGCGTTGATCGATTTTGAAGATATGACAGTTCGCCCAAGACCCAAGACAGACATTCGTCTAGTAATGTACGAACACTTGCTTTATTAGTTTTATTATATAAAGACCGATAATGACCCGAGCTCACGAATACGAATATATGTAATAGTTGCAAAGGAATACATTTAAGTTATGTTGAATATTACAACTTTCAGATGCATTGTCTACAATGTTTACATTGTCTACGTCTCTAGAATTGTCGACGTATTGTCTACGTGTAGATGTATACAATTAAAGATTACACGTAGATGCACATCTCTGATCGAGAGATTGAAAGAAGAGTATCTGCTGGATGTAAGATATTGGGTGCTCTGGGAACCTTTACTCGGAACGTGAATGTATCCAGAGATGCTCGATTGAGTGTTTATAATGGTGTGTTAGTGCCTACGTTGATGTATGGTAGTGAATGTTGGGTATGGATGAAGAAACATGAACGGCGTATAACTGCTGTGGAAATGAGATATTTTCGGGGTGTGTGTGGATATACTAGAAGAGATCGTGTCCGGAATACATTGGTGTATGATGAATGTGAGATTGGGAAGAATGTTGTAAGAAGAGTGGGAATAAGTCAGTTGAGATGGTTTGGTCATGTAGAACGTATGTCGAATGACAGATTGGTGAAACAGGTGTATGTTGGTGAAATTGAGGGTGAAAGATTGCGTGGACGGCCTAGGAACAAATGGATGAATATGATTGAAGGGTTGTTGCGTGAGCGAAAGATTCTGAGCGTGAAGAATAAACGAGCTTGTATGAAAAGAATTATGAATGTGGTTGAAGCAAAAGTGGTGTGTCAGGATAGGAATGTTTGGAGAAAATTAATTGCGGGGTAAATATGATGAATGAAGACAAGCGTATGATTCTTGATTTTAGATTAATTGGTTAGATGTTTTGAGTGTTTACCTGCAATTGTGTGGAGACGATCTTCAGAAACAAGCGCAGTGTACACTAGCGAATGGATGAATGTTTGTTGTGTGTTGATGGATTTTGGTTGTGAGAAAAGAAAGAGTTTGTATGGAGGAAGTGTTAATGTGGTCGAATCGAGTATCGTGTGTCAGGATGAGAATGTTGACGGGTTCGTGCTACCCCATTTAATGGGATATAGCGTGATGTTATGTATGTATGTATGTATGTACTTTCGTTTCTTGTGGTATATCTTTTTGGTTTAGGAATTTCCCTTTCAGTGCATTAAAAAGTCTTCCGGCGCTATTTAATCTTTCATTAATTTCAGCGTCCATATCTCCTTTGCTGTTAAAGTGGCTCCCAAGATATTTAAAATTGTTGACCTGTTCCAATTTATTGTTTTCTATAAATATTTCGTGTTGACACTCCTCTTTGCTGATGATCATAGTTTTTGTTTTCTTTTCATTTATTTTCATACCTATCTTCCTCAACTCTGCGTTAAAGATATCTACATTATGTTGTAGATCTTTTTCTGTTGCTCCCATGATTATCATGTCATCTGCATATAGTAGTTCTAAAAATGTTATATATTGCATTTTCCATTTCCCTAGGTTAAAGTGTTTACATTTGTGTTTTGCGGATTTGACGGCTTCATCTATAAATATATTAAATAGTAGTGGGCTAAGTATACAGCCTTGTTTCACTCCTTTAAATGTATTAAATTCTGTCGATTGTACTTCCCCTGTTCTCACTAGGTTTGTGCATGTGTGATATAAGCTTTTAATACTGTTTATTAGGCTGCTTCTAACATTTCTTCTTTTTAGTATTTCCCATAACTTCTGTCTATCCACCTTATCGAACGCCTTTTCCAGGTCGATGAAACATATGTGTACTATTTTCTTGTATTGTGTTATTTTTCGGATATTTGTCTAACTGCGAAAATTAGATCTTGTGTACTCCTATTTGGTCTAAAACCGCATTGAGTTTCTTCTAACTGATGTTCTACCTGCGTTCGTAGTCTGGCTTCTAGAATTCTTGCGAAAATCTTACTAGGAGTGCATGTCAGTGATATCCCCCTAAAATTCGTACACTCTTTCCCGTCCCCTTTCTTGAAAATAGGAACAATGATTGTTTTCTTCCAATCTTCTGGTACCGTTGTCTTTTTCAGAATGCAATTTAATATGTGTCTGAATACTTCTTCCCCGTTTTCACCCAAAGCTTTAAGCATTTCTCCTGTGACTTCATCATATCCTGCCGCTTTTCCTGCTTTAGTTTTCTTTATCGCCTCTTTTACTTCATTTATTGAAATTTCTTCTTCTGCATTTTCATCTCCTTCCAATACTTCTTGATTTTCTTGTATGGCCTTACTTGTTATGTCTCCTTCTAGTAGTTCTGTGAAATGTTCTTTCCATCGTTCTATAATTTCTATTCCTTGTGTGAGTATCTTATTATTCTTGTCTTTTATTGACTTAATAATTGGTGTTTGTTCTTTCTTCACGTTCTTTATCGTCCTGAAAAATAACTTCCTGTTTTCTTTGTAGTTTTCTTGCATTTTTATTCCGAAGTCCTTCCAGGATTTTTCCTTAGCTTCTTGAACTGTTCGCTTCGCTTTTACTCTTTTTTCTCTGTATATTTCATAGTTTATTGATGATTGGTTTCCAATATATTTTTTCCATGCATTTTTCTTCTCTTTAACCGCGTGTTTAACCTGAGCCGACCACCATTCTGTGCTTTTATTATTCTTCCTATTTATCTTAGTTGTTCCACAACATATTTTGGCTGTTTGAATTAGCGTTTTTTTTGAATTTCGTCCATTTGTCTTCTACGTTAACTGCTTCGTACACTTCTTCTATTTTGTTTTCTGTTAGCTCTCTAAATTTTCCTTTAATTTCGTTTTCTCGAAGTTTATGGTATTTGATTCTCTCTTTTGTTTTCCTGTGTTCTGTTTCTACATTTTTACTGGTCTTAATACATAATTTTAATTCTACTAGATAGTGGTCTGTGTTTATTTCCATATCTCTTCTCACTTTAACGTCTTTTACGTATTTCCAGAAACTTTTACTTATTATAAAATAATCTATTATTGATTTTTCGTTCCTAGTTACCTCCTCTCTTGTTATTTTATGTTTTTTCTTTATGTTGGAATTTTGAGTTACTTATGATCAAATCATTCTCTATGCATAGTTCGATAATTTTATCTCCGTTTCTATTTTTTGTGTATTCTCCGTGCATTCCCAGACATCCATTTGTACCTTCCGTATTATTGCCTACTCTTCCATTTAGATTTAAAATATACTTGATTAATTTTTATTTTATTATTGTCTTAGCAGCCAGTAAAAGAAATTACACCCCCCTTATAATTTTATTTCACCAACCATAGAATTATATACTCCTTGCTCTGTAAGCCTATGCATTTAATTTGAAAATAATATACTTACAGAGCAAATGCATTCGCTTGAGCAAGATATTAACACGAAAATAAAAGAACATTTAAGGGCGAAAATATGTTTACCTGTGATAGACAGGATTTTAGAAAACAGATTTTTCTGTCAAAGATACAAATATTCAATCGTTGGCATGAGCAGGGGTTATACAGAACCACACGCGTTATTGGCATTCTTGATAGCGTTTGAAGAAAAAGTAAAAACTTGTCGTATTGACTCATGTCCGCCGCATAAGATAAGTAAATTTAATCGTCAGTATACTTCAAACAAGCAGAATGCACCACAGCAACCCTATGTATACCGGCGCGGCGCCAGAATGAATACGCAACAATCGACCAAGGTGTTTCTATTGCAAAAGAGACGGACATTTCGCCAAGGATTGCAGACAACGTAAGGAGTTGGTGCCCAAGATAGGTGAAAGCATCAATAATCAGGTAAACAACTGTAATTCAATTAATACAAGTGATCGTGTATTTTCTATAAATACCACTCCAAAATCACGTGAAAAATATTTTACTGATGCAATTATAAATAAAATCATACATAGATTTGGGCAGTACATGTAACATTAATAACTTTAAATTCAGTATGTAATAAAACTAAATTAAAAATTATTAATGGATACGGATTCGGTACAGAACAACATTAGGAGAAGACGAAGTTACGGCCACTGTTACATATCTTGTCGCACCAGATAGCGTACAAGACATTTCCGCAATTGTTGGACAACCGTTTACCGAACGACGCGGTGTTATATTAATTAAAGAGGATAAATCGTTGCGGCTCATTCATCGTGACACTATTAACACTGACAATGGAATTCAAAATAAAATTATTTATATATACAGAGTGTTTCACACAGTGGCGTAGACAAGGGGGGGGGGTTCGGGTCCTGACCACCCCTTGACGATTTTAAAATAAAATATTCGTAGAGATTTAAATTTTTCAGAAATAAAAATATATTGTATTCTTATTGGAAGGCGAACACCCGCATGGACGCTAGCAAAAAGCGACAGCGCTTGCGCCAGCGTCCGTAATGCGTGTCACTTGTCACCCAAAATGTAATGGCGTAACACAGGTTCGCCTTCACTTTTTATTTGGGTGCGACGTTTTAATCGCGAATTTATTAGCCTAATTTATGTGAACATGTAAAGAATGAAATTATTCAAATTAGAACAGAATCAGACACAGAATTTCGTAAATTATTTGAAAATATTAAACACCAAGCAGAAATATTCGATTTAGAATTAAAAACACCACGCACTAATAAGAGACAAATACACAGATCAAGTATAGCAACGAATTCTCCAGAAGATTATTATAGAGCATCAATATTCATACCGTTTTTAGATTATTTTCTTATAGAAATAGATAATAGATTTTTGCTCTAAGTTGTGAAACACCCTGTATATACATATATATATATATATATATATATATATATATATATATATATATATATATATATATATATATATATATATATATATGTAACGCCACTGAGTTCCTGAGTTCCCCCGCCCCTCTACCGAACATCCCAGATAGACGACAAGTCGTGACCAGTCAGTCGAGTCGACGCATTAGAGCGAGCGATCACGCGTACTTTGTAACGTAGAAGGCCTTGAAATAACTTTGTAAACAAAATATCATTATTATAAGTAATATTCTTTCATTTTTTATTTACATTTTCTTCTTGTGTAATTAACAAATAATTTAAAATAAATAACGTTAAACATGCTGCTTGTTTTAAAAAACCCGTTATAACTTGGCGCCCAACGTAGTGGCCAACAGAACGTGTAAAAGAAAAGTGAAAACAGTGTCAGTTATTCTAATCTCGCTGTGTAAAGCGCGAATAACTAGTAAATAGTGATAACAACGAATAAAACTTGTAGTGTTCGTTCGTAAGTGGAACTGTCAGTTATTCTCATTCGCTGTGTTAAGCGCGAATAACTACAGAAAATTCTTGCCTACGCAAATAAAAGAGAGATTCGGGTATTCGCCTGCCGGTATTGTAAAATCTTTGTTAAAATAAAGCATAAACACGCCGCCTAAGCGAAACGTAAACATGGCTGATAAACAACCGTTTATCGCCATGACAAACGAACAGTTGACGCAGCTGTTAGCGGGACTACAGGCAAGCTTTGTTCGTGAAGCAACTTCGGACTCAGTAGCGGCGCGTGAAAATATAAAACACGGGAGTTTTGTGAAATGTGACGCGCGTTTTGACGGAACAAAGGACTCAGAAGTTGAAACATTTATTGATACCATCGAGATATATAAAGACTGCGCAAATGTAAGCGATGAAAATGCGTTACGCGGACTGCCATTGTTATTAAATGGCGTTGCAGCAACATGGTGGCAGGGTTTTAAAGCGACAGTAAGTACGTGGAGTGATGCCGTGAAAGACTTACGTGACGCATACGGTCCTTGTAAACCAGCGTATCAAATTTATCAAGAAGTCTTCAAGATGGAACACTATCTTGATACACCAACAGACATATTTGTTTGTAAGGCACGAGCTTTACTAGCAAAAATCCCGGATACTCTCACCGAGAAGATACAGTTAGACATGATCTATGGGCTGTTACATAGAAAAATTAGAAAAAGAATTCCCCGCGACAACATCAAAACATTTAAAGACCTTCTTGATTCAGTAAGAGTAGTAGAGCAATCCTTGAAAGAAAATGACGATACTACACAAGCAAAAAACGATGTCAAGCAGGAGGATAAAAGGAAGGTCATGTCTCAACCAAAAGATAGACCAAAATGTAAATTCTGTAAAAAGTATGGTCATACTGTTGAAGAGTGTCGTAATAGGAAGAAAGCGATACATGATCCAAGCGTTGCCTCATCTGAGAACCAGAAAAATGCAGGACAAAATGAAACGAAAGCGCAATCAACAATAAAATGCTATGGTTGTGGTACACCAGGTACAATTAGATCCAAGTGCCCAAATTGCCAAGGTACAAATGTTAGCAAAGTAGAAACTGATGCAGTTGAGTTTTATAATCTGTCCGCAAAGGATGTAAAACAAGATCATCAAAGGCCCGTGCTACCAATTACAGTACTAGGAAGTAAAGGAGTTGCTTATGCAGATTCAGGGGCACAAGCTACCATTGCAGGAAACAAATTGTATAATATACTTAAGACAAAGGGTTGCGTATTTTCTAGTGAAACTATACAAATGGCGTATGCAGATGGAGTAGCATTAAATAAAAATGTCCTTAAAACAACGGTAAATGTTGGTATTAAAGATCATGAGTTTTCAACACAATTTCTAATATTCCCGGAAGAAAGCAATAATTGTACATTACTAGGCATTGACTTTCTGGAAAAAGCAAATATAATGATAAATACTGGTAAACAAACATGGGCATTTGGACAAGAACCAGCCATTCAGTACCCGTAAGAAGAAGATGTTGTAGTGAAAAGATATGTCAACATAAATGAACTAAATACTGAAGAAAAGTCACTTCGAGAAGATGAAGGAATAAGGTTATCTAAAGACCAAAGAAGTAACTTAATATCGTTGTTAACAAAAAACTATGAAACCTTCGCACCAGGGGGAGGCGTAACCAGTTTTGCTGAACATATTATAAATACCGGAAACCATCCACCCGTATATGTACCGCCCTATAAATTGTTACCGCAGAAAAAAGAATTTTTGAAGACAGATTTGGATAGATTGCTAAACGAGGAGATAATAGAACCATGCGAAAGTCCTTGGGGAGCACCCACGGTTCTAGTTCCCAAAAAAGATGGAGGTTTCAGAGTTTGCATTGACTATCGCAAATTAAACCAGATTACGGTCGGCGACAGCTATCCAATGCCCCGGATAGATGAAATACTGCAGAATGCAAAACGAACACAATTTATGACAACATTAGATTTAAGAGCGGGATACCATCAAGTAAAAGTGCGCGATGAAGATAAAGACAAGACGTGTTTTGTAACACCGTTCGGGACTTTTCGCTACTTAAGAATGCCGTTCGGGTTGCGGAATGCTCCGTCCACATTAAGTGACGTGTCAATCTTTGCGTATCTGGATGACATAATTATACTCTCAGAAACTTTTGAAAAGCTCATTCAAGACTTGCAGTTGGTGTTTGATCGATTAAAACTTTTTAATTTGCGTGCAAAACGTAGCAAATGTAAATTCGCGTGTGAAACGGTACGGTATCTTGGACACTTGATTACACCAGAAGGAATTCAGGTGGATCCCGAGAAAATCAGTGCCATCGTGAGAATACCAGAACCTCAAAATGTTAAACAAGTGCAATGCTTTCTCCAAACTTGTTCGTGGTATCGAAAATTTATTGACAATTTTTCCGAAATATCAAGACCACTATGTACTTTAACAAAAACGAATAGCACATGGAGATGGAGCAGCGAAGAAAAAGATTCTTTCCAGAAACTTAAAGGGTCTTTAATTAAAGCACCAGTACTCCAACAAGCGGATCCTGAGAAACCATACACCCTCAGAACAGACGCAAGTAACTTCGCACTAGGTGCAGTATTGTTGCAGGGCGACGGAAATTCTGAGAGACCCATAGAGTACGCTAGTCGATTGCTCACAGATGCCGAAAAGAATTATTCGACCACAGAAAGAGAAGCACTCGCGGTAGTATGGTCCATGGACAAATTCAGAGGATACTTGGAAGGTACTAAGGTAAAACTAGGAACGGACCATCAACCACTTAAATGGTTACTCTCTCTGAAAACACCAACAGGCCGATTAGCAAGATGGGCGCTGAAGTTACAGAGCTATGATTTAGATATCCATTACACACCAGGCAAAGAAAATGTGGTAGCAGATATGTTATCAAGGCCAGTAATAGATGATCCCGTTACAAATAGTCATGAAATAAATACAGTAACGGTAGACATACCAAATAGAAATCCATCAGAAATACGTAAGGAACAAATGGTTATCCTGATGTAAGAAAAATAGTACAGGCTTTTGAGGGAAAAGATCTAGTAGACATTTCCAGATGGACCGACAGGGGGTATATTTTGACAAATGGAGTCTTATACCGATATTCGTTAGAAGATGATACTGATGAACCACAAATTGTTGTACCTAAAGATGTCAGAAAACGCATCATGGAAGATTACCACGATTCGCCATCCGCAGGTCATTATGGAGTAGAAAGAACCCTCAGTAGAATAGCTAAAAGGTTCTATTTCCCAGGAATGAGAAGATACGTAGAAGAATATATAAAGAATTGTCCTCTGTGCCAACGATACAAGGCTATAAATCTGAAGCCAGCAGGATTACTACAGACTCCAGCTCCAACACAACGATTTGAAACTATAGCAATGGACTTGATTGGTACATTGCCCGAAACCGACGAAGGATATCGTTGGTTATTTGTGATAGAAGACACTGCCTCAAAGTGGACTGAGATTTTCCCTTTACGTGATGCAACAGCCGAGGTATGTGCTCAAACCTTAATAAACGAGATTTTCTTACGATATGGAACGCCAAGACGCATGATAAGCGACAATGGAGTACAATTTGTTGCTGATATTATGCAACAGCTGGCATATTGGCTGGAAATTAGTCAAAGCTTCATTCCGGTATACCACCCAGAGAGCAATCCGGTGGAAAGAAAAAACCGAGACATCAAGACGCAGATTTCCATGTTAGTGAGGGACAAACACACCAAATGGGCGGAACATTTACCCGCAAATCGCTTCGCAATAAATACTGTAAAATGTTCATCCACTGGGTACAGTGCCGCTTATTTGACATATGGTAGAGAGCTTCGAACGCCCGATGACGTGAAGCACGATTTGCGCCATGTGGCTAAAACTGACACATTCATACCAGCAATAACGCCTTTTCTGCAAGGTTTTATTTATACCTTACATGAAGCGAAAGAATCTATCGAGAAACAACAAGACATTCAAAAGGTAAATGTGATAAGAAACGAAGGGTCGCTGAGAACTTTGTCCCTGGAGATAAGGTTTTAGTAAAAAGTCACGTACTGAGTAACGCAAGACGGGGCCTCAGTGGGAAGCTTGCACCCAAGCGAAACGGGCCCTATCAAATAAAAAGGGTAGTAACACCCACTACAGACGAAGTAGAAGAACTTGGGGATAGGGGAAAGACTATTGGTAAATACCATGTAAGCGATTTATTTAAGTTTCAGCCACGGGAGGAAGAAGCAGTACAACTACCTGTGATCCCGAAGAAAGGATGGGGTCGACCACGGAAGGAACTCGTACCGATGCAAAATTCTGGTCCGCGCACGAGGGCGTCAGCAGCAAACCAGAGGGGGAGAGTGTAACGCCACTGAGTTCCTGAGTTCCCCCGCCCCTCTACCGAACATCCCAGATAGACGACAAGTCGTGACCAGTCAGTCGAGTCGACGCATTAGAGCGAGCGATCACGCGTACTTTGTAACGGAGAAGGGCTTGAAATAACTTTGTAAACAAAATATCATTATTATAAGTAATATTCTTTCATTTTTACTTCCTTGTACGAAGTAAAGGAAGTATTGTAATCGCGAAAATTTTCGGTTCTCAGATTTCAACGGAAATAGATGTTTTGGCCCTCCCTGAATCCATTTTGACTAATTTCGTCATGCCGTCTGTACGTACGTACGTACGTATCTCGCATAACTCAAAAACGGTAAGCCGTAGAAAATTGAAACTTTATATTTAGGACTGTTATAACATCTAGTTGTGCACCTCCCTTTTTGGTCATTATACAACTACCGGAAGTGGTACTTTACTTGAAGCCTATAATAGATTTTCATGAAAAACTATATTCAAATATAATTTAAAACTTTCCAAATTTGGTATATAAGACTACTATATCAATGGAAATAACATAATAGATTTTGGTTAAAATAGACTAACCGGAAGTGGCACATTACATGAAGCTGCTAACAGTTTTCCTTGAAAAAAATGGTATTATTTTAATTTTAGAAAGGAATGCTGCAAATAAAAGTTTTAGAGAATTAAATTCTGCGTCTAGCACATTAAGAATTTTTAAATTAGCTTTTTGCATAAACGAGATATCTAAATTTAAATATTATATATTTTTTGATTTTTTTAAAAATTAGATTAGAACAAAAAATAAAAGATTTAATGTCAAATATGTGCAATTAAAAAAATATCTATAGTTTAATACGTGTACAAGGAAGTCATGTGGTGTCCACATCAGATATTTAATTTACATTTTCTTGTTGTGTAATTAACAAATAATTTAAAATAAATAACGTTAAACATACTGCTTGTTTTAAAAAACCCGTTATATATATATATATATATATATATATATATATATATATATATATATATATATATATGTATATATATATATATATATATATATATATGTATATATATATATATATATATATATATATATATATATATTTTATATATATATATATATTTTATATGTAGTAGAGTGTACGGTGTGGCTTCTCACTCAGTTCGACGTTGTTGTTTACTACGGTACACATAACCTGCGTTTTATTTAATTTTTTATTTTAATTTTTGACAATAAAATATGTGTGATAGTGATAACTCAGAAGATCAAAGTGATTAACCTTGTGCAAAGAAAGTGAAACTACACTATGGCATACTACCAAGTCATCAGTAAGTAGAATTTTCTGTAAGAAATTCGTAATACTTCATTTTTTCATTAGGCTATATTTAATTCCTGTAATAATATTATCTTTTATGCATATTACTTGTACACACACGATGTTTCACATCTGCCAGGCGTCCCATGACGGCTCACATTTTTTTATACACGGGATGTGTATCTGGTGATAATGGATTGATTTGTAGTGACTTCAAGGTAGACCACGTAGCAGGTAAGACGTGTATGACTTGCAACACTCGACTATCTTCTCCACAGGGCACTCGTGCCGGAATAACTCTGGTGTCGTTGACGTACAGAGAACAGTTACAAGGCAACTGTACCTGTAGTGCTCCTGGCTGTCCTATATGTACCTGTCCCACTTCCTTGATACTTCTCGGACAATGGATTTTGGTGTGTGGTTGTGGATGCGTTATCACATAGGTATCCGGCCGCACTTCTGAAATTACCGTTTGATGTGACCGGTAACACCGGAAAGCGCAGTGCCGTGTGATTTCCTCCACTGTTGCACCTTCGTACATTCTGAATGCGCACTGCGGGCCGTAAACCGCATCAGACGAAAATCGCGGCAGATAACACAGACGATCGATCATGATCAGGTTGGCACTGATGTAATCCCGCTCCGGAAATTGGTCGCATGTGTTTTCCACTGACCGCTAGGTACATAGTGTCATGCATAATGACACACGTGGCGTTATTCCAACCGAAGGGGGTTGTAAGTAATTCCACCAGTTTCCATTTTCTGCCAATCTGTGTTACTGGCACTTTTAGATGTAGAATAATTCGTCCCGGTCCGATTCCGCAATCCACAATCGGTAATTTATAATATTGTGACAGCTCTCTCCTTGGCACGGCGAGTTGTAAACCATATTCCCCTAATCTTTTTTCTAACTTGTCAAGATCAGCTGCTAACACGCCCGGCGTGAGCAGTGTCGTAGGAATATTTCTGTTCTTGCAGGCGCCGAGAATTTCATTTTGTCTCATTAAGCGTAATATCTGAATAGAACGCTTTAAGGCCTCGAAATCATTTTTGTACAACGTTCTTAGTGAGATCCGAACGTTATTGGCATCTTGACTTAAATTTCCTTCTTCGTCGTCCAGATCCTGCATTCTCTTATGTAATTCTGTAAATGCTTCTGCTACTCTTTTGTCGTATTTAATAAAATTATTGGTGATAAGAGACAGGTGCTTATATTCTTCATGCAGTCCTGTCTGTAAATCTTCAACTTTCATCGTGATTTGTCTCTCATTCATCACGAACTGCTTCATTTTGGTCTCCGTCATCACACCACAGCACCAATTAAACGCATCTCCGATCAAGTTTAGCGCTCTAGCAAATCGGTACTTTCCGGTGGCTGGTGTCGTCGTCGCTGCTGGCAAGCTTCGTGGAAATCTCTCTAGATATGCTTCTAGTTGCCACTCGGATTTTCCTTCTATGGTAAGGAAATAGTCTGGGTCTAAAGATGCGTCCATCTTCGTAATAAGATCCCTGAATATTGTTGATATTTCCGTGATTCGATTTGATAAATCACATCCGCCGGTTTCATTATCGCAACTTCCTATTATTTCCCTGACCTGATCTGTCCCGTAATCGTTCTCATACCTCTCGATCCATTCCGACTCGTACGTCAGCTGAATGGTAGCTTCGTACGTGATGGCGTCCGGTAGTTTCTTCCAATAGGCATCCGCCACTACGCGTACTGGCACTTCAATCGCCGCACTCGCGATCACGCACCACATACATATGAAAATTCTGTAACAATAGAAACATATGGCACCTACCTTTTTGGTGTCACATTAGATCCTGCATTATCAAGCACGCCGTAAAAGAAAACATTAACATTAAAGTAAGCCACACGCCTATAAGCTGATTAATATTTATTTTTTTTTATTTAAAATTCTCCACAAGACAACATTAATATAATATTTCATATTTAACTTAAAACCTAACATAATATTCTAATTATACTATATCTATTCATATATATTATATTTTTCCCTAACTAATTCCTTATTCTTTATGATGGTTTAATATGATGCTGGGCAGGCGGCCGGTATGCGAGCGACCTGCCGCTGCCGGTCTCTTTCTTCTACCTCCGGGTGGAATATCCGGAGAGCCGCTCTCATCTGCCTCACCCTGGTGAGTGCACAAACTAAATTTAGATCAATGTTCTTGTGATACCGACATCGGACGGTATCATGTATAGATTCTACAAACGGTGTACGCGGGAGGATTTCGATTCGTCCTTCGTAAAAACGTTTCATATATTCGCATGCACCATCCTGTTCGGCCATCAGGCAGCCAGTCACGCATCTCTTTGTGACCAGTTTCAAGATTTCACCTAATCGCACCTCATCCACATCTCCATGCTCCCACGCAAGCTCGTGCCGCGACCAACTTGCCTTTGCGGCACGCTGCTCGCGAGGAAGGGCCTCCCACGCGCAAGGTGGCTTTATAAAGAAAGTCACTGCACGGAAGCAGGTTTTAACCGCAACTTCCTTCGGAACGAATCGTCCCGGCAAATTGAAACCATTCATAAAGATGCAAACCAGGCCCTGAGTGCTCAGAGTGTAATTCGCATAAAACATGCTGCTCACCGGAGTGTGACATGCCCTACTCACCGTTGGTGTCGGGGTCGGAGGTTCCGGCGTATGATCGGAATCCGAGTCCGACTCTGCATCAAAACTATTTTCATGGGCCGCTCCGCGTGCTGATCTCGGCCGTGGACTTTCCGAGGGAACGGGACTGTAACTTATTGATTGCGTATCCCAATTCTCTGCTACTGGTGGCTCCCATGGCTCCGGTGTGCTGGTGGCGAAGGCTTCCGAGGGAAACAGCGAACTGAGGGTAGCCTCCTCTGATTCGCCGTCGTCGCGAGAATACCTGTCTTCGGCGACTGCGAATCGAGGACATACCTCCCCCAGCTCGTCCTGTTCTTGCCACCACCACAAGGAGCGGCTACCGCCTAACCCGTCCAGCGCCTGGAACCTCGGAAAAAATTCCATGACGGTAAACCGGGCCAGGTGGGTCATGGCTGCTCCGTGCAGATACCCATCCGCAATTTCCCTCGCCACGTCCATTCTTTTTAGCATTTTTTGATCCGCCAGCACCCGGGCCAGTTTTTCTTCCTGAGTACCCGACATGTCTGCCATGGCGCATACCCACATCTCCACCTCATATATCGTGGGTAGCACCACCAGCCGCAGCAGCGCCACCAAGAATCGGGCGGCCAAGTTCACAGCCCGCTCCTCGATGACTTTTTCGGCCTGGGCCTTCACCCTTGTGCAGGTGAGGGCTACCCGCCCATGAATTTGCCTGAATGTCCTGAATCAATTTCCAAATTTGTCTTAAGAATAATACGTGCTTGCGTGTTAACTCACTCACTACTTCTACTTGTCAACAGAATTTTCTTTTCACTTACCCTTCTTATATAGCTATTTACATGCTAATTACAAAATACTACCTTTTTTACTTAATCCTCATCGGGCGAGTCCGTCCCTGACTCGCACAACTCACTTGTTCTATTCATATCTTGTGCGGCCTGTTTACGTACGCTGCTGCGTAGTTGCCGCCGTCCGCTCTCGTTGTTATCGTCAGGCGCCCACGGCGCGTGATATCTCTTCAACCGTGCTACATGCACAGTTTCTAGTTTAGATTTTTTCGCGTTCCCCTTTTCAATTACATATGATACATCTGACTTTTTACCTACTATTACATATGGACCGTACCATTTAAGTAATAGTTTGTCTGTTTTCCCTTCGAACCTCTCAGGGCTGTATACTTTCACTTTTTCACCAATTTCAAATTCGACGTGTCGGTGCTTGCCATCATATCTCTTCTTATCCTTTATTTGTTTTCTCTCAATGTTCCCCTTGGCCTCTTCTCTAATTGCCTGCAGTTGTTCTTGTGTCTTTATTATGACTTCAGTCTCTACTGTTTGAGCGATTTGTGCTTCCGTGGGTAAAATTGGTTCACGACCGTATAATAATTTAAATGGCGACATTTTCGTCGTATCCTGTCTCCCTGAATTATACGCAAACGTTACGTGGGGTAGATATTCGTCCCAGTCTGTCTGTGCAGTACTAGTGTACATGCTTAGCATATCCGCTAATGTTTTATTTAGCCGCTCCGTCAATCCATTTGTTTGTGGACGATATGCTGTTGTAAAACGACTTTCCGTTCCCATAATTCGCAATAATTCAGCTACAAGTTGTGATTGAAATACTCGTCCTCTGTCACTGAGTAAAATGCGCGGCGAGCCGTGTCGACAAATTATTTGTTCAAGTATAAATTGTGCTACCGGCTCGGCTTTACCACTGGGAAGTGCCTTTGTCTCTGCCCAACGTGTCGCGTAGTCTGTCGCAACTATTATAAAATTCTTACCTTTCTTACTTCTCCGAAATGGTCCTAATAAATCAATACCTACGCGATCAAATGGTTGTCCTACCGGTAGTGGGTGTAATAAGCCGGCTGGCTTAAAATTTGCGATTCCTCTTCTGGCTTGACAATCATTGCAGCCTTTCACATAGCGCTCCACGTCCTTCCTTAGCGTGTCCCAATAATATCGTGAATTAATTCGATGAAATGTTTTCGCGAATCCCAAATGTCCGGCTAATGGCTCGTCGTGATTACTATAAAGAATTTCTCCGACCAAACTCCTCGGTATCACGAGTAGCTTCATCTCCCCTTCAGGTTTGGGATAACGTTTATATAGAACTCCGTTGTCGTTTAGTTCAAAGTTTTTTGCACGTCTTTGCAGTAAACTATTTCCATATTCTGGGTCTCGCACGGCCGATATTTTTTCATTTATTCGACTATCTTCGGCCTGTAATTTAGCCATGTTTTCCGGCTCCATTACATATGTTGAAATCTCGATTGCTTCTTCTTCATCCTGTGCCGAGGCCGGCGTACAGAGGTAGTGTGAAAGACAATCAGCGTCCGTTATGTGATTTGCCGCTTTTGTGGAATATCTTATACTGGAAATCTTGAAGTTTGATGGTCCATCTGGCGAGACGTCCCACTGGATCACGCACCGTACGTAGCCAACATAACGCATGATGGTCAGTTGCTACGCGAAATTTTCTTCCCCACACATATGGTCTGAATTGTGTGAGCGCATAAACAAATGCAAGGCATTCCTTTTCTGTGATAGAGTAATTCACCTCGGCTGCCGTCAGCCGGCGAGAAATGTACGCTACCGGATGCCACGCGTCATTAATACTCTGCAATAAGACCCCTCCCAATCCGGCATCACATGCATCCACGCTCAACTCGATGTCAGCTTTAGTGTCAAAATGCACCAGGACTGGTGATGACGTAAGTTTGTCTTATTATTTCAATCGCTTGTATTTCCTTGTCAGTTATTTTAAATACCACATCTTTTTTTGTTAGATTGTACAGCGGACGCGCGATTTTTGCAAAGTCTTTTATAAACTTTGGATAATAATTACATAATCCCAAAAAACTCTGCACATCTTTTACTTTCCGCGGCAGCGGGAAGTTCCTAATCGCTATCAGTTTTTTAGCATCCGGTTTAATACCCTCAGCTGATACTCTAAATCCTAACAAATCTATTTTTGTTTGCAAATATGAACATTTGGATGGTTTCTGTGTCAAGTTTGCTTCTCGTAATCGCTCAAACACATGTCGCAGCCTGATTAAATGCTCGTCGAATGTTTTGCTAAATATTATTACGTCATCGAGATAGATAAGCACTTCCTTCCAGTTTAACTCGCGAAACACTGTATCTGCTAAACTTTGAAATGTTGCGGGGGCAGAGCATAAACCAAAACTAAGCACGTTGAATTCGTAATGCCCATCTGGCGTTATGAATGCTGTTTTTGCTTTATCTTCTTCACATACTGGTATCTGCCAGTATCCACTAAATAAATCTAGACTGGAAAAGTATTTAGCATCACCCAGATAACTAAGTATATCTTCAATTACCGGCAGGGGGTACACATCTGGCTTAGTGACTGCGTTCAGTTTACGATAATCTACGCAGAATCGCCAAGTGTCATCTTTCTTCTTCACTAACACTACGGGTGACGACCATATGATGGTCGAATAATCTTGTCAGCAAACATTTCATTGACTGTTGCTGTATACACTGAAAAAAAATTTTTGTCGATTAAAACACAATTGTGAATGTAACGTACGCAAACACGGTTAATTATTAGGACAGCAACTCACTGTTGAAATAGTTACTAAAAATTTGCGATAGTGCTTGTGTGTAATTTTGTGATACAACTCGTAAATTAAAATATGCAAATAATATTGTGATAAATAATAAAGCAAATCTGTATAAGTATTTACTATAAGAAATTGTATATTTTACCCCAATAAATTGTAAACTCTTCACTATTATTTAGTTTTATTAACTATTTTTTACATAAAAAATTATTTACGTTAATAATAAAATTAACATGTATAATTTGTAAAAAATAATTTATTTATTAATATCTTATACTGCAATGAATGTTTCTTTTTTCTTAATATTGTGTTATAAATTACGTTCTTTATGATTCTGTATATATAAATTTTCAGATTCTATTATTGTTTAATAGGTATAAATAAGTAGGTGTTTTTTTTTTTATTAATATTACCAGCTCAATACACTTAGTATTATACATGGTACTGTTCGAGTAATTATTAACAATTAATTAACATTATAATTATGGTTTACATTATGTGTAAATTTTAATTTATTAATACAAATATTTGATTTGGTGAGCTGCTTTAATCTTCTTCGCTTGAAGAGGTGATGATATCCTGAGCTAGTCGTTTTTTTTAGTCTGTTAGATTGTGATTTTTGGCCTAGATTGTAATATTCTGCTCCGGAGCAGAGTGGGATTTTTTAAAGAAATTTTTTTGTTAATTTTTTTGTTAACTTGTTTATCGGTAGTACTCCAAGTTCTTCGTGTATTTGATGGTTTCGCACAAACCTGGGTGAATTACATATTATTCGTAATATTTTATTTTGCATTACTTGGATTTTGTGCATCAAGGTTTTACTAGAGTTATACCATAGGTTGCATCCATAAGTAATAATTGGTCTTAGTATAGTTTTATATATTAGCAGTGCACAGTCCTTTTTTAATGTTGATTTTCTATTTATTAGTGGGTACAGCATTCCCAGTCTCTTATAGCATTGCTTTAGCTTTATTTCTATGTGATGCTTCCAACTAAGCCGTTTATCTAGATACATGCCCAAGTATCTTATTGTGTCATTATCGGGATTCCACGAAATTTCTTTTTCGTCTATAATAAGATTAGTTGCTGACCGTTGTCTTCGGAGGGTAAATAGTTTGACTTCGCATTTGTCTGAATTTAATGTTATGCGCCACTTTTTGTACCATATTGTCATTTGATTAACATAGTTTTGAAGATTTTCAATTGCTAGATTTAGGTCTTGGTTTTGACTTATTATGGCAGTGTCGTCTGCGTACATTGCTATTTCGCAGTTTTGGATGTTGTAGATATTGAAGAGGATTGGGCTAAGTACTGACCCTTGTGGCACACCGGCGTTTATTTCCTTTGTGGCTGAAAGCGAAGAGTTGATTTTTATAGCAAATGTACGATTTTCTAGGAAAGAATATATAGTTTTTTGTAAATATTCTGGCATATTTAGTTGTGGTAGTTTATATTTGAGGCCGTCTGTCCATACCCTATCGAATGCTTGGGCTATGTCTAAGAACGCAATAACCGTGTACATTTTTTTCTCGCATCCTTTTGTTATTTTTTCCGTGATTCTTGCTAACTGATGTAGTGTTGAATGTTTTTTTCTGAATCCAAATTGTATTGTAGGAATTACATTATTACTATCGATAAATGTATCCAGTCTTTTCTGTATGATTTTTTCTAGAAGTTTCGACATAGTTGTTAATAGACTAATTGGTCTGTAGCTAGATTGTAATAATGTGTCTTTATTTGGTTTTGGAAATAGAACAATGTGAGCATGTTTCCAGGTTTTCGGAAAGTATCCTATTTGAAAACAGGCGTTAAATATTTTTGAAAGATTAATTATTGCTTTTTCTGTTATGTGTTTTAGGACAATGTTTGTTATTAAGTCATGTCCAGGCGCTTTTTTATTTGGTAGGTTTTGTATAATAGTCTGTATTTCGTCTGTTGCCGTTTTATTAGTATTGTAATTATCATTGATGTTTTGGTTGTTTTGAGGTTGCTCTATTTCATTCATAATTTGTATATCATCGTCATTTATATTGGGTTGAAAAACTTGCTCTAAATGGATAGAAAATGCATTACATTTTTCTTCGTCCGTTTCATTGTAGATGTCTCCTGTTTTTATTGTTGATATTGATTGTGTTCTTCGTAAGATGCGTTTAGTTGCCTTCCACATGTCTGGGCTTCCTGGTTCTAATTCTTCTATGTATGATTTGTATGAATTTATACGATAATTATCAATTTCCCATTTAACTTGACGTGTCAATTGATTAAGTCGTTGTTTGTGTTGAAGGTTTCGGGTCGTTTGCCAGAGACGTCGTTCCTTCGATTTTTGTTTTATTAGTTGTAGGATGTAGGTAGGTACATAATCGTGTGTATTTGTATTAGAGTTTGATTTTATTGTTGCGTTATGTGCAGCGTGTACTAATGTTTTTGTTATGTGTTTTATCTCTTTGTCCACATCTTCTGGTGTTGTTATTTCTTTGACATTTTTAAGGTGATTGTCAAGCTCTATTTTAAATTTTTGGAAGTCTATTTTTCCATTTGTTAATTTTGGTGTAGATATAAATGGCTTCAGGATTTCTGTAAATGATAGGAGAATAGGTAGATGATCAGAATCTAATTCGCTGACAACTTTCTGTGTGATTGGTTTTGAGAAGGTTTTTGTTAGAATTATGTCTAAGATATCTGGATATATAGGTTGGTTCTGAGGGTGACTGTATATATACTCCTATTTGTGATGTGATTGTATAAAGTTTTAAACCATTTGGATTATTTGATGTGCATCCCCATATTATATTTTTGCAGTTTAGGTCACCAGCAAGTATGGTGGGTGTATTGTCGTTGAATATTTTTTTTATGTCTTGCTCTTGTATTGTTTTGTTTGGTTGTTTATAGGCTGATATAAGTTTTTTTTTTTTTTTTTTATTTGGTGTTTTTTCGGGTGTTTCGATGTCTTGGATCACTAACACCCCGGTACAGTTATTTACATTGATTACAGTTGTTTACATTGTTGGTGTTTGCTATTTACGTTTACATTACATTTATGTATGCATTATATTTTGTTGATTAGGTTTGTTTCTGTCAGGTATTTGAGTATGTTGTCTGTGTTATGTTTGTTGTTTGCTAGTAGTTGTGTTGTTGTGTTTGGTAGGTTATAGTCTTGTCTTTGTGTCGCGTATTTGGTACATTGTGTTAAGATATGTTCTACTGTGACATTAGTGTTGCATGTGTCGCAGTGTTTTGGTTCTAAGTGTTGTAGTAGATGTTCGTGCGTATAGCGTGTGTGACCTATTCTTAGTCTTGTAAGAATAACTTGGTGTCTTCGACTTCCTGGTGATATCCAGTTGGATGTATCTTCTTTAATATGTCTGAGCTTATTATTTGTTGTGTTGTGCCATTCTGTATTCCATCCTTCTTTGATCGTTTCTTTTAGTTTGTTCTTGATGTCGTTTCTTGGTATTGGTAGATTTTCTGGTGTTTGTTTGTTGCATGCTTCTTTTGCCGCTTTGTCTGCTTTTTCATTTCCTTCGATTCCTGTGTGATGGAATCCATATGAATTTGATTTCCTTCTTTTGTTGGCCTGTTGCTTTGTTAATGTTGTTTTGGATGTCCTGGATGATGTTGTTTTTGTTGTGAGGATCTTCGATGCTTTTTAGAACGCTTAGTGAGTCAGAGCATATTGCGTATTTCTTGTGTACGTTTTCTACAATGATTTCTGTTGCTTTTTTATACTATATGCTTCGGCTGTGTAGTTACTGGTGTTGTTTGGTAGCCTGTATTTCAACGTTGTTTCCCCTGTGACTACGCTGGCTCCAGTTGTGTTGTTGATGCGGGATCCGTCCGTGTATATGAACATATGTTCTGCATGTTCATTTTTTATTTCCAGGAATGTTTTCTGGTAGAGCTCTTGGGGTGTGCAGGTTTTTGGGAGTTTGGACATTGTTAATATTGTGGAGGGGGTTGTGTTCAGCCATGGTGGGTTTGTGCTGATTTTTCTTGTTGATATTTGGAACTGGGTTAATTTTGATGGGTGGAGTAACGAATAGGAAATTTTTTGCAAGGGAGTGGTGTTTAGTGTTGTGGTGGTGTTGTTGGTTATTTTGAAGAAGTGTTTGAATGTTGGTTTGCTTGGTTGGCTGGCTAATTTTGTTATGTAGGATGAGGTAAGTTGTTTTCGACGAACATCTAGTGAAGGTTCCCCCGCTTCATTTAGTATGCTTATGATGGGACTGGTTCTGTATGCTCCTGTGGCTATGCGGATCGCGGTGTTGTGGATTGGGTCTATTATTTTTAGTGCTCTTGGTCTTGCTGTTTGGTATGCAATGCATCCATAGTTTATTTTGGACTGTATTAGGGCTTTATAGATGTTGATTAATTGTTCTTTCTGTGCCCCCCAGGTTGTGTTTCCCAGTACTTTCAGTATGTTCAGTCTTAGGTAGCATTCTCTTTTTATGTTGTTTAAGTGAGGAATCCAGGTGAGTTTGTGGTCTAGTGTGAGTCCTAGAAATTTTGTCGTGTTTTCGTAACTGAGGTGTGTGTTGTTTAGTTTTAATTGCGGGTGTTCGTGGGGTTTCCTGAGGCGGCAGAAGTGGACTGCTTTTGTTTTTTGATTTGAGAATTTGAAGCCGGTTGTTGAGGTCCATTTTTCTATGTTTATTAGTGCCTGTTGTAGTTGCATTCCTATGCTTTTGGTGTTTTTTCCATAGCAGTATATGATGACATCATCGGCGAAGAGAGACACTTTAACGTTTGTTGGTATGTGTTTTGCTATTTTGTTAATAGCTATTAAAAATAGGGTTACACTTAAGATTTCACCCTGTGGGACGCCATTTTCTTGTATTTTTTGGATGGATAGTTTTCCATTGGTTTTTACTCTGAATGTTCTGTTTTCTAGGAAGCTTTTTGTGAGAGAGAGAATGTTTCCGTCGATGTTTAGTTCTTTCATTGATTTTAATATGTGGTGTTTCCATGTCATATCGTAAGCTTTTTCGAGGTCCATGAATATCGCTATTAGATGTTGTTTTTTCCTTATTGATTCTTGTATTTCTGATGTGAGTAATAAAATGCTGTCCATGGTAGAGCGTCCGTTTCTGCATCCGTTTTGTACGTTTGTGAGTAGATGGTTTTTCTCAAGAGTCCACATAATTCTTTTGCTGATCATTTTTTGTAGTACTTTGCCTAATGTGTTTGACAGAGCTATGGGTCTGTAGCTTGTTGGGTTCGTTTTTGTTTTTTTTGGTTTTAATATAGGCACCACTATTACTTCTTTCCATTTTCTTGGGTATTCGTTTTTTTGTAGTATGGTGTTGTAAATATTTAGAAGATTTTGTAGGACTGTTTTGGGGAAGTATTTGATGAATTCGAATGGTATTCCGTCCGGGCCAGGGCTGCTTCCTCCTTTAATATCGTTGATGGTTGTTATTAACTCTTGAATTTGGAAAGGTGAGTTTAGTGGGTCGTTATCTGTGTTTTCGATGTTGGTTGGCTCCTTTTCTGCTTCTTGCTTGTGTTGTGTAAATTCTGTTGTATAGTGTTTGTTAGATGAATTTTCGGCAAAGTGTTCTGCTAAGGTGTTGGCTATTTCTTGTGGATCTGTGATTGTGTCGTTGTTGTTTATTAGTATGTTTGTTTGTTGCGTTGATTTTCCGTTTTTGATTTTTCTAATTTTTTCCCATACTTCTTGTGGTGGAGTTTCTGTGGTTATTGATGACACATATTTTTCCCACGATTGTTTTTTATTTTTTTGTATTGTTCTTCGTAGTATCGCCTGGGTTCTTTTTAGGTGGATTAGGTTTTCTGTAGTGTTTTGTCTTCTATATTTGTAAAGTGCTTGTTTATTGTTTTTGATTGCTTGGTTGCACTCTTCGTTCCACCAGGGTACTATTTTTTTGGCCTTTTTTATTTTTCTCTCTCCAAAGGTTTTGTTTGCGGCTCGTGTGATCATGTTCGTCAGATTTTCCACTGTTTCGTTTAATTCTGTGTCTAGTTTTAGATTTTGGTTTTCTGTGGCGATGTTTGCTGTGAATGTTTCCCACTTGGTGGGATCGAGTTTCCATTTGGCGTATGTCGGGTTTGTTTCGGTTTTCGTTTGATTTGAGGTTGGTCTGATTATGATTGGGAAGTGGTCTGAATTAAATAGACATGGAGCGGTGTTCCATGTGATATTTGTTGCTAGGGATGGAGTGCATAGGGTCAGGTCTATTGTGGAGAAATTGCCTGTGCTATTGGAGAAGTGTGTGGGTGATCCGTCATTGAGTATGATTAAGTTGTTGTTGTTGATTATTTTTTCCATCACTTTCCCTTTGTTGTTGATATGCTTTGATCCCCATATGATGTTGTTTGAATTAAAATCTCCCGTGATTAAGTATGGCGGGGGTAGTTGGTTTATGATGTTGTTTATTTCTGTTTCTTGAATGTTTTGATCTGGTGGTATGTATAAGTTGCATAGGGTTAGGTTGAGTGGTACTGTTGTCTTGATTGCTATGGCTTCTAGGTTAGTTTTGAGTGTAATTTCGGTTGCGGCGTTTTTACTATTGATTAGGATAGCTACACCTCCGCTGGCATTGTTGTGAGTGGTTCTGTCCTTTCTAAATGTGGTGTAGTCTTTTATGTGAACTGTTTGGTTTTCTTTGAGGCGACTTTCTTGGATACATATATATTCTGGAGTGTAGTCCGTTATTATTTTTTGAATTTCACCTTTGTGGGCTAGAAGTCCATTACAATTCCATTGTATTAACATTCTTGTAGCGATTCTTGGCTTGCGTAAATTTCGGCGCCGAGTTCTTGTTGAATTTGCATTGTTAGCGTTCTTTGTATTTTAGTAAAACGTGCTTTTATTCCCCTGTTCTGTAGTAGTGGATAGAGCGATTTTAGCGTTTGGATAAGTTTTGTGACATCTGTGGTGAATTCCCTGGCTACTTGTAGTTGATCTGGTATTCCATGGCCATCTTCGAGGAATTTTATTAATTCTTCAAATGATATTATATATTTTCTCGGATTGTTTTGCATTTCTTTTTCTATAGGTTGTAGAGCAATGTTTAATGGTTCTCCTGGACTTTGTGTCCTATGTTTTTTTGAGGTTTGTTTTGGTTTTTCTTCGTTATTTTCCGTTCTTGGATTGGTGTTTTCTGTTTGCGTCAGCGGTGGGTAGTTTTTGGAGTAGGCTGTGTTTGAGGATGTGTCGGATTCGGGTGCTGGTCGTTTATTTGTCGTTGTGTTTAAGTATGTTCTGATGTTGGTAAGGTTTGCATCTGGTGCATTGTTAAATGTTTCTGTATATGCTTCACCTGTGTTGTTGTTGGTTACTGTGAGTGTTTCGTTTGTGTTAGCTTCTTCGCAATGATTGCTGGTGTGCCCTTGTTTTTTGCATATAAAACATATCGTTGTTTCTTCGTTCAAAAATATCCTGTATTCTGTTTCTTCGTGGTTGACTGTTATGGTCGGCGGGAAGTTGGTTTCTTCGTTGTCTGGGATGAATACCTGTCGCCTGAAGCTGAGGATATGTGAGTACTCTGATTCTTGCATGCCGACTCTCAAAAAAGTAATTGGTGATACTAGTTGAACTCCTGAGTCAGTTAATTTTTTTTCTATTATGTCGTGTGGGATCGAGGGGCAGACATTCGATAGAATTATTCTTTTGGCCGGTGTTATCATGCGGCGTATGTTGATTATGTTGTCTTCAATTTTAACTGTGCTGTGTTTTTTTATGATCTCGTCTACGAGCAATTTTGATTGCACGTAAATGCAAATTCTGTTTTTGGAAATTTTTGATGCGAACAGTATTTGTTTTGGCCCTATAATGTTACCAATGCTTTTTATGTAATCTTTTATTTTAAGTGAGTCTATTGCGTTCATGATGATTGCTTGGTCTTTTTTTGGAAATATTTCTATTGTGGGTTTCTTCAATACATCTACGAATGATTTGGTTTGCGTATTTGATGATGGTTGGTTTTGTTTCATGTTGGTGGCGTTAGTGGATGTGTTTGTTATGCTGCTGTTAGGTATGATGGACATGTTGGGTTACGTTTTTACCAGTGCGCCCCTGTAGTCAGGAGGTGCCTGGGTTTGGTTTTTGTTTCCGCTATTTGTTAATAGATGGCTATGGTGTTCTGTTATTTGTTTCTATTTTGTTTGTAGGTTAGATTTTATTTACAATTTTTATTTTTTATTACAGGAGGTTGGGGTTGTGGGTATAATAGGGGACAAGAGCTCTACCTGATTTGTTGGTCGGCTGATTTCCACGTTGGTTTTCTTCATGGAACACTAACTGTGGCACTGTTTTAACTGAGTGTTATTCACACGTGCTTACACTACTGTTCATGGAGAATTATGGATATAAGTTTTAATTGTTATTATTTCCTAATATTATGCTTGTGGCTATTGCTTCTAGTGATTGTAGGTCCGGTAATATGATAGGATGGTGTTTTATTTTTCTTTTTATTAATATTGCTGCTCCACCTGAGGCTTGTTCTGAGTTTCTATCGTACCTGTATATTGCGTATCCTGTGATTCGGAAGACTTCTCTTGGTTGTAGGTGTGTTTCTGTTATACAGACTATATCTACCTTGTGTCTCGAGAGGAATTCGATAAATTCGTTTTTCTGACGTTTAATTCCGTTGGCATTAAAATTCATAATTGTTATCTGTTTAATTAGTTGTTTATTATTTGCTGGCATTAGTGAAAATAGAGGACAGTAAGGACGAGAGAAATGATTTCATTTGTTCTATATAGGGAAGAAGAAGGTTGATTATTGATTGTAATAAGGGTATTGGAGATTGTTCGTTATTATTTGTTGGGTATGTTGAGTTTTGGGTATGATCGGTACGTGTAGTACTTTTGAATCGGCTAGCAAAGGACGTACGGTTGTTTTGATTATGGGTAGTAGATTCAGTGTTGTTTGTTGTAATTTCTGTTATCAATTGTGGTTGTTCTTTTTGGGATTGGCGTTGGGAATTATTCTTTTTTAAATTTTGATATAATGGGCAGCCTTTATAATTTGTAGGATGATTTGCTCCGCAATTGATACATTCGGGCATTTCGTTTTTTAGTTTGGTGCATGTACTATAATGATGACTTTGTTTGCATTTTACACATCTGGGATCTAACTTACAGTAGTTTTTGGTGTGTCCGTAGCGTTGACAGTTTGTACATTGAGGTACATCCTTGAATTTTCTTCTAGGCTCGACAATTACGATTGTATGAAATAATTTTGTCAGCTTGAATATTTCGTTACTGTTATAATTGCATTGGGTATTTGTCTTTGTTTAGCATTCGTGTGACTTAAGACGGGATATTCCTTTTCTTGTAATCCTTTGCTTATTGTGTCTGTGCTAATTGATATGGGTAGGTTTCTAATTACAACTGATAGTATTTTGGTGTCTGGGTTGCGAAATGTGTGATATTTCAGATTTTGTTCATCGTAGAATTTTGTTAGATTGCGATAATCCTCGATTGATGATAAGTTTATTCGTAGTGTGTTATCTCTTTGTTGTGTAGTAAATTCTTTTATTATTATTTTTTGAATGTCTTGAACTATTACTTCGTTATTGTTAACATCGTGTAAATAAATGGGTGGCACCTTATTGGTTTTTTGTTTCTGTGTATCATTATTGTTTTCTGGTTGTGTGTCCGATATATTGAGTGCGTGATATCTGTTGTTTCTTATTAATTTTTCTGTGTCAAAGATGTACCTTTTATGTGTTTCACTGAGATTTGTATTTGCAATGAGTTTGCGTTTTTTTGTTGGATTGTTAATTGGTATTGACATACCTCCAGTGGCGGCGGTGTCCGTTGACGTATTACTTGTTAATTTGGATGGTCCTGGTTGAGCTTGGTCCATGATATATTGTAGACAGATACTCTCCGAAGAGAGATCTGTATTGTTTTGTCACTTAATTCACTGGTTGTTTGATATTTTTAAGTTATTATAAATTTAAAAAAAAATACTTCGTGATACGCCGATGGCGTGATTAATTAGCAATAGCCTTGGGTAAATGCTTGACCGATAGCACGTCCGTTCACTATCACTGTTCGCGCGGAACTAATAAGTAGGTGCGAGAAGAATAATAAAATATATAAAAAATCTTAAAATAACATATATTCTTATATAAATTCTTATATAAAATATGTTTATATAATATATAAAATAAATTGTTATTGACAACAAAACAAAAGTAGACTAATTACTTACATTGAAAAAATCTAAAAAAAAAACTCTATATATATATATATATATATATATATCTAAGAAACTAATATATTAGGTACTAAAGACAACACCTAGTTGAAATATATATTTTACCTTTTCGTTTATAAGAGGAACAAGGCAAAATATTTGGGGAATGATTCAAAAGACATAAGTCGCAGTAAAGTATTTCTAATTAATTATTTAATTATTGCTGAAGTTTAGTGATTTAAAACTAAATAAAGAAATACAGTTTCGGCTTAAATATATTTCAAATTAAAATATTATAAATACATAACTTACTTGTACATGTAAAATAATACCTTATTGTATTTCAATTTTCGAAGGTCTCCAGACACTTTGTTTTTATTTTCTTTTTGGAGTATGTAGTGGTAATAACAACGGTAATAACAGAAGAGCAAAAATTTCTTGTTCACCTAAAATATTTTGTGAAAATAAATTTAAATTTTATTCAAAATAGCAAATAAATTATACCTTCTGTAAAAACTTTATAATTTAGTGAATTCATATAATGTGGAAGTTGAGCATCATTTTTCTTTTCCGCATATGTAATAATTTTTTTTGAATAGGCAGGCCAGTTTTTATCACATCGAAATTTGGAAGTGTATTTCTAATTTTGGATTACATCTGGCCATGGTTGAATATTGGCTCGTCACCAGCACAATTTATCGTCTACGTTTTCATCAGTTTTCGAAACTGATTCAACAGCCTCGTTATCTAAAATTAAAATAAACAAATTTAAATATTTTTTTATCAAAGAATATCATTTCAATAATAATAATAATAATAATATTTATTTATACTGCAAACATACAGAAAAATAGTATTTCCAATTACATATTCACAGTAATGAAACAAGTGTTTACAATTTACATATCAGAGAAAATAAAATGTTTGATTTGTATCTTAGACATATAATAAATATCAAAATTATCACTCTTTATTTCATTGATTATCTTTAAAATATTATTTAAAGGTGAACAGCTGTCCTTGCAATGAAAAATCTGTTGTCTCGGTCTTAAATGTCTATGTGGTATGTAAAATAATACTAACTGTAACAATTCTGGTACATAGATTTTTGCTTTAATTAAATCACTTAAAAAACATACACAAATGAATTCACGCCTCTTTAGTAAAGTACACAATCCAAATACTTTGACTTGGTGAACATATGAAATTAATGCAGGCGAAGTTTTGAATTCTTTGTAATATACGTATCTTAACAATTTCTTTTGAACTTTTTCGAGCATATCAATATTAGATTTTGTGATTGGAAACCAAACAACGCAGCCGTATTCTAAAATTGATCTTACCAATGTATTAAATAGTACAATAACAGTTTCTGGGCTGAGATAGGTGCTTGTTCGTATAATGAAACTTAATGTTCTGTAAGCTTTGTCAGTCATATAAACATAGTGTTTTTGAAATTTAAAGTTTGACTGAAAATATATTCCCAAATCTATGGTATCGTATGCTCTTTCTAATAAATTATTATTAATACAATAATTATACAATAATAACTGAGTTGTTTTTCTAGTAAAAGACACTATTTTACATTTATTGATGTTAAAAGATAGCTTCGAATCGTCACACCATTTATTAAGATTATTAATATCACTCTGAAGATAAATACAGTCATTGAGTGATTTAATTTGTAAGAATAATTTCAGGTCGTCCGCATATAACAAACATTTAGCCGACCTAAGTACTTTAGGTAAATCATTTACAAATAGAGTAAATAACAGAGGTCCTAATAAGGATCCTTGCGGCACGCCCGATGTAGGAACAAAATGTTTCGAGTTACAATTGTTATAACGAACATATTGAGTACGATTACTTAAATAGGAGCTTAAAAATTGTAACAAATTTTCATCAAGCTCATACATACCTAACTTGTTAACAAGAACAGTGTGACTTACTTTATCGAATGCTTTACATAAGTCTGCAAAGATAACATCTAACTGACCATTTGTATCAATTACATTAGAAATTTCTTCTGCAAATTATATATAAAAAATATATATAATGTTGTGAAACACGCTCAAAGGACATTTTTTATGAACAGTGTATAATTATCATTATGACTAAACAGCTTACCTGTATTATTGCTTCTATTTTTTAACAACCCTATTTTTCTGTAGGTTCTTCGCCTGTTTATATATTTGTCCCAAAGTTTTCCTTTGGCCGATATAGGGTTTCCTTTATGATCTCTCTGATAAGGGATATAATATAAGCTAACGTAAAATGACTCGATTCGAAATTTTCCTCCCTAGGTGTGATATGTACTATTTTTCATAACTTTGTAATAATAATATAATTATTTGAGTGATTAATAAATTATGAATCGTATACAGGGTGAGTCTGGGAAGACGCCCCCCCCTTTAACTTTTTTATTATGAGTAATAGAAAAAAATGGTTCATATGAAAGTTTTATTATTTTAAATATACTATTTGATGGCAGATGTAGATATTTTTTATAAAGTCAGGTTTACAAGATACGACTATCAACTTTTATTTTTTAAATAGCAACCTATAATTATTTTACTAAAATAAAAACCGCCATTTTTTTCTCTTTTCAACGGTGTATTAGTTTTTATTAATGTATCTGAAAAAATTCGAGAAAAATAAGAAAATTGAGAAATACTAGAAATAATTTTTATACAAATATTATAGGTGGCTATGTGAAAATAAACAAAATGTAACAGTGTTAAATTAATGTCAAAAAAGTATACATTTGCTGGTTACTTTATTTAACTTATTTTGCAAACAATAAAAAAAACGTTTTCAAATGTTTACGAAAGAAGAATTAATAGATATGATTCTAATAATTGGTGAATCGACTGGAATCATGAGAAGGGCAAAAAGAATTTACCGGGAGCGGTTTCCTAGACGTCGGCAACCGAGTTTAAGATCACTGAGGAGGATTTTTACCCGATTTCGAGAAACAGGTTCAGTAGAAAAACCAAAACGAAATACATCTAATATTATAGTAAATGAAGAAACCGAAATTATGGTTTTGGCTTCTGTTTACGAAAATCCTCATGTCAGTACGAGGAATTTATCAAATTTAATTGACATTAGCCAAAGTTCTGCGTCTAGAATTTTAAGAAAACATAAATTTCATCCTTACCATATTAACCTTACACAAGAATTGCACGGTGAAGATTTTAATAATAGAATTCGATTTTGCAATTGGGCGATGGAAAATATTAGACGAAATCCGCTGCTATTATCTAATATTTTATTTACGGATGAGGCTACTTTTAAAAGTAATGGTTGCGTAAATAGGCATAATATGCATTATTATGCAACTGAAAATCCTCACTGGATGCGGAACGTCGACAGCCAGAGGGTATGGTCCTTGAATGTTTGGGGTGGCATAATAGGAGATTTTGTTGTTGGTCCACATTTTTTTGAAGGTCCATTGAATGGAGACGGTTATTTAAATTTTTTAATAATGATCCTCCCGGAATTATTGGAAGATATTCCATTAAATGTCCGCCAAAATTTGATATTCCAACATGACGGAGCGCCACCACATTATGCCGGTAATGTTCGGAATTATTTGAATAATCACTGGAGGGGACAATGGATAGGACGAGGTGGACATATTTCATGGCCAGCAAGATCTCCTGACCTTACGCCTATGGACTTTTTTCTTTGGGGATACGTCAAGGATCTTGTCTACCAGAAGATACCTACAGATGCAGAAGACATGAAAGAGCGTATTCGAAATGCTTTCCAAAATATTTCGCGAAACATGCTGGCAGATGTTCGAACACATCACGTTCAACGCTTAAATTTTTGTATTACAGAACATGGTCGTAATTTTGAACATTTCTTTTAAGTTGTTTTTGTTACTGAATTTATTGCTTTAGTTTGTTAAGTTGTATAACACTGTTACATTTTGTTTATTTTCACATAGCCACCTATAATATTTCTAGTATTTCTCAATTTTCTTATTTTTCTCGAATTTTTTCAGATACATTAATAAAAACTAATACACCGTTGAAAAGAGAAAAAAATGGCGGTTTTTATTTTAGTAAAATAATTATAGGTTGCTATTTAAAAAATAAAAGTTGATAGTCGTATCTTGTAAACCTGACTTTATAAAAAATATCTACATCTGCCATCAAATAGTATATTTAAAATAATAAAACTTTCATATGAACCTTTTTTTTCTATTACTCAAAATAAAAAAGTTAAAGGGGGGGGGGCGTCTTCCCAGACTCTGTATAACAGTTTTATCACTTTACACTCTCCCCGCACCACGATATGCCATGGAAGCCGCTTTCTGGGGGAAAACAAACCACCGCGCGCCGGTGTTGCTTGTGTTGATATTCTCCGCATGTATTGTGCGCCGGTGAGTTGCGCGTCGTTCGGCGTCTCTGTCTTTCCACGCGCTCACTTTTACAGGCACGAGAGTGGGGCCGGGCCGGGAAGTGTAGAATGTTAAGGTAATTGCATTAATATAATTAATAATAATGATCGAGACAATGCCATCAATATCCATTATTATTATTATATCTGAGATATATTAAAATATTGTTACTATGATATATTAAAATATAATTTTCATAAAATGTAATAAGTTTATGTTACATGTCCACAACGAAGTCTCGTAAAGAAATAAATAATTAAAATTTAAACTTACATTGTAACAGTATTAATAAATAAATTAATTAAATGTAGCTAATTAATAGGGCTACTTATGCTATTTGGCACCCTTCTGTAGACGCACAAGAACCCTTTTAAAAACCAATTGATTTCCTAAAAACTAATTTTTTCCACGTTTTTTTTTTGTTTTTGCCTAGTTTTCGAGTTCCAGGGCCCGAAAAAAATCTAAAAAAATGTTGTGATCTAGTTTAGAGTATAATAACATCAAATCAAACGAATCCGATCATACAAGTGACCGGAAAAAAGAACACATAATTTTATAGTTTAAAAAGTACTGAAAAACACTTTTTTGGAAATATTTTAGACACAAGTCGACAATTAACTTTAATGAGCATGCAAATCTAATTTTTTTAACATTCCAGATAAGGTTTTAACAATGGCAAGTCAAATCACGCGGGGGCCGTCACACCTATCTTATCCCGCTACCCCCTTTTTCTGAATTTATTATAACTTCCCTTAATAAAGACGTGTGTCTCTATTGAGGGAAGTTATAAATTGATGTTATCTACACAGATTTTGCCAAAGCTTTTGACATAGTTAATCACAACATATTACTGCATAAGCTTCAGTATCAATTCAACTTTTCTCCTGAGCTAATTCAATTCATGAAATCATACTTCAATGATCGTAGGCAATATGTTTATTATAACAACTTTAAATCAGACCAATTTACTCCCCTCTTGGGTGTACCCCAAGGGTTAAATTTAGGCCCTTTATTATTTACTCTATTTATAAATGATATTACTTATTGCTTACGATCTTCCAATGCTTTATTATATGCCGATGATCTTAAACTGTTGAAAGTTATCAACTCAGATTCTGACCGAATACAACTTCAATCTGATATTGATAATCTATTAGTTTGGTCTTCATCCATTAAGGGTGCTGAGAACTTACGGGGAGATGTATTAGGTATCTTTATCAAGGACTACGCGTCAGTTCCTTCTAGAATGAATATAATTTGCATGATCTTGTCGGCGGAACAAAGATCTACTGCAGTCGCTGAATAGGCAAAAGTTAATCTATATTGTTTATAGCTGAGAAAATTATCAATTAAAATAACAATTAATTCCAAGTAATTGAAGTTAGAAATATGTTCATTCTAAATCAACAATAATAATTTAGTCTACAACTCATCAGCTATCAACAATTATGAATGTGCATGATGAAACACATCAACCGCGATACCGCATTGTTACATGTACAAGAAAAGTTACAGGATAGTTAAAAAAAATGCTAAATACCTACATCATGACATCCAAAATTTATTAATTTCTATAATGGCGACCGTTGTACGTAAAAAATTTCAGACGATGTAAAGGAATCAAAATTTTTTGAAATAATATCTGACGAAACATTAGACTTGAGTAAAGATGAACAAATAACTGTTATAAATAAATTTTTCTTCTGATATTCAAATTAAATAAACTGTTTACTTAATTATGAACGTTTTATAAAATATAAATATTTTCTCCTGCAGGTACAACGTCAAACGTTGACATTTTATCTGTCACAACGTCAAACGTTGATGTTTTGACAGATAAAACATCAAGCATTTATTAATTTTTTTGTTCAATTCCATGGCTATCAATATTTTCAAGGTAATTTTCGACATTTTAATATTTAATTTCTGTCGTTACAAAGCAATTAAAAGTAATTCTGTTTACTGATTTAGATGCAGAATTTGATGCCCTAAAACTTTTATTTGACGCGTTTTTGCTTAAAATAATTAGGGAAGCAGGAAATTGCAAAAAACTGATTTCCCATGTTAAATCCCTATGACCGGCTGAGCGAGTCACCACCTGTATATATATTTTTATATATATTTATATATATATATATATATGCGTAAAAGTTTCCAGTAATCTCAACCTTCTGAGATTCTATTCCGGCACCAAATTTCCCAAGTCAAATTTTGGCGGGAGATTCAAAAACTTATTACATTAATTAAATCGTAATTCTTTAAAAATAAAATAAGTAGCAGTTAGTAAAATATTACTGTTACAGTATACACAAAAATTATAGCCGCCCTGGTGCCCAGCCAGTCGCAGTGGACGGATCCGAGCACCGGACAAACATATCTGCTTCTTCTATACTAAAGAAAGATATTAAGAATGCTTAAAAAACAATCAAATAAAAAGCTGTGTGATCAGACTAAATATCAGCAGAAGTGTTGGAGGTACGAGAAGAAGAAGAATTAGATAATTACAGAATTGGAAAAAGAAATTTTTGAAAAACAAAACCAAATTCCAGTGTTCTCATAATTACAGTCCTACTTGATATACAGAGCCACCTACCCCATATCCTGATTAGTCTACTTTAAAAATCATCACTCCGTCTATTATCATTCACATTCTTCCATGAGTTAGGAATAAAGAGATCACGTTTGCAAACATTACTCTTACCTATTTATTAAAATTACCACATACGATAACATACTTACCTCGATTACACATCACACTATCCAACCAGTTTTTCGAGAACACTTTCAGATTCATTTCAGCCTACAACAAGACGAAGTTTCTAAGAAAGCCTTTCTTTTATAGCGTAGCTGGCTGTGGTATCGATTGGGATTGAGGATTTTAAAACCCGGATTCGATTCCCACAGCCAACAAACAAATTTCACTATATTAAAATTACTCCTATGGCATCTTTGGGGCCGCAATTTGACGGCTGATAACCGTACTATACACGTATAATCGTGTAAATATATCACTTACCGTAATCTGCTACGGCAGAGTGTCACATGTAGAACAGATTTTTACGTCTACTGACTGGTTGAGAAGTTCACATTTGATTATTATAGTAATCAAATCGCTTTCAATAGAATTATTAAGAAACGTATTTCTGCATGGTTCGTAGTTTATTTTCTGATATACTTCTCTTATAACGAAATCAATATAAATTAATATAACTTCGATAAAACTGTACAGTTCAACCGCTGAAAATAATCGCAGGCTACTAATAAATATCGTACAATAACCTCAAATGTCGTATCAGTAACTGTTGTATTTTCTTTCGGTAAAATGCTGCATTTATATGTATCGAACCTTTTAATTTCATGTCAAACTAGAATTGTTTCTACGCACCACGAAATTGTTTACAAGTAGGGGTGTAAATCGTCCTTACGCCACACTGTACTAAAAAAAATTCTAGATGAACAGAACAAAGCTGTTTGCACTTGCGAAGGAAGTAAGAAATGTATCAATATTCTGCTGCTGTTGATGGCATTACAGACCAAATTGGGCCTGGGCCTACCGGACACACTGAACCGCAGTATTTTACACTGCCGTACTGCCGGTTTTCGTAGTCTAATGCTACGTTATTGAAGGTGTACAAGTGACTAGCTTATAGCGCCCGAGTGTGATAAGTACATGTAACTGTATTTTACATATTACGACAAATCACACATTGTCTACAGGCGGATTCGAACTGACGAACTTTGGTTCGGGTGACGTCACAGTATGTTAAGAGATGTACCATAACACGCTCGGCCACCGCAGGAATAAGGAATAAGCAAACTAATTATTTTCAATTTCGTATTATTTTTATATAAATAAAAAGTCTGTTTAAATACTATTAAAAAATATTGCTCTGTGAAAATCCCCAAATTTCAGATCCATATAAAAGAGTGGGGACGATTAGGGAGGTATATAACTTTATTTTTGTGTCCCAATAGTTTGCTTTCGCTTTTAGTAATGTCTTCTTTATTGTACCAGTTATTCTAGAAGTTTTACTTAAGAGATCTTTTGTATTTTCATTGAACGAACCTGTGGAAGTGAACGTGATACCTAAGTAAGTGTATTTATTGGTGAATTTTATTTCTTGGTTTTGACATAGGTGTTTTGTTTTCCGTCTAGGTGGCCTACCCTTATGGAAATGTAGAATTTGCGTTTTCTGGTCATTTATTTTAAGTTGCAGATTATTACAGTACGTAGAGAGAGCGTCTAGCTTTCTTTGCACGTCCGGTGTTGAATGCGCAAATATTACTATGTCGTCAGCGTACTGAAGGGATAGTATATCAGTTGATGATGTAATGAAATGGCCTTCAAGATTTTTTTCTCGAAAATGGTTTTCCAGGTCGGAAATGTATATAGCAAATAGGAGAGGGCTGGTGCATTCCCCTTGGAGAACTCCTTTTGTAATAGGGATTTTTTCAGACAATTCATTATTTACCATAATTTGGACTGAAGCACTTTTATATATGTTGCTTAAAGTACGTGTTATTTTGCCACTGATCCCAGAATAATAAATCTTCTCCCATAGGATTTCGTGTGGAACTGTGTCGAATGCTTTCTGAAAATCTATGAAAATCGCATATGTCTCTTTGCCTTTAGATAGGAATGAATTTTGTACAATGGAGTTTAGTACAAACAAATTATCAATGCATGACCTTCTTTTTCTAAAGCCTGATTGTGCTTCTGGGAGTATATCTGAACTTTCTATCCAGTTTTGCATCCTGGTGTTTATTATAAATGTGAATAATTTTGTAATAGTGTTTATGATAGCTATACCTCTATAATTATTAACATTCATTAGATCCCCTTTTTTGTGTACTAATTATTTAATAAGTTTTTTAGATATTCTTTTGCTACTGTAGGGAGATTTTTAAGTTGTTCGTTTATTATTCCATCCAGTCCAGGACTTTTTTGATTTTTCAGCTTCTTAAGAGCAAAGTTTATTTCTTGTGTAGTGATGTCTATGTCTAAGTATGGATGAAACGCGTCGAGGAATTCACTATTATTTAGTATTTTGTGACAGTACCAATTTTGAAAATAGTTTTTCCATTCATCAATCATAATGGGATTAGGTGTAAAGTTAGAAGCGTTAATTGATTAAATCGCTTTCCAAAACTGTTTTTGGTCATTAATATTTAATAGTTTTTCTTTAAGTTCTCGGTTATATTGATTCTTGCGATTATTTATTGTTTGTTTGTATGATTTTTTAATTTGTAGGTAGATATCTAAATATTTTTTTTCAAAATTATGTTTTCTACATTCTCTATAGCTTTTTAAAATTTTTTTCTTGATTTCTTTACATTCATCATTGTACCATTTTTTCTATGGATGTGAGGAGAATCATATATTTTTATAATCTTTCCAATACCTATTTTATTCGAAACATATTGTATGTTTCTTTTTATGTAATTATATTGCTCATGAAGCGGTTGTAGATTACTGTTTTCATTCCATATCCACTGATGTTCGTTTACATATTCTTCTATTTTAGTTTCGTCCCATTTAGTTCTATTATATTCAACAAAAGTGTTTTTGTTAGCGGTGCTAATGTTATCTGTATATGCTACGTTTCTGAATTTCAGAGAACATATTAGGTGATCTGAAATATGTATCTCGTCAATCACCGATAAGTCCGACAGTAATTGTATTGCACTTATGTCAGCCCAAATCAAATCAATAGTGCTTTTACCCCTTGGTCCTAGGTATGTATATTTGGCTGGTGTATCGCTGCGTGATCTTCCATTTAACACAATCAGGTTTTCTTCCTCGAATATTTGCAAAATGTTTTTACCCTTTTTTATTTAGTGTGGCATCATTTACCATTCTTGTGGAGCTAAAGGACGTATTGGATAAAAGTATATCATCCAATTGGTTCTTATCTCCAATTCTGGCATTATAATCTCCATATAAAATAAAAGGATAATCTGGGTAAAGAGTAATTAGATTTTGCAGGTTTTCTGAGAATAGTTCCAATAAAGTGTCATAGTTGTATGAATGGGAGAAATAAGTTACTCCAATTATTAGATTGTCTGTTTTATTTTTTATTTTGAGGAATATCCAGTGAGATGCATTAGCAACAATTTCTACTGCTGATTCAATTAATTTCGAGAAAACAATTATTCCACCAATAGCTCTTCCAGTGCTGGCTTCTTTTATAGCTAACTGTTCATATTTATTAAAGTTTTTTAGGGATTTAGGGTTTTCTTTTAGTTCGTAATTAAGATATGTTTCTAGCAGACAAATAATATCATGTTGTTGTATAAGATCTTCTTCTTCTGTTGTAAGTCTATAAATATTTTTAAACCCCTGAATATTCCAAAATAGAATGTTGTCTAAGTTTATAGAAGTGTAACTTACTTTGTTTGTAAGTTTTTTGGTGCATATTGGGTCTGGGAGCGTTGTCTTGTCAAAATATGTCTATCAAGAGGGCCTTCTTTTATTTGGATATTTTTTTGTTTATTCTTCCTTTCTTTCGTATTAGGTGTATCATTAATTTGTAATGTTTGATCTCGTCTTTGTTGAGTGCTAGTATCTTGTGTCTTATGACTTAAATTTTGAGTTTGAGTCTCTTGGCTGTTATTAGTTAAATTTACTTGGTTTCCTTCAGAGGTTTCTACATCTTTTGAAATATCTAGTAGCGTACTTAGCGACATTGAACGTCTTCTTAGTTTTGGTTCAAAATGAAGGTCATCATCTAGAATATCTTCATTAAAATCTGCAACTGTATATCGAGTGTCGTTTATATACAGTATGTTATGTTTCATCACGGCTTTATAGCCTTTCTTCCTCGCTTGGATTAAGTGTGGTTTTAAAAGTTTACGTTCCTCCAAAACTTTTTTTGTGTAGTTTTCCTCTACATAAATTTTTAAGTTCCTTAAATGTTTTGCTTCCTGTAAAATCTCTTGCTTTAATTTTTTTGAGTTCAGTTCAAGGAGGATTGGTCTTATTTTGCTATTGCTAGGTCTACCCAACCTTCTGACCTGTTCAATATTATTCAGTGAAATGTGCTTTAAATTTAAAGTTTCATTTATTAGCTTTATTATTATCAAGTCTAAGTTTTGTTTTTCTTCTTCCTTTACTCCGAAGAATATTAGATTTTTTTCATTTAATCGTTTTTCTAATAGTTCTATTTGTTTTTCTTGTATTAAAATTTTTTGTTCTAGTACTTCGTGCTTACTTTTATTTTCCTCGGCTAATGTTAACAGGGTGTTTTTCATTTGGAGCATTGAGGTTTGCATCTTTTCCATGTTTAAATTAATAGATTGTAATAATTTTGCTATTTCTATAAGTGAAGCCATTTTAATTTTTGTTACCGTTGGGAACACTGTTTTCAACTAAGTGTGAGCGCGCGCGCAGCGAGGAATGTAATTGAAATAATAGCTAAACGTAAGACAAGTTTTGACCTTCAGATTGCCAGGTGTTTTAGTTCACTTTTGTTTATTTATTATAATGGTTATTTGTTAGAAATAAAATTATCAATTAACAAAATATAAGATTATGATTTGAACTACTTATTTATATTTATTTTTATATTAAGATATATTTAAATTTTAGCACTAATTTAGCACAACTATCACTGACAAAAGCAATGTTACCACCTCACAGAGCAATACATGCGAAAAAGGAATGGCGAAATACTTTAAAAGTGTTCTATATTGGCAGAAAACAACGCCATATTACATCATTAGGAGAGAAACAGGACAATATAATGTTGAAGCTATAATCTTTTCAAAAATTTTAAGTTGGTGGAATAAAATATTACTAATGTCGGATGAGCGCTACGTAAAAATCTGCTACAATCAGCTTTCAAAACAAAACACTAAACACATCACCATTATAACTGAAGACAAACCAATTAGACACAACTGGATAAGAAATCTTCAAAATCATTTAGCCAAAGCTGATTTTCATTGGATATGGGAAAAACAAAGCTGTGTATTTCTGAAAAATGAAATGAAGAATATAAACGTTGCTTACAGAGAAATGCTATACAGAATAGACACTCAAAGAATTTTGAACTCGTCGTACTCTTCAACGTTCCTTACTTACAACACTACGTATAATTATCTTTCCTTAAACATCCCTTACAATATCCTCAAGACAATAGGACAGCTTAGAACAGCTAACCCAAATTATTTTTCCTTATACCAAGATAGCTATTCCCACAAATTTAATAAAGAAGATATCTGCGATTTATGTAACCTGTTCGAAGCTAATAATCTATTCCATTTTCTATTCCGCTGCCCTATGTACAATCCCCTTAGAAGCTTGTACATCACAAAACATAATTATCCTGAAGAAGAAGATGCTCTAAATACCCTGATTGGCAGCCCTACCAGAGAGAAGATCTACGATCTCTACAAATATGTTCAAGCGGCTCTAAGGATCAGAGCATTTATATTAAATGTTTAGCAATACTTACAATTATGTTTATGATAATATGTCTGATAAAATTTCTATTATCTATTTTGTCCAGTATAATACATTCTGTATTTCAATCTTAACATAATTTAGTTATGCAATGATATCAACTCATTTGTATGAAATATTTTTTCTTCAAGCAAATAAATATTTATTATTATTATTACTATTAAAAAATAAAGTGACAACTTATAATAAAAGAAGTATTTATTAAATATCAAAATTATATTTTATTTTACTCTCTTTACATAACGAAAAAAATTTAACCGGCTACAAAACTTCTTAAATGATTTAATTTTTTTCCCCAGAATTTTGTTCTTTTGTTTGTTGTAAATACCATGTCGTGAACTTGATGATTTTGAAAGTGTGGTCAAAACGTTATAATACTTTTTGATTTTGATCAATTCATCTATAACTTGAACAATTTGACTCGCCACCATCATATCATTCGAAAAATAAAGACATTTTGAAATGGGTAAGATACAAATTTTGATAAACTCATCCGAATATATTGTGGATTCACTTCTGAATTTATCATCGCCGATGAGTATTACGTGAAATGTAAACCTGTCCGGGAGCCAAAATGTGTTGAAAAACGTTACAACTTGTTCATTTATCCAATTTAGATATAAAGGTTTTCTGATCAAAAGTTTTCTGTTGCTGGCAAAAATATCAAATAATTTTGTATCTTGAATTTTTTGAATTTGTTTCGCGGTGTTTGAAGAAATAAGACAATCGCAAATTTTGCCGAACGATCCATTTTCAAAATGAGCTTGATTTGGTTTAATTTCTAAAAGTATAATAATAATATATTACTCAAATAATAAGATTACATACTACTTACGTTCTGTCGTAGCCGGTATAATTTGATTTTCCCATGTGTTTATAGAAAACTTTGAATTTCGCAGTGATATTACCTCTTCATTATCATTACACTTGGATTTAGCTTTCGTTTCTTCTTTATGTCCAAAACAAGAGCGTAAAAATTTAATAAAACTATTCATTTCGAGAAGTGCATACAACTCGTTGACGAATGTAATATATTTTATATAAAGTTTCCTTAGAAACTACCTTTAATATTGATTGTGTTTGTTATACAATTTAAATTGTAATTGTGCCTTTTCTATGGTTACCGAATCGTGTTCAAGCTTCATTTATTTATTACACTGCTATTCGATGAGTTCGGACCCTGTGCTGTAATTCCGACAAAGCTCCTGTTGTACAAAGCAGTGGCGCACACATAATTTTATTGAGGGGATATCCAAGAATATAATATATTCCGTAATGGTAAACAAAAAAGTACACATTTTACATTGGGTATTGACAACGGGTCTTCTGATTTAAAGGAAATCATACCACGAAGTAATTTTTTTTCTTATGACATGACTGAAAATACAGAAAGTCAATACCTATCATATAGGTGTCTCGGGATCGATGCTGCGTTAGACACTATGTCATAAGAATTCGATTGACGCCATACTTTATACCTAGGTGAAGTGGTGTAGCGGTTAGCACATCTGCGCGGCAAGCAGAAGGTTCCTGGTTCGAATTCAGGCGTCATCCGAATCATAAATTTAACTTTAAATCTATCATCGTCACAATATTTTCAATAATGTCATGACAAAAGAAATATATTAGAACAAGATAAAACTTTATACACAATGAAGGAGACGATATTTTTTAATTGACTATAGTCCATTTTTTTTAAGAACGGTGTAGATGGCATTGCGGGCGCGGAGCTGTTTACACAACACTTTAAATAAAATTGTGCGCTAAATTTCAATCTCAAAATGAATTATTTAAAAAAAAAGTTAAGTTACTATTATTGTTAATTAGGAAATAAAATACGTATAATAAAATGCACAGTAATTTAAATGAATGTAACAAAAAAAATAATTTGTGAAACATAGCCAAGTGTTTACTTTATATTTTTTATTAAAACTTGTTTCACCAAGTGTTGAATGACAATTAATTTTGTCTTTGTTGTTATTTAAATTGCTATTGCGTAGCTTTCCCTTTTTTTCGGTAGATGACATGACCAGTTCCACAGAACTTCTCATGTCATCTTACCAGTTTGTTAGAGATCTTATTTTCTCCTGGCACAGTTCTTCGTCACCAGCTTCTTCACATGAACTTTGTTCTAGGTGAAGAAGTGAGTCATACCATACTGATGAGCTCTAATAAGAGCGAAACGTGTCTATGGTTACTAACTGTGCTGGCCAGCCTCTGACGATGCCCTCATAAGGTGACTTGGAGGCTGAATTTTGTGAAACATAGCAAAGTGTTTACTTTATATTTTTTATTAAACCTTGTTTCACCAAGTGTTGGATGACAATTAATTTTGTCTTTGTTGTTATTTAAATGAATGTATTAACCTTCAAAAAAGTTTAATAATAATAACAATTGTATTTTCAAATAAATTTAAATTTATTATTATATATTATAATAATAATAATAATAATAATAATAATTCATTTATTTTGTTTAGAAGAGAAAAAAAAACTTCTGTACAAAAGGACTGATAACAAATAAAATTTCATAATATTTAGAATACAATTTGAAGGTTACATTTCTTTAATAATTTACAATAAATGCATGCAACTTTAGGGAATTTTTAACAAATTTATAAATGTCGAAGATTTTCTCTCTGGAAAGGTGTCCAAGAAGCATTCCTGTGTTGAAGGTTGAAGTCGAATCGAAGTTGGGTAGATACTTCTCTATAAATGGTGCCCTAAAAGGCGAGAATATTGGACATTCAAAAAGGAAATGATGAAGATCATCAGGTTTGTGTAGGTTGCAAATGTCACATATGACTTGATTGGAAAATTTGCGTGTGATACCGTCTATGCTCAGGGAAAAGGAAGCAGGATTAACTGTACGCAGTTTATTGCAAATTATAAGGACTTTATAGGGGATTGTGTAAGCGAGGAAGTTTAGGGAGAAATTATACAGTTTATAGAAAGGGTTATATGACGAGTCGATAATGCGTTTAGTATCTCTTTCGTATATTATTTCATTGTAGGCTATTACTATGGTGTTTATTTCCTCTTTTGATAGCAGACAGCTTTGTCTTTCCCAAATCCAGCCGTGATTCGTTGCGTATAAAGCAGAAGCAAGATTGGTTATCCAGTTGTGTTTTTTTTTGTTTTCAGCAGAAAATATTTGACTTGAGTTGAGCTGAGCTAATTTATCATAGCATATTTTTGGATATCTATTATCAGGCATTAGAAGAATTTTCTGCCACCATGTGAGTATTTTGTGCAGGACAAGCACTTCAAGTTTTACCTGACCGGATTCTCGTCCTACTATGTAATTTGGGGTAGTCTTCTGCCATCTGAACATATTCTTGAAAAAATGAGTTTGTCCTTTTTCTATGTTGTCCCACTGGGAAAATCCCCAAATTTCTGCTCCATATAGGAGTGTTGGTATTAGAAGAGAGTTGTACAGTTCCATAAGTGTTTCCCAGGAGTATGAATTGGATTTAGCCATAATTTTCCGTATCATGCCAGTGATTTGGGTGGCTTTTGTTAAGCAGGTCTTTGTATTGTCATTAAATGAGCCCGAAGCTTTATATAGTACTCCTAGGTATGTGTAGCCGTTTGCAAATTTGATTACTTGGTTCTGACACGTGAATATTCTGTTGCATTTTGCAGATCTCCCTCTGCGAAAATGTAGTATTTTCGTTTTGTCTGCATTGATTTTTGTTTGTGTTATATTGCAATATTTACTGAGTGCTGTAAGTTTTCTTTGGATGTCGGTAGGAGAACTTGCAAGTAAAACTATGTCGTCAGCATATTGTAGTGTAAGAATATCCACAGTGTGATTTATATAGTGTCCTTCAAGGTTTTCTGATCTAAGGAAAGCTTCGAGGTCAGAAATGTATAGTGCGAAGAGCAACGGGCTAGTACATTCGCCCTGTAAAACTCCCTTTGTGACTCGAATTTCTTCTGAGAGTTCATTGTTTACACTAATCTGTATTGATGCCTCTTTGTAAACATTTTGAAGGAGTCTGACAATCTTACCACTTATGCCCAGAGAGAATATTTTTTTCCATAGCAACTCATGCGGAACTGAATCGAATGCCTTGCTGAAGTCGACGAAAATAGCGTAAGTGTTTTTGGTTTTCTTTAAAAATGAGGATTGTATAATAGAATCTAGTACGAAGAGATTATCGGTACACGATCTTCTTTTCCGGAAGCCGGATTGAGCTTCTGGCAAGATGTTGTGGCTTTCTACCCAGTTCTGCATCCTTGTGTTAATAATGAAGGTGAATAGCTTTGTGATGGTGTTTATTACGGCGATACCTCTGTAATTGTCCGTGCTCATGGGGTCCCCTTTTTTGTGAAGTAAAGTAAGTTTAATTGTCTTCAATTTTTTAGGTACATCTTCATATTCCAAAAAGTCGTTCAGTAAATTTGTTAGGTAAGATTTCCAGTCTTCCGGTAAACTTTTAAGCTGTTCGTTTAATAGGCCATCAATTCCTGGACTTTTCGACGCTTTTAATTTATTCAACGCGTAGTTCATTTCTGTTTTAGTTATTTGAGTGTCTAAATAAGGGTGTTTTGCGTCAAGGAATTTTAAATCAAAAGGCAAAATATTATCAAACCAAAACTTATAGTAGTTTGTCCATTCCTGTATATTTATGGGATTTGATAAGAAGTTGGCTGGATGTAGGCTCTTGACAACTTTCCAAAATTGTTTTTGATCTTTAATACCCTGTAGCTTGTTTTTTATATCTACCTTGTATGCAGTTTTTTGTTGTGTGATGTATTGTTTGTACGACTTTCTAGCTTGTAAATATACAGAAACAGATTCTTCATTAAAATTGTTCGCTTTACAATCACGTTGTAATTTTCTCGCTTGTCTTTTCAGAGCAGTGCAAGTGCTATTGTACCACTTATTTTTTGGTGCATTAGTGTTGTTGAAGACTCTAATTCGTTTAGTTATTCCAATATTGTTGGACGCAAATTTAATTTTCATTTGTAAGTTTAGATATTTTTCTTCAGTACTTTCATTTTGCATTGAGGAGATTATTTGATTTGATAGTTCTGCTGTGTAGAGATCAGCTTTTGAGCTATCCCATATTGTTTTTTTTATAGATTTATTTGTAACATTATTTCTGTCAGTTGGATGGAGAGTCAAATTTAATATCTTGATAGAGCATATTAGGTGATCAGAGAGAATTATTTCTTCAAGTACAGCGAAATCTACAAGTATCTGTGTTGCGGTGATATCTATCCAAGCTAAGTCGATGGTACTTTTGCCAGTAGTAGATAAAAAGGTAAACTTTGCCGGAATGTCACTTCGACACCTTCCATTTAGAACGAAAAGATTGGCACTTTCCATTATTTCTAGTAAGTCTTTACCTTTTTTATTACTAGTTTTATCTTCTACAGTTCGTGTAGCTGTGAGGTTGGTATTTTGCATTAAAAGGTCATCGCAATTATTCAGTGTACCTATTCTCGAGTTGAAGTCGCCTATTAATATAAGAGAATGTTTAGGATGTTTTTCCACGATGGTATCTAATGATTCTGAGAAAAGCTCAAGTAACGTAGAGTATTCGTATGAGGGCGAGAAATAAATCGCCCCCAATATTATGCTCCTAGTACTGCTTTCGATACTCAGAAATATCCAGTGTGTTTCACGATCAATAATATTAACGTTTTTTATGTTGTATTTTGAAAAAATTATTATACCTCCACTAGCTCTACCTATACTGTAATTTCTTGTTTGCGTCTGTTGATATATATGGAAATTCTTTAGGAATGAGGGAGTTTCTTCTATTTCATATGTGACCCATGTTTCACAAAGACATATAATCTCATGGTTGCTTATAAGATGTTGTTCATTATTACTTAGTTTGTAGATATTCCCAAATCCCTGTATGTTCCAAAACATGATATTGTTATAATCGCTGTAAGTTACTTTGCTGCATTTAAGTTTTTTGAAGCGGAGTTTGTTCTTGATCTGGTTTCTATGTGTTTGTCTAAGGGACCTGATTTCTTTAGTTTTACATTTGATGTGGGTGTACCAGGAGTGACAAGTCTAGTTTTTCCATGCTCGTTTTTCTGTGATCGATAAAGTGATTGAGTTATGATTTCCTTTTCGTTTGGTTTATCGTCTTCTACAGGTTCATCTCGAAGGAGGAAAGGGATATTTTGGACAGACAAGGATTTTTTGCGTTGTGTTCCAGATGTTATATTAATAGAGTCTATGCGGTCTTCATCAACAATTATAGCTTCTTCTTTAAAGTCATCACATTTATAGGCTGAACCGTTAATATAGAGATTATTTTGATGCAAATTTACTTTATATCCTTCTTGCCTTGCCTTAGTTAGATGCATTTTTAAAATTTTTCTTTCTTGTTGTGTTTTTTTGCTGAAATCTTCATCAATGTAAATTTTTGTTCCCTTCAGTTTCTTGGCATTCAATAATATTTCCCTCTTCAACTTTTTTGAGTTCAACTCCAGTAGAATAGGTCTCGATTTATTTTGTTGGAATTTACCCAGGCGTTTTACCTCCTCAATTTTATCTTCGAATATGTTGGTGATGCAGAGTTTTTCTTTCACAACACTTAAAATCTTATCTTCCAGGCGCTCATTTTTTTCCTCAATAATTCCGTAGAAAATTAGGTTCTTTTCTCGGAGTTTTTTCTCCAGTGCCTCGATTTGACTATCCTTATTTCTAAGTTCTTCTTCAATTATTTTAAATTTAGATTCGCTAGCATGTGTCAAGGTAGATAAATTATCAACGGAGCATTGTAATTTCATAATATTAGAGTTGAGCGGTTCTAGTAGCAATCTGATCTCTTCTATTGACGCCATACCCGTGTTTTAATTTATACTATATTTGGCAACACTGATTTCTAGAATTTATTTTAGACAGAAGACAAGTTCCCGCGCAGACAGATTACTAATTAAACAGCTCACTTAAGTAAATTTACCTTGGCCTTGAGCAACACAAAATCATTTAATTCTGACACATGAAGTAAAATTGATGAAACTTTATTTTTAAGTGAAGCACTGAGAGTTATTTTGTCACTTTCACGTATAATTATAATTTAAAATTATTTTACACAGACTAAAAACAAACTTTTATTAACATGCGAAATCAGAGACTACTTATTGAGTCAACACAATGTTACCAATATTATTATATATTATAGCAACATCAAAACATTACAATAACAATAATAATAAAAAAAAATAAATTAATATAATTACTGAAATAGTAACAGATTTTATTATTCAAACAAAACTATACACACAAAAAAAAATATGAAAAAATAATGTACATTTTATTCGGAATCATCAGCAAGAAAAATGGTTAAAATGGCGCAAAACGCGTTAACCGATACAAATTCTTCCTAAGGTTCATAGGTGTACGAACATAAATTTATTTCCACATTACTTCATATAAAATGTTATCCTGAGTATATTTGTTCAATATTAATTTAAATTATATTTCAATCACTGGTTTTTATATTCTTGCATTATTTAAACAAATATTTTCATTATACTATTCAGAAATTATAGGTAGTTATATATTCACTAGGATTGGCAACATTGCTCTTGCTCGAATCAGTCGCGACATTTTTAAGTGCTTAAACTTTGAGTGATAACCGTGTCAATTTGCTAGTTTAAAATAAAATTTGGTACTCTACGCTTTCGACTCGCGTTCTTTAATAAAACAATAATATTTCAAGCCGTAAATAACTTATAAAATCAAAGTTAAAAGTGATAATCAGTGCTGAAGGTCACCCGCTTAAGTCATTCTACTTGTTGTGTGGCGAGTACGCGCGTGAATTCAACTGATACTAGTCAGTGTCCCCAACCGTAGCAACAATTAGAAATGGCCACGTTAGCAGATATTGAGAAATTACTACTGCCTATGAACTCAAATATAGAAAAAGTTCAAACGTCTCTTGTATTAATAAACAACACACTGTCCAACTTATCAGAAGAACACAAAAACAAAATTGAAGAACTGGAACAAAAAATTCTGCTTCAAGACACGAATATTGACTTTTTAGAATCAAAGTTGAGAGAAAAAAATTTAATATTCTTTAATATAAAAGAAAACCATTATGAAAACATAGAAGAAATAGTATTAGATATTGTGAACGCAAATATGAACCTGGAGCATATAGATAAAAACAATATAGAATTTGCAAAAAGGCTCGGAAAATCAGACGCCAATAAAACTAGACCAATACTTATTGAATTTAACTCAAAGAAAATTAAATATGAAATACTCAAGCAATCAAAAAAACTAAAAAAAAAATAACAACTACATTGATCTAGATTACTCGCCTAAAATACTCAAGGATAGGGAAATACTAAAGAAGCACTTGCGTAAAGCCAAATCTGACGGATATAACGCAGTTTTAAAACAAAACATGCTTTTCATTAATAACGAAAAATATACTGTTGCTGATCTTATAGCAGAAAAGGAAAATAAAATCACTGAAAACAAAATGTCCTCAAACATACGAAGAAAATCTATATCTTTATCTGCAATTAGCAATTTGGAAGGTAATGAGTTCGAGAAGGAAGAAGAAAATCAAGAAACTACTCGGGAGTCTGTAACTGATATATACAAGCAAACAGTTATTCCATATTCAAACTCGTCAATCAAACAACAGAAGAATAAAAAAGATCCGAGGCAAGAGGAGACGAAGACTGGGCCCCTCGACAAACATTTCCAGATGCAAACTAGACTCAGAACACAGAACACTCCAAAAAACTCCTCAGCGAAGTAGATGCAAAAGAAGAAAGATTGAACAATATTCTATTCTGGAACGTGCAAGGCTTCAAAAACTTATATAATCTAAACACACAAGAAGAAAATTTCATCTCAAAGCATAAAATTATTTGTCTGACGGAAACTTGGTTGAACTTCGAGCTAAAAGAAACTCCTCAATTTCTTAAACGGCATAACAAATATGAACAACTGGCCACAATGAATGCCAACACCGGCAGAGCAATAGGAGGAATTATAATTTTTTCCTCGTTTCCAACTGGAAATGTCACAGTCATTGAAAAAGAATTTCATTGGGTATTTATTAAAATCCAAAATAATAAATACAACTTTATTCTTGGTACGATTTATTTCTCTCACTCTTTTGAGTATACTACATTACTAGAACTATTTTCTGAAAGTTTGACGAATATAATTCGGCAATATCCTAACTACTCATTTATAATTGGCGGCGACTACAACGCACGAATAGGAGAAAAAAATCAAATTGTCGAAGGATTCCCACTAAACAGCAACTGGAATGGCACTAGATCTGTACAAGATACTATAACTAATAAGAAAGGCAAAGACTTATTAGAAATTTTTGAAAAGGAAAATTTTATTGTACTCAACGGCAGGTCATGCAGTGATACTCCGGCAAAATTTACCTACCTTGGAGCAACTGGAAAGAGCACAATAGACCTAATCTGGACCGATTTTAGCGCACTAAAATTTATAACCGATCTCACAATTATCGAAGACATTGTTTTATCTGATCATCGCATATGCTCCATACAAACTATTAACACAAATTCCAGTCTTGAGGTAACATGCAAACATTCGAAAACAGAAGCAACGAAAATTAGATGGGATCCAGAAAAAGAAAATCAGTATAAAAGCATCCTTCAAAGTAGGCAACACGGCATAACTAATTTAAACTCTACAGAACTTTATCAACACATTAAGAGTAACATTGAAGAAGTTTCGAATGAAATTGGAATTACAAAGAAACATACATTTAACTCCAGCATAAATAGGTCAAAGCAAAAACCTTGGTTCAATGAAGAATGCAAGTCACTGAAACAAATAGTCCAGAAGAATTTGAGGGAGTGCAAGAAACTCAATTTCACGAGCGAAAGCCTACATTTATACGTAGAATCAAAAAAAGCATACAAAGCATACATAAACCAGAAAAAGAAACAGCACAAACTGGATATCAAATAGAAACTAGAAAACGTGAAGGACCAAAAAGAATTTTGGCAAACAATAAATTCATTAGAACCATCAAAATGCGCTACAAACCCCATAAATATGGATGACTGGGTCAATTTTATTAAGGAGTGGTACAGCTGCCAAGAAACCATCAACAATCAATCCTATTTCGATACTTACCATCCGTTCCTAGATGAAGAAATAACTCTCCCAGAAATTAACTTTGCGCTCAAAAGGCTAAAGACAAACAAATCCCCTGGCTCCGACAAAATTATTTATGAACAGCTCCAGAACTTACCACCAGAATGGATAGTATATCTTAAAACACTATTAAACACCTTTCTTGCAGAGGAGGATCTGCCTCGAGAACTCAAGACAATTAAATTAATTCTTTTGCACAAAAAGGGAGACAGAATGAACTTAACTAATTACAGAGGAATTGCCCTAATAAATTCTATAACAAAGTTGTTCACATTCATTGTAAATGAAAGAATTCAAAAATGGGTGGAGAGCACGAACGTTTTACCAGAAGCTCAATCCGGGTTTCGAAAGAGAAGGTCATGCGTAGACAATATATTCGTTTTGAATTCAATTGCACATTCTTCGCTTTTAACCAGCAAGCACGGTACCTATGCTATTTTCGTCGATTTTCAAAAGGCTTTCGACTCCATACCACATAACAAACTCTGGGACAAAGTATATCAGGCTGGAATAAGCGGAAAAGTAACCAGACTATTAAAAAATATTTACGCAGGAGCAGTACTAAAAGTCAATGTGAATAACGCACTATCAGAAGAAATTGAAATAACTAAGGGGGTTCTGCAGGGGGAGTGTACCAGCCTAATACTATTCGCAATTTACATATCAGACCTCGAAAACTTCATGAGAAAAGATCATCTTCAAGACTACTTTATTAATAATAAAACAGACATTCTCACTCTACAATATGCAGACGACCTAGTAATATTCTCACATAGCCAACCTGATATACAAAGAAAATTAAATGCACTGTCTAAATATTGTAATTCAAACGAACTAAAAATAAATTCAGATAAAACTAAAATAATACACTTTCATGTAGGAAGAACTCCCAAGCGAAGAATAAAACATATAAGTCAAGAGAAAGAAATCACGTTCGTAAACAAATACACGTACCTGGGAGTTACTTTCTCAGCTTCTGGACGGTATAATGAAAACACAATGGAAAAACTAACCTCCAGCAGAAGAACCACTGGTGCTATAAAAAACACTTTATTAAAAGCACAGACACACGGTTGGGCAACAAACCTGAAACTGTACAACTCAGTACTCATACCATCGTTACTATACGGCGCAGAAGTTTGGGAATTCTTTCAGCAAGGAAGCATTGAGAAAGGACAAACACAGTACTTCAAGTCTCTTCTCAATTAGCAGAAAACCACGCCAAACTACATTATCAGAAGAGAGACTGGTTCAAAAACTATCGTAATTACAGTACTTGAAAAAACTTTGCGTTTTTGGCATAAAATCCTTCTCATGACCGAAGACAGATATGTGAAAATTTGTTACAACAAATTGCTAGAATTAAACAATGTAGCACAGACTGACATTCCCCTCGATAAACAAATCAAATTCAATTGGGCTAGGCACCTTCAAACAACTCTTATTAAATCCAATTTCTGTACAGTGTGGGAAAAACAGAGCTGTATACTTCTTAAAACAGAATTAAATAACATTCTCTTGTCATACAACGAAATTCTCTACGAAGAAGATAACAAAAGAATTCGTAACTCCACCTATAATCCCAATTATCGAACCTATATTACGAGTCAATCCTATCTCACTTTAGACATTCCTCTCAAACCACAAAAAATATTTGGGCAACTTAGAACTGCTAATGCTGAAAACTTCTACATCTATCAAGACGGCTTTTGTCATAGATTCCAGGCTGAGGAGACTTGCAGTATATGCAATACCCATGAAGACAACAACTTGAACCATTTCCTCTTCACCTGCCCCATATATACTCCCATCAGAGACAAATTTCTAACGAAACACACTTCTTTCAATCAACCAGAAAAGGCCAACACAGACTTGCTCGCAGATTTTTCCAAGGAGAAGATTTATGATATATGTAATTATATTAAAAACAGTCTAGAAATTAGAGCATTTGCATTAAATATGTAATTAGAATTAATACTTATGCCAAAACATGTCTGTCAATCTATTTGTATGAATTTTTATTCTAAGCAAATATAAATATTATTATTATTATTATATTCACTATAAAATGATTTTCTACGCCTATGTATATAAATCTGGTTTGAATGACAGAGTCAGAAGCAGATAAAAGTTGAGACAGAGATCCATTTTTCCACAGTGTAAACTTGCCTACGGTATTATCCAATCAAAAAGCAAGGTCAAACGAGTAGAGTGTTTTCACCGTTCCTGCAGCAGCCACTTGTGGCTGCCCTTGACCTTGGCTGTTTTTTAATCAAGTTATGCATGTATGGGGGTCAACGTCGCAATGTGCATCAGGTAATGCGTCAGATACTGGTTTTGCTAATTACTTTTGAAAGTTGTTTTGTTTAACGTTACGAGTTAGGATGAAATTTGATAAGTATGATTATGATCATTAGGCAGATGATAGCGAGGATTATGATATTTATAGGATATCAATAATAAATTTGAATATATCGGTTAAACACACATTTATTTAATTTATAACAGTAAACCCTTATTTGGGTAATATTACATATTCATGTTACAAGATTATAATAGGCATAATTATAAATTGCTTATTTCTATTATACAGATTTTATGTTTGGTGGCAAGTTGATGTAGGATGATGCGCTGAGCGGGGTGTATTTGTTTATATTAACTTCTAAATGCCGAACAGTCTTTAAGCTCCAACTAGAATCCTTTTCCTAGAAAAATATATATTTTAGTAATTATTATAATAATATTAGAAACATAAAAATACCTCAAATTCGTGACTCTTCGTTTCAATTGTTGCTGCCAGCTCATCGTAGAGAGAAGGTGCATCCATTGAAGGAGTTAACACTTGAAATTTAGTGTTAAATGACTTCATTTCTTCTAAAGTGTCCTTGCCGGGCTTCGTAAATAGTCCAAATAATTCGAAATTAATCTTTATGGAGTGATGAATATTTAATTTCGCATCGATTAATTTCATAATTTTATTCTTAATATTTTAAAAAAAATTCATTATGTCCAACGAATTTGTATTCTCAATTTTATACGATGTAATTCGATTTTTAAATGCACTATCAATAATATAAACTCCAGGTTCACATTCATTGCATGCTTTACTTTTATGAGCATTGGTTTTTAGGTGCAAATTATACAACGATTTTTTCAGATAAATATTACAAACGTTACAGTACACATTTGTGGGTTCCACATTTTCACTTCTAGGACGCTTTTTTTTCGGTTCACCACCACTACTTGAAGCACCCTCCTCTGCTTTCTTCATGTTGTTGCTGCTACATTTATGTGCGCGAGTTAAATGAGTATTTATTGAACGCGCATTGTATTTTTTACCGCAATATTGACATAAAACAAAAGTATTTTTATCACAACTGTATTTTACATGACGAGATAAACTCGATTTTATGTTGTAAACATTATCGCATTTAGTACAGGAAAACATTTTAAAAAGAATAGATTAAAATTACTAGGTTTATAACTTAGTTTACTTTTGATTAATATATGTATTTTTAATTAATTTTGTGGTGAGCTGTGAAAATATAAAAAAAGTTGTTAGCAATATCAAATATTATATAAATAATTGTTTCTTACCTAGTAAATTCTATTTTCGTGAATGTGTCTGTCTCCTTGGTACGGTTAATAATACCACAATTTTTTAAGCTGTCAATTTCATCTTCTGTCAGTCCATGATATCGCGCTGGTAGAAATACCTCAAAATCCTCACAGTTGATAATAATTCTTCGGCCAAGTTTTGTACCCACCGCTCTTGCAGATGCGATTTTATACTCCTTGTCAATTTTTAAGTCTGTAATTTTTCGTAAGGTATTACCCATACCCAGACCGTTCAATTTACTCAGATTCATGATTCGTCTCTAACTGATTATATATTGTACGCACCAGCATTTATATACGAAAGGTGCGTTTTCTCTACGTCACTTAAATGAGGATATATATTCAGTGTTTTAAGCAGATTAAATAAGTAACTATACAAGAACGCACGGTTTTTGTGAAAACAGAGCAATTCAATTTAAACGTATACCTAAATCACAAATTAAACATATTAAATTAACTTTCACAATTTCATTTCTCACTTTTATTATAATAAGCCATACAATAAATTTCAAATAAAAACTCAAATACACGGAATTCAGTTTATAACCAACGGAAAAACAAGTTATTAACCTTTAAGATGATAAGAATCAGGTTTTTTAAAAATATATTAGCTACTTTATATTCATATAAAATCACATTTTATGTGAGTATTTCAGGTCAAAAGAAAAAACAAACAAAATAATAATATAATTACTACAATAATGTTTTATTTATAAAACTTTTGTTTACACTGAAGTTCATATTTTTACACATAGAACAATTTCTTATTATTGGTGAGGGTCCATCCACATGACATCTTTGTGTTGGTAGATTATAGTGCTCTACACAAGGTAATCTTTCTAATATATTGTGCTGTTTTTTAAATTTTAATGGTAAATTCATCCATATCCGCTGCAAAGCGACACCCTCAAACATGTTTAATATTGTGATGAATTTTTCTTCGGAAATTTTATTACAGATGTATAAAATAGGTAGAAACTTTCCAGTAATATCATTTATTACACAACAGTCCAAATTATTTTTTATTATTGACACATACTCTTTGTATTGTAATTCATTTATTACATTAATATTATGTGCAATAGAGATCAGTTCATTTGCTATTACTTGTTCAGCCATAATATATTGATATTATTTATAATGACGTGTTTGTTTAACGTTCAAAATAACAATAAATTCAGGTTGTGTGTTGAATGTGTATATGTAGGAGTTTAAACTTACAGTTATTATAGACATAAAAAAGTTATTATTCTATTATATCTTTTTTATCAACATAAGAATTAAATGTTTTATCAAATCCTAGCCACTTTACATAATATTTATTTCCTTTCTTGCGTAGAATTTTTTCCACTAAATATAAACCAGGATATTTTGTTTTACTAATTTCAAACTCGTAAAATCCTCCAGCAATATCTTGACCTGTCTCATCTTGCAATAAATATGTAACGGGCGAGGTGGATTGAATTTTTCTAATTTGAAATATCTCCGTTGTCCAGTTTGGAGTATAATTTTTATTAAAAATCGTCTTATGTTTACTTATACGTACGTAATCACCAACTTTATATTTAGAAAAATGCGTAGTTTTAATGCTATTATATACTGTGTCGAGCAATTTCTTCTCGTTTTTAAAGTTCACATCAGTCGGTCTCATACCAATAGTTGAATGTTTTGTGTTATTATATTTTTTAACCAATCTATCCATAATGTTAATCCATCGATAGGATCCTTGCAAACTAAATTCTTTCCATACCATAGCCTTGAGTGTACGGTTGAATCTTTCAATTATACTCGCCTTTAAACTGCTATATGTAGAATAATGTTTAACACCATATCTCTTCATTAGGTTTTGAAAGTCCAGGTTATAAAACTCTTTTCCATTATCAGTTTGCAAATTTCGAGGAATAATAGTATCACCATGCAAGATTTTACTCATTCCTGCCGTTACATCTTTGCCCGATTTTGATTTAATTGGTATGGCCCAAGCTCTTTTCGAGAAAGCATTAATAACAGTTAGAATATATTTGTATCCTTTGTTCTCCTTAGCGTGTGGTATCATTTCAACAAGATCCGCCTGATAAAGATCTCTTAATCCCTTTATAACAACATGTCTGCGTGGAAAGTTACGACGTGCAGGTTTGTGTAATTCATTCACAATATCTTTTTTACTCATTTTATTAGCTTGGTTGCTAGCATTATTTCCACATAGAGTTTTTGTGGATATTTTTTACCTTTTATTGGTGTAAAACTTAATTTGTCGTTTACAGCGACAGCGCGACCGATCAAAGAAACCGGTTTATTATTCACTTTTGTTTCAATTAACGTTCGCTCCGCACTATATCGAACTGTTTGAATTGTTGCGTTACAAGGAAATATGTAGAACGATTTCGAATCCGCATTCTCTATGTTACATGTCGTGTCACCCTCAAAATTTAGTAATAAATTTAGCATGAGTAAACTGTGGTTCGCTTTTAATATATCATCAAACTGATTTTTTAACACAAACTCCTTTTGATTAAAGAAATATTCAGCATGCTGCTTCAAATCTGCTTCTAATTTCTCCAACTTGCGTGAAACATACCCCATATTTACGGCATCATTTGGATGTATAGGTTGATCTATGATTCCAGTGACGCGACTTCCTCTCGCATTGTATACACCATCGTGCTCTATAAGCGCTTTATTGCTTACATTGGTAAATACTTTTCTTGCTATACGGTTATGTGTGTATTTGCTAATGTGACGTCCAAACTTATCAACAACCATTCTCTTAATAATTGTATATCATTTCATTGTAGTATATTTATATAATAATTTCAGCTTGACGTAAAGCTTCCTCAATTTGAAATATTTCATCTTCATGTCCCGTATGTCCTGCGAATTTAGAGGCTAATAATAGTTTCAGTCGCTTCACGAGCCTATTGGGATTATGCCAGTATACGTACTGAGTCCGTTTGTTTGTCACATTTAATTCAGACTGTAAACCCTTTCCGGCTTTATATTTTGAAAGTGATTCGGATCTTGTTCTAGGTTTTACATATGGCACTATATCTCTTATAATATTTTTATATTTCCAACTATTATTCATTCTAATGGCCCCCAATCTATTGAAATGTTTGCGATGAGCGTTCGTTTTTTGCACAATATCTAAATAAGTTCTTTTATCGGCCTCATTAAATATTTTACTATCAGGCATTTTTTGTGTTAAAAGCTCATATAGCCCAGGAGTACCATCATACCACTCACCGCCAATGTTTATATCATTATTTTCAATTTCAACCAATTGATCGCCCATCATAAAAGTTTTTCCATCTTCTACTACTCTAATTCCATAAATATTATCAATGTCTGGACTGTCAATTGCATACATCGCCATATATTTTCCAGCTATGTTTCCTAATATTTCTTGTGAAGACACTTCTAATTCGTTTAAATCACCTTCGGTTTGAATTTGCTGCTTTATTAATAATTTTGGGGTCAATGATGGTGGTTCAGAAATAAATTCTTCTGTTGGAAATTCTTCGTTTCTGCTTTGCCGCCATGCTTGTATTGGCGTTGGTGTTGTTGCTGTTTCGCTTTGTTTTGCTGCATATGGATTAAATTTTTTAATCTTTTTTATCACTGGTGTTGTAAAAATTTCTGCTTCGTCTTCTTCTTCTTGTTCTTCTTCTTCTGCTTCTCTTTCATATTTAGCTTCCGTTTTAATGGGCAATATATTACCTTCTTTATTTATTTTCATTAATGTTTCAGATAGATTAGTCAATGGCGTAACAATTGGTTTGAATGTTTCACTTAATAAATGTTCGGCTTCATATCTTCCACGTTTAAGATTCATAAGTTTATTTTTTATTATTTCTCTTGTCTTCACTATATCTCGCAATGTGATAGTCTGACTCGTCGTCATCCTCTTCAAGTTGAGAATAAGAATGCTGCTATCAAATTATAGGTATAACTATTTATATACTTTTTAAAAATTTATCGAAGCCTTTTCTGTAGCGTCCATTATGAAAATCATTATCCCTGTTAATAACAACGAATCCATATTTTGTATTCCAACACTCTGTGCATAACGCTTTAAAATCAGTAAATGTCATGTCTGTATTTACGTGATCATTATATACGTGATGCAAATTTAAATCGTCTTGTTTAAAAAGAATCAAGAAATTGGCATTGTCACGTATAAGATGTTTCGTTACACGGGTATATGTTTGAATAAGGCAAAATGCATCAATTTCTTTATGTCTGCCCATACTAAAATAATCTCGCATACAGTCTTGAGGATCGCACACAATATCGTCGAATATAAAAATTGAATTTGGTTTTGCACTAGTCGGTGGAATAATATTCGTATTATTAGAGTATTGAAAGTAACCTATATCCTGAATTGGCATTAAAATTTCTTGTAATAACCGATATTTATCTTGGTACAACGATTTTGAATATACATAAACATTTTCAAATCTTAACCCATTTTGATTTGTAAGTAAAGTTATCATTAAATTGGTTTTTCCACAATTTGATGGACCGCAAATAATACAACGCATATTATTGGGAAATAGTTCGCCATGTTTACTAAAACTTTTTTGCTTGTGGTCAAAATTATTCACTTCTAAGATGCACTTCTGTGTTTCAAACTTCATCTCACAAATATTTATGTGATGAATAAATAATGTGCACGTCTATTTATGGTTTCAGTGTTGCTTGAACTGTAATCATTAAAGCATTATATAGTATGGAGCAGCAGCAGCAGCAACAACAGCAAAAGCAACGAAGAGAAAAAGTTAAAAAAAGTAGAATACTTCGAGCGGCTATAAGAAATGCCAGAGAGGCTGCATTAAAACAAGCATCGTACGCAGATAAAAATAATATTATAAGTGCTGCTTTGAAAGCTGCCCAACAAACTGTTAAAAAACGTCGTAATGGCGGCGACAATGATTCTCTTACGTCTCCGAGAGTGATACCTATTCCTAAAACTGGAGGATTTTTACCCTTTCTTATTCCATTATTTGCTGGATTATCAGCTGTTGGAGGTTTAGCCGGAGGTGCTGCAGGAATAGCGAAAGCTGTTAATGATGCGTCAAGCGCAAAACAACAGTTGCTTGAAGCTCAAAGACATAATAAATCAATGGAAGCAATCGCACTTGGAAAGCGTGGCGATGGATTATACTTAAAACCATATCGGAAAGGATTAGGGTTATTTCTTAAACCGCCGTCGCAATCAAAAAACTTCCGTTGAGAGCGTTAACTGATATAGATTTGAAAAAGTTTGTAAACAATGTGCCATACTTTCGCGGGATCTATATGCGTAACGCTCTTCCAAAATCAGGACCGCTCATTAATGAATCAGCTATTGTAAATCTCGATGATAAAAATGGACCCGGTACACACTGGGTATGTTACAAAAAACGCGGTAAATTGGTTCATTATTTTGACGGCTTTGGAAACCTGAAGCCGCCAAACGAGTTCCTTAATTATTTTGGCGATAAAGTCAAGGTTAAATACAACTATCACAGACATCAAAAATTTAATTCATATGAATGCGGTCATCTGTGCGTAAAATTCTTAACAAATACTACAACGTAAATGGTAGTTCAGTCATAATGTCGTTAACCTTCACATTAACAGGTTCAGAATCGGTGTTAAATGCAGATTATTCACCACCATTAGATGTTACAAATGGTGATTGGGTTATTGGTTTGGTTGATTTTCAGTGTTACAATTCTATTCCAAATATAGTAGAGGGTAAAAATAAACTATATTATTACAATAAGAATAAACTTGAGAATATTAGCATTCCTGAGGGATCATACGAAATTGATGATTTATGTGATTATATACGTTCGCTGACGCATGATCCAAATTACCACGGACCTCATCGGAATGGAAAGGTGAACTTTGAGTTTCTATTACGTCCGAATACCAATACTTTAAAATGTGAAATTTTATGTTCGCAAAAAATCGATTTTACACATGATGATAGTATTGGTTCATTATTGGGATTTACTAAACGAACTCTTGAACCTAACATATTACATGAATCCGATTTACCTGTAAACATTTTAAAAGTAAATAGCATACAAATTGAGTGTAACATTTCTTCAGGTTCATATCAAAACAATTCTCTTGTACATATATTGCACGTTTTTTTCCCAACAGCCCCGCCCGGCTATAAAATAATTGAAGTACCGATGAATGTCATTTACTTACCTGTGAGCGTTGGCCTAATCAACAACATAACAGTGAAAATTGTCGATGAACAGAGTGATATTATAAATTTTCGCGGGGAAACTATTATAGTTAGGCTCCACTTAAAAAGAATCAATGGGGATTAATTTTAGTAATAAAAGAATAGCAACTACTAAAATCCACATCACTAAGGTGCCGTTCAGCAAGAGATTAACAACAAAAAATATCAAATTTCTTCAATCGCAAGGTTATAATTTAAAAGTAAAATGAGTGAATCAATTTTGAATATTGATGATGAAGTATTATTTGACGAATCAATAATTGCCAAGGAAATACATACACATCAACCTTACATATCGTCTACGTTCAACAACAACGATGAAATTCGAATTCCAATACAGAAACAGGATATCCTCACGGAACCCAGTGACAGTGACATCGTGATCGAGGGTAAATTGTTAAAAAAGGATGGAACAAAACCACCAGCTACATCAAAATTTACAACAAACGGTATACTACATTTATTTGACGAAATACGTTATGAATTAAACGGCATTGAAATTGATAAATGTAAAAATGTCGGCATTACAACCACAATGAAAGGTTATGTTTCATTAAATGCAGCACAAAGTGGAAAGCTTGAGAATGCTGGGTGGAATCCCCAGTTTGTGACTGATGATGAAGGAAGATTTAATGTGGTAATACCTTTAAATATGATTCTTGGCTTTGCAGAACTTTATGGGAGAGTTCTGTTGAATATTAAACATGAACTTGTTCTCATAAGGTCAAAAGTCGATTCCAACTCATATGTTAGCGGTGAGGAACTTAAAATAAATATTTCAAAAATTTCTTGGCGTATGCCGTATATTTTTGTTTCTGATAAGGAAAAACTTCGATTCCTTAAACGACAAGAAAAAAATAAGCCTGTTCTCATGGCGTTCCGTTCATGGGAGCTTTGTGAATATCCAGTTCTACCAATAGCACAAAAACAAACGTGAAGTATTAAAACATCGTCACAGATGGAGAAACCGCGATTTATAATTTTAGCCTTCCAGACTAACCGTAAAAACCAACATGGGAAAAATGCAAGTGAATTTGACCATTGTGATATCTCTAATGTTAAACTCTTCTTGAATTCACAAAGTTATCCTTATGAAAATTTAAATTTAAATATTAAAAACAATAATTTCGCAATGCTCTACGAAATGTATGCCAAGTTTAAAAAAGTATATTACAAAGAAGATAAACTAGAGCCACTCTTAAATAAAAATGATTTTAAAACAAAAGCTCCACTCGTATTTTTGGACTGCTCAAACCAAATAGAAACACTTCGAAATGCTCCTGTAGATGTGCGTCTAGATTTTGAATCAAATGAAAACTTTCCTGCAAACACTACTGCTTATTGCCTCCTTATTCACGATCGCATTGTTGAGTATAATCCCACAACAAGCGCGGTTAAAAAGCTTGTTTAACAGATTGCAGATTTAGTTAAACGATGGAACTCATTGTGGATATACAGGGTTTCAATGGTAACGATAGTGAATTAATTCCAAAGGAAATAGCCATAACATCAAAAAATGGTGATAAAATACAACATTATATGCTGAAACCTCCGTTTCCTTGGAAGCGTTTAAACAAGGCACGCAAGAAAGAAGCGCAGTGGTTATTAAATCATTATCACGGATTATATTGGAATTCTGGCAGTAGTGAGTTTAAAGAAACGGTTGCTAGTGTGAAACGTATTTTGGCTTCAGCGTCGCAAATTTACGTGAAAGGAGTAAAAAAGAAGAAATATTTAGAGAATCAATTAAGATTGAGTGTGCCTGTAATTGATTTAGTGCAGTATCCATCGTTGAAAAACGCAAATTTAATACATTTTTCCTGCTTTGACCATTCTGCACCGTTTCTGTGTGCACTAAGAAACGTGTGTGTTATTAGAAACTGGTTGAGTATTCTCTTTTCAATGAATAACTCTGTACAAGCTATAAAATAAATAAAGAAAAATAGTATATAATTAATCTGTTTTTTTATTGTTCATATCATTATACATTTTCTTTCCTTTATATATAAACAACAACTCCTTAAATGCTAAAACATTCATATTCATATCCTTATCCAACACAACTTCAATACATTTATAGTCATCAATATTTGGATTTAATGTGGCATAATCATGAGCTAAAGATAGAATTTTTTCATAATATTCTTTAAAATTTAAATTTTTCAGCATATGCAGTTTGTGAATAAATACATCGAATATGTTAAACATTGTTTGTGCAGATAAAGCGTCCATAACAAATGTATACTCATTATGATACCAGGAGAGAGTTAATAATTTTTTCCCATTTACATTATTCAGTACTATGCCAATATCATACGGTAAATTTTGATACATCATTTCTGAACCATTTTGTAGATAATTTAAAATTACATCTTTATACGTCAAAAATTCTTCCAACTGCAACATATCAAACTGAATGCCAGCGTTGTCTGGTTTACTACTTGTAAATTTCATTACAGGTGTAAAGTTTCTAATTACACTTAAACCAACAGAAATCCACTTAGTATTTTTTTTTATTTAAACTGTAATTAGTGGATAATAAAAGAAAATCTTCTTTATACGCTGATTCTGTGCGTTTATCAATAAAATCAAATTTAAAATCTTGTTCAGTGAACGCACCAATGTCGAGTGTAGCTGGCACCAGGTCTGTGGGCACTTCAACAACAACATTGTTTCGTAAGTTGTGTTTTCGTGACATGTTCATCTAAAACAAATAAATGAAAATAATAAATATATAACTACATATAAAATATATACACGCATACTTACAGAGTGGTATCAGTATCTATATAGCTATGTTGGACGTCGTCGGCCACACACAGAAAACAGTTCAATACTATGTTCACATTTTAATCTTCATCGTGTATTTATTCATTTTCATGACGCATTGTAATTGGTTAAAATAACGTTAATTCTTATTGGTTAATAATAAACAATTTCTTCCAATAAAATGTGGTATATTTCGTAACGTTAAACAAAACAACTTTCAAAAGTAATTAGCAAAACCAGTATCTGACGCATTACCTAATGCACATTGCGACCTTGACCCCCATACATGCATAACTTGATTAAAAAACAGCCAAGGTCAAGGGCAGCCACAAGTGGCTGCTGCAGGAACGGTGAAAACACTCTACTCAAACGGCTCCTATCTTGCCCACACTCCGTTCTTTAAAAAAATAGTTTATATAAAAATACTGTTTTATCTGCGCTAACTAAAATTAAGTTTCGATAAAAATCAGTTATATTGCTTTTAAAAAATATTGTTTTCTTTATAATTTCTTTAAACTATTGTAGTTTTTTAACATATTTGTCAAAAAAGTCTTTGTAACAGAATCAAATAAATCATAACTTTCAATTTGAAAACTATGTGGTTCCTTTATTGTAAATAAATGACTATAGATAAAATAGTCTGTTCTTGACCAAATATTTACAATTTCTTGATAAAATTATTATTTATTAGTTAGAAAGTTTATTCTATATTTGGTATGCATCTGAGTATTGAATTTCATAGTTATAAAATATTTAAAAAGCTCTAAAATATGATAAAACTGAAATTCTTTTTCGTTTGTATTTATAGGTCTAGAGAGTATTGTTCTGCCCTCAATAACCTATTATTTGAGAGAGAATTAGAGGATATTTTGAGGATGGTCTTAACGTGATCTAATTTGGGATAGTTAATGTGGAATATGTTGGAATGGAACATGTCGAGCTGGGAGTGAATAACAGATTACGATATCAACTTTTGATGTAGAGAGGGAAATAAGGTGAAGAATTGTGATTTTTAAATTTTGGTAGACTTCTATGGAGCGTTTGAGCACTTGTCGTATTAATTGGCTTTAAATTTCAACTATGTATAAACAATATGTTAAAATTTGACTCATCAAAATGTATGTGGCAAACAACCCAAGAAGAGTAATTCTGAGACGTGTAGTTACATCCGCACGGTTAGATTTATTTCAACTATTAATTTATACATAAATTTTTATAATTTCTAATTGTTTCCAAAATTCCAAATTTGCATTATTTGCTGACGATTTAATTCTTTGTACAAATTATTAGAAATAGAAATAGAAAGATTAACAACGGTTCAATAGTCTAGACGTCTAGGGGTATATGATTCTCGCTTTGGGTGCGAGAGGTCTCGCTTAGCAAATATAAACTCCAGGTCAAGGCAGTAATCACAGGCTACAAATAAATATTATTCAATAAACTCGAAATTTTCCACGGCTAAAATGCAATACGTACATACCTCAGATCTCACTGCACTGAAAAATATTTCGAGTTGAACAGAATGACACTGTTTACACTTGCGCAGTTAGTAAAAATATATAAATATTAATAATTAGATATAATAAAATAAATGTTATTACTAAATTTCAAAAAGAATTAATTTTTATTTCTTAAATAACGAAAAATTTTAAATCGGTTACAAAACTTGTTAAATAAATAAAATAATAATATTGCAAAATACCATGTCAAAACTAGAAGTTTTTCTTCTCCATTAAATCTTTTCTTTATTTTTACATCAAAATAAAATAATAATATTAACAATTAAATATCAATTAATAAATTTTTATCTGCTAAACTGAAACAATAAGACAGCTTGAATTATATATTTTGTAAATAAATAAAATATATATCACGCCTTTTACCCATTACTGGGTGTGGCACTCTGCCTAAGCTGATCGCGGTAAGTGATATATTTTTTCGCGTGAATTGCCAGTCGTCTAATCACGGCCCCCAAAAATATTAGTGGAGGGAGAGCCACAGGAGTAGATTTAAATTGGTGAAAATTATTTGTCGGCTGTGGGGATCGAACCAGGGTTCTTAAGATCCACAGGCCGACTCGATACCACTGAGCCACCTACGCTCTTTTTTAAGGACACTAATTATCTAAAGAACTAGAAAAAATCAACAAAAACTTGATATTACAAAAAATATTTTCTTCATATAACTAAGCAGAATTTTAAATAAGAAACACAAAATTAGTTTTTTTTTTAAATTTTCAGCTCTATCGGGATAAATCAAATGTTTTCTATGTCAGACAAACTAATCCAGATATTTCCATATCTGTTCGCATCGGTTGGGGAAGAAAGGCACCCGCAAATCTTACCAAACGAACCATTTTCCAAAAAAGCTTGATTTTAAATATAATATTAATATATTACTTAAATAAGTGGAAATTATATACGTTTCACGTTCTCTGGTAGCCGGTATACCATGACTTTCCCATGAATAAGTATAAAATTTGGAATTTTGCAGTGAAATAAACAGCTTCATCATTATTACATTTCAATTTAGATTTTGTTTGTTGTTCTGATGCAAAACAAGAGCGTACAAATTTTAAAAACTTATTCATTTGATGTAGTAGGTATCATTCGTTGGTCAATATGTGTTTTATACAAAGTTTCCATGGAAAATGCAATTAATATTAGTTGTATTTTAAACTGAACTTTGTTTTTTAAAAAAAGTCCACTTGAAATATAAATATATTTATTTCAAGAATAAATTTGAACAAAAATATTTATACTTAATATAAAATTGAGAATAGCGTCCAAATAATTGAAATGAAATATTTTTTAGTCGAAAAGTGGACAGGAATAAAACAAAATCAGTGTTGATATGTTAACGTTTCTGTCTATTTAAGACCATCATCAGAACTATTTTTAAACGTTGCTAGTTCTTTAGTAGATGATAGGCATTGAAGTGGATGATCTAGCTTACTTTCTGACTTCTCATTCTATAATTTTCATTTTGCACTACCGCTCAAATATTTTCTATCCACTTTGTAAATAAGCTGGAATAAATACATATGTTTCAAATTTTATTTAATATGTGTCTAAGATACTTTTTTCAGAGACGAACAACTAATACTAATTTAAATTGCACAATAATGACAAAAACTAAAAAGTAAAATGAGAATACATTTTATGCAGTTAATTGTTTATACTCACATTTTCTTTTATTTTTGGTTGTTGAAAAAAAAAACAATTTAACGTACGTACGTTGGTTGTAGGTAAATATGGCAGAAAAAGTATGCGACACTACATTGTTCGCGACTGCGTTCTCCTTCTTATGTCCTATGTGCGGCGCAGTGGAAAATAAATGGCAGTAGAGCACGGAATTTTGTCTACTACAAGTTGTAGGATATAAAAATTAAATACTTTGTGAATTATAATATGAATATAATTAGTATAATGAATTTTAAAAACAGTGATGTGATAACTAGATATCCGCTGGACGGGGCCCCTAAACGTAGGGGGCCCTGGAACCATGACTTCATGGCTCCGTGGTTTACCCGGCCCTGACTACCGATTTGTAGGTAAAAAATATTTTCTCAGATTAAGCAAATAAAAATATATTAGCTGGGTATCGGAATTTTATGTTGGGGCTAATGCCGCCCCATAGCGTTGCGCCAGCCCCATGTGTTCTTTATTTATTCATAATTCAAATACAAATGGTAATACCAAATACGTACTATCCTATATACTGTGCTAAAACGATTTCAATCAGTGCATGTGCGGATTAAATGAATCAAATTGGTTGAATCTTGAAACGGACAACTAGCGGGCCAATGATCAACAATCAGCTGACAAAAAAATGTTGTGATATTTAACATTTGAGGTTATATTTGTATTGTCAACTTAGAAGAAATAATTAATTAAAAAGTTAAAAATAAAAAATTACGTCTAATAACTTCAAAATTATTGATAATTTTTTAAATTTTCACGAGATAAAAGCAAAATAAAATGTAAAATTTAAAGCTTATTATAGGATGCATTGGAAAACAAAAACATACCTACAACAAAATAAATCTACAACTTCTCTACTTGAAGCTAATATTATTAAGTTGTGTGATTATTAAAGGTAATCATACCTGTAGTTTTTGACTAAAGTTAATTTATATTATGACAGAAAAATTCTGATGACGCCTGGATTCGAACCAGGGACCTTCCGCATACCGGGATGGTTAGCATCTCTGCCCGGTATGCGGAAGGTCCCTGATTCGAATCAAGGCGTCATCAGAATTTTACTGTCATAATATAAATTCTCTACTTGAATTATTTGCAAAATACCATTTCAAAACTAGAACTTTTTCTTCTCCATTAAATCTTTTCTTGATTTTACATCAAAATAAAATAATAATTTTAACAATTAAATATCAATTAATAAATTTTTATCTGCTAAACTGAAACAATACGACAGCTTGATTTATATATTTTGTAAATAAATAAAATATATCAACACGCCTTTTATCCATTACTGGGTGTAGCACTTAGCCGTACCAGATCTCGGGAAGTGATATATTCCTTCGCTTGAAGTGCGGTTACCAGTCGTCAAATCACGGCCCCCAAAGATGTTAGTGGAGGGGGAGCCACAGGGGTACATTTAAATTGGTGAAAATTGTTTGTCGGCTGTGCGGATCGAACCAGGGTTCTCAAGATCCACAGGCCGACTAGATACCACTGAGCCACCTACCTCATTTCTATAACTCGAATATGAGTTTCGTTTTGGATGATACGTGGAACTTCGTAAATATTTTATCTTTTATGAAAACTTTACGGGATAAGTAATACAAATACAAGTTTGATGTCATTTTAGCAATCTACAATAAACAAATTGTTTCATCAATTCCGTTAGGCTGGTGATTACAGAATGGTTGAATAAGATATATTTTATTGTCGTTCTATAAATAACAGCTACCCATATAAATAAACAAAGTGCATAAAAATAACATAAAAATCCCAAGATAACTTATTCTGCTCACAGTTATCATGTATATTAAAAACAAAAGTACAATATCATACAGAGAACTTCATTTGACCGGCGACTGTTTAATTCAAATTCGCATGCAATTACGCAATACGCACAGTTTTTTTATAATTTATTGAATCGGAAGATTGATTATGAAGTGTATGAAATTCGCATTGTTGTCCGAATAAAGAGCGCAGCACCAATGGAAATTTTTAAATGATTGTAATATCTGTTCTGTTCTGTTTGAGGATGTCATGTGACCAAAGGAATCGACGGAATGAAAACGTGTTGTGTTGATAAAGTTATAGGGACACAGGATATAAATTAATTAAATTTAATTATGTATTTCATTAGAGTTTCACCGTTGCTTCGTTTCATATTTTTTTCTTTTGTTTTTAACTTGGTGAAAAGCAAATTTTATTACCTTTTGTTGTATACAGTGCAGTGGTGTGGATAGCGTTGCGGTATTAGAATTCGGAGATCCCGAGTTTGAATCGCACTCAAGCTAAAAATTATATGAAGTCCCACACTGCGGCTCGGTGAGTGCGGATCCAGTTTTCCTTGTCGGAGCCGGTACCGAGTGATAAAATTTTACTCCTGCTGTCAGATGCAGCGGCATACATTGTAAAAGCTGCAAGTAATATGAATATTTTTTATCCGAATTTAATTCATTGCACGTGCTTAGCGCACGGACTTAATCGTGTAGCTGAAATCATTAAAGATTTTATAGATAACATGTACATTGTACCTGGACATATTGGTCAAATAATTAAAAATAAATTAAACGACTTTCTGCGTAAAAATGAAGGATTCGACACTTTACAAAAAATAGCATTAATTTAAAATGGTGAACATGTTCCCAATTTTATTATGGATCCCGGTGTAATTACAACATTCAAATTTGCACCAATTACAAGTGTCGACGTGGAAAGAAGTTTCTCAGCTTACACGAATATGTTAAGTGACAGAAGACACAACTTTTTAATGGAACATTTAGAACAGCATTTAATAATCAGTTGTTTTTTGGATTAGTAGTTTTTCATTTTATAAAAGTTTTGTTTGAAAATGTATTTTTATGTAAATAAAACTTTATAAGTTATTGTTATTAATTATAATAATTTTTGTGTTATTTTTCTAATATATGCCTTTTTAATGCTTTTTTTGTCTAAATTTTATGCCTTTTTAAATGCCTTTTTCTGTTTTTTTTTGAGCCTTTTAGTCCGGTCTCTAATAATGAATAAGAACTGTTTTAAAGAGAAACAAAAGATCTTTAAAATTTCACAAATATATGTAGGAGTTCCATTAAAAAATATAAAGTTGCATATTATTGGGTGAAAATGGATATATATGGGCATTTTAATTTAAAATAAATTTTGTTTGTAAATTTTTTCGGTAATATTTAAAATAATCGTGTTAAAACACAGACCGATGGACCACTCTGAGTACATACAGCATACAACTTGTAGTTCAATAAACTAAACAATATATATTTTTATTAGTTCATCTGAAAGAGATTAAACAAAAATTAACGATGCAACATGCTTATACCTTGATATAACAGTTTTTTTATAGAGAAAATTAATTATGTATTATTTTTATATAAATATGACTATACAAAGTGTGCGATGGAGAAAACAAATAGATAATAATAAATTTCACATTTATAACTTAATTTTATTAACGCCGTCCTGGCTCTGTATCAACTTTTTGATGACATATGAATAGGAAATAATGATCCAATACTTTGGCTTGCTAGATTACCTGAATTATCTACATTTGATTTTTTTTCTTGGGATATCTTATAATCATTCGCGTGTACTTATTCATCACATTTATCCCGCATTTAATTTTCGCCAAACATTCCTATCCTTACACTTTTGCTTCAATCACATTCATAATTCCTTTCATACAAGTTCGTTTATTCTTCTTGTTTGGAATCTTTCTTTCACGTAACAACCTTTCAATCATATTTATCCATTTGTTCCTAGGTCGTCCACGTACAATTTCACCCTCAGTTTCCCCAGCATACACCTGTTTCACCAATCTGTCATTCGACATACGTTGTACATGACCAAACCATCTCAACTGACTTATTCCCACTCTTCTTACAACCTTCTTCCCAATCTCACATCCATCATACACCAATGTATTCCGGACACGATCTCTTCTAGTATATCCACACACACACACCCCGCAAATACCTCATTTTCACAACAGTTATACGCCGTTCATGTTTCTTCATCCATACCCACCATTCACTACCATATATGAACGTAGGCACTAACACACCATTATAAACACACAATCGAGCATCTCTGGATACATTCACGTTCCGAGTAAAGGGTCCCAGAGCACCCAATATCTTGCATCCAGCAGATACTATTCTTTCAATCTCTCGATCAATACGGCCATCTCTCGAAAACACACTCCCCACGTATAAAAACTCATTTACTTGACACAAACTCACCCCATTCACCGAAACATTGCAATTAATCACCAAATCACTCTTCTCAAACACTAACACTTTATATTTATCAACATTAAATAATAGATTTAAATGTTTTCCTACTTCGTTTATATTTAGAATCATTCTTCTGAATTGTTCTTCAGATTCACCCATTACAACTACATCATCTGCATAAGCTAACGCAGGCACTACAATACCACCAATACGTACACCATCCACCACATTTTTGAACTAAAACAAAATAATTGGAATAGAAAAAAAATCACGCTCTAAGCAGAAGGATACTGTTTTCCTACCGTTTTCATTCACTCTCACATCACCAAACTTACCCAATACATTCCCAGACATGCTTCTTTTTACTCCCACCCAACCATTCAAATCACCACATACGATAACTTTTACACCTGGATCACAAGAATCAATTACACTAGGTATCTAAAAAATTCCAAAATTCAGTTAGACCATAAACTGACACAACGAAGATTCTATGAAAGCGGCACCTTAAGTCTCAGTCAAAGAATTCGTGCTGAAATACAACTATAATCCCTTTCAAACGGTTTCATTCTCTAACTAGCACTCCTACACCATGCTTTGCCCATTCATTCGCAGCAACACCCGACCACAAGCAAAACATCTACCTCTTCCTCATTACAGCCTTTCCTCTTAGTCTCGTTCACACACAAAACATCTACATTATATTCACCATTTAATTTTCTTTTCCATTTACACCCCTAACATTCCACGTACCAAACTTACATTCATCAAATTTCGCCCATTTATTCGTCATTAGAACAAAAGATAAAATAAATAGGGTTCTCTCGAAAAAAGTGAAGAAGTTAAGGTAGCCTACCAGGCTTATCCTTAATTTAAAATTTTATCTAATCTTTTTTAAAAACTATATTCTTAAAAAAGTTTAATTTGATTAATCCAAAATTCTGTGTGTAATCTCCTGGTGCACAGAGCCGTATTGCGCGGACAACGAGCCTCGACACACGGTCACATGACTGACTTCACATTCGGTGATCTGCTGACAGAAAAACCACTCGTGTTTCTTGCACTTCTCGTCTTCTCGTCGATGTCGGTGTCAGTGCTGTCCTGGGGCTGGTTCTCGCGGGCTCGTTTGGCGGGAGCGCAGCGCTCACATTGCCGATCACAGAATTGGAAAAAGAAATTTTTGAAAAACAAAACCAAATATCCGTGTTTTCATATTTACAGTCCTACTCGATATACTGAGCCACCTACCCCATACCCTGATTAGTCTACTTTAAAAATCATCAAATCTTACTCCGTCTATCCTCATTCACTTTCTCCTATGAGCTATAAATAAAGAGATCACATTCGCTCTTACCTATCTATTAAAATCACCACATACGATAACAACTCACCTGCATCACACATCACACTATCTAACAAATTCCAAAATCTATTTTTTCGAGCACACTTTCTGATTCATTTCAGCCTACAACTAACTAGACGAAGATTCTATGAAAGCCTATCTTTTATAGCGTAGTTGTCTGTGATATCGATTCGGACTGAGGATTTAAGAACCCGGATTCGATTCCCACAGCCAACAAACAAATGTCACTATATTAAAATTACTCCTATGGCTCCTTCTTCACTAGCTGATAACCGTACTATACACGTATAATCGTGTGAATATATCACTTATCGTGATCTGCTACGGCAGAGTGTCACATGTAGAACGTCTACTGACTGATTAAGAAGTTCACATTTGATTATTATTATAATCAAATCGCTTTCAATAGAATTATTAAGAAACGTATTTCTGCATGGCTCGTAGTTTAGTTTCTGATATACTTCTCTTATAACGAAATCAATATAAATTAATATAACTTCGATAAAACTGTACAGTTCAACCGCTGAAAATAATCGCAGGCTACTAATAAATATCGTACAATAACCTCAAATGTCGTATCAGTAACTGTTGTATTTTCTTTCGGTAAAATGCTGCATTTATATGTATCGAACCTTTTAATTTCATGTCAAACTAGAATTGTTTCTACGCACCACGAAATTGTTTACAAGTAGGTGTATCCGAATAATCGCCCTTACGCCTCACTGTACTAAAAAAATCTAGATGAACAGAACGAAGCTGTTTGCACTTGTGAAGAACGTAAAAGATGTATCAATATTAATAATTAAAAATAATAGGAATAAGCAAATTAATTATTTTCAAATTCATATTATTTTTATATAAATAAAAAGTCTGTTTAAATGCTATTAAAAATTAAAGTGACAACTTATAATAAAAGAAGTATTTATTAAATATCAAAATAATATTTTATTTTAATTTCTTTACATAACGAAAAAAATTCAACCGGCTACAAAACTTCTTAAATGATTTAAATTTTTTCCTCGGAATTTTGTTCTTTTTTTTATTGTAAACGTCATCTCGTGAACTTGATGATTTTGAAAGCGTGGTCATAACGTTATAATACTTTTTGATTTTGATCACTTCATCTATAACTTGCACAATTTGACTCGCCACGATCATATCAATCGAAAAATAAAGACATTTTGATATGGGTAAGATACAAATTTTAATAAACTCATCCGAATATATTGTGGATTCACTTCTGAATTTATCATCGCCGATGAGTATCACGTGAAATGTAAACCTGTCCGGGAGCCAAAATGTGTTGAAAAACGTCACAACTTGTTCATTTATCCAATTTAGATATAATGGTTTGCTAATCAAAAGTTGTCTGTTGTTGGCAAAAATATCAAACAATTTTGAATCTTGAATCTTGAGAATTTTGTTCACGGTGTTTGAAGAAGAAAGACACTCGCAAATTTTTCCAAACGATCCATTTTCAAAAACAGCTGGATTTGGTTTAATTTCTAAAAGTATAATAATAATATATTACTCAAATTATGAGATTACATGCGACTTACTTTCTGTCGTAGCCGGTATAATTTGATTTTCGTATGTGTTTATAGAAAACTTTGAATTTATCTCTTCATTATCATTGCACTTGGATTTAGCTTTCGTGTCTTCTTTCTGTCCAAAACAAGAGCGTAAAAATTTAATAAAACTATTCATTTCGAGTAGTGCATACAACTCGTTAAAGAATGTAATATATTTTATATAAAGTTTCCTTAGAAACTACCTTTAATATTGATTGTGTTTGTTAAACAATTTCAATTGTAATTGTGCCTTTTCTATGGTTACCGAATCGTGTTCAAGCTTCATTTATTTACCACACTGCTATTCGATGAGCTCGGACCCTGTGCTGTAATTGCGACTAAGCTCCTGTTGTACAAAGCAGTGGCGCACACATAATTGAATTTTATTTATCCAATAATATAATATATTCGTAATGGCAAACAAACAAAAAACTACACATTTTACAATACGGGTTTATAAGGTATTGACAACGGGTCTTCTGATTTAAAGGAAATCATGCCACGAAGTAATTTTTTATCTTATGACAAGACTGAAAATACAGAAAGTCATTACCTATCATATAGGTATCTCGGGATCGATGCTGCGTTAGAAGAATTCGATTGACGCTATACTTTGTACCTAGGTGAAGTGGTGTTTCGGGTAGCTCATCTGCCCGTCAAGTAGAAGCTTCCTGGTTCGAATTCAGGCGCCATCCGAATCATAAATTTAACTTTAAATCTATCATCGTCACAATATTTTCAATCATGTCATGACAAAAAAAAAATATATTAGAACAAGAACAAACTTTATACACAATGAAGGAGACGATATTTTTTAATTGACTAGTTTATTTAAAAATACTGTTTTATCTGTGCTAACTAAAATTAAGTTTCGATAAAAATCAATAATATTGCATTTAACAAATATTGTTTTCTTTATAATATCTTTAAACTATTGTAGTTTTTTAACATATTTGTCAAAAAAGTCTTTGTAACAGAATCAAATAAATCATAACTTTCAATTTGAAAACTATGTGGTTCCTTTATTGTAAATAAATGACTATAGATAAAATAGTATGTTCTTGACCAAATATTTACAATTTCTTGATTAAATTATTATTTATTAGTTAGAAATTTTATTCTATATTAAGTATACATCTGAGCATTGAATTTCATAGTTATAAATTATTTAAAAAGCTCTAATATATGATAAAACATAAATTCTTTTTCGTTTGTATTTATACTTAAATTATTAACAAAAAAATTCAACTTGCACTGGTCAGGTCTAGGGAGTATTGTTCTACCCGCAATAACCTAGTATTTGAGAGAGAATTAGAGGATGTTCTTAACATGATATAATTTGGGATGAGGGTTAATGTGGAATATGTTGGAATGGAACATGTCGAGCTGGGAGTGAATAACAGATTACGATTGCAACTTTTGATGTAGAGAGGGAAATAAGGTGAAGAATTGTGATTTAAAAATTTTGGTAGACTTTTATGGAGCATTTGAGCACTTGTCGTATTAATTGGCTTTAAATTTCAACTATATATAAACAATATGTTAAAATTTGACTCATCAAAATGTTTGTGGCAAACAACCCAAGAAGAGTAATTCTGATACGTGTAGTTACATCCGCACGGTTAGATTTATTTCAACTATAAATTTATACATATTATGTAACCCTATTAGATGACGACATAACAAATATGTGATGAATGTCTAACGGAATCTCTCACGCTGTAATAAGAACCTTTCTGATAAGACACACTATAAATACGTGTGAAACAAAGACATGTTATCCTTTTTACTGTGAAAACTCTAAGTTACAACTGCTAAATAAATTCTGTGTTGAAATCAAAATATTGTTTTTTTTATTATATATCGACCACGATCATATAATTGGCGCAGTTCGGGTAGAATCACAAATAAAGAAATCAGTGTGCTCGAAAAATTCGCCGTAAATCTGTACAACGCTTTATTCAACAATTTCAATTGTTGCTCAGTGTGATCGAACCAAATAACTAATAGTGCGAAGAAACTCGAAGCCTAACAAGCAAGAAGCCTTCGTCAAAGCAAAGCTATACCAATAAGCCTTCGCTTTAACCAACAATCAACCTAAACAGTGGTTGCACCAGAGGTCTATTCATACGACCCATCGAGATCAGCGATCAACCTAAACAGTGGTTGCACCAGAGGTCTATTCATACGACCCATCGAGTTCACCAGGCCAAGCAGTTCGCAGAAAAAGGCATCCGTCAACTGAACGTCATCAGCCCCTCGCAACAACAGAGATGTCAACAATACAGATACTCACAATAAGTCTGTAAGTCTCATTGTTTCTTTATAATTTACTAATCACATGTCAGACAACGAATCACAGTCATCTGATACAAATCAAGAACTTGAATTACTAAGTATCTTATTAAATAATATTACTTTACAACCAAACAGGTTGAATAATTCTGAAATTCATAGTATAACTAATACAAATAATTCAGAAATCAAAATGACTACTTACACTGATATCAAAAATCTCGCTAGTGTCATTCCTGAATATAATGGTGATGTAAATAGATTACCAAATTTTATAATACAAGTAGATTTGTTCTACGAAATTTTACAATCAACAATTATAAATGCATTGCAAACAAAAAACGCATTTTCATTAGTTTTAAGTAAATTAACAGATAAAGCTGTAAATCTAATTAACGAAAATATTTTTAAAGACTGGACAGATTTAAAAAGATATTTATCCGAAAATTTCGAAGATAAACTCACTAAAGAAACTATTTTATTAAAAATTTTGAATACTAAAAATACGAATAAAATATATGACACTTTAATACAATTTAAAAATGATTTTGCAAAATATAAATCAAAAGTTCACTTATTACCTTATAATACAGCTCAGAAAACTATATTAATAAATGAAATACAAGAATTAGTCGTAAAACATTTCATTACATTATTACCAATTCACGTCCGAGGATCTTTTATTACTAACAACCCCACTACATTAGAAATGTGTGAAAATTTATTAACAAACGATTATAATTATGCACTTCAAACTTTTAAAAGTCCATTGTTAAGATCAGACAATCCTCAACAATCACAAAAAACATTCCACAATAATATACCGCCACAAAAATTCCCAGGGCAACATTTCCCTTCCAAACCCATAAATGTTCAACAGAATTCTAGTAAACCAAGCACGTCTTTTGCTCCTAGACAAAACGCTTATAATGTTGTTAGAACTAGACAACAATTTAAACCTCAACCTATGTCCGGAATAACAAAAACCACAATTCCTATGAGTACACAAACAATAAAACAAAACTATTTACAAGAAAATATCGAATACGAACCCGAAAATTTTGAAACATATTCTCAAGAAAATCAAAATCTTGACGAAAATCCAGATTCTGAAAATTACTCAAACGATAATAATTTTTTAGAGTTCATAGAGCCTCTAAGCCAAGTAACATAGTTATGACTTCAATCACAAATAATATTCCAGTTATTAAATTATCAAATTATAAAGTATTAATAGATTCAGGATCAGATGTAAATCTTATTAGCGAAAATATGTCAAAATTATATAAATCAAAAATTGTAACTGAGAATTTGACCTTTAAAACAGCCAATTCAAAAGTACATTGCAAAAATTCCATAACTTTAAAAATTTTTAATCAACCTCATAAATTTTTTATTCATACTTTTAATAAAAATTGCGATTTATTATTTGGTATAAATATATTAAAAGACTTGAAATGCGAAATAAATTTTGCTAATCAAAAAATGAAAATAAAAAATATAGAATTCCCACTTATCCCAATGTCAGAATCAAATTTTTGTAAATTAAATTCTCGATCAGAACATTTCAATAACACCCAAAAACAAAAAATTTACAAATCATTAGAACGATATCCTAAACTCTTCCCAAAAGATGGCGAAAATTTATCATATACTACTTACACTAAACACAAAATTGCTGATTACTTATCACGAATAAGAGAACCTTTCAAGATTAATTATGTAACCGGAGATGTAACTAAAACAGATATATTTTGTCATTGCGTTTCTAAAGATAATCGTTTTGGTAAAGGATTAGCCTTACAAATAGATGAACAATTTGCTAGTAAAAAGTATTGCGAAAATAACTTCAAAAACCAAAATATAATTATTCAAAATTTTGAAAATAAAGTAATCTTACATTTGTATACAAAAGACACCTATAAAGAAAACGTTAACTTAAAACAATTAAAATCTTGTCTTATCTATCTTATCTATCTTATCTTATCTATTATTTAATCAAAAATGATTTATTTGAAATCAACATGCCATATTTATCATGTGGATTAGACAACTTAGAAGAATCTAAATTAATTCAATTATTAAATAACATTTTTAAAGATACAAATATCCAAATTAATATTTATGAATTACCTCATAATCTTGCAAATTCACAAGAAATCGAGAATTCCTTAAAAAATCATTCAAACGAATCGGTAGACAGTTTATTAAATAACGTCGAAGATATAGAGAGAGAACTAGAAAGTTTATCAACCAACACTGTTCATTCCTCACCAGAAGAACCTATAAATGGTTTAAATTTTTTAGAAAACCGAATTAACGTTGCTAACAATCAAATAATAATACAGGAAGATACAGAAAATAAGGTAGAAATAAAAAGATTATTTAATCATAAAAAATTAAAAATTATATTTTCATTAAAACCAGAAAATAAAGAAACACAACTATTTGAATTTATTCAAAATTACATAGTACCTAAAATACGATATTATTGTATTTGCACGGACGAAATCGCTAACACTTTAAATAAAATAATACAGAGTAAGTTTGAATTCGGAACAGTAAATTTAATAAGAGTTAACCAACAAGTTGAAGACGTAGAAAACGAGAATGAACAGGACGAAATAATATTTAACTACCATCACGGAAAGACAAACCACCGTGGTATACTAGAAACTTATAATAAATTAAAAACAAGGTACTATTGGCCAAAAATGTCAGAAACTATAACAACATTCATAAATAAATGCGAAACTTGTAAGAAATGTAAATATGATAGACAACCCCCATAACTAGAAGACCAACTTACACCAACCCCCAACGACCTTTCGAAATTATTAATCTAGATATATTAATCCTCGATTCAAAATACTATTTGACAATATTTAACCAGTTTTCAAAATCGCCCAAATATATTTGAAAAAAAACACTGTTATAAATATAATTTCATATTTCATTAGAGAAATATTACAACCACAAACAATCATTTGCGACTCAGGGAAAGAATTCGATAATTTAGCGTTTAAAACTTTCTGTCACAATAATCAAATAAATTTACATATTACATCAGTTGGTAACCCAAAATCAAACGCAATAGAAAGACTACATTCTACCCTTATAGAACATTTGCGAATTTTATTTCAAAAATATCCAAATAAAAATTTAGACGAAATATGGACGATAACTACCTATACTAGCTTACAACGACACCATACATTCTGTCACGAAATTATCACCGAATGAAATACTATACGGTAGAGATTACTCACACATCCGACCAAGAACGACCTTAACAGACGAACAACAAATAGAATCATTTCAAAAAAATAAACAAATTGAACATGATAAATTACGAAATAAAATCGCGAACGAAAAATTAAAACGCTTTAAACCAAATAACACCCACACAAAATTCCAAAACGCCTCTCAAGCTTTCCTGAAACAAAATCCTAGACTGATAACAAAATTCAAAAAACCACTTTTCGAAAAAGTAAAAATTGATAATTATAATGATAAAAACCATACTATTGAAGTAAAAGGGAAAATTCATAAAAGAAAAGTAAAAATCGATAAACTAAAATTATAATTTGTTACAGATTAATATCCTTATCTCACGGTCAATTCCTTCAAGATATTTCTATTAACAACGGATACACATTACTTGAATTAGGTAAAACCCATATTAACGAATACGACATATACGCCTATTTTAACTATGACTTACAACCCCTATTTTCAAATTTTCAAACTATTACTAACATAGTATACACTTTTAACAATAATTCTAAACCATTGCAAAAACTAAACGTTGACGCATTTAATGTAATGAATATGATTTATGAACATACAGAAAATCAAATCTACAAATTAAAGATTCACAAAAGAAATAAACGAGGACTAATAAATGGACTAGGTACAGTCATAAAATCTATTTCCGGAAATTTAGATCAAAATGACGCAGAACATTATGAACAATTATTCAAACAAATTAAAGAAAATTAACAAAATTTACAAACAGAAATAAAAAATAATTTATATTATTTGGAAGATTTTACTAAACATTTTAATGAACAAATTAATAAAGTAAATATTAATGAAAAAGAACTTTTTGACCAAATAAAATTATTAAAAGAACAAATCAACAAACGGGAATACAAAGATGCACTATTTCTACTCAATTCAAAACTGCAGCTAATAATCTCCATGCTAAATCATATTCAAACGATTATATCTCAAATAAACGAAAGTATACATTTTTGTTCTCTGCACACTTTCGATGTAAGTTTAATATCTTTTGAAAATTTAAAACAAATGTTACCCATGTATGATATAGTTGAAATCTCAAAATTATTAACTGTTAATTGTAATCATGAGGAAAACAAAATATACTTTATAATAACCATTCCTGTTATGTCAGAGAAAACTCACGATTTGTACCAAATGACAATGATTCCCTTTAAACAAAACGACATGTACTATTTATATGACCAAGATACAACAATGTATATTGACAATAAAGTTAAGGTTGATGATTGTTTAATTAATAATAAGCAATATTATTGTAAAACTAACAATATAAAAATAAGTAAATGTACTAACCAATTATTGTACAGCAATAATAGTAAATGTGAAATTAAACAAATAACATCCCATAATAATATAATTCGTATTCCAAATTCGAATGAATTAATTATATTTAGTCCTGATAAACAGAACGTTGAAATTGATTGCAAAAATATTAAAGAAATAAAAAGCATACAAGGAATATTTCAGATTTCCAGTACAAGTCAATGTAAAATTAATGAATGTTTTCAAACCTTTTGTAAATAAATATAAAGAAATAAAACTTCAGTTTCCACAACCATTGATATTAGAAATAAAACCAAACAAAAATGAAATTTTGCAAAATATAGAAGAATTTACAAAAGCTATTCCTACTATAAGACCACTGAAAGAATTAGACACTAAACATGAAACACATTTTACTATATTGTATGTATTACTAACTATTATTATTTTAACCCTCATATGTTATAAATTAATCAATAAATATAAGAATAAAATATGTAAAGGAAAGACATCTGATAAAACAAAAATCATTCAATTACCACTTTCAACTAATAAAGTAGAAAATCAGATTTCTTTTCCATCCACTATTTCTTAGCCATCATCTAGAAGGGGAGGTATTATGTAACCCTATTAGATGACGACATAACAAATATGTGATGAATGTCTAACGGAATCTCTCACGCTGTAATAAGAACCTTTCTGATAAGACACACTATAAATACGTGTGAAACAAAGACATGTTATCCTTTTTACTGTGAAAACTCTAAGTTACAACTGCTAAATAAAGTCTGTGTTGAAATCAAAATATTGTTTTTTTTATTATATATCGACCACGATCATATAATTTACATATATTATTATAATTTCTAATTGTTTCCAAAATTCAAAATTTGTATTATATGCTGACGATTTAATTTGTTGTAAAAATTATTAGAAATAGAAAGATTAACAACGATTCAAAGGTCTAGGGGTATATGATTCCCGTTTTGGGCGCGAGAAGTCTCGCTTAGTAAATATAAACTCCAGGTCAAGGCAGTGTACAGAATGCGTACGAAAGTTCGCAAACTCTACCTAGTAATCACAGGCTACAAATAAATATTATACAATAAACTCGAATTTTCCACGGCTAAAATGCAATACGTACATACCTCAGATCGCACTGCACTGAAAAATGTTTCGAGGTGAACAGAATGACACTGTTTACACTTGCGCAGTTAGTAAAAATATATAAATATTAATAATTAGAAATAATGAATACTATTAAAAATAAATGTGATTACTAAATTTTAAAAAAAATATTTGTTTGAAAATTGGTAATTATATATTGATTATCATGGATAAATTTAAGTAAGTATTTTAAATATCTCTGATATATTTACATAATATTTTATAGTTTATTGTTATGTCAGATAGTGCATTTAAATTTATGTTGCAATTATTGGCAATAAAAGTTAATCTTACATGATTTATTGTTATGTAACTATGAGTGTCCTTTTAAAAGGACGGTAGGCATATAATTATCTATTGTAATATAAATATTATTTTACTACGATTGCTGTGAAAAGTTGACAATTACGCTCTCATTTGTCACCGTAAAGTTGACGTTTTCTGTGGAACAATCAAAAAATATCTTTTTTGCGCGTCTCCAATGGCAACGAGCGAAAAAGACGTTAAATGCGCGCGTATCCAGTGGTAACGCGCGAAATAGATATTAAATGCTCGCTTATTTCAATAGTTACCAGGGATACAAACAAAATAGAAACATGTCATATTGACAGTTGACAGAATGAATTTATTTTCAGTACGTATACGTTTTTAAATCATTTTAAGATGCAACCGTAGAAAAAATTATGTGTGTATCACAAGCATAAAGTGTCTTTGTCGCCTTCGGTTCGCGCTGCAATTACCGTGCTCGAGTAACAAAGAATCACTTTACGCTCTTAATACATAAATAACTATTTTACGTATCATTAATAAGAACCGGTCAGTTTCACTTTTTGAACTACAACAAACTATTAACGGAAGTAGAATTACTGGAAAATATACCTAACAATATATTCATTTTACCAGCAGAAAATGCATGCGATGATAATACCGATTTAAGATTTCGGAGAAGAAAATAATGTTTCTACTGAAAATTTACCTGGACGCCAATTACGAGCTGAATAGGATTTGGGACAATTGCTGATGATTAATGATAATGAATACTGATGCGAAATATGATGCAGATGACGAAATCTCGTTGAGTCAATAAAAATAAAAACTTGATACAAAACGGCATAAAATATTCAATTGGATAAAAGATGATTTACCAAATAGTGAATCAGGATGGGAATCAGAACAACAAGCTGCGAATAATCCTTCTTGTTTAGATATTTTTAGTATTTGTTAGACGATAATTTGTTGCTGAATATTTTAGATGAAACTAATAGCTTTCCAAAGAAATGTAGCTACTGCTTTGCTGGAGACAATAGGAAGCTTTGTAAAAGGGGCCCAAGTAAATATTCATCATCTCTTGTTGAGGTTTCAAGATTTGATAGATTGGATCATTTACATGCACATCACGAAAAGCAAACGAGATGCCATAAAAAAGTTCAAAGCATTATGTACGAAATGTAATATTGCACTACACATCAAAAACTGTTTTATTTCATATCACACTAAAGAGTGAATATATAAAATTAATATTTTGTATTTTATGCGATAATATAATATAAATTTGATCTGAAACCAAACTTGAGATTTTTTTAATAGACACTTATAATCCTACTGTCCTTTTAAAAGTACACTAATTATCTAAATTATCTAAAGAACTAGAAAAAATAAACAAAAACTTTATATAACAAAAAATATTATCTTTATATAGCTAACACAATTTTAAATAAGAAACACAAAATATGTTTTTTTAAGTTTCAGGTCTACCTGGGTTAATCAAATGTTTTCTATGGCAGACAAACTAATCCAGTAATTTTGTATCTTGGATATTTCCATATCTGTACGCATCGGTTGGGAAAAAAAAGCACTCGCAAATTTTACCAAACGAACCATTTTCCGAAAAAGCTTGATTTTGTTTAATTTCTAGAAATATAATAATAATATATTACTTAAATAAATGGATATTATATACCTACTAATGTTCTCTTGTAGCCATTTTCCCATGAATAAGTATAAATTTTAGAATTTTGCGGTGAAATATCAGCTTCATTGTTATTACATTTCAATTTAGATTTTGTTTTTTTGTTTCGGTCCAAAACAAGAGCGTACAAATTTTAAAAACTTATTCATTTGATATGGTAGGTATCATTCGTTGATCAATATGTGTTTTATACAAAGCGGCCAAAAGCCAAAAATATATTTGACGTTTGTGTCGCTAGCCATTTATCAGAATTTTTAATTGTTTTGTTATCTATATTTAGTAATAATTATTACATTGGTGTTTAAGTGAGGATTTGAATAACGTTGATAGCTATTTCTAAGGACTACGTATTTTGATAAGGATAGTAAATCTTTTGTTATCTGCGAATCTGTTTTTAATATTTTACATTCTCAAATTTGTCAAATTTTAATTAAAAATGAAATATGGATAATATTAAAACAATGGTATTAATATCCTCTGAATATTTAAATCGTTTACGTAACAGTGACAAACAAGACATATCTAGCCATCTTGATAACGATATGAAAAATATTATAAATTCAAATTTGCCGGAATATGAGAAATGGAGTCTGTATCAGGAAATTTTGCAAAGATATTTACACTTTCAAAAACAGTCTCGAAAACCTATAAAATTACCCATTGAAAATGAACCCAAGTTACTTGCGAAGAAGCCAGACTTAATGATAACTTTATTAGATCTGACATTACTTATTTCAACAATTTTACTGCGAGTTTTAATCCTACAGTTATGGCCATACCCATGGTACAATTTTAGATAAAATGAATATATCTAATACAGACCTATTATACAATAGACAATATTTTGTTCAAAACAGATATTTATTAATAAAGTGGGACCTGTTTCTGTTATTAGTGACAAAAAGCTACTATTATAAAAATAGAAATTCTGTTTAGCTTAAAAACAATACAAAGAGTAGTTATTTTGCAACGCAAAAACTAATCACGATAAAACAAATGGATGAGGATAGCACATTATTCGTGAAACCACAAAAAAATGTGCGTCAATAACTTGTTGATAATATTTAAATATCTGGCTGATGTTATTATGCACGGCTAACCACTATTTGATAATTATTTATAACTGAACAGGAAAAAAATGCAAGGAAAAGTTTTGAGGAAGATAAACTTACTCATAAACTTTGAATCAATGAATCTGTTCGGTCTTTGGTTTCGCGATAGAACTCTGATGTTTCATATTGTTTGTATTGGTCATCGGTCAGTTTAGATTCTTAAATAAAAATGTTAAAATCAACATATATCACGGCAATACTTTTGGTGTTCATTCAAGGTAAGTTCATAATATGTTTTCTATATTACTACCGTTTATATATGTATTTAGTAAAAACTAGCTTGAACGTTACGATAACAACCAGTGACAGCAAATAAACAATTTAAATTTTTGATGTACTGTAAAGCGGAAAACTTGTATGATTAAATTCTTAAAATAGAAACATTTGTTGAAACGGCTGTAGAAAAAAATCTTGTTTGTGTTTCGAACGCAAATAGCTATATTAATTTGAATGATATTTTATTTAGTTATGTATCATTGTCAAAGTATAAATAAAATAAATTCGTACTGTAAAACAAATTTTCTCATTCCTAATATATTTTGGAAACGGCAGTACGATTTGGGAGAGAGATTTCCTAAATTGTACTTTTACTTTTACATTATATCTTATTATAAAGTGACATTAAACGCATGTGGTTATTTATAATGGTACACTTGTAAGGAGAAATGGTCATAAATCATTAACCTACACACAGGTTGAGCCGGTCCTAGGGGGTACTACCGCCTGCGTTCAATCATTTTACCCGCCGCCCGTGGAAATTATGCAAGAAAACAATTTTTAATTTATATACATTTATTTTCATTAGTAGACAAATTATTTTTTATGTAAATAATCAACGATAACATACAAAATAGTAGTACCTATAATGATACAAAACAAATTAGAACTAATAAATATGCGTCAGTTTTTTTTTTTCGGATCCTGACATCTATTAAATTTTATTATTTTATTTTATTATTTGTTACCTAATCTAGTTAAATTGCTTACCTTTTGCGTTTTCATTTTCGTTAAAGAATAATAATAATATTGTAGATACAGAAAACACAAAGTAACACAGGTAGAACTGCAAATTAAAAATGCACAGTTTGCTCTTCTTGATTAAAGTCTAATGATAGCCTTAGTCTCTAACTGAACCATATCATTACTTAATACATAATAAACCTCTAACTACGCCTGCCCGTTTGAGGAACATCCGTTATCACATAAGTATTATTTAAAAGTTTCTCGTAATTCCAACATTGTGTATTTCTAAACTATGTATTATTTATATTATATTCATTCGTAGTCTGGAAATTCAATAGAAATTATAAGTTTTGCGATAGATGAAACACGCACTGCACGCCCGCTAGGAACGGCTCTTCCTACAGGCACAAACATTAATTTTCGTATAAATTCGGGCAGATTAATGAATACAACAATTCTCTTAAATACGATTTTGGTAACTCCCCTCTATACTGCGCCGTAAGAGGAACGGAGAAAACGATAATTATAATTTTCATTCTGTCAAATCAAAATTAGTGAAATATTTAATAACACATTTTGCATATTTAATTTTCTTTTACCTTGCTATCACTCAATGAGATCAAAATATTATTAAAATTGGAAATTATATTAAAATGACAGTAGCTTCTCTTTCAATCCTAAGCGGCCCCGAGTTTTTACATCTAGTTAGTCATACATAGTTAGTCTATAGTCGCAAATAGTGGAAATGAAGTTGCAAACGAAATAGTAGTTAAATTTAAACAAAAATATTGCACGAAATAGCGGCACTTCAAGGTTACGAAGTAATGAACTCAAATCATGATAGCTATCATATTTCCATGCCCGATTTAAAATTTATCTGTTCAAAAATGGAGCCTGAAATTATTCTATTCCTGAATTAAATTATTTTTAAGAAATTGCACAAATTCGTTTTAGAAATATGACCTTTTCGAAGATTTATCACATGAAGTATTTCGTACAAAATATTGTTAGTCGCAAAACTTAGTGAAATAAGATCACTTAGAATTATTTTATTTTGCAAGTTCAACTACACTTCCTCCTACATTACAAATATTAATAATTCTTTGTTATGATGCTAATTCTAGTGAGAAAAAATTAAACAAATTATTACTGTTATGTTTTGTAAATAAGATTAACTTATAATCTAATTTATTCACATAAACACTAGAGTTAATAGGTAATTACAACAAAAACTATAAGTTTAAAAAGTTCATTCTCAAATTCACTCAAATTACGCAAACAACTGTCCGTCGCAGTCAGGCGTGACTTGATATTACCTAGTACTCAATTAATTCTGGTACTTTTTGAATAAATTATATTATAAGTTAGTTTTATTTACATTGCATAGCGTTAATAAAAAGATATACAGCGTGATAATTAAAAAATCGGTCATAAAGGTTTAAAATGGGAAATCAGTTTTTTGTAGACTTCAAATTAATGTTGAGGCGAATTAAATTCTGCACGTAAATTAGCGATCAGAATAATTTTTATCATTTCATAACTGGGAAAATTCAAGTTTAAAGTTTTTTAAAACATACTTTATTGGAATAACCACAATTGTAAATCTGAGAACTTCCCACAGCCGACAAACAGTTTTCATCACACTAAAATAACGCCTGTGGCTCCCCCAGCACTTACATATTCGAGGGCCGAGATTCGACGGCTGGTAACCGCATTTCACGCGCATAAATATATCACTTATCGAAATCACCTGTAGCAGAGTGCCACACCTAGTAATGCGTAAAAGACGTGATGTTATATTTATTTTATTTTTATTTTACAATTCAGATTATGGAACAATTTTCTCATAAAGAAATTCTTCAGGTCATAAAATGGTTCTACTTTGGACAAATTCGCAAAACACTAACTTTTTGACAGTTACATTGACATGCAATTGTAAATTTGTATAAATTCTATGTCTAATCTTTTAACGTATCTGTTGTCAAAAACTTTAAACTTGGTTTTTTGTTAAAAATAACTTTGATTGCTAATTTAGATGCAGAATTTAAATCTCTACAACATTTATCTCAAGTATTTTTATCTAAAAAAATAGGATGTTTTGGACATTAAAAAAAATATTTCTTATATTAAACTCTTATAGATCTGCAAGGCCCCGTTGGCTTGCCGCCCGTCCTACATTTAGTTTTTTTCAGAAAATTTTAAAGAAACTACTGTCAATACTAATTTACTAGTAAAATAACTAATATAAAATTATTCTGATTATACTATATTTATACTTGATTTAAAAAGTATACTATGTATCTGGTACTGGAAATTAACAACGCAACGCCGGCCGCGCGTCTTGTTGCGTCGCAACATATGATAATACTCGTATTTTAGAAACATTCCAGTTAATCAACAAGATGGGGATCGCACACGGGCGGCACATACCCTAGGAACGCCACTATCTATATTTATAGTGTAACAATAGCGCTAGCGACGATAAAATTAAACTGTAGTTAAAGTTTATCTTAACAGTCACCTCTAAATTGGATTGAGACCACCTTTAAATATAAAGGTGACTAGAATTCCGCTGAAAAAGTTTTTAAAATATTAATTTGTTGAATGTGAAAAATACATCTTCAGGTAGGCTGTTCTTACATATATACGCAAATAAATGGAATTATTTATAATGTTATACACGAGATTTCGAACAATAATTATTATTATTTTAGCAGTTAGTATTAAATCCCAGCATGCCGCTAGATTTTATTTCTTTTACCATAAACTTATGTTTTCCACCTTGCTGTAGGAGCTTATGTATTTAATTTTTATCTCTCACCTGTATTAACCATAATTTCAAAAACCAGAACAATATATACCACAATATTACGAACCGGGACATCGTTCATTGTAAGGTGTAACAGCGGATTCGCCCATCTTATTGTCTTATTATCTTTATTGTTATAGAAACAAACAAAAAACAATAGAATAAAGTTGGAGGAGACCAAGAGTGACATCTGTTTGAAGAAAATCATTTTTGAAACCAGTGGTTTTCAAGTTACAGTACAAAATTATAATTTTTCAAACAGGATTATACAAATTTTTTATAACATTTCGATAACGCAGTTTTTTTTCTGAATTCAACCATGTACGAGTATTAGTTTAATAACCTCACATAATAAGAATGTATAAAAAATGCGATTGAAATTTAAATATATTTTTTTTAATATTAATGTGCAGTAAGGTATGAATGAAAAACAAAAACAAAACATCAAAATCTAGCTGTTGTCAAGTAATAACTGTTGTAAATTGTTATTCTTTGTGTTTTGAGATTATTTTGTGTATTTGAAACCAGTAACAACGAAACAATATTTATTGGACAGAATTATAAAAGATTAGGCTGCTTTGACACCAGAAACAATAATAAAAGCTACTTCTTCTGTTTTAAGTAATAGAATGTTTAGAAAAAATGGATATCAAATGGAACATTATTTATAAAGAGTATTAAATAATAATTATTTTTTTAACTATAATTTATCACTCATATTTTTAATCTATAGCTTACTGCACGTTAATACTCTAAATAAAAAAATACTCGTATTTAAATTCCAATCGCATTTCATTCAGTATTTTTATTATGTAAGGATATTAAACTAATACATGGTTGAATTAAAAAAAAAAAACGCTATCGAATAGGTATAAAAGTGTGTATAATCCCACTTGAAAAAAATATAAATCGAGAATCATAGAAGTCGCCTTTTGTCTCCTACAACATGGTTCTCTATTATTTATTTATATTTAACTATAATAATAAAGGAGATATTGTCGGTGGTCGGTTGGGCTGTTATAGCTTATTTAGTAAGACTTTTTTTTTTTTAATATTGAGTGATGCTACATGCATCGGCGACACACATGGCTAAAGAAAAAGTCCTTCAATGATGTAAGAAAAATTCGGCTCATGACAAAAAACCCTGTTTCAAAAATATTTATGAAAAATAATATATTTTAAACACATAATATTTTTCTTTTTAAATCCTTGTCTATATGAAAATAACTCATTTCCATAATACTGGGTTTTCCAAAATACATGTTAACCCCTTAAAATATATTTTAAAAGTAATTACATTGGGGTAATTCCTAGTGCCTCCGGAATTGGAATACATTTTTTTCTTTATGTAGTTTGACACGTTTATTTATGTAGTTTCTTAATGTGTAATATAAATGGCTCTGAGTCAGTTTTTTCGAACATCCAATTAATGTAGGACAAAAATAATTATATGCAACTCAAATATAATGTCCACATCCTGTATATAATGTAAACACTTTTAGGTAACTAATGCGCATTTTTACCCGAAACCCGACCCGACCCGACCCGCAGTTATAAGTTGTTCATGTCGGGTCTGGTTCGGGTCGAGTTGGATACGGGTCTGGTTCTATACAGGTAAGTCCGGTCGAGTCTGGGCGGGTTCGTTACGGATAAGTCGAGTCGGGTCTGGGCGGGTTGGATACGGATAAATCGGATCTGGTTAGATAGCTTGGTCGCTTATACATATAATTTACGGGGTGTTAAAAAAGGATAAAAAAACACTTTGAGGGCTGATACATTTTAATGTGCTGATTAAGAATTATAAATAAAATAAAAATAAATATATCACTACGTAAATGATGTAATAATAATTCATTAAAAAATTTTATTAAAAATTTCATATCGACCAGTGTCTCTAAAATATACGCTTCAAGAACCATGTCCTTAATTCAGCGAATTTTGAAAAAAAATCTTTTTTACTGAGAATAAATACACTTAAATGTATATTCCTTAGTTTTTATCCTTTTTTGAGCACCCTGTATGTTTATAATATTAAGCAGAGTTGAAAATCTAACAGTGTTTGCGCTCTCATTCATGCTTTCTAAACATAAATCAAAGCAATGCTACGATAAAGATGGTATAATATAACAAATGTATCACAAATTGCATATTTTTATAATTCTGCTGTCGCTGTTATTTGTATTATCTAATCATGGATTTTAGTTTACTTTATGTTATTCCGCATTAGTATCTATTGCTCTTATAACTTCTTGAATGCACACGTACATGTCATTGTAGTGCAACAAAAAATTAATAAAAGATTTTTTAATTAATAATAAATAAATCAATATTTAATTGGCGCAGTCCTGGTAGGATTCAGAGAAACGCGAAATCTATTGTGTGGTAAATTTTAATTCTTTACTCTGAATAAATAAATAAATAATCGGCTTCAACCTAAGCCCACCAAGGCCTAACCACGGCCCATCTTTATGAGAAAAACACCAGATCGACAACTTGCTGTTCCACTACGAGATCACGTCCTCCTCGAACGAGAAGAACTTGCTGTTCCGTAACTGGTCCACGTCGTCCGAAAACATCTGCTGTCCTCTTGAAGAATCACAAGAAGACAAGAACCCGGTGATGTCCGTAAAGCATCTATCCTATCTGTATAATTACTACCATTGTAAGTTATTTATATTAACTAACAAATTTATAAAATTATTACACAAAGGGATACTTCTAGCAAAGACTAGTAATAAAAGTATCGAGAGAACGGCACAGTCTCAACACACAAATTAATGAATAGTAGTAGTTCATCAGAATCAGAATATCTTAATTCAAATTCAGATTCAGAAGTTGAATATACTCAAATCAATAATATAAAGATAAATTCGTTGAGACCAAGCAGATTAAATAATTCAAATTTAACAATGGCTACCACAACATTATCAGAACTCAAAAATCTATCAGAAATTATTCCTTCATACGATGAAAATATTTAAATTTTTAACAATTTTATGTCCTCTGTAGACGACGTACAGAATACACTAACTAATGTAACACTCAGTAATATCCAACAAACATATAATTCGGTTTAATCAAAAATAAACTCACTCACAAAGGCGCCGAATTATTAGCGGAAAATAAATTCACAACTTGGATCGAATTAAAAACGTACCTAACAAATAATTTCTGCGACAAAAGTACGGCAGAAACTATCTTACTAGAAATATTACAAATTAGAAATAAAATTAGTTCAGATAAAACTTTAGAGCTTATCTCACAAAAATTTGCACAATATAAATCCAAAATCCTTTTAACAGAATATAACCAACTGCAGAAAAATGCAATAATTAAAGAAAATCCAAAATTAATAGTAACATATTTTATTTCACTATTACCAACTACTATACGAGGATCTTTTATCGTAAAACAACCTAAATCTCTAGAAGAATGCGAAATCCTCTTACGAAATGAATTTAATTTTATACATCAATCACCAATGTTAAAAAAAACAAATTTTTCATTTAATATACCCACTAAGAAATTTCCTGGGCAACAATTCCCATCAAAACCCATATCATTTAACACAGCTAATAGACAACCAACACAATTCGCACCAAGACAGAATTTGAAAAATGTATACGAAACAAAACGTAATTTTCAACCACGACACATAACACAACCTATATCAACGTAAACAATTAAACAAAATTATAATCTTGACGAAACTAACGACACAGAAATACCAGAACAGTTTGACCACGAACACGAAGACGAAATCGAAGTAGATGAAGATTCTTTTTTAGAGATAAACGGCGAAGACAAACCAAACACGTAATGTCAAACATTACTTATCACCTACCGTCGCTAAAAATTCAAAATTATGTTATTCTCTTTGATACAGGTTCTAGTATAAACTTAATAACCCCAGAATTAGTCAAAATAAAAAATATGAAAACGTATTATGAAAAATGTACTTTTAAAACCGTAAACTGAAAAACCACAACAAGTGAATATGTTATAATAAAATTAAATAAAATTCCGTTATGTCCATAATTTTCACAAAGAATATAACCTACTCCTAGGCATAGAAGCATTTAAAGATTTAAACATACAAATTGATTTTGTAAAAAACATCGTTAAAATACAGGGAAAAGAAAGAAAATTAGATAATTATCCAGAAACACTAAAACAAAACAATAATACCCAAATCAGAAATGAACATTTAAATAATTTAGAAAAACAAAAATTAGAATTAGTCATATTAGCCCATAATAATACAAAACATTCTATTACAAAGTTAACCTGTAACGAAACATTGTTTGAAAAAAATAACAAAATTATTCCCCTCATAAATGAAGAATTAATCCAACAATATAAAGACGAACAAACTGAGTAGTTTGAAATCACTAAAACAAAAATTGAAACAGAGAAGCAAAAACGTTATAAAGAAAACTTTAACCCCTTAGAGATACCAAGAGAAATGTTTGTTAAAAAGAATCCTAGATTATTAAAAAAAAAAAATAGAAACCCATTATTTGAGAGAATAAAAATAAGAGAATATGACTCAACATTAGGAAAAGTAAAAATTAAAGATCAACTAGGCATGAAAAACATTCGGATAAATAGACTAAAACAACAAAACGTTTCAGATGCGTAGCTCAATTGATAAATAACTCACAAGATAACGGATTCTACCTGGCCGATTTAGGACAATATAAATTAAAATCCTCAGAATAAATTATATATTTCAATTATAATATTACCCCCATATATTAAGATTTCATAAAAATATCGAAATTAAAATCTATTCTATTAGAACAAATCTTTGATCAAAAGACATTATTCCAAGACTATATAAACATAATAACTTATATTCATAATTATTTAGAAAATCAAATCCAAAAACTTTTTAATAAACGAGCAAAACGCAGTTTAATAAACGGAATAGGTAGCATCATAAAATCTATTTCTGACAACTTAGACGCCTCGGACGGAGAACAAATTGACAAATTTAATGAACAAATAAAGAATCTTGAAAATAACGAAAATCAATTACAAATTCAAATAAATGTCATACAAATTATTCTAATAAAAAACCTTGACTGGCAAAGCAAGATAGATATTGATAATAAATTCCAAAAATTTATATTTCTTTTACAAAAAATATGAACGATTTGTGCAAACAGATCGAAGTCAGCCTAACATTCTATAGCTTAAGAAAATTACACACTAGTATCATAAATCCTGAAAACCTACAACAAATAACAAAAAATAAAGATATTTGGCTTTTCAACGAAATCATCAAAACATATTGTAGCAACGATAAAGAATAATGTAAATGCGTATGAGGCTAAAGTGGTGTATTAAATTTATTTTAAATGAAATACTCACGAATAGTGTGGATAAATTTCAAAATTACTTCCCATGACATGAAAACTTTTAGCTAAAGACCAACAACTTATTGTGACTGTATGAGCACAATAGCTCTAAATATATGTTTACTAACATACTCGTAGTTATACCAATTTGTACTACAATTCACAAATTTTATTATCTCATTAATGTTGTATTTTTATTAATTGCAAGCAACAATATATCATTAATGTATGTTTTTAAATTTATTTACATCTGGAAAGGAAAGAATAATTATTACATCAAAAAGAAATAATCTTATAAAGAACAAATACATTTTATAATAAATATCCCAATATACACCTTAAATACTTATTCCTTATATCAATTTACCCCCATTCCTGTTTATAAAAATGATTCCCTTGTTATGCTCAATGAAAAACAAATTGTGTATGACCTAGATAACGAAAATAAAAAAATGTTACTTATAACTGTATTCAAATAAATAATGTATATTATTGTAATAGTCGATATATCAAAATAAATAAATGTATTATGAATATTGTAAGTAATCAAAAGAACGATGGTTGTTCATGTCATGATATAAAATTAGAAAATAACAGATAGAAAATACAAACGACTTAATAATTATAAGTCCCACAGAACAACAAATTCAAATTAATTGTCAAACAAATACTGTGAATAAAAATATTCAAGGAGTATATAAATTTAAACTAACAAAAGGACGTAGAATAAACAACTTTAAATTTAATATTATTCAAGAAAATTATAAAGAAATACAATTCGAAAATTTCGATTCCTTCAATAACTTGAAAATAATTAATCAGAATAAATTGAAAGAAATAAAATCAGTAGATATAAAAATCGAAAATAAAAGAATTACAAATAAATAATAACCATCATTCTTGTATATTATATTGTATTATTGTAATTATTGTATTGTTTATGATATGTTATAAATTTAAGAATAAATGCAAAAACTTATGGAATCCAAAAAATGTATCGAATAATAAATTAAGTAATTTAGAGACAATGGAATAACACCTTACAAGTATTGTAAAATTTTAGAAGGGAGGAATTATGTAAGGCCTTGAAAGTATTTCACAAACATTGTAAGTTGTGACTTGCTGCATCAGCCAAACACCCAATAGTTTTCCACTAAGTTAGAAATAGGATAAATAGCACGTCTCATAAGATAAGGATGTTCACTTGTTCCTGTAACTTCTTGAATGCACACGTACATGTCATTGTAGTGCAACAAAAAATTAATAAAAGTTTTTTTTATTAAATATTAAATAAATCTATATTTAATTTATATATATATATATATACCGGGTGTAACACGAAAAGTGAAACATAGGCGTTTAACATGGCAAATCAGTTTTTCCGTGCGCATTGCTTCCCTAATTATTTTAGGAAAAAATGCTTCAAATAAATGTTGTAAAGCATAAAATTCTACATCCGAATCAATAAACAAAATTCATTTTGACTACTTCATAACTGCAGAACTTAAATTTGAAAATTCACGTAATTTCAATTTAATAGTAATAGCTATGGAATTAAAAACAAGAGATGAACAAATGCGTAACGTTTTATACGTCAAATTATTAGTATTTATTTTGACCAACTGTGATATTAAATCAATATTAGGGTTTATTATTATCAAAAATGAATAATTATTCAGATGAAGAAAAGTTGCAAATAATTAAATGGCATTATTCTGGCCATAGTTTACGACTAATTCGTGACTATATTAGCGCTATTTGGCAGCATCATAATATTCCTAGTACGGCAACTATTCAGAGGTTTACAGTAAAGTTTGAAAAGACAGGAACACTAAATTTCAAGAAAGAAATAAACAATGAAGAGAATATTCTTGCTTTAATAGAACTGGAGCCAACAATGAGTGTGCGGGAAATTTCCAGAGAACTAAATATAAATTTTATGACAGTGCATAGAATTCTCAAAAAACATAAATACATTCCTTTTAAATTTCAAAACCACCAAAATATTTTGGAACGAGATTTTGAACTGCGTGCCTCATTCTGTGAAATAATGATGGAGAAATCAAATTGTAATAGAGAATTTTTAAGTAGTATTTTATTCACAGATGAATGCACATTTACCATGAATGGCGAACCAAACTGTCATAATTATCAGTACTGGTCACAAAATAATCCACATAATATTGTAGAATCGAGGACACAATATCGTCATTCTGTCAATGTGTGGGCAGGAATTTTTGGTGATAAAATCATTGGCCCATTCTTCATCCAACGAATAAATTCAGCATCATATTTGAATTTATTAATTAATGCTGTTGGACCACAAATTGTTGAAACAAATAAAGAAAATGTGTGGTTCCAGCATGATGGCTGCCCTGCACATAGCACTAGAGAAGTTGTGGAATATCTAAACCATGTATTTCCTGAAAGCTGGATAGGACGAAATGGACCAGTTAACTGGCCAGCACGGTCGCCAGATTTAAATCCGTGCGATTATTTTTTATGGGGCCATTTAAAATCTTATGTTTATAAAAAAAGATACCAGAATTTAGAAGAACTTAAAAATGCTATATTACAAGAATGCCAGAAAATAAATAATCGACAATTAAAGAATACTCTAGAAAGCTTCTACAACAGATTAGGTTATTGTTTAGCTCAAAACGGTGGACTATTTGAACATCTAATTTAACAATTTAAGAATATTTAGTTTGTTGATGTTTTTATTGAATTAAATTTATGTTACATTAATTAATTTGTTAAATAACAACCTACCTTAAATATTTTATCGAGTTTATTATTTTATTATTCTTAAATAATAAATCTAAAAAATATTTTGCCTTATTATTATTAAATTTTTATTTAGAAAATAAATATTTAGTACGTAAAAATGATTTTGACAATTTATTCTGACATTGACGTATAAAACGTTACGCATTTGTTCATCTCTTGTTTTTAATTCCATGGCTATTACAATTAAATTGAAATTACGTGAATTTTCAAATTTAATTTCTGCAGTTATGAAGTAGTCAAAATGAATTTTGTTTATTGATTCGGATGTAGAATTTTATGCTTTACAACATTTATTTGAAACATTTTTTCCTAAAATAATTAGGGAAGCAATGCGCACGGAAAAACTGATTTGCCATGTTAAACGCCTATGTTTCACTTTTCGTGTTACTCCCGGTATAATAAATTTACTGTATATAAAATTTGTTTTGATACACGATTATCTAAGGGTACTTATTGAATATTAAATATGATATTTGAGACTTGTGTTTTAATTATAATTTTTTTCACCCTTCCTGACGGCAGTATGAACAACTGCTACTATATGGGGATGTTTGTTGGAGTATAGGGTACATGTGTATATAAAATTTGTTTTTATACACGATTATCTAAGGGTAGTGATTGTATGTTAAATATGATATTTGAGACATGTGTTTTAATTTGAATTTTTTTCACCCTTGACGGCAGTACGTACAACTGATACTATATGGGGATGTTTGTTGGAGTAAAGGGTACATGTGTATATAAAATTTGTTTTTATACCCGATCATCTAAGGGTAGTTATTAAATGTCAAATATGATATTTGAGACATGTTTTTTAATTATGTTTCTTTACAAATATCTCAGCCCCTCCAATTATATTTTCTCGGTTCGCCATTGATGTTTACTGAATTTTTTGCTACAAAACCACAACTTGTACCAAAATTGTGTAAATACTATAAACATTATACATATATTTGTTTAATAAAATATTCACTCAAATATTTTGACTTTTGACAAATCATTTTACACAGTTCATATTAACAGATTATTTTATTGTACCTAATGATATACTACATATTCCTTGTAACATTAACCTTCGGATCAGTTCGGCACATATCGGTTAAAGTAGGATAGACATAATCGAGTTAGATAGGATATCGATCCGGTCGGGTTAGATTGGATATCCATCCGGTCGGACCGGGTTGGTTATCCATCGGGTCGGGTCGGGTTGGATATCCATCGGGTTGGATCGGGTTGGATACCCATCGTGTCTGGTCGGGGTGGATATCTACCGGGCAGGGTCGGGTGGGGTACCCATCGGGTCTGGTCAGATTGGATATCCATCGGGTCGGTGTAGGTTGGGTATCCGTCGGGTTGGTTTCCCATCGGGTTGGTTATCCATCGGGTCGTTTATCTATCGGGTCGAGTTGAATATCCAGCGGGTTCGGGCGGGTCGGGTTACAATTTTTTTTTAAAACGCGCATCTCTAATATCTAATACAGACCTATCTCACAATAATTTGTTCATAACATAAATTTGTCAATAGTAAGGTTTGGTGCTGTTACTAGTGATAACAAGTTAATATTATAAAAATAGAAATTCGTATTGTCTCAAAAATGATATATATATATATATATATATACGAATATATAATAGTTATTTTCCAACGCAAAAACTAATTACGATAAAACAATTGGTTAGCACGTTGTTGATACCACCACAAAATATACATATCAACAAACTTGTTGATAAATTTTCAATATTCGACTGACGTTGTTGTGTATGGTTAACCACTGTTTGACAATCATTTATAACTGCACAAGGAATATTGCAAGGAAAAGTTTTGAGGAAGATATATCTACTTACTCATAAACTGATAATATTTGAATTAATTTAGTCTTTTGTTTCGTGGACAAAACTTTCAAGTTTCGAAATGTTTGTTTTTGTATCGCTCATTTTATTAACAATAAAAATGTTAGACTCAACATACATTGTTGCAATACTATTGGTGATCATTAAAGGTAAGTTTATAAAATTTTATCTAAATTATTACTGTAAAAATTTGACATTAAACTAGCCGTAAAATCTAGCTTTTATTCTTTTTGAAAACCGATAACAAATACAATGGCATTACGTCATTTTATATATAGATAACTGTGACACTCTTCCGTTGCAGACTTAGGTTAGTGATAATAGGGAAAATACATTACAATAACAGAAATAAATTATTTTATAAGTAAATACAAAAACATGAAGTGGAAAGCGGACCATAAGTGTTTCACATGGAAAAGTAGGTTTCACATATCGCTAGCTTCCCATATTATTTCTAATAAGAATAAATAAATACATACTGGGCGTGGTACTCTGTCGTAGCAGAAACCTAAATTTAAAATTTATTAAAATAGATATATTTTTAGTTAGTCATGGGAGAGAAACGGCATGCGAATATTATATGCAACAACGTAATTGTCAATTTTTTATTTTTTCTCAAAAGTAATCATCCTAATTGAAATTGTAATTAAGTTTAATATTTGCAACATTTCACTCAGAATAACTGCATTATTTTTTTATTTTATTTATTTTACAGTATAAAGTTTTCCCGAATTCAATTTCGATGTCATGGTTTCCAAATATATTAATTACGTTTTTGGTATCTTTTAAACGCCTATTTAAAAATTATTGAATGAGCAAATTGAACAGATTCAGATGCAGGATTCATATTATCATTTACCATGTAATAGCGCTTCATAGATTTTTTAGTATTACTAATTAGATGTAAGCACGTATAACTAAAAGGAAGTGAGAAATATATGGACGAGGGATGCTCAATGCATATTAGTCAACTAAATAGTACCTGTTAAGCAAATATATTAATTAAATTGTAAAAATTAAATTTAAATTGAAGATTACATAGTTACGAGCTAGAGAAGTAGCAGAAATCAAGTGAGCTCGTTGTAAAGTTATAATGCATTTATTTAGCTGATATTAATTGAAAAGCAAAACTGCACTTTACATTCTTATATTTTTGGACACTAGCTTTATTGTGTTATTTGTTTAAAATTATTTTATGTATATTTTGTAACTACTGTTAATGTTATGTCGATATTTTAACAAGTTGAACTTGTAAATTAGTGTTTATAAATCATCATCCTATAAGCAGAACATTAATTTTCGTGTAACTTTAGACTGAGTAATTAATACAACAAATAATGTCTTAGGTAGTACGATTTTGACAATTCGCCCTATACTGTGCCGTAAGAGGGACGGAGAAAATGATAAAAGTAAAGATACAATATACTTGGAGCCAACTACTCCTTACGAAATAATTACTATAATTAGAAATATGAAATCTATAGAATCGACTGATTTATACGGAATAAACAATAAATTAATTAAAATTATTGCCGATTGCATTATACACCCACTTAATGATTTATTAAACAGTTGCTTAGAGTTCGGAGTTTTTCCCACATATTTCAAAAAAGCCAAAATTATTCCGCTACACAAGAATGGATCTCGCGATGAAACCGAAAATTATAAACCTATAGCAATATTGCCGGTGTTTTCTAAAATTTTTGAAAAAGTCATTTTTAATCGTGTCCTCAAATTCATAAATTGTCATAATATTATCTCAAATGAACAATTTGGTTTTCGGGAAGGGAGAGCAACCACTGACGCTATACTAAACCTAATTCAAACTGTCACAAAAGCTTGGGAAAATAAAGAAGTTTGTAGAGCTACTTTTATAGATTTAAGTAAAGCTTTTGATACCATACCGCACGACATATTACTAGGCAAGTTAGAATATTATGGCAAACGAGGTTTAGCAGTGAAATTATTTGAATCTTATCTCACGGATAGAGAACAACAGGTTTCAGTAAATAACACACTAAGTAATTATACAAAAATTGATAAAGGCGTCGTCCAAAACAGTATTTTAGGGCCATTGTTGTTTACGATCTATGTTAATGACCTATCTATTAACATGAATTGTAAAACCATACAATTCGCAGATGATACAACTTTCATCTGTTGTAATGCCGATCCGAAAATCTTAGAGGATAGTTCCGATACTATATTAAATCAAGCCGTGAACTGGTTTGTATCTAATAAGTTAGTTTTAAATAACCAGAAAACAAACATATTAGATTTGGTTAGTAGTAATGTAATCAGCGACTTTTCAGTTAAATACTTAGGTAAGTTAGTAACATGTAATTTAAATTGGAAATGCCATATAACTTTGCTGAGTACAAAATTATCAAAATGCTTATATGCTCTACGAAAATTATATAGTATTGTTGGGCCAGCGGCTGCTAGAATTGCGTATTTTGCCCTTTTTCTTTTCAAATTGACGTTAGGTTAATTGTCTGGGGACAATCTCCTCATATCGAACGGATTTTTCTACTACAAAAGCAGATACTAAGAATAATTTTTGGTGTTAGTTCTAAAGATTCATGCAGAGAATTATTTAAACAGAACAAAAGTCTAACTGTTTATTCTCAATATATTTTACAATGTGTAATATATATATTAAGAAAAACTTGCCCAACTATAAAACTCACGCTCAGTCTCATGAATACAGCACTAGAAACAATTCTAATCCGATTATTTAAATAATTATGTTAAAAAAAACTAAAGTAAACAGCATAAACATAAAAATATTCAATAAATTAAAACATGAAATAAGAAATTTAGAAGTAAAAAAATTTAGAAATATTATTTCCAAAAATTAATTGCTAAATCATATTACAACATCGACGAGTATCTGACAGATACACATTTCTGAACTTTTATTATAAATAAAATGTTTTAAAATTTTTCATACTACAATTAAATATTATGTAATTTAATCTTGTTTTTTGATATATGTAAAGTACTTATATTATTATATTATGTGACGTACTGTGCATGTATTATTGCTTTACAGTAAATAAATATTATTATTAATTAACAACGAATAACAGCAGTCTCCAGCCAGGATCATTTTACTAAACTGACGTTGGATACACCATATTAATAGTAATAAGACAGACAGGGTGGGAGTCGGCCAGTTTGCAAAAGAAACGACAAAAATCTTTTATTATATCTGCAAAGCCAAACAATCTTTTTATGTATAATTACTCCGTAAATGTTAAATATATTAATCTTTATTCATTTATTTATAAATAAATAATAACTTCCATACCGATAAAATGATAATTTTAAAGCCGAGTAGGTACTCAGTCTGTTGTAATTATATGACAATTAACAAAATTATTATCTTTCATTACAAATAATAAAATATAATAATAATCGACAGTCTTTAAAAAAAAATAGTAGTCAGAAATACGACAAACTGATAATAAGTCAAAATTGAAGAAACATAAGTTTAAAATAAGTAAAATATTTCATAACATATTATGCATATATAATTTTTCTTTTCGTTAGGTACCCATTATCTGTCAATTAATGATATCAAAGTATGATTCAAACTGGAAATTATATTCAAATGAATGTGCCTTCTCTCTTAATCCACAGCATTCCCCAGTCTTTATATTTAGTTTGTCATACCACAAGATCTATGCCCCTAAATAGTGGAAATGATGTTGCAAACGAAGTAATTTAAATCAAACCTCAAAAATTACACAAAATAGTGCTATTTCATGGTTACGAAGTTGTGAACTCAAAAACTGGAAGCTATCACAATTCACGCACAATTGAGATTGTGACTGTTTAAAAATTGTTTAGAATTTCTGATTTACATGATATTTATAAAATTGTACAAATTCGTTTCAGAAATTTGATTTGTGTACGTGAATGATATATCCCTTTCCAAGATGTACCACACAAGGTGTTTCGTTAAAATTCACAAAATTTCATGAAACAAGATCAATCAAAATTATTTTATTTAGCAATTTCAACTATTAACAAATATTACTAACTCTTTATTATTATGCTAACCTTAGTAAAACACCAGCACTACCGACTGAAAAATAGCGAATCGCGACAAAAAATTCAGGGGTTTTAATACTTCAGGAAAAAAGGTTAAATAAATTATTAACGTTGTGCTTTGTAAATATAATTAACTTAAAATCTAATATATTCATAAGAACACTAAAATTAATGGTATAGTAGGTAGATAATTAAAACAATAACTGTAAGTTAGTCGCAATTGTCCTGACTTGAAGTTTAACAGCGGTTCATTCTATAGAAAAAAAGGCAGATAATATATATAAATAAATATATATATATATATATATATATATATATATATATATATATATATATATATATATATATATATATATATATAAAACTTAACTTTCTCAAATCACCAACTTAGTTTTTAAAAAAGATTTATTTAAGTATTACGATTATTACATCTACATACTAAATAACTTTACATATTACTAATGTCACGTTCGGAGGAAGGTGTCTATATCATCAGTTTGGTGGTGAGTGGAACACTATAATTCCTCCATCCTTAGAATTGAGCTCCCCCTGGAAGGTGAAGTTCGATGATTTCTTACTGAATTTTAGGTGGTTTCTTTCTTGAGCAGGATGGTGCAGCTCTTTTTGTTCTTATCCATTTTATGGAAAAGTAACCGGCGGTGATTGCAATGACGATTTCTTCCTTAGGGAAGACGGCTAGGTATTTGTTGAGTACTGGAATGACTTCAATATGGTCTTCTATTAAATTTGTTGTTGTATAATAGCAGTGGTTTGATATATGCTCTTGAAATATTTCTTCTTCACAGGTTGAAGAAAAGTGAGCGTGATATTTATTAGGACATTAGAATATTTTTGCGCGTACACTCATGTCACTTAAAGGGATAATTTCCTTATCCGACTTTAGAAGATATTTTGTATTTGGAATGATTGTAACAAAATCTGAACCATATTTTGTTGGAATAGAATATAAATAAAATAATTAGAAATTTTTTTCAAAGTTGATTAGGGTGGAAATAAAATAAATTATTTGTGTAGGTTTCACTTTACAATTAATTTTTAACAAGGATTCAAAATCAAGTAAGTTTTCTTGTCTAGGCTCGAATGGCAGTTGTGCATGATAGAATTTCCTAGTTTAAACAGATAAACCTTTAATGTATATATTATATATATATCACTTACCGAGATATGCTCAGGCAGAGTGCCACACCCAGTAATGGGTTCAAGGCGTGATGATATATATATATATATATATATATATATATATATATATATATATATATATATATATATATATATATATGATCTCAAACAAGGAAATAATATTTTTATAAAGGTATTCTCACAAGCGGTTTAACTTAATGGAACATTACAATTGAAACTGTAGCTTGAAGTTCATAATTTAGCGACTATTATAAACTTAGGAATAAACCAAGCTTTTGCTCTATTATATATATTTTTAATCTCAAAACGTAATACATAACAAATTTTGATGACAATACTGCATTATGATGTATCATATAGCAATATTTCCCTGGATAGAGCCAATCATATTACAGTGATAATATTCAATAGTGAAAATGGTACCGTAAGTACCGTATAATTATTTGTGTAGCTAGTGCGCAAGTAACAGTTTATCGCAAGAGTGAAGAAACTGCTGACTGAAACTTGTCGAGACAATAGCACTTTATTCACCTGACATATATAATTATTTTTACCACGACCGGAAGTATATGATAAAAATATCCTATATACTATTCTAATAAGTAATATATATATATATATATATATATATATATATATATATATATATATATATATATATATATATATATATATATATATATAAATTAAATCAATCAATAATACGATTGGATTTTTAAAAAGAATTTTATTTTGCTGCACAAGTACATACAGTGAACTCTTCTACTTGACTATCTTCTAACAACTGACTCTACGTCTTACATTTTGTCTACATATAACATTTCTTATCTAATATATCCTATTACAAATATGTCATGGAAAAGTACCGTGTGAAAGGTGCAATGCTGATGCAATAGGGGTTGTGTCCCTACATAATTCCTCCCCTGTTAGACGAAAGAATACCTATGGTATTTTCATCAGGTATTGTTTCGCAAGTTTGATTTTGATTTTGTTTTTGTTTTAAGTTTAACAAATTTCTAGCAAGTGCCGAATAGATTTTTATCAGTAAGAGCATTGCAACGGTCACGATTGTCGTGTACAATAATACATCGTAAAATATAGAATGTGATTCAGAACTACTAATTTGATTTAAATGAATTATCTTTTGACTTGGAACTTTAATAGTTTCTAAGTTTTTAATATTCAAGGTTTTATTAAATATTAATTTTTCTTTACTATTATCAATATCTAAATTAATTATTTTGTCATAATTAATATTTTTATAATGTCTTTGTTTATTAATTAAACAATCTTTTATACAATAGATACCAGAAATTACTTTTTCTTCTATTTCGTGACCACATTCAATATTTATTAATTCCTTATGAGGTAAATAAAGGTATACAATATTAGAGTTTGGAACTATAATGATTTCGTTATGATCAAGTAAATTTATATAATTACAATTATTATTATTTCTATAAAAGTACATATTTTCTAAACATCTGTCAGGAATTGAGTTTCCTTCACTACAAATATAAAGTTTATCTTCTACGAGGGTACATTTGTTTAAGTAACTAATTTGTGTGTTAGATTTTGAATAATATCCTTGTTGTACATTTAAAGTACCAAAGGTTTCATTGTGTATAGTGGGTATAGGTGTAATTTGTAAGAGTTCTGTTTGTACGAGAGGAATGGGAATGTCTATTATGATATTTAATGAGAGTTTTTCGAATTTGCAATAAGTTTTGATTAATTGTTGATTTTGCCAATTTTTTATTATGAGATTTTTGAAACTATCTGGCAAAAGTTTATCAATTTCTAATTTGATGTCATCTCTAGACAGTATTCCAAAATAGAGAGTGTTTATTTCGCAAAAAGCGAAGGTAGTCTCGATTTCGTTAATAATGCTAATTAAATTTGTAGCCATAAATGTCAATTAAGTGATAATATTTTCTAAATATATTATATCGTTATAATCTATAATTTTCCCAATTGTTTTTCCTATTTCACTAATTTTATCCTTAATTGCTTTATTATTCTTATTAATTTTTTCTATTTGATTATTAAAGTGATTCGATATATTTTTGTTAAAAATAATAATTTGTTTCATGTTATCTTTAAGAATGTTTTCATTATCATTTATTAATTTTAAAGTATTATCGTATCTTTCTTGATCTGTTGCATCTAAATTTCCTGTTATGCTTTTTATAATGGAGCCTAAACCATTTATAAGTTCTCGTTTATTTCTAGTGTTGTCGTATAAAGTGATTTGTATTTTATTACTTATTATATCTAGGAAGTTTTCTAGCATTATAAAGTTATTATTTAGACTTTGTGTGAATTTACTATTTCTATCGTTACTATAATTATTATTTATTTCTAACCTAATATTATTAAAATGAATAGTTAGATTATTATATAATTCCTTAATTTTATAAAGGTTAATGTTTACGTAAAGATACTTATTATTAGCGGAGATTAGAGCTTCTCCTAGCTTTAGGACGTTGATTCCGGGGTTGGTTCTAACATGTTCGATAATGGTAGAGTGGAATCTTTCTATGTTGCCGTTACTTTTGGGATTATTCACACTGATTAAATGTATACGAATGTTTTTTGTTGATAAGAAATTATAAATTAATTGGTTATTAAATTGTAGACCGTTATCTGATATAACTAATTTCGGTTGTCCGAATATTGAAAAATATTTGATTAATTTTTTAACTACAGTTATTGTATTGGTTTCTGGTAAGTGATATATTTGTGCGTGTTTAGAGAAACTGTCGATTATTGTTAGGAATTTATTTTTCTTCAATGATAATATATCAATGTGAATGATTTCGAGAGGTTTTGATGCTGTGGGTGTTTTTATTATGGGAATTTTAACTGGATTTCGCTCGTATTTGTTGTCCTGACATACGTCGCAATTGTTTATAAATTTAGAGACAGTTTGTTGCATGTTAGGCCAGTAGTGGTTTTGTTTTAATTTTTTATATGTTTCTACTATGCCTCGGTGATTCGTTTTACCAAGATGATAGTTTTGAATTAATTTCAGTTGTTCTTCCGATGATTCTATGTCTGTTAGTAGGTTTTTACAACTAACTAATATATAAGTGCCAGGTTGAAAGTATACTTGTAAAATAGAATTTAGCATTAATTTCAGAGAATCAGGTACTAAGCAGTAATATTTAATTCCTGGTACTAAATAACTTTTAATAAATTTTAATAATGTGTCTTTGGAATTTACTTTATTGACATGCATATACATTCTTTGTTTATCATTTCCAAATAGTTTAATTAATTCAAATGTATTTTTTGAGTTTGTTTCTTTAAATATTATTTGATTTTTTCCATAGTTAATTGGATTTTCAATATAAGAAAGACCGTTTACTGGTGCTTCATCATCTGAATGTTGTGTGCAACTATCAGTGTCTTTTTCAGCGTTAACAGAGTTAGCGTAAGTTTTGAATATTATTTATAGTAAATACGTTTATTTGAATATTTGTGTTTTCAAATGTTTGCTTTAGTAAATTTTCTATTTCAAACCAATTTTTTTGGTCTAAGCCAGAAGCTATTTTAGGCATGTTAATTGAATTAATATTATTTTGTATTAAATAATCGCGTAGTTGTTTTAAACAGTTTGCTATGTTTGCTAGGTTTGGTTCATGGAAGTATTTCTTTTTTGTAATTAAATGAATTATGGGTCTTGGTGACATTTGAATAGCAATATTTTCCTTTATTGATAATTTATCTAAATTATTTGTTGTTTGAAATTTCTCATTAATTTGCTGCGCAAAGCCTTGACTCATTTTAAAGTGTTCGGATATGCAATGTACTATTGGTTCGTTATGGTCGAAAATATTTGAATTTTTATAAATTATTTCGAAGGGTTTTGGAATTCTAGACAGATAATCTGCAACGTAATTTTGTTTACCTTTTTGGTATTCTATGTCGTATTTATATTCGCATAATTTTAGATTCCATCTGATAAGTTTCTGATTAGGTTCTTTTAAACTGCTAAGCCAAATAAGCGGTTTATGATCCGTTATTAATTTGAATTTATGTCCGTATAGATATGGATGAAAATGTTTGATTGACCAAATTATTGCGAGTAATTCTTTTTCGGTGGTGGAGTAATTAATTTCGTGGGCATTAAGGGTTCTACTAGCGTACGCTATGGGTAGATCCTTGCCGTCAATATTTTGTGAAAGCACTGCACCGAGAGCAAAATTTGAAGCGTCAGTGGTTAATCTAAATTGTTTTGAGAAGTCAGGATATTGTAAAATTGGAGAGTTTGAAAGTAATAATTTACATTTTTCAAAACATGAAATGTATTCTTTATCCTCGAAATTAATTTTTGTGTTTTTCTTTAGACATTGGGTAAGTGGTTTTGTTAATTTTGCAAAATCCTGTATAAATCTCCGATAATAACCGAGTAAACCTAAAAATGATTTAATTTCTTTTTGTGTTTTCGGAATGCTAAATTTTTGTATTATTTTAATTTTATCAGGATTCGGTTTTACTCCATCTGTTGTGATTAAATGCCCGAGATAGGCGAATTCTTTTCTGAGAAATTCGCTCTTATCTAGTTGTAATTTGAGATTCGCTTCGCGTAGTTTGTGAAAGACAGTTTTGATGTTTTGTATGTGTTCTTGTAATGACGTTCCTAAAATAATGATATCGTCTAGGTAAACGAAGCATATTTTGTTTATAGGATCTTTTAGGACAAAATTCATGAGTCTTTGAAAAGTGCTAGGTGCATTTTTGAGGCCAAAAGGCATTCTGAGAAATTCAAAATGGCCTTGGTCTGTCGAGAAAGCTGTTTTATCTATCGAATCGGGATCCATTTCAATTTGATGGAATCCACTTTTGAGGTCAATTGTTGTGAAATAATTCGATTTACCCAGTTTATCTAAAATATCCGTAATGTCTGGGATCGGGAACTTATCATCTATCGTTTTGGAATTAAGTTTTCTATAATCGACTACCATACGAAATTTTTCTTTACCGGAAGCGTCTGCTTTTTTCGGTACAATCCAGATTGGGCTACTCCAAGGTGAATAGGAGTGGCGAATTATATTTTCCTCTAATAATTTGTTTATTTGCGAATTTACTTCATTTTTATAAACTATTGGATATATATATGATCTTTGGTATACAGGCGTTTCGTCTGTTACATTAATTTTGTGTTTTATTTTATTAGTACAAGAAAGGTTTTGGTCATCTGTAATCGTTAGATCTTCAAATTCTCGAATTATTTTATTTAGTTCGTGTTTTTCTATGTCATTGAGATGTTCAGTTCTAAGGTTTAGTTTGTCTGATATTTCGTGTATATTCAAGTTTAATTTGTTTTGATGAAAGTAATTAAATTTAAATGTATGTTTATGTAATATGACGGATTCATTTGAATAATTTATTTTTGCATTTAATAACTTTAACCCTGAATTTCCTATTACAATATTAAAATCTTTGTGAAATTCGTAAATGTAACATTTCAATTTTTTATTAAATAATTCTACAAATGTAAAGTAATTTCCGTGGGAAACAGCGTTGGCAGTTTGAATTTCGAAATGTTCAGGAAATATTTGAAATTTATTTTTATTCTCATTTACAAATTCTTGGCTGATAAAATTTTCGGATGATCCTGTATCTATTAAAACTCTAGCGTTTTTAAATTGTATAAACGGTAATTTTGAAGTATAATTTGCTAAGGATTCGAATTTTCTGTCGGGTCCAAAGAAAAATTTTCATTTTCTGTTTCTATCTCAGCATTATTTTCATAATTTTGCGTTTCATCAAAATGTTCAAAATTTTCTAATTCTGATTCATTATTTAACTCGATAGGGTTATCTAAAAGTTGTAAATCTTGTCTTTGTCTTTTTAAATGTGGTTTAAATGTATTAGTACTAATAGACATAGGTTGGGGATAATTTTGTTTTGTTTTGAATTGTGATTGTTGTTGTTGTTGTTGTGAATATCGAATCATTGGTGATCGATATTGATTCGTATGTATGTTCGGATTGTGTGGTTTCTATGCAGGTGTTGGTGTACTTATCTTTTGTTTTATTGTGTTTTGTTTATTAATATTTGCATGAATGTACTGGAAATCATTTTTGATTAAATTTTGTATATCATTTAAAGATTTAGGATTTCTAGCTGCTAGTTGACTTCGGTATGGTTCTTTACAATTTATTATGAAATTATGAGAAGCATATGTGGACATAAATATTGATAAATTGTCAAATCCATTGCCAAAATTTATACTTAATAAACTCATCATTCTGTTGAAAATATCTTTATATTTATCGAAGTATATGAAAATATCTTTATTAGATTTTTGTTCTAAATGAGACAATTCTGTTAAGAAGTGAACTTCGTTTCTTTTGTCTCCATATTCTTCCATTAACAAATTTTTTAAACTTGCCCAGTTAGTATATGTTTTAGTAGCTAGTTTTGCATTAGCTTCTTTAATAATTTTCTTTCTAATTGTATGTAAAATAATTCTTTCTACAATTTTAGATAATTTTTGTTTGTCTACGATATCGAGGACTTCATTGCAAATATTTATAAAATGGGGTAAAGTACTACCTGTACTTCCATCGTATTCTGGGATTATTTCTAATAAATCTTTAATTTCACTAGGAACTTTAGGTATGAGATTAATTGTAGCGGGTTGAATTACTGGTGTTGACATTTTGTAGCTGTGGTTTTAATATTTGATAATAATGTCTAGTATATAAATTTGAATAGATTAATAATTGTGTAAGTTTTATTTTAAATGTATTGATGTTACGTTAATAATGAGGAACAGTGATTCGATCAACAAACAATACAGAGATGAATAAAATTACTTACAGTAATATTAGGATTAAATTAAGTATGGCCAATATCATGGTCCTTGGGTTGAAGCTTGGAGCTTGGTGAGGTGAGGCCTGATGTTCGCTCAGGTGGACGGTGGGTGTTGATTTTCGCTCAACGGATGATGGTGAGGCGTCTTCAGCGGCTGGTCAGCACTCGATGACGGTCTCGGAATTAACGACGATATGATTTGCCTTTCCTCGTCGGAGTTGTAGAGAGAAGATGTAGTTTTTGATGTTGGTTTGCAGTTTGTGAGGCACTGATGCACTTGAACTTGTTGTCACGTTTTATTTTGAGTGTAGAAATCTTTAACGAATTAGTCTCATCAAGAGTTATAGTGAGACTTCGGATTTTAATCACTCTGAGAACGTATTGATTCGTGATACTGATTTTAACACTTGAAAGTGACGACTGAAAGTCTTCAACGAATTGGAAACTCAAATTTGAGGTTCTTCGGAATTTACAGACTTGTCAGTTATCCTACCAGGACTGCGCCAATTAAATCAATCAATAATAAGATTGGATTTTTAAAAAGAATTTTATTTTGCTGCACAAGTACATACAGTGAACTCTTCTACTTGACTATCTTCTAACAACTGACTCTACGTCTTACATTTTGTCTACATATAACATTTCTTATCTAATATATCCTATTACAAATATGTCATGGAAAAGTACCGTGTGAAAGGTGCAATGCTGATGCAATAGAGGTTGTGTCCCTACATAATTATATATATATATATATATATATATATATATATATATATATATATATATATATATATATATATATTGATCTCAGATCAAAAGAATTTTCTAAAATTCGCTAAATTATTTGTATTTCTCATGTGCTACACATTTTTAGTACTACTGGTTTTAATTTAAAGTCTTTCAAATCATGAACAAATAATATTTTATTATCTACATAGAAACTTATTGATAATTTTAGAAATCATATTTAACCAGTGTAATATATTTTTTATATTCGAGATCAGCATATCATTTAGTGTCTGTCATTTATTTATTTTTCCTGAGGTATTGAAACATCCTGCTAAATTTCCAATCACGGCTGACTGTGGCTGACAATCGTTTTGTTCTGGCGCGTAGTTTGAGTGAATAATAGAGTGAACTTTTTAAATTAAATAAATAAATATATCATCACTCCTTATATACATTACTGGGTGTTGGACTCTGCCGTAGCAGATCTCGGTACGTGGTATATTTCTTCGCGTGTAGTGCGGTTACCAGTCGTCAAATCACGGCCCCCAAAGATGTTAGTAGAGGGGGAGTCACAGGGGTAGATTTAATTTGATGAAAATTGTCGGAGTAGGTGGCTCAGTGGTATCGAGTCGGCCTGTGGATATTGAGAACCCTGGTTCGATCCCCACAGCCGACAAACAATTTTCACCAATTTATAAAATCTACCCCTGTGGCTCCTCCACCACTAATATCTTTGGAGGCCGTGATTTGACGACTGGTAACCGCACTTCACGCGAAAAAATATATCACTTACCGAGATCAGCTTAGGCAGAGTGTCACACCCAGTGATGGGTAAAAGGCGTGATGATATATTTATTTTTTTTCATTTTAAAATTGTCGGCTGTGGGGATCGAACCAGGGTTCTCAAGATCCACAGGCCGACTCGATACTACTGGGCCACCTACCTTACTACTTTTTGAGTAAATAATTTTTGTTGAAACAACTTAGTAAACTATTAATTCTGATATTTTTTTTAATAAATTAAATTATAAGTTAATATTATTTACATAGTACGAGTATCGAAAGGAACTTCAGCATGGCATACGTTATTCACGATGAGTCTAATTAATATACCTTCATATATACAACCATATTTGAAGTTGTTATTAATAATATTCGTGTTTGTTCCAGGTTCGGTAGCGCTGCAGTTTGCGAGCGTGGCGCTGATCTACCCGCAGCGTTCCGACGTGACGGTGGACGCAGCCACGGACTTGACGCTAGGCTGCCGCGGTGCCGAGCCAATGAGCTGGACGTTCAACGACGCTGTCAACGGCCCAGTGAGTCTGACCTACGATTTCCAGTTACATTGTAGCAGCATACACAATACTCTTGTACTTACAATGAAAACTTTTTAAATTACTCAACACACACATATACCCCTACTAGAGATTACAGTTTAATTTGTACACTAATATAAAAAAATTTTAGTGATTAATTGTAATGAAAACTATTAGATTCCTTTAGCCTCAGGATCACGTTAATGTTTGTATAAAAAGGTAAAATGTATGTATTCCTATTGAAGAGAAAGGAAGAACTTTTTTATTTTGAATGGTAAAGTATAACATATATTTGAAGTCTCCATAAAATATTGCATCATCTGTGTTTCATAACACAGCAAGTAAATATTTGAGCCACTCCCGTTATTTTTCAATACTTCAGAACAATAAAAAATGCAAAGACTACGTTATTCTTAATAATTAGTTGAAACTACAGTTATTAACAAAATATGTAATTAAACCTAATTCTTATATTTCATATAAATTTTCTGATATATTTTGGAATATTACAATAATGAAAAAAATTTGATTATGAAACTCTGAAAATATGAGTTTAAAAGGAGTTTACGATTCTTCTATTGCCAAGGATCGCGAAATGGTTTTATATCAGGGAATGCTCAAAATATATATATTTTTCATATTAATCGCTGAAGTCGCATTTTTTAACGTAAAATCATATGGAAAGTGACAGATGTTTCAACTATCTTTAAAATCATGCAACAAAAGTAAAATATAAAGTAAATACAGCATTTTCATTGGTTTCATTTTACTTGTTTTTAATATTTTTATTTATTGATATCCTTGGTGATTACTTAAAATGCTAAAAAAAATTGTAACATCTATTAAAATAATTTTTTGAAAATTTCGGTATCTTGGTGATTTGAAGTGAAGTGACGATAGATCTATACAAGAAAATAAAAGTGCAAATAGCAGATAAAATAAAGGTACTTAAAATATATCCCTACTTATCCTATCTTGTCTTAAACTCCTACATAACCTCCTAATATAATCACTCTCCACTTCTTACTCAAAATCCTACACTAGATATTCAAATACTAGTTACTTAAAACGAACCTAAAATTGAACAAAAAATTGCTAAAATTAAACGGTCAACCAGTGGCATCTGTCCGGTGCCACCGGTAACGACAATGCAACCAAGTAGCCCGGAAACTTCGCGGTGTAAAACTAGTTCCAGTTACTAATTTTTTTCAGGCGTTTTTATACCTGCCCAAATCTAACTCAAGCCTAACTAGATTACTTCTGTTTGCAGAAGTAATTTAAATTAAAAATGAACAATTCACAACTAACATATGCCCAAAAAATGAATACGAATAAACCGACCACACCCCAAAATTTCCCAAAAAAAGATCAGGCAATAATCATAAACTCAATAGAAAACCTAACTATAAAAGACTATGTTGAAACCATCGGAAATATCATCGAACCAAAAAACATCCTATTTGTCTCAAAGATGTCAAATAACCGAATATGCATATACCTATCAAAAAAAGAAATAGTAGATGAACTTATGGAAAAACATAAAGATATTGTAATTAACAATAACAAATTAGAAATCCGACGCCTAATTACACCATCTATTAAATTAATACTAGCCAACGTATGCCCATCAATTCCACATCAGATCATAGAACAAATATTAATTCAGCAAGGAATAAAACCAGTGTCTCCTATATACTTCCAGCGCGCAGGCTTAAAGGAAGACATATATGCTCATATATGTAGTTTCAGGAGACAATTATATATATCGAACCAAAGTAGCAGCATAGAAGACAATATACTATTTAAACACGAGGAAACAGAATACAGAATCTTCCTTAGTGGAGAAAATGTAAAATGCCACCTATGTAACAATATTGGACACGCATACTCAAAATGTGAACAACACATAAATAAAACCATCCAAACAAATAATAAACGACCAGCACCCCGTGAATCAGAATCAGATAATACCGAAACGCAGCCAACTGATCAACAGACAGAAGAAAACACGTCAGCAGAAAATATAATAACCATAGGAAAAGATATAGACATCGACCTAACAAATGAAAATATGTCTAATGCATCAACTTCAAGTTCATCAGATACAGATTTCAAACAACCAGCAAAGAAATCTAAGAAAACAAACTCTAGCTCTCGATCAAGATCGCAAAGTCCAGCATCACAATTAACCTTAGACGAACAACTTGCACCAGTATATGAAGACATTATAAATAACCAAGAAAAACATGAACTAACATACGATCAACTTAAAGATTTCCTACAAAATGTATTTGGAACAAACGAACAATTACAAATAGCCAAAGAATACACGAACAACATTAAAAATTTGATCTGCATGTTAGAACATGTACGTCACAATATAAGTGACGAGACCCTAAAATCAAGAATCACCAGGACTGTAACTAGACTAAAACTTCAAGTACACGCTGAAAACCCAATACAACTGTCACAACAACAATAAATAACAAAATGAACATAATACAGTGGAATAAGAACGGATTATACGCACACCTAGCAGAATTACAGATAATAGTACAAGAACATAGTCCAAGTTTTATCTGCATACAAGAGACAAGAGTTCAAGATAATAGAACATTTAAATTAAACAACTATGATACTTTCAGAAAAGATAGACAAAATAACCAAATAGCCAGCGGAGGAGTAGCAATATTAAGCAAAAATAACATTGAAACAAAACAAATCAATCTAAACACTGAAATAGAAGCAATAGCAATCCAAACGTACTTCTCAACACTTATTACTATATGTAACATCTACTTATCCCCTGACAAACAAATCACGAAAAATTAAATGCAAGACTTAATTGATCAACTTCCACAACCGTATATCATTCTAGGAGATTTTAATGCCCATAATATATTATGGGGGTCTAGTCACAACAACCAAAGAGGAAAAATTATTGAAGATACCTTACTTAGTAACCTAGTACTACTAAATGACGGCTCAAAAACATATTTAAGCACTCGCTCAGGAAATTTTAGCATCATATACCTGACATTTGCTCATCCGAGAATTGCAAATAGCTTGACGTGGGAAACATTACCCTCCATTCTCTCAGACGGTCACTTTCCAATCAAAGTTTCTCAAACAGACAATGGTCACGATAAAACAGATACAAATGATATTAAAATTTGGAACCTCGAAACAGCTCACTGGGAACAATATCAAACACTAATGAAAAATATTAAACAAGAAGACGAACTTACCGATATAGACTACGTAGTAAATAAATTCGTATCACAAATTACACAAGCGGCTGAAAGTACAATAAAATATAAGAACAATAATACAAAACACATGAAAGTTCCCTGGTGGAATCAAGACTGTAAAATCGCTATTAAACGTCAAAAAACAGCCTTATATAAATATAAAAAACACAAGACAATAGATAACCTAATAGAACTCAAACACTCTAGGGCAATATGCCGGAAAACCATCAAGGCTAGCAAAAAAGCATCATGACAACAATTTGTAGCCACCATAAACAACGACACTCCCATAAAAACTGTATGGTCGAAAATCAATAGAATAAAAGGAAATAATACACCTAGAGCAGTCAATAATCTGATAGTAAACGGAGAGAACATCACTAAACACAAAGAAATCTCCAATGCTCTAGCCAATCATTTGGAACAAGTATCGAGCAATAAAAACTATAGCAAACAATTTATTGATAAAAAAACAAAAATGGAAAATGTTGGGTTACAAACATGGTACCTATGGAAACATAATAATATATATTTCGTTCTTTCGCTTGAGAATATACACTCTTTTGTGCTGCTATCTAAACCATCATATTCTATAGTAAAGTGATCGTTTAATGTAAATTAAGTTTACACCCATTACTTAAAAATATTCTCTTTTCAACTGTGTAAATATTAAAAATTTAAAAAGTGCAAGTGTTCCAGTTCTAATAAATAAACTTGTGCACGTGTTGTACTTTAAGTCGATATTTGCGAATTTTTGGTGAGTTGAAATTAATTAAACAACCTCAGACTTAAGTAATTAAATCAGTTGCTCCGAGTGCAGTGTGAATTTTGTTAAATCTCGTATCTAGTTTTACTACACGAACTGTCCGAAAATACCCGATCACTGCCAATCATGTCATTGTGTCCCAACTGTAACAAAAATATAAGTAAAGAGCTCGACAAATCTATTAACTGCGATGGTTGTCAAAGACCAACTCATCTTGCTTGTGTTCGTCTAACAGCTGATGACATCAAACGTTTCACACGGACTTCAACACGGTCAATCAAAATTTACTGCATTGACTGTGTGAATAATATCGACTCTATTCTTTCTCTTAAACAACTGGTTCTTGATCTTCAAACTCAACTTCTTGAAGTTAAATCTGAACTCCAAAGTCTGAATAAAACTTCCAATCAAGAATCGAATGATGTTGAAAAAGTAATCGAGGAGATCAAGCAACGTAAACAACGTGAACGAAATATCATTATTTCTGGTGTCAAAGAAACTGAAAATGAAAATCTGTCTACTATAGTCAATGGAATATTCAATAAGGTTGCCCAGATGTGAATACTCTAAACATTAAAACTTTTAGAATCGGTTCTATACTTCCAAACAGCAGAAAGCCACGTTTAATCAAAGCACAATTCTCGAACTCTGATGATGCGCAACAATTAATCCGTTATAGTAAAAAAGCGCGTGATTTTCCAGATCTTAACAATATTTATTTAAACAGTGATAAAACTCCGATGCAGCTTCAATATTATAAACGACTTAGAGTTGAATTATTAGAAAGAAGGGCAAAAGGTGAAAATAACTTAATTATTTCGTACAAAAATGGCAATCCTACTATAACTAACAAAAAAAACTAAGTACGTCACTGTCCAACAGCACCTTAAAAAACTTGAAGATTTATTATCAAAATATCCAGGGACTGAATATGAAGATCAATTTACTTGCTTCTGTCTTGTCACACACTCCTTATGACGTTATAGCATTCACTGAAACCTGGCTTAATCAAAATGTACTTGATAGTGAAATTAGTGATGGTTCTTTCAATGTGTTTCGATCCGATCGCAGATTTATTTTGTGCAATAAAACCCGCGGTGGTGGTGTCGCACTTCTCATAAATCACAGAATCAACTCAGCTAGTATAAACTTGGATAATTATATGTACCTGCTTCCGAATAACATTGATATTGTCTGTGCTAAAATATCTGCGAATGACAAAAGTTTGTTTGTTTTTAATATCTATGTTCCACCAGCCACATATACTGTTAATTTTAATAAATTATTCGAATTTTTTGAAAGTCTCCCATTCTTGTATGGCAATAACTTTGTGATTCTGGGTGATCTTAATATTCCTAATCTGATATCAAATAACTCAGATTCGACAGTTTTTTCATATAATAATTTTATATCGTACTTTGAACTTAAACAATACAATTCAGTAGTAAACTCTAACAATAGAATTCTTGACATTGTCTTGTCAAATATGGAATGTGATGTCGACCGTGAATCTGATTTATTAATGGATATAGAATACTTACACCATCCAGCATTAAATATCTCACTTGATAAATTTCAGTATAAAGAATTTAATTGTTTCAATAACTTTTATTCTATTTCATATGATTTCAAAAATGCTGATTACGTTAAACTTTATAATTTGATAAATCAGTTTGACTGGAACGTATTACAGTATTTTAATGATATTAATTTGGCATGTAAATATTTTTATTCAATCCTATACAATTTTTTCGACTTATGCGTTCCCGTCAAACGGTCTCGTAAAATTGTATCACCTGCTTGGATTACATCTCAAATTAAATTAGATATTAAGAACAAGGATCATTATTCGAAAATGTATAAAAAATTTCCACAAATACAATTTTACCAAGATAAATTTAAATATCTAAGATCAAAAATAAAAAGTGACATAAAAAATTCTTACGCCAACTACATTCGTTCTTGTGAACTATCAATTAATAATAATCCTAGTTTTTTCTGGAAGTATATCAATTCAAAGAAATCAGATTCTTCCTTTCCTTCTACTATGCATTATGCCAATGAAATCTTATCTGATCCTCAAAGTATTGCTGATGGTTTTGCAAATCATTTCAAATCCGTTTATATCCCTCATTCCTCTACCTCTCTTCCTGCATTATCTTCATCTTCAAATAATCTCATTTCTCTTACAACTGTTGCTCGTGAAGAAATCAAATGTGCCATTACCAAACTTAAACCAGATCTATCTTGTGGCCCTGACTTAATCCCTAGTCTTCTAGTTAAAGACTGTGCTTATCCTCTTTCACTCGCTCTTCAACACTTATTTAATCTATCTCTCTCCACCTGTACTTTCCCAGAAATCTGGAAGCAAACAAGAATCACCCCAATCTTTAAATCCGGTGATCGCTCTGATATAAAAAACTATAGACCTATCGCAGCTCTCTCTAATTTCAGTAAAATATTTGAAAAAATTATTTACTTTACGATCTATAGAGCTATAAAAAATCAGCTATCTTTTTCTCAACATGGGTTTATGGAAAAAAGATCTACTTCAACCAATCTTTGCTATTTCACTCACTTTATTTCCTCAACTTTGGATAATAATGGCCAAGTTGACTCAATATATACTGATTTCTCCAAAGCCTTTGATACAGTTAATCATGTAATATTGCTTCAAAAACTTCGTTCTTTCTCTGTTTCATCTTGCCTTATTTCCCTTCTAGATTCTTACCTTAGCAACAGATCTCTGGTCGTCAAATTTCTTGGACATGAATCTTCTTCTTTCTCACCATCGTCAGGTGTTCCTCAAGGGTCCAACCTAGGTCCTCTACTTTTTCTTATATTCATCAATGATATAACGAATATCATTGATAGTGAGAAGCTTTTATTTGCTGATGATGTAAAATTATTCAGAACGATTAATAGCATTCATGACTGTCTCCTACTTCAATCTGATATTGATAAAATAAATAACTGGTGTAATACCAATAAACTATTCCTTAATCTATCTAAATGTAAAGTGATGACTTTTACTAGGAAAATTAATCCCATTACTTTTAATTATTCACTTGCTAACGTATATTTTGCCCGCTGTTCTCAAATTCGCGATCTAGGTGTAATATTTGACTCTTCTCTATCATTCATCCCCCACATTTCAGATATCTGTACTTCATCATACAGAATGCTTGGATTCATTATACGTAATACGCGTAGCTTCACTAATATTAATACTTTATTTATTTTGTTCTACTCACTAATTCGTTCGAAGCTAGAATATTGCTCTATTATATGGAACACTATATATAATGTTCATTCTAATAGAATTGAATCAATTCAAAGAAAATTCTTGAAATACGTATATTTCAAAATAATGAGTTCGTATCCTGGTGATCGCGTATCTTACGACATTCTACTTAAAATCTTCAATTTCAAATCATTATATTATAGACGATTAATAAATTCAACCGTATACCTTTACAAACTTATTAATTCATTAATTGATGACCCCACTAGTCTTTCACTTATTTCCTTCTACGCACCATCATTAAGAACCCGTTCTTCTGCTACATTCTACCTATCAACTCCTAGAACTAATATATTGTACCTCTCGCCTATATACCGGATGTGTTCTCTGTACCACAATCACTTTCTTTGCATTGATATTTTTAATAAATCATTGCATTATTTTAAGATCGCAATTGGTGGTCATAATAACGAATAGTTTTTTTATATTAATCTAATTAAATTTATCTCTCCGTGTCATTCTTCATTGTTGATTTTTCATATTTATGCTTCTATACTATTAGTTTTATTCTGTATACATTCATGACAATTATTATTGTTTTTTTTTTCCTGTATATTCTCTTTTGATATTTTTTTATGTTCAATTGTATTCCTGTCCTGTAATTGGGCTTTGCCTGTTGGGCAGTGTATTTAATAAATAAATAAATAAATAAATAAATAAATAATAGCGACACAACAAATCCACTCAATAAAAATTTTTCACTGTGGGAACTAACAAACACCATCAACCAGATGAAAGAAGAAACCAGTCCAGGTCCAGACAATATTCCCCCACTCTTAATAAAACAACTCCCACCAGAATCCAAAGAATATCTATTAAAAATTTACAATTTTATCTGGATGTCTCATACTTTTCTAACCACGTGACGAGAAGCCATCATAGTACCAATACCGAAATCAAGCAAAAACAAAACCAATCCTACAAATTATCGACCAATATCTTTAACAAACTGCCTTTGCAAAATTATTGAAAAAATGATATCCAGAATTAACTGGTATCTGGACTAAAGATTGCTGCCGAAAATTAAATATCATAAAAATATTATCGCATCATAAATGGGAGCAGATAGATCAACACTTCTACTTATATACAGATCTATAATAAGAAGTAAACTTGACTACGGATTCGTAGTATATGAAACATCAAAACCTACTAACCTACTAAGTCTAAATACCATCCACAATACCGCGCTAAGGCTGATAACTGGAGCATTTAGATCAAGCCCAATAGAGAGCATTTACTGTGAAGCAAATGAACCATCCTTAACAGACCGAAGAAAAGCGTTGTCACTAGAATATATAAGTAACTTAGCATCACTACCAACACACCCAACATACCATCACATATTTGACCCAACACCACAAGAAACTAAACTAAAATCCTACTTCCCATTTCAGTCCTATATTACGAACTTATTTGAATCCATAAACTATGAAATTCCTAATATAAACACCAACCCGGTATCCGATATCCCTCCCTGTTTAAACGAAATACCAAAAATACATTTTGAATTGTGTAAATTTAAAAAAAGTGAAACCAGTGCCATCGTCTACAGAACATATTTTCAATCACTAATAGAAAACTACCACAACAGTACCTTTATATATACCGATGCCTCGAAAATAGATGGAATATCCGGATCGGCTAAATAGCAGAGGATAAAACATATACATTTCAATTATCTGCACATACAAGTATATACACAGCAGAACTTTACAGTATATACCAGAGTATAAAAACCATTCACCACTCACCAACTCAAAATTCTAATTATGTTATTTGTTCTGACTCTTTAAGCTCGTTACTATCACTTCAAAATATTTACTCCAAACACCCCTTAATCAAAAAGATCCATGAACTTATCCACCAAATATACCAAAATAACCCCTCTATAACCTTTATCTGGATTCCCTCTCACATGGGTCTCGTTGGGAACGAAAAAGCAGACGACGCCGCTAAAGAAGCCACCAACAAGGAAGAAATCACACAATTAAATATGGCAAGCGACATTATAACAACAATCAAGAGGAAAATAAAAGAAGAATGGCAGAGCAAATGGGAACAAACAAGAAATAACAAATTAAGAGATATACAGGACAAAATAGAAGACTGGAAACCTATAACAAAACAAAGATATGAACAAATAGTACTTACAAGATTAAGAATAGGGCATACCATTACAACACACAGTCACCTGTTTAAAAGAGAAAATCCCGTCAACTGCGATATGTGCAACATACCACTTACAGTAAAACATATAATCACCGACTGCCAAAAATACAGAGTACAAAGAATACAGCATCAAATTCCCGGATCCCTAAAGGAAGCACTAGATAAAAAAAACAGCATCAACACCATAAACTATATAAAAGACATTGGACTCATAAATAAATTGTAAACAACTAATATCCTAATAAAATTAAATTAAAAAACACTAGGTTAGTTTCAAATAATGTAAAGTTTATTTTACAATACGTATTTCGGTCGACTAGACCATCATCAGGTGAACAAGATATGAATGAATTTGTACATTAGAGTAAGACTTATAAATAGTATACACAAGAATTCTGACACAAGAAGTGGGAGATACATGATTGAAAACAGATGTTATAAGTACAATTAGTTTGGGAAAAATACATTTATGACCATAGTTGAAAGAAAATAAGATCAGACCGAAGAGGTAACTATAATTATTTGGATGGAAATTACATTTTAAACCTAGTTGTAAAGAGATTAAAGCGGACGTATTAAAGGTGAACGGTACAAATATCTTAATCACACACCTATAATGTAAATATATAAGACACTAAACACTACATCCATACTTGTACCTATTACACAGACTTGTAAATAAGTGCTAATGCCTACCGGTGAAGCACGTTAATATGAAATAATAAAAAAAAAAAATAATTTTTAATTTTTATCTTCGTAAAATCAATCTAAAATCAACAGGCAAAATATTGCCGTGTACAACATGTAATAAAAGCATCTTTTTTCACTCTTTTTATTGATACACTTCGGTTTCACTGTCATGCATCAAAGTTCAAATTCATAAAAAATGTAGTGTTTTCAATATTATGTACAAATAGCTATTGTCAATGAAATATAATATTTAATGTCTTGTATAATTTAGTCATTATAAGTTTTTTTATATTGTTCATTTCTAGTTTTTGTTTTTCCCAATTTTAATTCAAGTTTCTTTCTGTGAGTACAGTTTCAATTGTTCTAATCCACTCATATTTCGAAGTAATGTTTTCTTGTCGAAATGTCATGTGATGGTTTGCAAACAACGTACCTCTCGTCCGGCATACTCGTATATCTAAGTAAGGGCTTTCTGAGTTCCTAACTTTTATTTCTCGTTTTAAAGTAATGTGTTTGCCATTTGTCGATGTTTCGGAGTAAAATAAACCGCATATTTTTGGCCTGTACAGTAATACAGATAGAAGTATTGTGTTATATTGTTTAGTATTTGTTATCCAGCAGAGTATTTGAGCTGTCAAGAAAGTGTTTTTTTCTGCATTGTTTCGTTGGTTCTTTTACTTGTAATTAGCATTTCATTGAAAGATCTAGAACATGAAAATAATATGTCTAGATGCGCTTATACATGTTAAGAAATTTAATTTTCTTTTATTGGCAAATATGCATCATAAGTAGGGCAACTAAAAATATGCTTTAAAAATATTGTTTTAAGTGCTTAAGAAATGATCTATGAATATGAAAATATGCTCTATAATAATGAAAATATGTCACGACTAAATAAAATAAATAAAAAAATTGTTATATATTTAGTAGTTTAAGTTTAATATTCGAGTTATTGAATACTGAAATTCCAATTTCCTTCCTCAATCAAGAGTATGCACACATGCATTTGGTTTATGGCAACGTTTTACAAAATAGTAGTGCTACTCTAAGACGGTACAGAGTTATTCCCAAATAGATGTTGTTTTTCATAGCGACACCACTGACCTTGTATGTCTAATGTGACAATTCTGTTTTTTTTTCGATTCCAGTGAATTCGGAATTATTTCTCATTGGTCAACTTCAAACTTCTTTTACTGTATATGGAAAGAGTTAAACATCGAATTACTGCAGATTTGGGTTCCAGGCAGTCGTCTTAACATTCTATTAAGTTATGTCCGTTTACTTATATAACACCCTGTATAATAATTTAATTGGAATTGTTCTATATCTATACAAATCAATGACAACAAATAATATTGAATACAATTACTAAAGATTTAAAGAATTACTCAGATTTTAGATGAATCGATAAGAACTTTTTGAATTGGATAATTGTACCTCAGAGGACCATATAAATGCAAATAAGAAACAAATATAGATAAAATATGCAGATTATTTCGAAAAATGTCATATCATTTCCAATATGCAGTTTATACTCATATTGATAAACAAATTTATATCAAATCCATTGCATTTTAAGTCGCATGAAAACAAATATATCCTAGCATTTTATCTGTTGCCCTATTCATAAGTAAATAAATTAATCCAAATAGAAACTAGATAACTATTAAATAGAATAAAGCAAACGTTGGCAAATAAAATGCAATGAAAGTAAAGTAAGTTGAAAATAACACTTGTATAAGATTTTTCGTGTATTACCAATGTTATTTGAATTATAGTGCCGCGTTTAAAATTGTTTAATTTATATGGAAGTAAATACGACATATGAAGTTGATATTACTACCGCATAGGCTGGAAATGAGAGTTTATTTAAATAATTATACAAATAATTACGTGTCCTTAAATCTAATCTTATTTATACAATACAGTTTTAATACGTTTAATTAGTATCTAGCATAGTATTATTTCATTATATATAAATATACTTAATAATTGTCTATACTATTTACAGAATTTCAACACTTCTAAGAAAAACATAACTGATATCTACAATGAAAAACAAGTGGATTATAAACACGAGACTATGCTGACTGTTTATAACGTATCTGGTGAAAATGTAGGCTTCTACTATTGCCACGGAACAAAGGCGAACTTCGACACCTCCAGGAGATCTGCCAGGATATACGTCTTCGTTCATGGTTCGTACCTAACTTATATTAAACATTCTTCATGTACGATTGTATGTAATATTCCTAGTTTAAACAGATAAACCTTTAATGTAAATTTATGATCTCATACTAGGAAATAATATTTTTATAAAGGTATTCTCGCTAGCGGTTTAACTAAGAGGAACATTACAATTGAAACTGTAGCTTGAAGTTCATAATTTAGCGACTATTATAAACTTAGGAATAAACCAAGCATTTACTCTATTATATATATATTTTTTAATCTCAAAACGTAATACATAACAAATTTTGATGACAATACTGCATTATCATGTATCATATAGCAATATTTGACAGGATAGAGCCAGTCATATTACAGTGACAATATTTAATAGTGAAAATGGTGCCGTAAGTATAATTATTTGTGTAGCTAGTGCGCAAGTAACAGTTTGTCGCAAGAGTGAAGAAACTGCTGACTGAAACTTGCCGAGTTCTACGAGGGTGACAATAGCACTTTATTCACCTGACATATATAATTATTTTTTCCACGACCGGAAGTATATGACAAAAAATATCCTATATACTATTTTGATAAGTAATATATATATATATATATATATATATATATATATATATATATATATATATATATATATATATATACCGGGTGGAACATCATACCTGTGTACATAGGCGATTAACATGAAAAAACAGTTTTTCTGTGCGCATTGCTCCCCAAATTATTTTAGCCAAAAATGCTTCAAATAAATGTTGTAGAGCATAAAATTCTGCATCTAAATTAATAAACAGAATTACATTTCCATGCGTTATAACGACAGAAATAAAATAAAAAAATATTAAAAATTACGTTGAAAATGTCAAATAGCCATGGAAGTGAAACAAAAATAGATAGATGCTTGACGTTTGACAGATCTCCTGATTTAACACTTAGCAATTTTTTATGGGGTCATCTTAAATGTAAGATTTATAAGCAACGCCACCCAAATATTAATACTTTGAGAGAAGCTATCGTGGATGAGTGCGCCTTAATCACAAATAGGCAACTCGCTAATGTAAGACATTCCTTCTACAATAGACTTGGTTATTGCTTGGCTGAAAATGGAGGTATATTTGAATATTTATTGTAATAATAAATTGTAGTTATTATTTTATTGAGAGAATTATTGTTTGATAGTTGAATTATAATAGATAGGTTATAATTTTTACATGACCAACCCTATAAGAAATAAACGTATCATTGAAATGTACAATTGTTTATTTATTATTAAATTGTAATCATAGGTATGGAGTTTTTTGTATGAATTTTATCGAATGATTAATTTGTCGGGGGTAAAATATCAAATAAAAAAAAACGTCAAGCATTTATCTATTTTTGTTTCACTTCCATGGCTATTTGATATTTTGAATGTAATTTTTTATATTTTTTTATTTAATTTCTGTCGTTAAAACGCAAGTAAATGTAATTCTGTTTATTGATTTAGATGCAGAATTTTATACTCTACAACATTTATTTGAAGCATTTTTGGCTAAAATAATTTGGGGAGCAATGCGCACGGAAAAACTGTTTTTTTCATGTTAATCGCCTATGTACAAAGGTATGATGTTCCACCCGGTATATAAATATATTAGGGTGGCCCTTATTTTGGGTAAGTTCGAATTTTGTTGGTCTCCACCCGAAATCTGGCTTAAAATCACAAAAAAGTAATAAATACATTTTTTGAGTTTTTTAAAGTAAGTTAAACCCGTGCCTCTAGGCCACTTTCACTTTTGCCTTCAGATCCAAAATCGCTGCTGACTTTATTCAAAATGCAATATATTTTGACACGAATCGATCGGTTACAATAAACAATAAATTGATATCATTGTTTATTGCTAAACGGATTGGTAAAAACTAACGAAAATTGAGTTTTTTTAAATACGCAAAAAGTGATTCACGGTACTGATTCTTTTCCAACAATTTTGTTTTATAAACTATTTCTGATTATTTTAGACTGTTTTTGAATAATATTCATATTGATTATAACATTTCTATCATATTTTTATTTTATTTTATCATATTTTTAGCCACATATATTTTATCATTTGTAGTGTTTATTTGTACATTATTTATTTTTTCAACACAAACAGTACAGCGTGTTTACAGTACAAGTTACTAACAGAATCTGACAACTAACTACACGTGTTCTTGATAATATGCAGAAATTACCTTACTCAGCAATGTCTCTTATGTTTCACTGTGAGAAACAATCTGATGCAATGAACTTGAAATATTGTGAAATACAAGGCTGGACTCCAATATTACTTATATATATATATATATATATATATATATATATATATATATATATATATATATATATATATATATATATATATATATACAGCGTGGTGGCTCGCTCAGCCGGTCATAGGGATTTAACATGGAAAATCATTTTTTTGCAATTTGCTGCATCCCTATGTATTTTAAGCAAAAACGCGTCAAATAGAGCATCAAATTCTGCATCTAAATCAGTAAACAGAATTACTTTTACGTGCTTTGTAACGACAGAAATTAAATATGAAAATGTCGAAAATTACGTTAAAAATATTGATAGCCATGGAATTGAACAAAAAAATAAATAAATGCTTGACGTTTTATCTGTCAAAACATCAACGTTTGACGTTATGATAGATAAAATGGCCAGTTCGATCACCGGATTTGTCACCTAATGACTTCTTTCTGTGGGGTCGTTTAAAAAATAAAATTTACATAAGTAGGCACCCAAATGTGGATTCTCTAAAACAAAGAATTGCATAGGAAAGCAGGAATAGTACAGCCCGGCAGGTATCAAATATGCGCCGTAATTTTTACAAAAGACTTGGGCTCTAGACTAGAATATGTATTTATTATGTCCATTATAGTTTAATTTTGTTAAAAATAAATTTTTCTTCTGATATTAAAATTAAATAAATAAACTGTTTACTCGCCTACTTAATTATGATTGTTTTATAAAATATAAATATTTTCTCCTGCAGGTCCAACGTCAAACGTTGACATTTTATCTGTCACAACGTCAAACGTTGATGTTTAGACAGATAAAACGTCAAGCATTTATTTATTTTTTTGTTCAATTCCATGGCTATCAATATTTTTAAAGTAATTTTCGACATGTTCATATTTGATTTCTGTCGTTACAAAGCACGTAAAAGTAATTCTGTTTACTGATTTAGATACAGAATTTGATGCCCAAAAACTTTTATTTGATGCGTTTTTGCTTAAAATAATTAGGGAAGCAGGAAATTGCAGAAAACTGATTTCCCATGTTAAATCCCTATGACCGGCTGAGCAAGTCACCACCCTGTATATATATATATATATATATATATATATATATATATATATATATATGTGGGAAATCAGAATGATTAGAGAGAATAAAGTAAACACTACCACTATATTAACCAATAAGAAACACATATAATATCAAACAAAGTAATATTTCAATTTACAAGATTCCAAATCCACGACTTTTTCTCCACTGACAGACGCTTGTCCTTTTTTCTCCCCGCCGCCGTCCTCGGGCCACTGCGCGCTGTTCTTACTAGGGGCGTAACATTAATTTCCTACATTCGGCCATCCTGGTCTTCATCCAACCCGGATGAATCATCTTCAAATGAACCTGTTAACCACTGGTCGACGTCTTGTTCGGGCCCTCGGTTTCGCCGCACTTCTCCACATCATACCGGTCACATGGCTTGACTGCTACTACCTTATACGGACCTGAAAATTTATTTAAGAGTTTTGATTGGGCAGAAAACTGAGATTTCGTTATGGCGACTAAATCACTAACTGAATATTTAGTTGCTGCTTTTCTGTTTTTATTGAAGTTTCTTCTGTTTTCTTCTTGGACTTTGGATATTTGTTGTTTGGCTCTTTGTCTTAATTCATTTCTTTCTTCGTCGAAATTAATTGCTGCTTCTTCTACAACTTCTTTTATTCTTATATCTGTATCATCTCTCATTCTTGAACCAATTAGTAACTGAAATGGTGTTGTGCCAATACTGCGGTGATAGGTACTATTGAGTACTTTTTGTAATTTTGATACATATTTGTACCAATCTTCAAGATTCCCTGACGACAATTTTGTTAAAACTGGAATTAGAGTTCGATTGACGCGTTCTATTTGCCCATTTCCTCTTGGGACGCCGGTTGTTGTATTGATATGTTTGATCTTCTTTTCTTCACAGTAATTGTGAAACAATCCGGAAGTAAAGCACGATCCTCGATCGGATATGATTGTTTGAGGATATCCAAAATTTTCTGCTTGTTTTTTTAACTTTCTGATCACTTCTTCTGCGGTTGTATTCTTGACTGGGTGAATCCAAACAAACTTAGTAAACGCATCAGTGACCGCCAAAATATACTGGTAGGCCTATCTTGTAGACTTCAGTGGGCCTAAATGGTCCATATGACAAACTTGAAGAGGTATTTCTCCTTTTTCTATAGAATTTAATAAACATTCTTCTTTTCTTTTCTTCTTTTATGCTAGTATACAAGGTATACAGTTGCGAAATATTATTTCTATCTTCTTTTTTATATTTGGAATCCAAAATTTAATGGTTTTGCATGTACAATCATACTTCCTTAATTTCCTGCTTCTCTAATTATTTTAGGTAAAAAAGCTTCAAATAAGAGTTGTAGACCATACAATTCTACATCAATAGACAGAATTAATTTTACATGCCCTATAACGGCAGAAATTAATATGAAAAAATTAAAAATTAGCTCAAAAATCGGATTAGCCTTGGAAATTAAACAAACTTGTAAACAATTGGAAATGAAAATTGTATTTATTATTAATTATTAGGATAAGTAGCATAATTGACTATAATAATTATTATTGTAAAATTGTTTGTGGTCCTGAAAAGGACCGTTGTTTTTTGTTATTATCATAACATTAATTTTTTTGGATTTTACATTTAAAAGAAAATAAATTAGAATTATCTTAAATTAGGTGCTCAAATAAATATCCATTGTTTGCCAAACAGAACCCAGGTCTATCATAAAAATTGTCGGTTTGTAATTTTTCTGCATTCTGCCACAATTTTTCGTTTCAAAGAGCCTGCATTTGCATGTCTAGTTTTGTAGATATTATTTTTCAAATGCCCCCATAAAAAAAAGTCTTTTGGGGACAAATCCGGGGATCGAGCTGGCCAGTTTACTGGACCACCGCGTCCTATCCAGAAATTTGGGAAACATTGTTTTTTTTTTTTTTAATTACAATTATTGTGCTTCCCCCATCGGGGGAAGCACAATAATAGTATTATATTATATCAGGTATATTATAATAGGTAATATGTTATAGTTTGTCGTATATGTTAATGTCTCTGATGTAGTTTAATGTTTGGCGTATATTAGTTACACTTAGAGCTTCTTTTAACGTTTCAGGGATTTTATGTTTTTGTCTTTGCTCCTGGTATATTCGGCATTGCAGTAGGAAGTGTTCCACAGTTAGCTGGACTCCGCATCCATCACACGTTGGCGGGTCTGTTTCGTCGAAAAGGAATTTGTGAGTCAGCTTAGTATGGCCTAATCTCATCCTTGTGAAAATGACTTGCTCTTTTCTTGTGCATTTCGGTTTCGCTATCTGTTTCTGTATATTTATTTGTACCTGTCTTAGTTTGTTTGTGGTTAGCAGGTTCCAGTGTATTTGCCATACTTCGAGCATCTTTTTCTTTAATGATGTTATCGCATCGTTTGTTGGGATTGGTATCGTGATCATATCCGCTTCTGTGGCTTCGTTCGCTGCTGCATCCGCTTTTTCGTTTCCTGATATGCCGGAATGTGAGGGGATCCAAATGTATGTAATATGGACATTGTTTATGGATAGCTGATATAAAAGATCTTGGATGTTTATAACAATAGGGTGTTTTGGGTAAATTGATTTGATGGATTGAATGGAGCTTAAGGAGTCGGAACATATGACGTAACGGGTGCAATTGGAAGTATTTTCTTCGGCTTTTTTAAATATATATATATATATATATATCATACTGTAGTATGGCAAACGATGTTTGTGAATATCGTTATGTGTAACGAATGCAGCTCCTACTTTATTCTGTATCTTAGATGCGTCGGTGTAAATAAACTGGCTTTCTTGGAGTTCTTCTTTTAACGTATTAAAATGATTTTTAATTATTTGAGGGTTAGTGTCCTCTTTACTATATTTACAGAGATTCAGTTTTATGTTGGGCATTTCGATAGACCATGGGGGTGTTTTGAGTGATTTGAATATGTGGATATTGGGTAATGTATAGTTTATGGAGTTCATCATTTGCGAAATGTGAGATTGGAAAACGGAATGGTTTTTGATAGTTGTAGCTGGGGAGAGTGTGTCAAAGATGTGTGTATAACATGGGTGGTTTGGTTGTTTCGCTAGTTTGGTGATGTATGTCAGACTTAGATATTTCCTTCGAAAGTAGAGTGATGGTTCATTACTTTCACAGTATAGGCTTTCAAGTGGACTTGTCCTGAAAGCTCCTAGAATAATCCTTATAGCAGAGTGGTGTATTGTGTCTAAAATATGGAGAACAGATTTTTTTGCGGTTGAGTATACTATTGCTCCGTAGTCTAGTTTACTTCTTATTATAGATTTATATATAGTGTGAAGTGTTGACCTATCTGAACCCCAGTCGAAGTGCGATAGAGTTTTTAGGATGTTTAATTTCCGGTAACATTCAGTACTTAAATTAATTATGTGTTTTCTCCATGTAAGTTTTCTGTCAAATGTTAAACCTAGAATTTTTATATCGTTGACATATTGTATGTTTTTGTTTCGCATAGTGATTGATGGATTATTAAGGTTTTTTCTATGTTTAGAAAAGTGTATAGCTTGTGTTTTACTTTCGGAGAGTTTGAAGCCTAGTTTTTCTACACACTTCTGTATATTATTTATTGTTTTTTGTATTTGTTCTTGTATTGCTTGGATGTCTTTATTTCTGTGAAATATAATTAAATCGTCTGCGTATAGAAGATATTTGACTGGACTTGTTATGGTTTCTGCAACGCTATTAATTGCTATCAGGAACAGAGTAACGCTAAGAGTAGAACCTTGTGAGATTCCGTTTATTAGTTCCATTTGGTTAGAGAAACAGTTATTTATCCGGACACGAAATGTTCTATTCTGAAGAAAGTTCTTAATAAAATATATGGTGTGACCTTCGATTTTATAGTTTTGTAATGATTTAAGTATGTTGTATTTCCAAGTTGTATCATAAGCTTTTTCAATATCGAATGATAATGCTATCATGTGTTGTCTATTTTTAAAAGTTTGCTGAATTTCTGATGTGAGGATTATAAGATTGTCCAAGGTTGAACGTCCAGTTCTGAAATCTGATTGCCTTGTTGTTAAAAGGTTATTATTTTCCAGGTACCAGTTGAGTCTTTTTGTCACCATTTTTTCCAAGACTTTACAGAGGCAGTTTGTTAGTGATATCGGTCTGTAGCTGGATGGATCGCTTTTATTTTTATTTTGTTTTAGTATAGGAATTATTGTTGATTCTCGCCACCTTTCTGGAAAAGTGTGTGACGTCCATATGAAGTTGTATATTGATAAAAGGTAATTCTTCGTTTCATCAGGGAGTTGTTTTATTAGTTTTGATGATATATTATCTGGTCCGGGGCTCGTTTCTTCTTTTATCTCATCAATAGCCGTGTGTAATTCCCAATTTGAAAATTCTTTGTTGAGAGGATTGTTTGTATCCGTTCTTGCCGTTATTTCTGTTTTTTCAATTTCATTTTTATACTGTAAGAAATTAATTTCGTAGTTTTCATTACTGGATATTTTTTTAAAATTGTTAGCTAAAGTATTAGCGATATCTTTTGGTTTTGTTACTGTTCTTGAGTTTGTAGTGAGGCAATTTATGTCTCTTGGTGCGTCGTTGCCTTTTATTTTATTAATTTTATTCCAAATAAGTTTAGCTGGGGTGTCTTTGTTAATAGAAGACACGAAGTTCTGCCAGGAGAGTTTTTTACTTTGTTTTATTATCTTTCTACAATAGGCTTTTGATCTCTGTAGTTCTAGAATATTTTCTGGGTTTTTGCATTTTCTTACTTTGTATAGTGCTCTTTTGTGTTTCTTGATTGCTTCTTGGCATTCAGGATTCCACCATGGGACGTTTTTACGAAAGTGTTTATTTTCCTTGTATCCTATTGCAGTTTCAGCAGCTTTTGTAATTTGTGAGTTTAAGTTTTCTATTACTTCATTTATATCTTCAAATGTTGTCTTTAGATTTGAAGTTTTCATGATTTCTTGATATTTACCCCAGTTTGCGTTTTTGTAGTTCCATTTTTTACATTCACTTTCTTCAATTTGGTTTGAGTTGCCTGTGTCATATGTGATCTTGATTGGTATGTGTCCATCGCTGAGTAAAAGGGGTATTGTTTCCCATGTCATATTTGTGACTAGTCTTGCATCCGCAAATGTTAGGTCTATAATACTGGTATTTCCTGTGCGAGTCGAGATATGTGTGGGTGATCCGTCATTTAAGAGAGTGAAATTATCCAGTAATGTATTTTCTAATACTTTTCCTTTTGGATTATTATATTCTGAGTCCCATAAGATGTTGTGGGCATTGAAATCACCAAGGATAATTATGGGTTTAGGCAGTTGGTCAATCAGATTTTGCATTTCGTTTGTAGTTATGACTTTGTTTGGCGGAATGTATATATTGCAGATTGTCAGTAATGTTGGATAGTTGGTTCTAATTGCGATTACTTCTAGTTCTGAGTTCAGGTGAATTTGGTTTGCTTGAATTGAATTTTTACAAAGTATGGCTACTCCACCACTTGCTATACCATCAGTTTGTCGGTCCTTTCTAAAACAGTCGTAATATTTTATATTGAAGTTTTTTTCCTCGTGTAGTCTCGTTTCTTGAATACATATGTAGTGTGGTTGGTGTTGTTGTAATAATATTTTTAGTTCTGGTAAATGGGTTTGTATACCGTTGTTATTCCATTGAAGTAGTATCATTTTTTAGGTTTGTGTTTTGTTATGTTGTGTTTCTTCTAGTGTCTGGATTTTTACTTTGGTCGAGATACGTGATAGTCTGCTTCTAAGTCCTTTGTGTGTAATTGTTGCTCTTATGTGTTCTAGCATTTCTAGGAACTTTTTTATATCGTATGTGTACTCTCTTACAATATTTAGTTGTTCATTTGACCCTTGTATATTTTGTAGGAAGTCTTTAATTTCGTCGTGTGTTAAAATGTATTTATTTGGGTTAATTTTTATGTCTTCAAGTATTGGTGTTAGTTGTTCGTCTATTGTTTCCTGGCTCGCTGGGCTTTGCGATCTTGATCTTGTTCCCGCGCTTTTCTTTTGTTTTTTAGCTGGCTGTTTAAATTGTAGGTTATCATTTAATTCATTTGTGTTTGGTGTAGTTGGAGTGTACATATCCTTTGGTTTGTTCGTAGTTTTATGTTCCGGTTCTTTTTTGTCGGTTATGGTTGTATTTTTTTTTATATTATTATCTATTTGGGTTGTCTGTTCTATATGACTATTCTCAGGTTCAGAGTCTGTGATGGCGGGTCTTTTGGTTGCTGTTTTTTCCTTGATTTCAGGGAATTGTGATAGATTTATTTGCTGGTTTTGCTCTTCACACTTCCAGTACGCATGTCCGATCTTGTTACAGTTGTGGCAAATTATCAATTCACCACTTAGGTATATCCTATACTCGGTATCGTCATGTTTAAATAGTATGCTATCGGGTGCATTTTGGCTGTCCTGTGCTACATAGAGTTGCCTTCTAAAACTGCATATGTGAGAGTAAATATCGTCTTGAAGGCCTGCTCTTTGAAAATAAATTGGGGAAACTGGTTTCAATCCATTTTGTATTAACAATTTTTCTATAGTTTGGTGCGAGATTGATGGACAGACGTTAGACAGTACAATTTTTATTGCTGGTGTTATCAATCGTCTTATTTCTATTCTATGATTTTAATGTCAATAAGTCTGTGGTTTTCTAATAGTATGTTAACAATTTCTTTGTTGGACAGGTAGATGCATATGCGATTATTAGAAATTTTAGATACGAAGAGTATATTTTTAGGATCAACTATATTACCAATTGCTATTATATAGTCTTTTATTATTAGTTCGTCAATCGCGTTCAAAATAATCGCATGTTCCTTGGAGGGAAATATTTGAGGTGCGCTTTGTTTCGGTTTGGTTACCTTTTGGGCGTATGATTGTGATGATTGTGTATTTGTGTTCATTTTGTCTATTTATGAGTGGTCGGAGATGTTTGCTGTTAGTGATTTTGTTTTTATTGAATATTCTTGTTGGAGTTGACCAGCAATACACCAATGTATTGGATACCAGCGCACTTACGAATTGATTGATAATAGGTATCTATCATTGTCACAACCCGTCACGGGTTGTGAAAAGTTGCGCTACTACACAGTAGCTGTCGCTACTGGTGCAGTTGTAGGTTTAGAATTTGTTAAGTAGACTTATTTCTATAAAGTAGGGTTAATATTTGAAAAGGATTTGTAAATGTGTTATTTTTTAAAAAATAACGTTTTCGGGATGTTCTATTTGGTTATTGATAGGAGTGAATAAAAATCTATCGAAATTACCTTGTAAATATGAAGATTTGAATGTTTAAAGCTGAGAATGTACTTGTCACATCAAACGATCAAACGCAAAAAAGGGAAACATTGGTTTAAAAATGTTTTAATTTCATTTGTAGAATGAGCTGCTGAAACCAAATCGTATTTCCCCCTGCAACATTATCCAGAGCAGGCCCAATCTCTGTCTCGAGTAACTCCAAATATTTCTGGGAATTTAGTGTGCCATCAATAAAAAAAATCCTATAATATTGGAACCTAACATTCCAATCCAAACATTAACACAATTGAGAATGGTTATTTAAAATTAAATATTGATTTTCTTTGTGCCAACTACGATAATTTTGAACATTTGGTTCTCCTTTACTGCTAAATATGGATTCATCAGAAAAGCAAATATTTTTGATAAAATTTCAGTCAGCATTCGCCTTTTCCATTATCGTTTCGCAAAATATCATGCGGTTTACTCTATCATGTTCAAAAATTTCTTGATGGCGAGGAATATTTCAAAGATTTGTATTTAAGTTTTTTTTAATATTTTGAAGGCCGTGGTGTGATCTATTCCTAATCCCGATGCGATTTCTCTTGTACTCACTAGGGTGGCCCTTATTTTGGGTAAGTTCGAATTTTGTCGGTCTCCACCCGAAATCTGGTTTAAAATCACAAAAAAGTAATAAATTAATTTTTTGAGATTTTTAAAATAAGTTTAACCCGTGCCTCTAGGCCACTTTCACTTTTGCCTTCAGTTCCCAAATCACTGCTGGGCAGTGACTATTCAAAATGCAATAACTTGGTTTTTTTTTTCAATATTTTGACACAATTCCAAGCGGGCATTAAACTAGATGAGATAACGAATCGATCGAGTACAATAAACAATAATTTTATATGATTGTATATTGCTAAACGGGTGCTCGAAAACTAACGAAAATTGAGTTTTTTTAAATACGTAAAATGTGATTCACAGTACTGATTCTTTTCCAACAATTTTGTTTTATAAACTAGTTTTGATTATTTTAGACTGTTTTTGAATAATATTCATATTGATTATAACATTTTTATTTTATTTTATCATATTTTTAGCCACATATATTTTATCATTAGTAGTGTTTATTTGTAAATGTGTATAAGTGAAAGTGGTCTAGAGGGCACGGGTTAAACTTATTTTAAAAATCTCAAAAAATTAATTTATTACTTTTTTGTGATTTTAAACCAGATTTCGGGTGGAGACCGACAAAATTAGAACTTACCCAAAATAAGGGCCACCCTAGTACTCACACTAGGATTATTCGATGCCGAAGCTAGAACATTTATTTCATTAACGTTATCATCAATCTCAATTTCTTCTTCTGGTGTAACATGTTTTTTAATGCAATTGTGGCATGGATGGAACACTGATCCATATTTAATTTGATTATTAATAACTCTTTGAATTGTGTGAATTGAAGGAATTGGCTTGTGAGGATACGAACCCGCAAATAAATCTCGCACTTGTCTTAAACTATTACCACCATAATACAACCTAAGAAATTCATTTCTTTCTCTAATTGTGTACTCGTAATTGTCCACCATTTTTTCTAATAAGTAACTTTATAAATTGAACACAAATAAATAATTACTGGCAATAAACTCATGAAACAAGATAAATAATATTCTTCTGACAGATAAATAGTCAAACTTTTGTTTATAATTTTGTTTCATTTCCAAGACTAACCCGATTTTTGAGCTAATATTTAATATTTTCATATTAATTTCTGCCGTTATAGGACATGTAAAATTATTACTGATGTAGAATATTATGCTCTACAACTCTTATTTGAAGCTTTTTTACCTAAAATAATTAGGGAAGCAGGAAATTAAGAAAGTATGATTTTACATGTTAAAGTCGTATGTTCTGGAGTCGCGGTCAACACCCTGTATATGTCAAAAATCAAAATATGTATACTTTAATTTTTTTTTAAATCCACACACGACATACGATACATACATATATTAACATAAAAAATTGTAGTTTTGATATCTGAAATTGAAAATTTATGTAATTATTTCAAAAAAATAAAATAATTTAATAAACAAATTACCGGGATAGAAGATGTAACCTTATTAGAATAATTTACGAGTCCAATACGAGTATTACATTTTATAGATATTGTCAGGTTAGAAAATTGTTGACAAGGACCCAGTACACAAATCGGGCAACAACCAATCGTACGATTTAAATTGAACATTGATATGTATCGAAATAAAGCAAAGGACAAGACGAAAGTGAATTGCATATTTTGGCTTGGCCATCAAATCATGAGTTATCTTTTGTATAAATAAATGTTAGAACAAAATAAAGTTTTAAATACAAATATTGTATTTCACCAGTTTCCCACCAGCTACCAAATGTATTTTCTTGTCATTAAGTACTTACCCAATAACGTCAGATTTAGTAGCAATTCTACCGATTTGGCAACACTGATTATATTTACTTGTATTACTACACCAAGAGGACATGTTTCAGCCTGCTTCATCATGAATTTGCAGAATGATTTTAGCAAATCTTTACAAGTTTAGTTTGTAGCTCGCGCGCATTAAGGAAAAATAAATATCTGCTTTCAGAAATTTCTTGGTTGATGTTAAAATGTTTATATTATTTTACAAACAATATAAAATATAAATCGTTGATAACAAAATAAGGAAATTTAAGCTATGAAAGTAAAAAAATATTTTTCCTGGCATTTGGGGAAGGGGGCAAATGAAAGACACAGGGAGAGGACACAGGTTCCTCTTGGCCCGCCTTAGCGCCGCCACTAACTGTTTAGATTGACGAATTCTGTGTTTAATTATTCATTGAATTTCTTGGAATTAAAAAATGGTTAAAATATGTTTTTTTTTAGATGACAATTATTTAGCTATAAACACTTCTAACACAGACACATATCTGTCAAGTATATGGCACAAGTTTGTTCCATGCAGACCTACTGCTCCAGATATGAATATCACTCTTAATTGTTTAGATATCAGATTGCTAAGCAGCCAAACAAGAATGTCAGTTATTCCAGGTAACTACACTGTAAAACAGCAGCTTGAAGATTATGTGGTAAGTAAAACATACATGTGAATTAGAACAATATTTTGAAATTATTGAATATCATCATAGTTATACGAACGTATGTATAGGAAAGTTTTTACCCACACTATGTATTTATACTGAGCTTTGAAAAATATAAAAAATAGTTGCCCAATTATTGTGTTTTCAGAAGAAACAATAAAACGACTGTTACTTAATTAAATTAAGTTTTTTTTAACGAAAATACAGTACCGAGTTTCCAATAACAGAGAAGCATAATACACATAACATGTACATAGTAATAAGCATAGTAACAGTAGTATAAGAATAAATTTTAACAGAATAACATTAAATAAATACATGTAATTAGAATAAAGTACAAATAATGTCTCAAGTAATAATAATAATCATAATAAAATTGATTTAAATAATTCCAGTAATACATGTCGTAAATTTTTGTGTATTACATGGACAAATTTCACATATAATAGTGGTAATCTATTCATTCCAGAATTCGTTCTCTGGATATTAACAATAAATAATTCATTTAAGCTAATAGTATGGGACGGAAAACAAAAGAGTATTTGAGGCAAAAGTTTTTTGTTTAAGTTTTGTCAATTTATATATTTCGACGTTTCGGTACACCAAACGTGTACCTTTTTTAGGAAAGAAAAGAAATGTAACATTTATTACAATTTTGTTTTAAATAAAATACGAATAATGGTAAAACTAACAAAATATTTATTTAAAACGAAAATAAAGTATTACAACTACAAACACATATATTTATTTACATCACGTATTTATATTCACATTAAAGTACTATGCAACGACTCGAACTGATCACACTTCAATACAGACTGTTTATTGCCGGCCCAAATTCTCCCTTTTAAACAGAATCATGTTATTTCTACACTATTCTGAACTATTCCAGAATACTGTAGAAACATTTCATCATATTGTAGAATTATTTCAACACATCACGGAGAGTCATAGCTTTACCGCACGGTGTACTACGTGATATCGACTGTTCCAGAGAGTACAGAGCCGTACTTGTTACAATAACTAACAAATCGTACCCATATACAAGTAACTCAGAAACGAGTAAACAAGTAATTATAATGTCTTGATCTACGGGAGCCAATTTTGTTTTCAATTTACAGCCATCACATTTGTTCATGTTATTCTTGTTCTTGTAAATTTCAATAGCTTCTCTGATTAATCGACCATTTATATATGTAGGCCTGGGGCTCGATTCTTGAAATGTGACATTCGGTTTGAAATGAGAAAATAGGTCACGCGATTCGTTTTTCCCCTCGTGAGATGCAAGTTGTATTCTTGAACACAATTCTTACCTAATTTCTTCTCACACAGTTTTAATTACGTATAACATTTCTCGCCAGCGTTTACCTAGTGAGACAAAATAGCAGATGACACTTATAGTGTTGTCTTTGAAATATATATTTTTTATATTAAACCAGTGGCACTGATTATAGCCTTTTAAAGTTAAATATTTGTAAATCTAACAAATAAATATTACGGTAAGTACATTAAACAACAATATACCTATAATGTAAGAATTTAATGGTTATGAATTAAAAGATAAAATTTCAGGAAAAATTTAATTTATACTCATTTTTTTGGTGACTTAAATATAATTCGGTACCTGTTTGATACTATTAATGTTTATTTTATTTATAATGGCGGATGATCTTGAGATTGCCATAGTTGTACAGCTTCTATTAGATGTAGAACTTTCGGCTGATCGACAAGAAAGAAGACAAAATCCATTTGATTTAAGTGATCAATCTTTTATGCAATTGTTTCGACTTAATAAACATTTAGCAGCAAATTTAATAAACTAAATAAAGAGCACTATTTAAAACCATTTTATGTATTACATTAATATACATGTTTAATTGCAAGAAACATACCGTTCTCCATTCCTTAGCATTTTTGTTTGCACCTGCCATTCCATTTACATTTGTGGATAAATCCTCCTACAACTTATTACAATCTTCAAATTCACACTTTATGAGTTTTGGATTTGTCTCCACAAAATCAACCAAAGCCGGTTTCTGCTCCTTTGTTAGATATTTCTTTTTTTCGTTTGCCATTTTCGTTGTAATACGCACAATATTAACTTACAACGTGCTGTTAATCAAAAGTAAACAAACGTCTTGAAATACTTTAACATTAATAAGCTGCGCGGGCATAAAATATCTCACTGCATAACCAAGACTAAAATTATCAGTAGAAATTGTATTGCATGCTGAGCAATTCAAGATTTAACAGAGTAAGTTTTTTAATGGGGCGCTATGTATGCTAAGTCTTGTTAAAATTGTTTTTCCCGTTCCTCCAATATAAATTTCACCGCATTCACAAGGAGTACTATATATCATAATTAATTATGAGCTCTAAAAACTTTTTCCATATGTTCGAATCATATTTTTAAATTATGAATATCATATTATTTTGAATGTATGTACAGGCAAGTTTTCACCCATACTATGGATTTACACTCGAAACTCGAAACTCTAAATCATGGTTGCTCGTGCAATGTTACTGTATCTTTAGAAGAAACAATAAAACGTCTACCATACGGATGTCACCTCGTAATAGGGGTAAGTAATAATTCGTATTCGTATTTTTATTATTTATTTAGATGTACTTAATGTTAAGATACATTTACTTGCAATTTACATCTATTAACATAGATAAATTAGAATATAGGGGAGAGTTGGTTAATGCGTCCTGCTCAACTAAAATGTACCTGAATTATGATATCTGTATTTTAATTATGATATCTGTATTTTGATTATGATATCTGTATTTTGATGACGAAGTGTTTTATTATATTAGACAATGGTTCCATTGTCTGACTCATACTTCTTTGAACTATGTTATGATAAGAGAATGATATATAAGCTTGAAAAAACTAGATTAGAACACTCTTGTACTGTTGCTGAACGTATTCACGTCAGTTGTAATTAGATTCTAAATAAATAAAATATAATTTTCAAAACGAAAGAATTTGTATTTTTTTCCTTAAATACAAATCGAAAAATATAATTGGCGCAGTCGGTAGGATGCCAAAAGAGTTTTAAGCAAAATAAATAAATCTCTTTCGATCTCCATCGATTTATTTGGCATCCGAACAAGAATCTATGAGCGAAACACCAGCTCAGGCCTAAACAGTGGCCCATCAGAGGTTGAACAACCCATCTCTAACCATCATCCAGGCAAGCAGTCAAGGAGGACCAGGACAACACACATTCGCTGACTCCACCTCTCCGGGAAACCAGGACAACACAACTTCGCTGATCCCGATTACCAGAGAAAACCAGAAGAAAATCTCTAGCTGATTCTCAACAAACATGACTATCTTGTTAATCATCCTTTTACTTCAACTGTAAGTAAAATATATGTAACAAAATACACTAAAGGGTTTTGAGGAAAGGCTAACGCTTTTAAGAATCAAAACGAGCCCCAGCACAAGGCATAACACAAATTATAAACCTAAATATATTACACAAAAGGGGTGTCTCTAGTAATAACTAGTAATAAAGACACCGAGGAACCGGCACAGTTCCACACACATTACAAATCATATGTACAATAGCGATAGTGAACCAGAATCAAACCCATCAGATTCTGATTCAGAAACAAACCAAACACCTAGTGTTATAAGAAATTTAATATTAACGCCCAGTAAATTACAACTCAACTCAAAAATGGCCACAACCACAAACAACGAAATTCAAATGCTCTCTAAAGGTATCCCTGAATACGACGGTAATATTAAAGATCTACCATATTTTATAAATACTGTAGACGAATTTATATTATGTTTTACAGGAATTGTATTGACAAACGTTCAAAGAATATTTTTATTTCAATTAATAAAAAATAAATTAAAGGGACCTGCAAAAACATATCTCTCAGAGAATTCATTTGCTGATTGGCCAACATTAAAATCATTCTTACAACTAAATTTCGAAGATAAAACAACAGCCGAAACTTTATTATTAAAAATCATATACAATACCAAAAATAACAATTCCGATTTGTTTCTCAAAGACATCACTAATAATTTTAATAAATACAAGAACAAAATCATGCTAACACAACATCAATTAGTAACAAAAAACGCAATTATCGCGGAAAATCAGAAAATCGTAGTATCTCACTTCATAAATTGTTTACCTCATCTCATTCGAGGATCCTTCACGGTCAAAAATCCTAAATCTCTTGAAGAATGTGAGCAGCTATTAGTAAACGATTTTAATTACGCCCAACATCAATCTCCCCTAAGGAGATTTGAAAACCAAGTAAAAACAACACATAATAACATACAGAAGAATACACCACCACAGAAATTCCCGGCACAAATGTTTCCTTCAAAACCAGTCACGATTCAAAGACACTTTCAACCACACGGTAGGAATAACTTCGGCAGACAAAACATAGTAAATGACATAAACACAAGAAGGACATTTACACCTCAACCAATGTCCACACAAACTAGACAGACCGGCCCAATGTCAACACAGACAATCATACCAAGACAGAATTACCAAACAGACATCGAAAACGACGTAACAACCACTAATGAACCAAATAACGAATATAATGAACAACAAGAAGACGAAACAGAATTCGCCTTCGAGGATTTTCAAGACACATTGGTCGAAAACGAAGATACGTAATGGCTAATTATCAAAATTCGATCCCGATATTACACGATCACGACTCCATTATTCTAATTGACTCTGGATCAAACATAAATTTCATATCACCCGATTACGCAAAATCAAGAAATCTGAAAATTAACAATCAAGATAAAATTACCTTTCACACAGCAAATGGAAAGAAAACACTTACAAATTCAGTTAATCTAAAAATAAATAAAAAATTATTTAAGTTTTATATTACAGACTTTCATTATTTATGCAATCTATTATTCGGTATGGATATATTAAAAGAACTAAATATAACACTAAATTTTAAAACAAATGAAATCTATTTTGAAAACAGAAAAATGAAATTTACAACACAAAATAAACTCAATAATAAACTAAACTACATACAATTTAGAGATCAAAATCTAGATATTAATAAAAAACTAAAAATTGCTAAATTACTAAAACAATACGAGGACTTGTTCCCCAAAGAAGGAGAACAACTCTCCGCCACTAACGTCACCACACACAAAATTCACACCACAGACGAAACACCCATATATACAAAAAACTACAGACTACCCCAATGTTATGACGAAGATATAGAAGAACACATTAAAAACTTATTAAAAGCACAGATCATTCAAAAATCTAAATCACCATACAACTCACCTATTTGGATAGTACCAAAAAAAATAGATGCGTCAGGGAAACGGAAAACTAGATTGGTAATAGACTTCCGAAAATTAAACCAAAAAACCAGAGAAGATAAATTCCCTCTTCCTAATATAGACGACTTATTGGATAGAATAGGAAAACCAAAATACTTCACGACTTTAGATCTCCACTCAGGTTTTCACCAAATACCCTTGGAAAGATCGGACAGGGAAAAAACGGCTTTCTCCACACCATCTGGACATTATGAATACACTAGGATGCCTTTCGGCTTAGTAAATGCACCGGCATCATTCCAACGAATGATGAACGAAATATTAAAAGAATATATAAATAAAATATGTCTCGTCTACATGGACGACATAATCATTTTCGGATATACTGAACAAGAACATATAGAAAATATCACAAAAATATTCGAAGCACTTAGAAAAGCAAACCTTAAAGTCCAAATTGATAAATCTGAATTTTTTCAAAACGAAGTCGAATACTTAGGATTCGTAATATCATCCGAAGGTTTAAAACCCAATCAAAAGAAAATAGAAGCAATAAATCAAATCACCATCCCAAAAACTAGTAAAGAAATTAAAAGTTTCCTAGGAAAACTTTCTTGGTACCGAAGATTTATTCCAAATCTCGCGAAAATAATAAAACCTTTCACAAATAGCTTAAAAAAGGGTTCACACATAGAAATAGAAAATGAAGAATATCAGAAAGCCTTTAAACACGTGAAACAATTAATATCAAACCCACCTATATTGATATCACCAGATTTCTCTAAACCATTTATACTAACTACAGACGCCTCAGACTTCGCCATGGGAGCCGTTTTGTCACAAGTACAAGAAAACCAAGAAAAACCTATAGCATACGCCTCAAAAACATTTAACTCCGCCGAACAAAACTACTCTACTATAGAGAAAGAATTAAAAAGTATCGTCTGGTCAATAAACAACTTTAAACCTTACCTTTACGGACAAAAATTCAGAATAAAAACCGACCATAGACCTTTAGTATGGTTATTTAATATGAAAAACGGTAATCAAAAATTAATGCGTTGGAAGATCGAACTCGGAGAGTACAATTTCGAAATTGAACACATCATGGGAAAAACTAATAAAATTGCAGACTTTCTTAGTAGACAAAGAAATCCATTTAAAATCGTAGAAAAAATAGGAGACGTAACTGAAACAACAATATTTTCACACTGCATATCACGAGATTATGCTATGAGTCAAGGACTCGCACTCCAAGTAAACCAAACATATAATAGTAAAAAATATTGTCAAAATTATATAGATCAAAATTCTCAACTAATACCACAAATTATAAACGGCAAAACTATATTACACTTAGTTACTAAGCAGAAATGCAACGACTTACCATCTGTAAAAAACTTTAAAAAGGCATTAATGGAACTTCGAGATTACTGCATCAAAAATGAATTGTATGAAATTAATATAACAAAACTTGCCTGCGGCTTAGACCAAATGGACTATAAAGACTTAATAAAATATTTAAAATTAACCTTCACGGAAACTAATATCCTCGTGAATATCTATTCATTACCACAAAACTTCCTTACCAGCGATGACACAAACGCAACAATACATAGTTCCCCAGAAAACATCGTAAACGGTATAAAATATAAAGAAGATAGACTGAATATTGCCGATAACCAAATTATATTCAAATTAGGAGAATATTCAAAATTAAAAATAGAAAAACTACCTTTCGAAACAGTACAACCTAAACAAAGAATTCATATAACCTTCTCAAAGAATAATCTAAAAAACGAAATAAATAATTTTCTGAAAGACTATTTAGTACCTAAAGTTAGATATCTGGCTATATTTAATGACGAACTGGATAAAGTAATATCTCAAGAACTACAGAAAAATTTCGAACCAAATTCTTTAAAATTAATCGGAGTAAATAAATTTGTACAAGATATCTTTACAATAGATGAACAAAAACAAATTGTAGCTGACGATCATAACGGATTTAGAAACCACAGGGGAATATTGGAAACAATCAGATACCTGAAGAAGAAATACTACTGGCCAAAAATGGTACAAACTATCCAAAATTTTATTAATAATTGTAAAATATGTAAAGAAAATAAATACGATAGAAAACCTATAAAAATTCATGAAAATTTAACTATAACTCCGACAAGACCTTTCGAGACAATTAACATAGACATACTATCATTAAATACTCAAAAATACCTCACAATATTTGACCAATTTTCCAAATTCGGACAAATAAAAGCAATAAATGTTGATTCAGTAAACGTATTAAAAGCATTAAAAGAATATTTCGAGACATATACCCTACCAAAATTAATCATTATGGATAATGGACTAGAATTTAACAACGAATTACTAAAAGATTATTTAAAAACATTAAATGTAAAACCCCATTATATTTGTATTAACAATCCAAAGAGTAACGCGGTCGAAAGATTTCATTGGACATTAATAGAACACCTTAGACTAATTCAAAATAACGAAGAATTCAAACATCTTAATCAAAATGAAAAAATAAAGAAATGCATACTTAGTTACAATAACTCAAAACACACCATAACCGAAAAAACTCCAACAGAAATAATATTTGGAGAGACACATGAGTATAAATACCCCAAAGAAATACGAACTAACTCTGAAATGATACAACAACATCTGAAAGAACAAAAAGAATTATACAAAATAATAAATAATAAGATACAACAAGAAAAAGAGAAACGTCACCAAGAGAACATAAACCCGTTAGCATTACCAAAGGACGTATACGTAAAAGAAGAAGTAAGGAGAATACAAAAATTTAAAAAACCAATGTATATAAAAAGCAAAGTCTTAGCATATAACCCAAAATTAGGTATTGTAAAAGTCGAGAAACCATATAAACAACGTAGTAAAACCTTAAAGAAAATTAGAAACATACGTATCAACAGAATAAAATTATAACTTTATCTCTGTTCCCAGTGCGCAGGGTCAACAATTGACAGACATAACACACGGCAACGGATATCATCTGACAAACCTAGGATCGACACACATTGAACAGGAAAAATTACATACATACTTTTACTATAACGTAACACCTTTATACGAAAACTTTAATAGAATAGAAACTATAATTAACGAACTCCTAACCGAAATACACACAGTTCAACACATAAACCCAAATTATATACAATTACTAAATTCCACCTTTGAAAATACACAAGAACAATTAAACAAATTAAAACTTAACAAAAGAAGGAAAAGAGGCTTAATAAACGGTTTAGGAAGTGTTATAAAATCAATTTCCGGTAACTTGGACAGTTCAGATGGTGAACGATATGATAAATTATTTGAGACTATAAAAAAGAACGAAAAAATTTTAAGTAATAATGAGAATAAATTATTTAAAAACTTAAAAGAAGTAACGGAACAATTTAATATACAATTAGAAAATATTAAAATAAACGAAAAAGAAATGAAAAAGGAACTAACCTTTATAAAAGAAATTTTGAAGAAAAATAAACTTTGGGAAACAAAAATAGAATCTGAAGGAAAAATCCAATTAATAATAAATATTCTGAACAATATCCAAAATTTTGCTATACAAATTGAAACTAGTCTTACGTTCTGTTCCTTAAATAAATTACATTCAACTATAATTTCCATGAATAGACTCCAGAACTTTATCAAAAATCAAAATATCTTTGAAATTATGTCACTTATAACAACTCACTGTCAATACGATGGACAAATGATCTACTATATTATCGAGATCCCTATTATGAGCACCACCGTATACCCTTTATATCAATTTACGTCAATACCTTTTATGAATAACACAAAAATGTATATCCTTGATGAACCCAATATATTGTATATTAATAAAATGAATAAGAATATTATTGTTAATAACTGTGTTAGAAATAAGAATTATTATTGTAAAACTGATAATGTAGAAATAAAGAAATGTATTAATGATTTAATAATAAGATATAAAAATGATGATTGTTCTTACTTGTTAATGGATAATGAAAATAATATCGAACAAATACCAAATACAAATGAAATCATTATAATAAGCCCAATTTTACAAAATTTCATAATTTATTGTAAAAGTAATGAAATTCACAAAAAGATAATAGGAATTTACAAATTTAATAACGATCAACAATGCACATTAAATAATTATCATTTTGAAAAGATAGAACAAAATTATAAAGAATTAATCTATGAAGGAAAAATTGATAAAATAAATGGGTTAAACGTTAAAAGCAGACAATTAATCGAATTGCATAAAGTAAATAATACTGAATATCATTTGGAAGAAATACAAAATTTAAATTTAAAGAATAACGATCATCATCTTTTTATTATATATTCCTTTATAAGTATAATGATAATTAGTTATATATGTTTTAAGATTTATAAGTATATAAAAGAAAGAAAACTGAAATTAATTGCTTTAAAAGATTTAGAATTAATAAAGACTCACCCTCTCGAGTAATATAATAAAAAACTTGAAGGGGAGGAATTATGATATCTGTATTTTAATTATGATATCTGTATTTTGATTATGATATCTGTATTTTGATGACGAAGTGTTTTATTATATTAGACAATGGTTCCATTGTCTGACTCATACTTCTTTGAACTATGTTATGATAAGAGAATGATATATAAGCTTGAAAAAACTAGATTAGAACACTCTTGTACTGTTGCTGAACGTATTCACGTCAGTTGTAATTAGATTCTAAATAAATAAAATATAATTTTCAAAACGAAAGAATTTGTATTTTTTTCCTTAAATACAAATCGAAAAATATAATTCCTGCTAAGAATTTATTTACTCATTTAATGTAACTAGAGTCGACATCGAGTAGCAAATATATGAATTAAATTAATTAAGCCGGTAATGTAGGTACAAATTTAAAGCAGTTCATGGTTATTTGTGTGAGCTATACAAGTATCAAAAATCAGATGAATATAAAATAACTCCTAAAATTAAAAAACTACTTAAAAAAAATGTGAATTAACCATAGCTTACAAACAATATAAAACAATTAATGATTTATACCGGGAGTTTTTCTTATCAGTAAAAATAGGGGTATATCATTACCATAGTTACAGTTAACAAGTTTGACAGCAATACATTAGAGCGTTTATTTTAAAAGTAAACATAGGGAAAATAACATATTCAGCAATGCATTGAAGTGTAATAGTCTATTATATTAAAAGAAACATTTTAAGTTTAAACAACTTAAATGAATTTTAATTACTTTAAATTGTATTAGTTTAAATAGGAATTTTAATCTAATAACTGTTCAAAATTACCCCCATTTACCTGTAAACAATAGCCTAAACGTATAAAATGAATTTATAGCATTATTTATTTGCTCTGGAGGAATCTCATGCGATGCAACACTAATTCTACATTTTAATTGTTCTACACTCATTCTACCACCATTATAAAATTTATTTTTTAAGTGACCCCAAAGAAAAAATCGTTTGGCGCAAGATCTGGTGACCTTGCAGGCCACTCCACGTCTGCAACTCGTCCTATCCATCGTTGGGGAATATCCGGTGCAGATAATTTCGTACATTTTGTTGGAACAACACTTCTTCAATATATACTAAATATTACTCTCTCTTGTAACAACTCTAAATAATTTTCCCCATTTAAATTTCCATTTATATAAAAACGCCCCACTATTTGAGACCCTATTAACCCAGTCTGATTTTGAAAGAGGACAGCTTTATTACTTTGACAACTATAGATGACAGTAATGTTATTTTCCCTATGTTTACTTTTAAAATAAACGCTCTAATGCATTGCTGTCAAACTTTTTAACTGTAACTATGGTAAATGACATATCCCTATGTTTACTGATAAAAAAAACTCCCGGTATAGTAAAATCAAAGATAAAACTAAAAAAGAATTTAATTATAACTTAATTTATAAAATACTATGTTCACAATGCAACAAACAATATACAGGCCAAACAAAAAGATATTTAAAAACTAGATTAACAGAACATAAATGAAATTGTGAAAACAAAAATAATACTATAAAATGTGCCTTAGTGGAACATTTAAAAAGCAACAACCATCAGTTTGATTTCGACAACACAAAAATATTAAAAAATTAGAAAATTTTAAATAAAAGATTAACATTAGGGATGCTATATATATATATATATATATATATATATATATATATTGTAACATTACGCGTTCTTATTTACAAATATTGAACACGCTGGCACAATTATAAAAGTACAGTGTTACCGAACTTGTTCATGTGTACCGATTGTAATTTTAACGATGATCTAACATAGAATGTCTTCATCGCGATACTAATGCCTTCAGAAGGCAGCCGTTTACAAATAGGATGAATCCCGACAATAAATTCATACTGTGTGATCGTCTAGTGTAAAACAATATTTTATAGCCCTACGTTGTGTTTAAATGATTCTATAAAACAATGTAAAATGACCTACGTTGTGTATAATAAATGTAACCCTTATTAGTTCGTAAAACGAAGTAGCTGTCAATGGTGGGGTAATTCGGGAAAGGTTGAGTTGAGTGAAAGATGTAAATTCCTTCCAAAAGACATGACGGTGACATCATACCTTGTGCATTTATTGAAAAACCAAGTAATCAACAAACATTAGTTATTATGTGAATTTAGAACGAACAGAGTGACTTGAACACAAAGTTCTGTCGTGAACTCAATAGTAAAATAGCTCTCTGGTATTTACTAGAGATGAAAAACTACCGGTAATTTCAACTAACGATTGTTCGATAGTGCTATCAGTAAACTATCGATATATCGATTGTACTATCGATAGTCAATTTAATTACTAAACGATAGTTTTAGTTACTAAACTATAGTTACTAAACGATAGTTACTAACCGATAGTTACTAAACGATAGTTACTAAGCGATAGTTACTAAACGATAGTTACTAAACGATAATTACTAAACGATACTATCGATAGTTTTTTTTTCTTTTAATTACTTATCGATAGTATTTTTTTATAAAAGTATAATTTTTTTTCAAAATTACAAAATTTTTGCCTATACAGAGTTTAAAATCAGTGATTAAATTCGTTCCTTTTTCGAGAGAGAGATAAAATAAAATGTATAATTTTTTAAATGTTACTCTCATCCCCTAAAATTTAAAACTTTTGATATTGATCTATATTAAGGGATGTTTGCTAAATAATTCCTGTGAATATGGTTTTGTTACAGTTAATATTACCCGCTCTAAGGTATGTACAAATGGGAGAAATAGAAAATATACAATAAATGTCAAAAAATTATTTCTTTAAAATTTAGGCCTAATAACAAGATTGCAGAAGTAACAAATGTGAAAATAAAAATCAAATGCAAATATGTACTTATATCCCTAGGTATATACCATTTCTTACATTAATTTATACTTTTGTCGAGATCAAGGTATTAGAAAAACTAGTTGCAATTCGAAACACCTTTTATATTAATTTAAATTTAGATCAAATAGAAAAGAAATGTGGTGTTGTGATAGTATTTTTGGAGTTGTGATGCATACTGGATGAGTGGTAAGCGGAGATTGTCCTGGTTAAAAGGAAAAATTGGTGGATTTTGGGGTGAACAAAGAAGTTTGGAATGTAGGTACTTGAAAAACAGATGTTGTTAGGTTCGGAGAAAGCGGGCGAAGTTACAATAGCAGGTAGTGGAGAAACATGATACAGACTCTGTATTATTGAAGCGTTGCTCTAGCAAACGAAATCTGATTTGCGGTGTCAGTAGGAGAAAAACACAATTACTTATGTTTGACTATGAATGTAGAGAAATTACTTGCACTTTTAAATTTATTTATTTAGTTGTGTAGACAAAAGTGAAAATTATATACCAGATAGGATCAATGAGTTATTGTAACTCAATGAAAAGGATATATGTTTTATTAAATTTTGATAATAATTGAAAATATAATCAACATAAACAAATGCAGTAACTATTGTTTCATTTAATTTACATTCAAAACTGTAGAAATAACTGCTGTTTATTAAAATATTACATTTTAGAAAAAGTTAAATAACAGAAACAATGAATAAATGTGATTGTTGAAGAAATTTATTAAATATTATAAATAAAATTACTATATGATAGTTACTAAACGATAGTTACTAAACGATAATTACTAAACGATAGTTACTAAACGATAGTTACTAAACGATAGTTACTAAACGATAGTTACTAAACGATAGTTACTAAACGATAGTTACTAAATGATAATTACTAAACGATAATTACTAAACGATAGTTACTAAACGATAGTTACTAAACGATAGTTACTAAACGATAATTACTAAACGATACTATCGATAGTTATTTTCTAGTAATTACTTATCGATAGTACTTTATTTTTTAAAACTATCGATGTATCGATAGTACTATCGATAGTTTTTTCATCTCTAGTATTTACCTTACGCAAGAGGGAAAAACACGACAAAAAACCTCAAGCAGAGAGATAAATCCAATCATCAAAATATTCTCAAAATTAATGAGAATGTTTCTTGAATAGCAAAATTACATACTTTAATTATAAATCATTCAAGTCGCACAGAGGTGATATTTCCAGATCCATCACAATAATTTGTCAATACATCAATATCTTTGTTTAATCATTGTTAAGTCGGTGGATCAGTATTGTTGCAATCGTTGTAGTTAGGTTGGCCCTGAGGCAACGACGAGTGGAGGGTTTTCCTAAGTTTCCTTTATAGGTAACCATTGTCCACTATGGGGGGTTTTCCTAAGTTTCCTTTATAGGTAACCATTACCCATCTGGGTGGTTTCATTCAACGGTAACCAGTGCCCAGTGTTGTATTGTTTTGTAAACAATTAGCAAGGAATACTTGATCAGTAAAATAAATATAAGTAATAGAATTATATCATTGTGACAGTCTTTCCATATCAAAGAATAATAACATTTATTGCTACTCTGGTAAAAGAGTAACAACAATTAAAAATGATGTATGTCACCAAGCTCAAAGTTCATATAAAGAATATTCTGGGTAAAAAGGAAGGTTCTCCCTAGCCCGGTTGCCGATGACACCGAGTGGTGAGTTGCAGGGTAAAACGCGTGCCCGGATGCCGATAGCACTGCGTATAGATTTAGGAAGGTGTCACCCGTGCCTGCATAAGCTAGCACTGATAGTGAAGGTTGGAGGATGATAGCGTGCCCGGATGCCGATAGCACTGCGTATCGATTTAGGAAGGTATCACCCGTGCTTGCATTAGCTAGCACTGATAGTGAAGTTTGGAGGGTGATAGCGTGCCCGGATGCCGATAGCACTGCGTATCGATTTAGGAAGGTGTCACCCGTGCCTGCATAAGCTAGCACTGATAGTGAAGGTTGGAGGGTGATAGCATGCTCGGATGCCGATAGCACTGCGTATCGAGATAGGAAGGTGTCACCCGTGCCTGCATAAGCTAGCACTGATAGTGAAGGTTGGAAGATGATAGCGTGCCCGGATGCCGATAGCACTGCGTATCGATTTAGGAAGATGTCACCCGTGCCTGCATAAGCTAGCACTGATAGTGAAGATTCGAGGGTGATAGCGTGCCCGGATACCGATAGCACTGCATATCGAGTTAGGAAGGTGTCACCCGTGCCTGCATAAGCTAGCACTGATAGTGAAGGATGGAGGGTGATAGCGTGCCCGGATGCCGATAGCACTGCGTATAGATTTAGGAAGGTGTCACCCGTGCCTGCATAAGCTAGCACTGATAGTGAAGGTTGGAGGGTGATAGCATGCTCGGATGCCGATAGCACTGCGTATCGAGATAGGAAGGTGTCACCCGTGCTTGCAGTAGCTAGCACTGATAGTGAAGTTTGGAGGGTGATAGCGTGCCCGGATGCCGATAGCACTGCGTATCGAGATAGGAAGGTGTCACCCGTGCCTGCATAAGCTAGCACTGATAGTGAAGGTTGGAAGATGATAGCGTACCCGGATGCCGATAGCACTGCGTATAGATTTAGGAAGCTGTCACCCGTGCCTGCATAAGCTAGCACTGATAGTGAAGGTTGGAGGGTGATAGCGTGCCCGGATACCGATAGCACTGCATATCGAGTTAGGAAGGTGTCACCCGTGCCTGCATAAGCTAGCACTGATAGTGAAGGATGGAGGGTGATAGCGTGCCCGGATGCCGATAGCACTGCGTATCGATTTAGGAAGGTGTCACCCGTGCCTGCATAAGCTAGCACTGATAGTGAAGGTTGGAGGGTGATAGCGTGCTCGGATGCCGATAGCACTGATAGTGAAGTTTGGAAGGTGTCACCCATGCCTGCATAAGCTAGCACTGATAGTGACGAAAACAATATCTATTGCAATTTAATAAAAAATCAGTGTGTGTAATTAAGGTTCCCACAATACACTATTGTATTTTATTTTGCCTAACTACATTTTATCATTCTCTTTTAATTCGTTATTTTGCCATTTCATGCTTGATTCGTTGGTTTAATTTGTTTGTAAAAATTAATTTAATTTTTTTTGTTCTCATTCATGTACTAGATTTAAAACTGTGATAATGATTTTTATAATGTTCTTTTTAATGAATAACAACAAAGAAAAAAAATTGTCATCCATACACTTGGTGAAGCTAGGTTCAATAAAATATAAACTAAACACTTGGCTAAGTCTCACAAAATTCAGCCTCCAAGTCACCTTATGAGGGTATTGTCAGAGGCTGGCCAGCACAGTTAGTAACCATAAACGCGTTTCGCTCTTATTAGAGCTCATCAGTATGGTATAACTCACTTCTTCACCTAGAACAAAGTTCACGTGAAGAAGCTGGTGACAAAGGACTGTGCAAGCAGAGAATAAGATCTCTAAGAAACGGTAAGATGACATGAGAAGTTCTATCGAACAGGCAATGCCATCTACCGAAAAAAGGAAAAGCTACGCAGCAATTTAAATAACAACAAAGACAAATTTAATTGTCATCCATACAATTGGTGAAACTAGTTTCAATAAAATATAAACTAAACACTTGGCTAAGTCTAACAAAATTCAGCCTCCAAGTCACCTTATGAGGGCATCGTCAGAGGCTGGCCAGCACAGTAAGTAACCATAGACGCGTTTCTTTTTAATGTGTTTTATAGTTAATTGTTAAGAGTTGTTGTAATTTTTAAACATTTTTGACTATTTATTCTTTTAATTTGTGACTAATTATGTTAAGTTTTTTTAAACAATTTGTTTATGTCAATTATTAGACGTTACATGTAAGTTTTTTATTTCTGTGTGTTTCTTTTTTTAAATAAGTCTTATTGTTATTTACTTTGTAAATAGTATTATTATTATTAAGTGCATTTTGATAAAAATATAAAAGATAAATTTTCTACAAGCACAAAAAAACTTGCTCATTATGAGACTGTTATTACTACGCAAGTTTAGTATATTGCACACATATTTGAATATCTCTCAATTAGCATTGAAATGATATTATAATACTGTAACGTTGATTACAACTTCGGGTTCCGTGAAGTTTAATATTAAATAAAAGACGAACAATGAGAACACTAACAAAATATTTATTTAAAACGAAAATTATGTAGTACAACTTCTAAGACATTAACAACACGTATTTATATTCACATTAAAGTATTTAGCAATGACTTGCACTGTTCACACTTTAAATACAGATTGCCTGTTGCCGGCCCAGACTCTCCCTTATATACTAAAACAAGTTCTTCTACAATATTCCAGAGCTTCTGGAACATTATGGAAGCATGACGCAGAGAGAACAGGATCGTACTCGTTCCAGTATTACGTATGAGACAGCGCTAAATGCGCAGCAGATTACGACGTATCGACTGATCCAGAGGGAACAGGGCCATACTCGTGTAACAAAGTGAAACAATTCAGAATTAGTTTTTGTTATAATTACGATTTTTCACTATCAACTCAGCTTCGAAAGATACAGACAAATTAAATATTATCTTAAGTATTTTTTTTCAAAGTTGACTTGACAGAGTTTTGATTATCAAATTTATTAGAGCGTTTATCTATTTTTGTTTTAATTCCATGGCTATTTGATATTTTCAACGTAATTTTTAATACGTTTTTATTGAATTTCTGTCGTTACAACGCATGCAAATGTAATTCTGTTTATTGATTTAGATGCAAAATTTTATGCTCTACAACATTTATTTGAAGCATTTTTGCCTAAAATAATTTGGGGAGCAATGCGCACGAAAAAACAGTTTTTTCATGTTAATCGCCTATGTACACAGGTATGATGTTCCACCCGGTATATATTTATATATATTGAAATAATTTAAAAATTCCAAGAAGTTTACGAAATATAGCAACGGTTCCTCGCTGGAGCACATTCATATTATTCCGGTAGTGAATGAGTTAAGAAAGTGCAAATAAGATTCTCGTATTATTTCATATAATAAAATCGCTAAATTTATATTTCGGCCTATAACTAGTTACCTATGCATTTATTTGGAAAAACAAATACATGGTCAAACTATCCTACTAACGTGACAACTTTTATCTAATTTAACAAACCTCGTAGCTCTTGCTGTTCTTGAGATCCCAAGGCATTTGCACCTTATATAGAACACAGTGTATATTATAAGAATTGAAAACGAATTAAAAAGATATGATATGAACGTGTTGGTCTGCGCATTTGTCAAATATTTCATAGCAGAGTCGAGATCCGATAGCTTGTAATGTAGAAACGCGCTCAATAGGTCAGCAATTTTAGGTATTGCCCTGTTTAATTGTGGCACATCTACATCTACTAATTCTGACTTCAATGCAAATTTTAATTATTCACTCAATTTATTTCAGATTACAATCTTCCATTTGAGGAAATGATTATTGAAGGTCCAGACACAGTCGATGTGGGGGGCGATCTACAACTGAAATGTATATTTTTCCTTTATCGCAATTTGCCATATAATAAATATTTGCCTTATTGGAAGTTTCCTATAACCGTAAGTATGAGTATTTTTATATCTCACCTGTAAGGAAAAAGATAAAAACCGAAAGACACATGAGTTATTTATAAAAATAGAATATGCAGCTTGTGCAGTCAGACGGAAATAACCAGGAATTTTAAATGAACATTGGAGTGTATGCCGCCATTTTCGGGAAAGGCAAAATAAGCATTGCTCTATTATTTACTGTAGTGTTTTTCTTATATTTGTCAAATGTGAAATTACAGAATTAGTAAAATAGTTACATTATTGAATATACAACACAAAAATAACAAATGCCATCCTTCTTGTGGTGCACCATTTTGGTGATAGATAGAATAGAGATGATCAAATTATTGATAAATTATTTATTTTTCACATGATAAACGCAAAATAAAATTTACAATTTGAAGCTAATTAGATAATGCCATAGAAAACAAAACATACAATCAATTATCTGTATTATTCATTTCATATAATTTAAACTAGTATAATTCTTCGACCGACAGGTCGTTTCGCGGGGATTGCGTAGAGAGAGAGAGAAAATGCAGATCCGGCTCGAAGGACCAAATGTTCGACCGAGAGGTCGTTTCGCGGGAAGTGCGTAGAGAGAGAATAATGCGGATCCGGCTCGAAGGGCCAAATGTTCGACCGAGAGGTCGTTTCGCGGGAAGTGCGTAGAAAGACAGAGAGCAGAAAGTAAGGCAGAGTGATGCAATGCTGGGACCTGACTCACAACCGTACGGTCGTGTGTTCGGGTCCCACCCGTGACGGCAATTTATAAAGGACACATCGGCATATGACCGTAGTATTTGGTGCGATACACACACACACACACACACATACATATATATATATATATATATATATATATATATATATATATATATATATATATATATATATATATATATATATATATATATATATATATATATATTTCTTCTTTTTTATGTTGCTCGGCAGCCGCAGCGTAGCAACACAAGGGAAATACCTGTGTTCGGCCAATCCTGACGCGACATTGTCCTCGATGTCGACTGGCTCTTTCTTCCGTGATCGCAGACAGCTCCACCTGGAATCTTCTTCATTGTCTTCAACAAATGTTGGAGTTTCCTCTTCCTTTTCTTCGTATTCGTCTTCTTGCGTAGAAGATGATTCTTCATTTTCGTCTTTTCTTTGGATTGTATTTCATCGTCATCTTCATCTTCGGAGTCGTCTAGTGGGCCTATCCACTTTTTCATTCGCTCGGGTGGTAATATACCGTCGTACGGCCTCTGCGAAACTGGATGACCTGGAATATCTCCAACATCATATCGATCTTTATCAAGAACGGAATGGATGATGTAAGGACCAACAAATTTTTGAGACATTTTAGGACTTCGGTCTGTTGGGGTTTTAGTTCTCTCGATCATGACCTACTTTATATTTATGATGCATTTTCTTTTCTTTATCAAAGCGTTCTTTGGTCTTTTTTTGTTGTATTTTTGTATTTTCGATTGCTTCTTTTCGTATTGACTCTCTCTTTTTGTCGTACTCACCTACAGTTATATTTTCTTCAATTATTTGTTGCATTTCTATGCCAAATCCATGTGACAATTTGAAACAAAAAAAAAACAACTCGCTAGGACGTTTATTTGTCGTTTTCTGTTTAGTCATGTTCAATGACAATTGCACTTTATCGAGACATTTGTGCCATTCGTTTACATTCGTTGACATTTTTAAAAGCGCTGGTTTTTGACTGGTTATTTTGAGTTGGATTAATATTTATTGATTGTCACCAGAATTTGTGCATATCCTTTTACTAAGATAAGTATTATCTTTGATTTTCAAAATAGTTTAATTATTTTTATTTTTTTTTGTCTTGTATATAGTTAGTTGTTTGTATTAGTTACGCTTAGATACGGTGAATTATGATTTGTTTTTAGGTGTGATTGACATTTGACAGGTGTGTGAATGTAATTTATTTCCTTTCTTTTATAGTTAAGGATAAGCCTGGTAAGCTACCTTAACTTCTTCTTCTTTTACCGAGAGAACCCTATTTATTTTATCTTTTGTTCTAATGAGGAATAAATGGGCGAAATTTGATGAATGTAAGTTTGGTACGTGGAATCTTAGAGGTATAAATGGAAAAGAAAATGAATTGGTGAATATAATGCGTGTGTATAATGTAGATGTTTTGTGTGTGAGCGAGACAAAGCGGAAAGGCTGTAATGAAGAAGAGGTAGATGGATTGTTTTGCTTGTGGTCGGGTGTTGCAGAGAATGAACGGGCAAAACATGGTGTAGGAGTGCTTGTTAGTGAAAGGATGAAACCGTTTGTAAGAGATTATAGTTGTATTTCATCGCGAATTCTTTGGCTGAGACTTAAGGTAGGCTTTCATAGAATCTTCGTTGTGTCAGTTTATGGCCCAACTGAATCCGAAAGTGATCTTGAGAAAGATCAATTTTGGAATTTGTTAGATAGTGTGATTGATTCGTGTGATCCAGGTGAAAAAGTTATCGTATGTGGTGATTTGAATGGTTGGGTGGGAGTAAAGAGAAGCATGTCTGGGAATGTATTGGGTAAATATGGTGATGTGAGAGTGAATGAAAACGGTAGGAAAATAGTATCCTTCTGCTTAGAGCGTGATCTTTTCGTTTCCAACTCTGTCTTTAAACATAAATTAGCTCACTTGTATACATGGGAGAATGTGAGGGAGAATAGGCGGAGTGTGATTGATTTTATTTTGTATGATGAACGACTAAGAAGTTTAGTTGTGGATACGCGTGTGAAGCGTGGGGCTGAATTGGGTACGAATGATCATTATTTGGTGGTGTCGCGTATACGTCTGGATAAATGTTGGCGAATGAGGGTAAAAGGCACCGAAAAAATGTTTCGTGTGAAATCTAGTGTACTACAGAATGAGGATATTAGAGATCTGTTTGTTGAGAAAATAAATGAATCTTTGCCTGTATGTGAGCCTAATTTTGAATGCAGCATAAATGATGTTTGGATGAAATTTAAGGATACAGTTCTTAAATGTGCAAAAGAAGTTTGTGGTGAATCCAGATTAGGCTCTTGTCCAAGGAATGCATGGTGGAATGATGAAGTGAAAGAAGCAATTGAAGAGAAAAAGAGAGCGTATTTGCGATTTCTACATGTAAAAGATGTGCCTGGAAGTTTACGTGATGAATGTTTGCTAGAATATAAAAGGTTAAATAAACATGTTAAGAGAGTAGTGAGAGAAAGTAAGGTGCGTTTTGATGATTTGATGAGTGAAAGAATGACGAATGATTTTACTATGAATAAAAGAATGTTTTGGTTGAGTGTGAAGAGATTGAGAGGTGGTAATGTAAGGGCGGAAAAAGCGATTAAGAGTGCGAATGGTGAGTTATTGTGGAATGAATTAGACGTTAGAAATAGATGGTGTGAGTATTTTAGAGGCTTATATGGTAGCGTAAATGGATCGAATTGTTGTAGTGAAAATTCAAGAGAAAATGTTAGAAGTGATGAATGGGATATAGATGAAAGTGATGTTAGTTTTGCATTGTTACGTTTGAAGAATGGTAAAGCTCCTGGTTTGGATGGTATAACGAATGAGATGTTGAAGTATGGTGGTGAGAGATTATTTGATTGGTTAGTTTATTTATTTAGATTTTGTTTGAAACTGTGTGTAGCTCCTGATGATTGGAAACGTGCTATCATTTGTCCTTTATTTAAGGGCAAAGGTAGTTCGAGTGATTGTACTAATTTCCGTGCGATAAGTTTGTTGAGTGTGGTAGGGAAGTTGTACGGGAAGATTCTTATTCACAAGGTACGAACCTTAACAATCTCCAAGTTGAGTAATATGCAAGGTGGATTTTTGCCTGAGAGAGGGTGTGTAGATCAATTGTTTTCTCTTCGTATGATTGTTGAGAAATCACTTGCTAAGAACAAGAAGGTGTTCTGTGGCTTTCTCGATCTTAAAAAAGCATATGATAGTGTTCATCGAGTTATTCTATGGGATGTACTTCTAGAGTACGGTATAAATGGTAATTTGTTGGGAGCGATTCGTGCATTATACGAAGATAGCGAGGCTGCGGTGAGAGTTGATGGTAGATTGAGTGATTGGTTTTCTATAGATGTTGGCGTGAAACAAGGTTGTGGGATGTCCCCGTGGTTGTTTAATTTATATATGGATGTGTTGTTACGAAAGTCGCTGAATGGGGCGGATGGTGTACGTATTGGTGGTAGTGTAGTGCCTGCGTTAGCTTATGCGGATGATGTAGTTGTAATGGGTGAATCTGAAGAACAATTGAGAAGAATGATTCTAAGTATAAATGAAGTAGGAAAAGGTTTAAATCTATTACTGAATGTTGATAAATGTAAAGTGTTAGTGTTTGAGAAGAGTGATTTGGTGACTGATTGCAATGTTTCGGTGAATGGTGTGAGATTGGGTCAAGTAAATGAATTTGTATACTTGGGGAGTGTGTTTTCGAGGGATGGACGTATTGATCGAGAGATTGAAAGAAGAGTATCTGCTGGATGTAAGATATTGGGTGCTCTGGGAACCTTTACTCGGAACGTGAATGTATCCAGAGATGCTCGATTGAGTGTTTATAATGGTGTGTTAGTGCCTACGTTGATGTATGGTAGTGAATGTTGGGTATGGATGAAGAAACATGAACGGCGTATAACTGCTGTGGAAATGAGATATTTGCGGGGTGTGTGTGGATATACTAGAAGAGATCGTGTCCGGAATACATTGGTGTATGATGAATGTGAGATTGGGAAGAATGTTGTAAGAAGAGTGGGAATAAGTCAGTTGAGATGGTTTGGTCATGTAGAACGTATGTCGAATGACAGATTGGTGAAACAGGTGTATGTTGGTGAAATTGAGGGTGAAAGTTTGCGTGGACGGCCTAGGAACAAGTGGATGAATATTATTGAAGGGTTGTTGCGTGAGCGAAAGATTCTGAGCGTGAAGAATAAACGAGCTTGTATGAAAAGAATTATGAATGTGGTTGAAGCAAAAGTGGTGTGCCAAGATAGGAATATTTGGAGAAAATTAATTGCAGGATAAATATGATGAATGAAGACAAGCGTATGATTCTTGATTTTAGATTAATTGGTTAGATGTTTTGAGTGTTTACCTGCAATTGTGCGGAGACGAGCTTCAGAAACAAGCGCAGTGTACACTAGTGAATGGATGAATGTTTGTTGTGTGTTGATGGATTTTGGTTGTGAGAAAAGAAAGAGTTAGTATGGAGGAAGTGTTAATGTGGTCGAATCGAGTATCGTGTGTCAGGGTGAGAATGTTGACGGGTTCGTGCTACCCCATTTAATGGGATATAGCGTGATGTTATGTATGTATGTATGTATGTATGATTGTTTTATTGTACCTTTCTACTTGTCCATTACTCCTTGGTGTTCGTACTGCAACTAATACATGTTGTATATTATTTTCTTCGCAAAAACTTCTAAATGTTTCTCTTGTAAAAGCAGAGCCTCTATCTGAAACAATTCTTCTCGGTAGACCAAAAATTTTGAACAACTGCTTCAATGCTCTTATAACTTCTTCAGAATTTGTTGTTTTAGTAGGTTCTAAAAATATAAATTTTGTGAAACCATCTATTATTGCTAGTATATGTTTGTATCCTCTAGTAGTTCTTTCTAATGGACTTAAATGATCAATGTGTAAAGTTTTCCAGGGCTCTGAACCTTTTTCATTACAATGAAGAAACCCTTCTCTCTTATTTGTCTTGTAGTTATATTCCATGCATTTTATACATCTGGATAAACATTTTCTAACGTACTTACGCATTCTCGGGAAATAATATAAAGTTCTAAGTTCTTCTAAGGTTTTTTCGCATCCTAGATGACAAATTTTCTCATGAGTTTTCGTAACTAACTGATGACGAAGTTGTCTGGGAACAACAAGTAAAAGTTTATCGTTAACACGTTTCATTAGATTCTCATTAACAATTTCAAAATCGTGAGGTTTTTGGTCATTTAATATTTTATTTATTCTGTAAAATAGCAATGTTTTCTATTTCTTAATATTCTTCATCCACTAAATTCACCGGTACTATACGACTGAGACAGTCAACATGCCCCATTTTGTCAGCGCTTCTATGTTGAGCATCAAAATCAAAATTTTGAAGAATTAAACTCCAACGTAAGATTTTTGGATTTTGGTCTTTTTTCTTCAATGTCTGTGTTAAAGCATTACAGTCTGTAATGAAGGTAAATCGTTTGCCCAGCAAATAAATTCTGAATTTTTGTAGCGCATATACCACAGCTAGTAATTCTAATTCGAAACTGTGCAATTTCGATTCTGTTTCATTTGCCTTTATACTTGAACAATAAATAGGGTGAAATTTTCCGTTATGTTTTTGCATTAGTATTGCACCAAATCCACTAGCACTTGCGTCTGTATATAATTCAATCTCTTTATCAGGATCGTACAATTTTAGTACAGGTTTGTTGATCAAGTGATATTTCAGTTTATTGACAGCTTCAATTTGTTCAGATTTAATTTCAAAGTCAGTCCAGAACAATATAGCATATTCAAGAAAAGCAAAAAAGTACTAAGAACACCAGAACAAAACAAGAAGGATAAGGAGAACAAAAGCGAGACAGAAGGCAACATAAACGAGAGAAAAGACAATACGGACGAAGTAGAAATGGATGATCTAAAAGAAGTGATCCAAACAATGATGGTTAAAATGGATGAAAATACAAAGTCAATAAAAGAAGAAATACAAACGATTAAAGGATAAATAAAAAGAAAGAAGAAAACTGGAAAATAGAGAAGGACAGGCTAATAGAAAGAATAGATATTCTTGAAAGAAATGCAGAAAGAGAAGAAAGGCAAAAGAAAAAGAACAATATTATAATAAAAGGGCTAGAGGTCCCTCAAAACACAGAAGAGGAGATAAAAAAATGGGTTGAAAGAGAACTACGAATCAAGATAGACATCAATAAAACTACGACGCTAAATAAGGGCTCAAGTAATGAAATTATAAGAGCGGAATTACCAAATTGGGAGCAAAAACAAATGATCATGAAAGCCAAAAATTCATTAAAGAGTACTTAAGTATTTATTGATCACGACCTTACCTGGGAAGAAAGGAATATTCAGAGGGAAATTAGAAACATGGCAAAAGTAGAAAAGGCAAAAGGAAAAAGAGTTAAAATTTGATACCAAAAAATAATAATTGAAGAGGAAGTTTACCAATGGGATAAATAAGTAAACGGTGTCACATTAAAAGCAAAAGATGAACAGAAAAACTCAAAAAATATTAACAAACGAACAACACGCTAGAATGAATATGCAAACGAAAAGGATAACGCTGCTAGGAACTTGGAATATAAGAAGTCTGAACGGAAAGGTGATAGAGTTGATCGACGAATTCGAAAAAACAAAATTGGATATTTTAGCTATAATGGAAACAAAGAAGAAGGAAAAGGGAGTAATGAAGCTTAATAATGGCCACATACTATCATATTCCTAGATAGTATTTTAAAGAATATAAAGTATAAGATCAAAATAGTGGAAGTAGGATATCATAACCTGACAAGAATCACAATATCTGAATGCGCATTTGCTGATGGCCTTGCTATAATAGGGAAAAGCAAAGCGGACCTACAACACAATATAAATATATGGAAAGAGGAACTAGATAAACACAACATAAACATAAACACAGGAAAGACAAAAGTTATGGTGATATCGAAAGAAGACACAGCAACAAACATAACAATAAACGGAAATGATATAGAACAAGTTGAATCATTTATATACTTGAGATCAGCACTGAACAACAGAGGAAGTTTAGAAAATGAAATCAATAACAGAATTCGGACAGCAAATAAAAGCTACTTCGCAATAAATAAAATAGTACTGAACAATAAACAAATATCAAAGAAAACTAAAATGACGCTATACAAAACAGTCTTCAGACCAACGTTAATATATGGAAGCGAAACATGGACAATGAACCAGCGAATTAAAAACAAAATACAAGCGGCAGAAATGAGATATTTGAGGAAGGTAGAAGGCGTTACAATACTAGACAGAATCAGAAATGATCACATAAGATCAAAGTTAGAAACGGCAAGTATACAAAATACAATAGAAAAGAAGCAACTATCTTGGTACGGACACATCATTAGAATGCCAGAAGACAGACAAACGAAATCAATCTGACAGCAAGAACATCGAAAAAGAAAAGAAGAGGCAGAACACAAAAGACGTAGGAAGATTACATACAGGAAATACTGGAGAGACACAACATCAACCCTACAGAAGCAAGGAAGACAGCCAAGAAAAGGAAAGAAATTAATCGAAAAAATAAAATAAAACAAAGCAGAAAAATCAAGATACTAGAAATTCCGACACTTGCAAGGGTATTAGGGGATGTAAAATGATTATATATATATATATATATATATATATATATATATATATATATATACATATACCGGGTGTCTGTTTTAAAAGTGTACATAGGAGATTAACATGGGAAATCAGTTTTTTGCATGCTGTTGCTCGATGTTCTACCAGACAACAATAATTGTAGTATCACTCGAAAGATATCATTTTTCTGAATCAAACGATGTAAAATACATTTCACTTTACTAGTAATTTGGTCCCGTAAATTAACTTTTAAATTTTGTAAATTCACCGATTTATTCAATTTTTAATGTAAATAAATATAGTTACCTATGACTGTTTTGTTTTATTTGACGTTTCTGACGTTTTTACTTCACAATTTGCAAAATATGGTTATTTACACAAATGACGAGCGTGTTTTTATAATAAAAATGTACTATGGAGGAAATAGTTACTTAAAAGTGCGAGATCTATTTTCTATTAAGTTTATGGATCGACCGATTCCAAGTGCAACCACAATTGCTAAATTAGTGGCAAAATTTGAAAAGACGGCAGATGTATCTACGAAAATTACACGTGAGCGCGAAAATCGCAATTTGGCAAGAGCTGAAGAACAGGCGTTATTGGAAGAAAGGGTTCTAGGAATCGTAAATGTAGATCCTTTGTGTAGCACTAGATTTATTGCAAATGAATTGGGAGTACATCATAGCACCGTTTTCAGTATTTTGAAAAAATATTCTTATTATTCCTACAAAATGCAGTGTCATCAAGAACTTTTTCCATATGACGAAGAAAGTAGAAGAGTATTTTGCGAAGATATGCAAAATAGGACTAATGAAAATTAAAATTTTTTGGCATCGATTTGTTTTTCTGACGAATCTACCTTTACTTTAAATAATGAACCTAATGTTCAAAACACACTTTGTTGGGCTACTTCAAATCCAAGAATAAATATTTCAACTCGGACCCAGTATCCTAAAAAAATTAATATGTGGGCCGGAATTTTGGGTTACATAATTGGTCCGATAGAAATACGTGGCAATTTAAATTCCGAAAATTATTTGGGATTGTTGCAGAATGAGATTGGTCCTGCAATAGAAAATGTTGCGCGCCCAAATCAAGAGGTCTGGTTCCAACAAGATGGAAGTCCTGCACACTATAGTAGGAACGTCCGAGAATGCTAGATCTCCAGATCTTGCTCCATGTGACTATTTTTTATGGGGTCACATAAAAAGTAAAGTTTATAAAAAAAGGCACGAAAATATAAATTCCTTAAGAGATGCCATAGTTAATGAATGTCGTCGTATAACTCCACGGCAACTACTTAATGTGTGAACAGCTTTTTATAATAGATTAGGTTATTGTCTAATTGAAAATGGTGGTGTTTTTGAATATTTATTATAATTATGTGTTATGTCCTAAAAAAAATTGTTGTTTGAGTGGCAAAATTTTGTTGTGCAATATTTAAAAAAACTTCACTCTTAATAAAATAATATTATTTAAACAAAACTGGTTTTTAAACTTTTATATATTTAATACAACCTGTCATTATAACAACGATATTTATTTATGTAAATAACCATATTTAGAAAATTGTCAAATAGAAACGTCAAATAAAACACTCGCAAGAAAATAAAACAAAACAGTCATAGGTAACTATATTTATTTACATTAAAAATTGAATAAATCGGTGAATTTACATAATTTAAAAGTTAATTTACGGGACCAAATTACTAGTAAAGTGAAATGTATTTTACATCGTTTGATTCAGAAAAATGATATCTTTCGAGTGATACTACAATTATTGTTGTCTGGTAGAACATCGAGCAACAGCTTGCAAAAAACTTATTTCCCATGTTAATTTCCTATGTACACTTTTAAAACAGACTTCCGCTATATATATATATATATATATATATATATATATATATATATATATATATATATATATATATATATATATATATATATATATGTAATTTTAAAGTCTACATTTTGTCTTAATAAGTTTGTCAAAGGTTTTGCAACAATTGCATAGTCTTTAATAAATCGTTTAAAGTAACCTGTCAACCCTAAAAACATTCGTATCTGTCTCTGGTCTTTTGGTATTTGAAAATTCTGAATGAATTTAGATTTTGCCGAACCGGGTCTAATTTGGTTGTGACTAATATGGTACCCTAAATAGTTCAACTCTGTATATAAAATTTGACAATTGTCAAAACGTAATTCTAATCCAAATTTAAGCATTAAATTTAGGACCTCTTTGAATATCTCTATGTTCTCTTGAATTGTATTTGTTGCAATCAATAAATCGTCCATATATACTTGTACTTTATTCGTTCTAATTAAATCGCGAAAAATGCTAGTAACGTATCGCATAAAAACCGATGGCGAATTAACTAACCCAAATGGCATTTTTACAAATTAATATTGCCCGTTGTGTATTACAAACGACATATATTTAATTGAATCTGAATGAACCTTTACGTGATAAAAGCCGTTTTGTGGATCAAGTGCTGTGAAATATTTAGCGTTACTCAAATTATTTAAAAGATCATCAATATGTGGCAGTGGAAATTTATCTTTTACCGTTTCCTTATTAAGCGCGCGATAATCTACACATAAACGGCCTTCTCCATTTTTCTTTGCAACAAGCACAACTGGACTAGCGTATTCGGAATTACTAGGACGGATTACACCCTTTGCTAACAATTCATCAATAATTTTATTTATAACTTCACGTTCATGGTACGATACTCTCTACGGTGAAGTGCAAATGGGCTTGTTTGTTTTTAAATCTATTTTCATCTGTAAATCCTCATCGTCAACTTCACATGGACAACTAGTTCGTAACATATTATAATTGGAAATTAGATTAGACACTTCCTGTTTTATTTTAAAATTTAAAACGGGATTAATATTGTATTCCGGGTCGCAAACATCTGTTTGAATCTGGATCATGGCACTTTCATATGAAACATCAGTTTCCATTGGTTTTTAAAACGCAATACCGTCTTTATGAATATGCCACTCTGCCGAATCAAGGAATTTTTGTCCGAGTATACCGTCGTTACTAATCGAATCTTTTGGAACCACGACCGCGCTTATTCCGTAGTCATAGTCATCAATTTTAATAGTGAATTTAGCTATTTTATCACAGTTTCCTCTACTGCTATTCCATCCTACTAAAACAGTGTTACATTTTCAGTTATTAAATCAGTTGCAAAACAGTCTTTGATCAAATTCATTTTACTACCTGTGACAATTAAAGACTTCTCACGCGGTTCTTGTGTTTCTCTCAACATTGGACTTGAAAAGTGGGTACTGGCAGGTTGGAATGGCACAAACGGATAAAGAGAAAACTGCGTTTTCTATCGGGGCCGAACTGTGGCAATTTACAGTAATGCCGTTCGGACTCTGCAATGCCCCTACCACGTTTGAACGACTCATGGAAACGGTACTGCAAGGGCTATCTTGGAAAACCTGTTTAGTGTACCTTGACGATATTATTGTGATCGGAAGAACATTCGACGATCACATGAGAAATTTCGAGGAGGTATTCCTGAGACTGCAAAGTTCTGGTTTGAAGCTTAGTCCAAAGAAATGTCATCTCTTCCGAAAAGAAGTGCAGTACCTGGTACACATTGTGTCCGGAAACGGAATAGCCATTGACAATCAGAAGATCCGATCAGTAAAAGAATGGCCAGTGCTCAATGACAAACATGAATTGCGAAGCTTTCTTGGTCTTTGCACGTACTACCGGCGATACGTCTCTGGATTCGCCAACATTGCCAAGCCACTCACGGAGGAAGGACGGAAATTTGTGTGGGAAGAAGAATGCCAAGACGCTTTCGACAACCTCAAGCGAGCCCTAACAACAGCACCAGTCCTGAGTTATCCTCTACCCAACGGGGACTTAATATTGGATACAGATGCCAGCATTGTCGGAATCGGCGCCGTCCTATCACAAATTCAAGATGGACAAGTGAAGGTCATCGGCTACTTCAGCAAAACTCTGTCGAAGCCGGAGCGTAACTACTGCGTCACCAGGCGAGAATTATTGGCAGTAGTTAAAGCCGCTGAACACTTCTACAAATACCTGTATGGAAGCAAATTCGTGGTGAGGACTGATCATGCTGCGTTGAAGTGGCTGTTACAATTCAAGAATCCGGAAGGGCAGGTAGCAAGATGGATCGAACGGCTACAGAAATATGATTTCGTCATCGAGCATAGGGCCGAAATTAGTCATTGTAACGCCGACGCATTATCAAGATGACCATGATCAGAAGACTGCAAACACTGTACCCGTGTGGAGGAGAAGTCTGTCCCAATCTTACGGACCACAGTGATAGACGATCATTGGCTGACGGAAGAAGTTGTGAAAGACCAAGAAGGCGATCCAGAATTGAAATACATACTGGAATGGATGAAAGAAGGCCGCAAACCAATCTGGCAAGAAGTTGCACGACACTCGAAAACCATAAAATCGTACTAGGCGCACTGGGATTCCATGGTTATAGAGAATGGAGTACTGAAACGTATCCTGGAAGGTCCTGAGGCTACAGATCAAAAGATGCAGATCATAATCCCTAGGAAAAGAGTACCGGAGGTATTAAAGGAGATTCATGATGGAACTGCTGGCGGACACTTAGGAGTAACGAGGACAGTTCAGAAGCTGTGTGAGCGATTTTACTGGGTTAATTGTCGAGAGAACTTAAACGAGTGGTGCAAGAAGTTCGTAGTTTGTGCCGCAAGCAACGGGCCGCAAAGACGTCGGAGAGCCCCAATGCGTCAATACAATGTTGAGCGCCCGTTTGAAAGAATCTCAATTGACGTGGCCGGTCCATTTCCAGAATCCGACAAGGGAAACAAATACATCATAGTGGTCATGGACTACTTTAGCAAGTGGGTTGAAGCTTATGCGTTTGCCAAATCAAGAAGCCGCTACAGTAGCAGAAAAACTTGTCAACCAGTGGATCTGCCGATTCGGGGTACCATTGGAACTACATTCGGACCAAGGGAGAAACTTCGAGTCGTCTCTGTTTCAATCAATTTGCGAGCTATTGAACATTCGCAAAACAAGAACACCTGCTCTACACCCACAGTCAGATGGCATGGTCGAACGCATGAACAGAACCATCAATAGACACCTCTCCACGGTTGTCTCCGGCCACCAAAGGGACTGGGATTGTCATCTACCAATGTTCCTGTTAGCTTATCGATCATCCGTCCAAGAAACAACAGGACAGACTCCGGCTAGCATCGCCTTTGCGATTGCCCTGCGACTTGAAGTTCGGTAGCAAGCCAGGTGAAAATTTGGCTGGCGAAGATTTCGTCACCGAACTTCGGAAGAAGATGAACGACTTCCATGAGAAAGTACGCTCCAACATCCAGAGCGCTAGAGACAGGATGAGAGACCTATATGATGTCAAGGCTGAGAATGGTGGATATCAAGCCGGGGATCTGGTTTGGCTATACAACCCACAGAGTCGCCGTGGAATGTCCCCAAAGCTACAGAACTCCTGGGAAGGTCCCTACGAGGTACAGAAACGAATAAATGACGTCATCTATTTAATCCGGAAAAGGACTGGAGGAAAACCAAGAGTGATTCATTTCAACCGATTGGCTCCTTTCGCCGGTGACAACAACGATGGCAACGCGAATGAAGCTCAAGCTCAATGAATTAATGTACAAGATCCGGAAACCACCTTTGACGAGTTCATGGCCTCCTATTCTACGGGCCATAAGGTACGAAATGGTGTGACCAAGGAACATCAGAGAGACATTCAAAATGCCTACAGAATACTCATTAGCGCATTGTGTGGCCCAAGATCTACAGATGTCTCGAGGAATCACCGTGGTTTTTAAGAAAAAGTTCTGCCAACTTGAAGAATTACGGCAACAACATCCATGTGTCGGCAAAGTGCTACAGATAGCTGACAGACAGTCGAGCCGAAACAGAAGCATATTTTACCTGGTGACCAAACATCTGTCCCACGAGAAATCAACTTATCGCGCCGTCTGGGACGCCCTATGTGATCTACGAGGTGTGCTGCTCGATCAGGATATTTTAAAATTAGCTGTACCAAAGCTAGGCTGTGGCCTTGATGAATTGAGCTGGAGAATTATAAGAAACATGCTGGAAACTGTTTTTCAATATACCGGAATTGGGATCCTGGTGTGCAGCTATAATCCCTGTGGGTCAACAGTAGTGAAAAGAACTGTGGACTGTTATTTCCACCAAACGTCCCAGTGCTCGCGAGGATCAACGTGCAGATATCGACATAGCGCAGAAAAGTTTCGGGACGAAACATCCTTAAGGAGGTTATATAGTTCTTGAGGACGATAAAAGTTTGTTTTTTGTTTTGGTGTAAATGTGTCTGTCGTGCTAACACTCATAGGCGTCTGTTTGGGATATTTCTGCTGTGAATTAAATTGTGGTTTGAAAACATTTGATTTTACGTTTTGTTTTGGAGGTTTGTTTGTTGCAAAATTATAATTTTGTCTTTGTGCTGGGTGTAAATGTTGTGGTTGCCCGAATTATGATTGTGAATGTTGTGGTACATTTCTCAAGAGTGGTGATCTGCCAGTATTATTATGAATACTTTGTTTTGGTTTAAAACTAGGTTTATTATTATTTTTTTAGCGATCTTTGTGCTGTTTCTATTTGAAAATCTTTTGTCAGCATATTTAGTGCTTCGTTTAGATCTTTTGGATTTTTGGTTCTCATGAGAGTTCTCAAGGGTTCTTTTAGCCCTCTTAAAAAAATTGTAATGCCAAACCACGAAAATAAGCTATTAGAATTCTTGCTTCGTCTACATGGACTTGATTAGTTAAGTACGAAATTTGTAAATTTAATAATTCTAAAACTCTATGTAAAATTCGAACGGTGATTCGTTCGTTTGTTTAATTTCACAAAGTTCGATGTTTAGGGTGTAATAATCTCTCTCTTATCTGAATAGGTATTTACTAGAGCACTTTTTACATGTGCCCAAGTGGTAATAGTGCAACTAGCAATATTGTCTGCTAACTAACTTTTCGCATATTTCAACGAAACGCGGGAGAAGTTTATTATCTTCGATAAAATCAGGAATCATATTAATGTATTCCTTTTTTAAAATTGGGGTTGTCTTTTCTTTTAAATTAAAATTATTAATTTGGTTAATTAAAGATTGATCAAGGATATTATTTGATTTGGATAAAATAAGTGAGTCAGAGGAACCCGTTGAATCTGTACTTGAATCTGATTCTGAATCTGCGATAGAAACTTGTGGATGTAGATGGGACTATGTGTGCAACAGAGTTTGGATAATCTTGGGTGCTCTGTCGACGTTTTTGGACGTGGTTCTTCCGTAGGTTTTTTTCTTGATACTCAATTGAATTGTGATTCGAGTTTTTTTTAAATTATTTCACACAAAGTTTCATTATGAACATTTAAAATAGATCTTTAAATTTTTAACTAACTACATTGTGAGAATACAAAATAAAATATGAAATATGGCTATGGGGATTCTTGCGATTCAACGTCTTCTATGGAAATAGTGGTGCGCTCTCTTACATATATATATATATATATATAAATTATGTTTTTGATTTTGCAATTTATTAAAAAAAACTAATTTTAACTTTCAATATTTTATTCGTGACGATTTACAAGCTAGCGTACTTCCAGCTAGACAAGTTGACACAATCTGTCTTACACATGTCTCTACTCCTATTTATTATATCTCTTATCTTCTATTCTAAGAAACACGAATGACATTATTTCTAGTGTCGAATAACGAAACTGCAGCGTTTCGAGATTCATAATTCCTCCCCATCAAGAAACAATGTTATTTTAGGGGGTTTAATTCTAGATCCTTATTATTTTGTTGAATAATCCTATTTTGTTTACATTTGATAATAAGAGTATATATTTTATTTTTAAATAATATTAATACAATAATAATTATAATAATAGAGAAGATTATATAAAATGTAGGTATATGGTGATTGCTAATTTGTTTGATAGATTGAATTTCTTGTAAATGTGTAACATTCAATTTTAATTCATTTACTTTAGTAATTTGCGGCACTTTCTTTAATTCCATGTTATTTAAGTTATCGAAAATATATTCTTGATATAATGGTTTATATTTCTGAAATTGCCAATTTTTTATGGCGCACGTATCTTGGTCATTAAGAAAAATACCCTGCAATTGTTTATATTTATAATTATTTCCACAGTTAAACTCTAATTTTTGCGGGTTTGGTGAGAAAATTATTACTTTATTTGTGAATGGTATTTGAGAAATATAATTCTTTGTTGTAATTTCCTCACTTAAACAATCATCATATACTTGCTTATTTAATATATTATTAATACAACTGTTTATAGGGTTATAATTTGAGATACAATATTTCTTATTTATAAACTTACTAATAGATACATACTTATTATTATGTGTAATATACATGGTATTATCTTCTAATATTTGTTTATATGAGGAGTCATAGTATGGTGTGGGAGTGAATTGTTGTATTTTGTGTAGACCATTTGTGTAGTTTGGGACAGCTAAAAGGATATGTATTTTGTTATCTTGTAGTGTACATGTGACATATATTGTTTCAATCATTTGAAGGATATTCGGGTTTTGTGTAATGTTTAGAAGGCTGTCGAGGTCTATAATTGTAATATCTAATTGATTTAATGAGCAGAATTCTAATGATTTTATAACGTTATCGACGATGTTTTTGAGTCGTTGAATGTAGATTAATATTTTGTTAATCTGTACCTCGGTGTGTATGAGTGTTTTCCAGTTCTTTTCCGTTTTAATTATGGCTAAGATTTCATTCAGTGAATTTCGTAATTCATTCTCGTTGAGGTTTATAGTTTGCATATCTTTGTTAAACTTATCTGTGAGTGTTTGTTGTTGATGCAGGACTTCGTTTGCTTGTGTTTGTAGTGTCTTCTGATTATTGCTGAGTTGTTCTAATATTGTGTTGTAACGTTCCTCGTCAGTGGCGTCTAAATTTCCGGTTATAGATTTTATAATGGATCCGAGTCCATTAATTAATCCTCTTTTATTTCGTTTGTTAAATAATTTAATTACGTTTAATTCCAACTCTCTGAACATATAATTTACAATTTTACCATTTTCGGTTAGGAACGTTTCGTTTGTTAACTGTTTTATTTCCTTATTAACGATTTGTTTTAATTTTAAATATTCATCATATATGGGATTTATATCGTTGTAAAAATAATGTAGTTGTTCGTTTTCTTTTAGGTAGCACTCCCCAATGGTATGTAATAAAAAGCCGGGATTACTTGTAATATTTTTTTCATCCGCGAATCCATGACAGATTCTGAAACAATTAAATTTTGATTCTATCAATTTTTACTTTTCGCTCTCTTAATTTGTCTTTAGCATTTATTGTTTTATATTTATCATTATAATTTTTAATCTTTGTTTTAACATATAATGGTTTTTTAAATTTAGTTATTAAACGAGGGTTCTGTTTTATATAAGCCTCCGTAAGATTTTTTAGTTTATCAATTTTATTATTTTCTTTAGGATCTTTATAACGTTTTTGTTTTTCTTTATTAATATTAATTTTTATTTGTTCTATTTCTTTTTGTCGTTTTCCTACGTAATTTTCTAATTTATTTTGTATGTTTTCTCTCGGTCTTAAGTTTGTATAATCTTTACCATAAAGTACTTCGTTTGGTGTCATATTGGTAGTAGATTGGATTGAATTATTGTATGCGAAGATGCAGTCATTAACTAATTCTTCTAGGGGTTTCAGTTTGCAATTTCGTGTTTTAATTCTTAAATGTTCGATTAATGTCGAATGAAATCTTTCAATCGCATTCGATTTTGGGTTTTGAGCTGATGTTATGTGTAACTTTATCTGGTTATTATGACAAAATGTTCGTAGGGATACGTTATTAAATTCACAGCCTTGATCGCATATTAATTTTTTGGGGGGAATTTTGATTCTAATAAATGTTTCCAAGATTTTCACTATATTCTTACTTTCTTTTGTTTTAATGGGGTATGCTTGTGCATATTTTGAGAATTGATCATAGATTGTTAGGTAATACTGTCCGTCAAAGGTTAATAAGTCAGTATTTATGATTTCAAAAGGTCGTTCAGGTGTTTCAGTGAGATTGTCAGTGAGTTGTATCGGTTTTCTGTCATATTTACATTCTTTGCATGTTTGGCAGTTATTTATAAATGCGGTGATGGTATCTATCATTTTAGGCCAATAGTACTTTTCTTTTAGTTTGTTATAAGTTTCCATGATTCCGCGGTGATTTGTTTTACCTATATGATATAAATATACGATTTCATTTTGTTCATCTAATTGCTCTATGTCCTCTACTTCTTTGTTAACTTTAATGATATTAATACTATTTGTTTCAAAGTCCTTTTGAATAAGCTGGTTTAAAAATTTAAATATTTTATCATTGCATATGCAATAATATCTAATTTTAGGTATAATATAATTTTTTATGAATTCTCGAAGTTGATTTTCTGCTTTACTCTCTTCAATAGTGACCGTTAGTCGTTGTTTTTTGTTACTAAAAAGGCGTGTAATTTTTACGTCATACTTTTGATCGAAAGAGAATATAATTTGGTTATCCGCTATGTTTATTCTATTTTGTAGGATTTTTAAACCGTTAACGGGGTGTTCTTGGGCAGAATGTATGGTTTCAACATCGTCTTGTGTACTGATTATATTTCTTATTGAATCGTCATCTTGGTCTAGAATTTTTTCTAACTCAATTCTTGATTCTAATTCGTCACTTAATACAAAATTTTGGGGTAGCGAATAAATGTTAATTTGTATACAAGTATTCTCGAATATTGAAGTTAAAATTTTGTTCAATTCTTGCTTAGGTAATCTATCCAATCCGCATGATAGATAAGGGATGTTGATTTCATGTATATCGTTTTTAATTAAGTAGTCACGTAATTGCGTTAATGATTGTTTTAATAATTTTGTGTTACATCTATCGCGGGATGATTCTTTTGAAAATAAGTGAAAGATTTGTTTATTATATTCATTTTGAATTATAATTTTGTTTGGTAATTTATTCATACAAAAACATTTACTTTTAAATTGATCGTCAACTTGTTTTGCTAATCCCTTGCCGAATTTATAATCTTTTGAAATACAGTGTGCAAAGATAGGGGTTGTTGTTACGTCGCCTATTTTATGATTAACTTTGAATTTATTTCTAATTCTGCTTAAGAAGTCTGCGATTTTATTCGTTTTTCCAGCTTTATATACTACTTCGAAATTATATTCGCTGAGTTCGATCTTCCATCGCATCAGCTTCTGGTTCGCGTTCTTCATATTGAAGAGCCAGACCAGTGGCCTGTGGTCGGTGCGTATTATAAATTTCCTTCCGTAAAGATAGGGTTTAAAATTTTGAATAGACCATACTATCGCTTTCAATTCTTTCTCAATCGTAGAGTAATTTTGTTCTTGTGAGTTAAAGGTTTTAGATGCATAGGCGAGTGGTTTTTCCTGTAAATTATGATTTTGAGAGAGTACGGCACCCATTGCATAGTCGGAAGCATCGGTGGTTAGTATAAATTTTTTGTTAAAATCAGGGAATGCGAGTATTGGTGGGTTTGTAATTAGTTCTTTCATTTTCATAAAACATTCTTTATATTCGTCATTATGTATATCTATTATTGAGCCTTTGCGTAGACAGTTTGTAAAAGGTTTGGTTAATTTTGAAAAATTTGGGATGAATCTACGATACCAGGAAAGCTTGCCTAAAAATGATTTGATCTCTTTTATTGTTTTCGGAATTTGAATATTTTGTATCACTTCTATTTTTTTTTGTATTTGGCTTAAGGCCTTCATTTGAAATTACAAATCCTAAATATTCGACTTCTGTCTTGAAAAACTCTGATTTGTCTAATTGTATTTTAAGGTTTGCCTGTTTTAAATATTCAAAAACTGTTTTAATGTTTTCTAAATGTTCTTGTTCGGTATTGCCAAAAATTATGATGTCATCTAAGTATACAAGGCATATTTTACCAATTAAATCTTGTAATATTTCATTCATGCATCTTTGAAATGTTGCAGGGGCGTTAATTAGACCGAAGGGCATACGCAGAAATTCGTAATGTCCTGAAGTTGTGCTGAAGGCTGTTTTTTCTCTGTCATTCTTGTCAACGAGTATTTGGTGGAATCCCGAATGTAGATCAAGTGTAGTAAAGTATTTTGGTTTATTTATTTTGTCAAAAAGTGTGTCAATGTTTGGTATGGGGAATTTGTCTTCTTTCGTTTTTTGATTTAGTTTTCGAAAGTCAATTACTAGTCTGGTTTTTTGTTTGCCTGAGGCATCCGCTTTTTTCGGTACGATCCATATGGGCGAGTTATATGGACTTCTTGATTTTTGTATGACCCCTGTGTTTAACATAGTTTGAATATGTTCTTCGATGTCGTGTTCGTAAATTTGCGGGAGTCTGTAGTTTTTTGAGTATATAGGGATGTCATCTGAAGTGTAAATTTTGTGTTGTATTTTATTTGTGAATGTCAATATCTCGTTTTCTTTTGGAAAAAGTGAATCATATTGTTCTAATAAATTATATAATTTGTCTTTAATGTCTGATTGTAAGTGTTCGTCACGTATTTGTACGTAAGTTTCATTATTCTGCTTACTCAGGTTTTGAATATTAAATTTCATCTGTTTCATTTGAATCACATCTTCCGAGAAATTTATAATAGTATTTGTTTCACGTAGTATTTCTGTTCCAAATAATAAGTTACAATTTACATGGAAATTTAGAATGAAAAATTTATACTTTTTATTAAATATTTTAATTTCAACATATTTGTTACATTTCACTGTATTTGTTGCGGTTCTAAAGGTTAAAAATTCTTCTAAAATTTTCATATTATTTTGTTTTACAGTTTGTTCTGTTATTAAGTTAATATCTGATCCTGAATCGATAAGGATTTTAAAATTTTGGAATTGAATTATTTAATTATTGGGATTGTTTTTATATTAGACAGCATTACGTATTTTCTTCTGTCTGTTCTAGGTCGTAATCTAAAAAAGATTGATTTTCAAAAGTTTCGTCTTGGTTGTTTAATTCTTGTTCGTTCGGAGTTTCGTCGCTATTAGTCTCTATGGCGTTTTGCATTTCTAAAGCGTAATTTCGTTTTATAGTTTGTGTGGACATTGGTATTGTTGATTTTGTCATACCGGACATGGGAATTGGTTTAAAATCGCGTCGTGTTTCTATGCCATTTTTAATATTTTGTCTAGCGAATGTGTGTGGTCCTGAAGGGCGTGAGAACTGAGGGATAAATGGGTGTGAAGGAAATTGTTGTGATGGAAATTTCTGTGGTGGGGGATTAAAATGTCTTTGTGATTTTTGTTGTGTATTTTGAGGTGATATTCTATTCATGGGTGATCTGTGTAATTGCATTGAATTGTATTCGTTTGTTAAAAGTTGTTCGCAAACGTCGAGTGTTTGCGGATTTTTACTTATAAATGAGGCTCTAAAGTTCATAGGTAATAATGAAATAAAATGAGCGACTACTGTTTTTTGAGTTTCGACTATTAAACATTGTCTTCCGTATTGTTCGTATGGTAATAATTGAATTTTGGAAGTCATTCTCTGGTATAAATCTTTAAATTTCTTTAGAGTATCATTTATGTTATTTTCTATTTGTGTGATTTTAATTGTTGTTAATAGCAGTGTATTATAAGTACTTTTGTCTTCAAAGTTAGTTTGAAGGTGCAATTTGATATCGTTCCAAGATGTGAATTCTTGAGTATCTAATATGTCTTTAGCTTTGTCGATGAATTTCTTTTGTAACATAGAAAAACAATATGTTTTTTGTATTTGGGATAAATTTAGTGAATTCATTATTGCATAGAAGTTGTCGACTTCTTTTATAAATCTAGGGAGAGATTTTATTTCTCCATTATACTCAGGCACTCCATCGATGAAGTTTCTGATATCTGCAATCGTTGCGGTTGCCATGTTTAATTCTAATTGACAGTTATTTAATTCTTGTATTGGATATGTTAAGGGTGTATTTATGTTTCCAGTAACAGGTTGTTTGACTTTGCTACTACTACCTAATATACTTGGTTTAAGTGTAACCGGAATTGTATACAATTTGTTAGGTATTCTTTCAATATCTTCGTCGGAAGACATATATTAACATTTAATGATTATTACAATGTGTAATTGTATGTTTTGCCTTGTGTCGGGGCTCGTTTTGTTTCCTAACAGCGTTAGCCGTTCCACAAAACCCTTGTGTTAATTTGTGTAACAGTATTTAGTCACAGACCGATTGTTACGACCGGCAAAATATTTTTATCTACTATGAAAGTGGACTTACAGTAAGAGTATCGTGAAGTAGGCTGCTGTTTTCATAGTAGTGATGGTCTTGATGCGCTTCAAGTGGGCGGAAATTGTGTTTCTGTCACGCAGCTCGTAGATCGATTGGATTGGTGGATCTGATTGCAGAGCTGGATTCACGTTGAGGTGGTGTCTCGTAGTATCGGAATGACGTTCTCGATGTGTAAAGATGGGTCGTGGTTAGACCCTGGTGCGACCACTGTTTAGGTCGTTTGAAGATCGTAGATGATGTTCGGATAGCTCTTGTGAAAATTTGAAAATTTTCGACAAGCGTTTCACAGACTTACGAGGTTTATTTTCACTCACTGGATTCTTGTCGGCTATCCTACCGACTGCGCCAATTATGTTTTTGATTTTGCAATTTATTAAAAAAAACAAATTTTAACTTTCAATATTTTATTCGTGACGATTTACAAGCTAGCGTACTTCCAGCTAGACAAGTTGACACAATCTGTCTTACACATGTCTCTACTCCTATTTATTATATCTCTTATCTTCTATTCTAAGAAACACGAATGACATTGTTTCTAGTGTCGAATAACGAAACTGCAGCGTTTCGAGATTCATAATTTATATATAAGGCATAATAAAAGACTTGGTAACAAGGAAAATGTAATATAAAATTGATTTCAAACCTTGTTAACTCATTGCATGTATTAACGGGAATATACTATACATTTTACATACAGAGTTTAGGATAATATATATGAGTAGATATAAACGGGCGGTGTATATGACGTCATCGGCCGCACGGCTCCGTTGAATGGTTCCGCAACTGGACCACCTCATACCGGTCACACCTGCATGACAAAATATAACATGTCATTCCAGGCTCAATCAGCGGTCATTGAGATTCACATTTTAGGTAGTGCTATAGGAATAAGGTTACAGGTACGAATTAGGATGTCCCAGACATCCGTGTGGATCCAATCCACCCGAGATCCCAGACCTCATCGGTGCGGGTATTTAGACCCGACCGTTGCAGGTATTTAGACCCGATTGATGCGTGTGGATCCAATCCACACGAGGTCCCAGACCTCATCGGTTTAAAATGAAAATAGTATACCTTGAGATAACACGGCTCCTATCGCGAATTGGCTTGCGTCACAGGTCAAGATAAAACGTTTTGAGAAGTCATGTTATTGTAATAGTGGTTCGTTTGTCATTAAATTTTTACAAGTTTCAAAACATTTGATATATTCGTTGTCATTAATGTTAATAGTCGCGTATTTTTTTAGGTATTTTGTGAGAGGTTTAGTAATTTTGGCAAAGTCTTTTATGAAACGTCTGTAATATCCGAATAATCCAAGAAATACTTTGATTTGCTTGGTCGTTTTTGGGATAGGGTAATCTAATACTGCTTTGATTTTATCGAGGTTTGGTTTTACATCCGCTTTAGTCACAGCATGGCCCAAATATGCGACTTCTTTAGAAATTCCGATTTGTCGATTTGTATTTTAAAATTAGATTTTCGTACCCGATCAAAAACTAATTTTAGATTATTAATATGTTCTTGTAGACTAGTATTAAAGATAATAATATCGTCTAAGTAAACTAGGCATTTTTCATTTCTTAATCCTCTCAATATGTTGTCCATGACTCTTTTAAATATCGCTGGTGCGTTTTAAGCCAAACGGCATTCGAAGAAACTCATAATGATCGTCTTTTGTATTAAAAGCTGTCTTTTGTATATCGTCACTGTTCATTTCTATCTGGTGAAAATCAGAGGCCAAATCGAGTGTGGTAAAGTACTGACAGCGTCCTAGTTTGTCAAGTATGTCAGTTATATTAGGTAGAGGATATTTGTCGTCAATTGTTTTTTCGTTTAGTTTACGGTAGTCGACTACTATCCGCCATTTCTGTTTGCCGGAAGCGTTGAGCTCCTTTGGAATAATCCAAATTGGCGACGACCATGGGGAACATGAGGGTCTTATTATATTTTCGTCTAACAGTTTTGTGATTTGTGAACGTACTTCTTCTTTATGCACTTCCGGGTACCTATATGACTTTGCGTATATGGGGAGTTCGTCTTTTGTTCGTATGTCGTGTTTGATTTGATTTGTGAATGATAATTTAATATTATCTAGATGGAAAATATCGGAATATTCGTTTATTAATTTTGTTATTGCTGATTTTTCTCCCGAGTTCATATTGTCGGTACCTACGAATTTTGGAAATGTAAAATTTAATTTTTTCGGCACTGATAAAATTTAGATTTGGGCTAGAGTATGTTTCATAATTATTAATATTCTTGACAATAATTGGATTCGAACATTTGAATTTAATATTCGAATCTGTTGAGTTTATAACGGTACAAAGAGCTTCATAGTTTTCAAATTTAAATACACATTCCGGGATTAATAAATTTGTAGTCTTTATTTGTGGTATTAGAATTGTTCCGTTTTTCTGATTTACTTGTACTTTAACTACTTTCTCTGATTTAGGTTCTAACATGAATACTTCTTTGTTAATTACGGAATTATTGTTTATGTTTACTCATAGGTGTCTGTACTGTGACGCGGCAGTTCTTTAAATGATTAATATCTAATTAAAATTAATAATCTTTATAAGTTCATAGGCTCTGTGACCGTCAATTAATTGCCCTACGTTGTGTTGTATTGAATTTATACAACTACTTTTCCTCAGGATTCGTCATTTTAAGTCGTCATTTAGGATGTTAGAAGGTTGCAATGAAATGAAATCACCATACAAGTTTTAATTATTTATTACACAGTAAAAATCAGAACAATACTGGTTTAACTCAAAGGCAAAGACAGTCGCTGAAATACAGTGCGCATTCTCCACTTGCTCGTGATACGCGCCAGTACATTACGATTGCCGTTTTCGCTATTGTGTTAATGACAGGTGTGCTAGACCAGTGGTTGGTGATGCTATTAGATAGCCGTAACTCGCCCTCTCGAACATGGAGACGTCTCTCACCTTAAGGATTGTTTAACTACTCCGGAGCCTCAGCCGAGCGGGACTATTTGACTACTCCGGAACCTCGGTGCCGAATGAGATTAAATTAGTAGTGTTAGGACGGTGTCGTCTGACACAATGATATGCAATCACTTGTATTAGCCGAAGGAGGCCGTTTTAGAATAATGTTTAATACAAATAAATAAATTCCGCTTTAACTATTATTTTGCAATTTTCCAGCGCGAGCCAGATATAGTTTGTGGGTTATCAAGAAAATCGTGATAATGAATTAGTTTGTTTTTAATATTACGGAGAACCGCAGTACTCAATGACAACACTTTGGCTATAGTAATACAATTCTGATGTTAGTCAGAAATAGCTTCCGTGTGACCAACGAACTCGGAATAACGAATTCGTTCGACATTCTCTAACAGTGTCCCTATCACTGTGAAACTACTGTCCGCTAGATCATAGAGTTGAAATCACTAGATTCCTACTAAACATTTTTCTCAAAAAGGAAATTTAAAAAAAGGGTTTTTTTTGTCAAAACAGGGGCTTTTTCATAAAAAAGAAACGTGACCCAATTTTATTATTGCAAATGCTACCTATTATAAATAAAAATAATTTTTATTATAATTTTTTTTAAAGGGACGTGGTCTAATTTTACGCAATTTTATTAGCGCAAATACTACTTATATTATACATATTCGGGTGTATAATTGAATTATGTAACACAGGAAATAGAATGAAATTCTTTAATATGACGATGGTTGCTTCCCTAATTAAATTAGATCAAAAGTGTAAAAATTAAAAATTGTTAAGTATTGAAAACTGCATTTAGTAAGTATCTAATTATTGCTCGATTGTTTTTTATGCAAGAGTAACAAGCAAATAAAAAAGTCTTTTATAAAGAAAATTTTGGATTGAAAGTACTGTGTAAAACAATGAAACAAAACAATTTTTATTATTATTGTTAATATTATTTGAATAAATTATATCAATACACTTTCAAGTATAATTTATTATTAATTTCGGTTGAGCAATTTAATTTATTTATTTAATGTACTTGTTACATTAAAGCTATAATTTTCTTTATAAAATTCATTTTTCGCTTGCTTGCTACTGTTGCATAAAAACAATTGAGGAACAAATAGATAATCATTAGGTGCATTTTTTAGTACTTAATATTTTTTGTATTTACACTTTTGGTCTAATTTAATTAGGGAAGCAACAATCATCATATTAAAAAAATACCATTGAATTCCAGTGTTACATACTTCTACACCCGGTATGTGTATTGTAACCTTTATTACAATCTCGGGTTCGGTGAAGGTTATTCTTTAATAGAACACAAACAATGATAACAGTAACAAAATTTTTATTTAAAACCCAAAATAATGTAGTACAACTACTAAGACATATATTTACTTACATCACTTATTTATATATACATTAAAATACTAAGCAACGACTTGCACTGTTCACACTTCAGGCTGACTGTTGCCGGCCCTAATTCTTCCTTTATACTGACTCATGTTACTTCTACAATATTCTAGAATACTGTGAAGTATTTCAACATCTTGCGTATGAATCACCGCTCGAACGCGCGGTGTAACCTGTTATACGTCGACGGTTCCAGAGAGAACAGGACCGTACTCGTTACAATATAATACAAATTGACAGAAATAAAAAGAATTATTTTTATAAATATAACACTTAATTACTTTTTCTGGGATTCACTACATTAGAACAGATGTTAATAAATTAATTTAAATGTGAAAAAAAATCTGATAAACCACCAGAAGAACAACTAACCCTTAAAAGCCAAATTTCACCGCTAAACACCATCCACAAACCACCAGATTTAATGGAAATTCCATTAACTTGGGAACACTGGTCACTAAATTTTGACTGAACCTTTTTCAAATAATCCCCTTTATCGAGTGGTGACTTTTTTATGTTAGATAGGAAACAATAAGAAAATATTCTAATAGTAGCAACTGTTCTAAGCATATAAAAAATGTAAATAAAAAACTTGTTTAGCTTTAAAATGTATTAAATTTTTATTTTTACACGATATGAAAAAACAAAATTTAACATCTTTAAGGTGACTCAGTGGTATCAAATAGGCCTGTGGATCTTGAGAACGCTGGTTTGATCCCCACAGCCGACAAACAATTTTCACCAAATTAAATCTACCCTGTGGCTGTGGCACTAATATCACTGGAGGCCGTGATTTGACAGCTGGTAATCGCACTTCACGCGACGAAATATATCACTTATCGAGATTTGCTACTGCAGAGTGTCACACGTTGTAATGGGTAAAATTCGTGATGATATATTTATTTTATTTAAGAAAAAATAGAGTGCCATTTAAAATAAAGCAATAAACAAAAATTGTTGTCGTTAATTTACTTAACAATAAATGTATCTTAATAGTGAAGGTAATAATAACTTTAGTATTATTATAAATAATTTTTCACGTAATTGTGTTATAATGAACAAATTATTAATCTTTTAAACTTAAATTAAATGTTCAAATATATCGCCATTTACAGCTATATACTTTATGAAGTTTTTTTGTGCAATAAGGCCACAAAAATCATCCAGGAGACTGTGCTAGCCAATGAGTTGTCCTTCCACGACCAATTCAGGAATTAGGAAAATATTGGTTCAGGTACTTCTGTCATGTTGGAACCAAACTATATTTTAATTTTGATCGCTGTCTATCTAAATCCTCCAGTTCGCTTTTGTGTGAGTTCCAAATACATACTGGAAATTAAGTAGTCTTCAATAAAAAAAAAGGACTTACAGTAAGAGTATCGTGAAGTAGGCTGCTGTTTTCATAGTAGTGATGGTCTTGATGCGCTTCAAGTGGGCGGAAATTGTGTTTCTGTCACGCAGCTCGTAGATCGATTGGATTGGTGGATCTGATTGCAGAGCTGGATTCACGTTGAGGTGGTGTCTCGTAGTATCGGAATGACGTTCTCGATGTGTAAAGATGGGTCGTGGTTAGACCCTGGTGCGACCACTGTTTAGGTCGTTTGAAGATCGTAGATGATGTTCGGATAGCTCTTGTGAAAATTTGAAAATTTTCGACAAGCGTTTCACAGACTTACGAGGTTTATTTTCACTCACTGGATTCTTGTCGGCTATCCTACCGACTGCGCCAATTATGTTTTTGATTTTGCAATTTATTAAAAAAAACAAATTTTAACTTTCAATATTTTATTCGTGACGATTTACAAGCTAGCGTACTTCCAGCTAGACAAGTTGACACAATCTGTCTTACACATGTCTCTACTCCTATTTATTATATCTCTTATCTTCTATTCTAAGAAACACGAATGACATTGTTTCTAGTGTCGAATAACGAAACTGCAGCGTTTCGAGATTCATAATTTATATATAAGGCATAATAAAAGACTTGGTAACAAGGAAAATGTAATATAAAATTGATTTCAAACCTTGTTAACTCATTGCATGTATTAACGGGAATATACTATACATTTTACATACAGAGTTTAGGATAATATATATGAGTAGATATAAACGGGCGGTGTATATGACGTCATCGGCCGCACGGCTCCGTTGAATGGTTCCGCAACTGGACCACCTCATACCGGTCACACCTGCATGACAAAATATAACATGTCATTCCAGGCTCAATCAGCGGTCATTGAGATTCACATTTTAGGTAGTGCTATAGGAATAAGGTTACAGGTACGAATTAGGATGTCCCAGACATCCGTGTGGATCCAATCCACCCGAGATCCCAGACCTCATCGGTGCGGGTATTTAGACCCGACCGTTGCAGGTATTTAGACCCGATTGATGCGTGTGGATCCAATCCACACGAGGTCCCAGACCTCATCGGTTTAAAATGAAAATAGTATACCTTGAGATAACACGGCTCCTATCGCGAATTGGCTTGCGTCACAGGTCAAGATAAAACGTTTTGAGAAGTCATGTTATTGTAATAGTGGTTCGTTTGTCATTAAATTTTTACAAGTTTCAAAACATTTGATATATTCGTTGTCATTAATGTTAATAGTCGCGTATTTTTTTAGGTATTTTGTGAGAGGTTTAGTAATTTTGGCAAAGTCTTTTATGAAACGTCTGTAATATCCGAATAATCCAAGAAATACTTTGATTTGCTTGGTCGTTTTTGGGATAGGGTAATCTAATACTGCTTTGATTTTATCGAGGTTTGGTTTTACATCCGCTTTAGTCACAGCATGGCCCAAATATGCGACTTCTTTAGAAATTCCGATTTGTCGATTTGTATTTTAAAATTAGATTTTCGTACCCGATCAAAAACTAATTTTAGATTATTAATATGTTCTTGTAGACTAGTATTAAAGATAATAATATCGTCTAAGTAAACTAGGCATTTTTCATTTCTTAATCCTCTCAATATGTTGTCCATGACTCTTTTAAATATCGCTGGTGCGTTTTAAGCCAAACGGCATTCGAAGAAACTCATAATGATCGTCTTTTGTATTAAAAGCTGTCTTTTGTATATCGTCACTGTTCATTTCTATCTGGTGAAAATCAGAGGCCAAATCGAGTGTGGTAAAGTACTGACAGCGTCCTAGTTTGTCAAGTATGTCAGTTATATTAGGTAGAGGATATTTGTCGTCAATTGTTTTTTCGTTTAGTTTACGGTAGTCGACTACTATCCGCCATTTCTGTTTGCCGGAAGCGTTGAGCTCCTTTGGAATAATCCAAATTGGCGACGACCATGGGGAACATGAGGGTCTTATTATATTTTCGTCTAACAGTTTTGTGATTTGTGAACGTACTTCTTCTTTATGCACTTCCGGGTACCTATATGACTTTGCGTATATGGGGAGTTCGTCTTTTGTTCGTATGTCGTGTTTGATTTGATTTGTGAATGATAATTTAATATTATCTAGATGGAAAATATCGGAATATTCGTTTATTAATTTTGTTATTGCTGATTTTTCTCCCGAGTTCATATTGTCGGTACCTACGAATTTTGGAAATGTAAAATTTAATTTTTTCGGCACTGATAAAATTTAGATTTGGGCTAGAGTATGTTTCATAATTATTAATATTCTTGACAATAATTGGATTCGAACATTTGAATTTAATATTCGAATCTGTTGAGTTTATAACGGTACAAAGAGCTTCATAGTTTTCAAATTTAATTACACATTCCGGGATTAATAAATTTGTAGTCTTTATTTGTGGTATTAGAATTGTTCCGTTTTTCTGATTTACTTGTACTTTAACTACTTTCTCTGATTTAGGTTCTAACATGAATACTTCTTTGTTAATTACGGAATTATTGTTTATGTTTACTCATAGGTGTCTGTACTGTGACGCGGCAGTTCTTTAAATGATTAATATCTAATTAAAATTAATAATCTTTATAAGTTCATAGGCTCTGTGACCGTCAATTAATTGCCCTACGTTGTGTTGTATTGAATTTATACAACTACTTTTCCTCAGGATTCGTCATTTTAAGTCGTCATTTAGGATGTTAGAAGGTTGCAATGAAATGAAATCACCATACAAGTTTTAATTATTTATTACACAGTAAAAATCAGAACAATACTGGTTTAACTCAAAGGCAAAGACAGTCGCTGAAATACAGTGCGCATTCTCCACTTGCTCGTGATACGCGCCAGTACATTACGATTGCCGTTTTCGCTATTGTGTTAATGACAGGTGTGCTAGACCAGTGGTTGGTGATGCTATTAGATAGCCGTAACTCGCCCTCTCGAACATGGAGACGTCTCTCACCTTAAGGATTGTTTAACTACTCCGGAGCCTCAGCCGAGCGGGACTATTTGACTACTCCGGAACCTCGGTGCCGAATGAGATTAAATTAGTAGTGTTAGGACGGTGTCGTCTGACACAATGATATGCAATCACTTGTATTAGCCGAAGGAGGCCGTTTTAGAATAATGTTTAATACAAATAAATAAATTCCGCTTTAACTATTATTTTGCAATTTTCCAGCGCGAGCCAGATATAGTTTGTGGGTTATCAAGAAAATCGTGATAATGAATTAGTTTGTTTTTAATATTACGGAGAACCGCAGTACTCAATGACAACACTTTGGCTATAGTAATACAATTCTGATGTTAGTCAGAAATAGCTTCCGTGTGACCAACGAACTCGGAATAACGAATTCGTTCGACATTCTCTAACAGTGTCCCTATCACTGTGAAACTACTGTCCGCTAGATCATAGAGTTGAAATCACTAGATTCCTACTAAACATTTTTCTCAAAAAGGAAATTTAAAAAAAGGGTTTTTTTTTGTCAAAACAGGGGCTTTTTCATAAAAAAGAAACGTGACCCAATTTTATTATTGCAAATGCTACCTATTATAAATAAAAATAATTTTTATTATAATTTTTTTTAAAGGGACGTGGTCTAATTTTACGCAATTTTATTAGCGCAAATACTACTTATATTATACATATTCGGGTGTATAATTGAATTATGTAACACAGGAAATAGAATGAAATTCTTTAATATGACGATGGTTGCTTCCCTAATTAAATTAGATCAAAAGTGTAAAAATTAAAAATTGTTAAGTATTGAAAACTGCATTTAGTAAGTATCTAATTATTGCTCGATTGTTTTTTATGCAAGAGTAACAAGCAAATAAAAAAGTCTTTTATAAAGAAAATTTTGGATTGAAAGTACTGTGTAAAACAATGAAACAAAACAATTTTTATTATTATTGTTAATATTATTTGAATAAATTATATCAATACACTTTCAAGTATAATTTATTATTAATTTCGGTTGAGCAATTTAATTTATTTATTTAATGTACTTGTTACATTAAAGCTATAATTTTCTTTATAAAATTCATTTTTCGCTTGCTTGCTACTGTTGCATAAAAACAATTGAGGAACAAATAGATAATCATTAGGTGCATTTTTTAGTACTTAATATTTTTTGTATTTACACTTTTGGTCTAATTTAATTAGGGAAGCAACAATCATCATATTAAAAAAATACCATTGAATTCCAGTGTTACATACTTCTACACCCGGTATGTGTATTGTAACCTTTATTACAATCTCGGGTTCGGTGAAGGTTATTCTTTAATAGAACACAAACAATGATAACAGTAACAAAATTTTTATTTAAAACCCAAAATAATGTAGTACAACTACTAAGACATATATTTACTTACATCACTTATTTATATATACATTAAAATACTAAGCAACGACTTGCACTGTTCACACTTCAGGCTGACTGTTGCCGGCCCTAATTCTTCCTTTATACTGACTCATGTTACTTCTACAATATTCTAGAATACTGTGAAGTATTTCAACATCTTGCGTATGAATCACCGCTCGAACGCGCGGTGTAACCTGTTATACGTCGACGGTTCCAGAGAGAACAGGACCGTACTCGTTACAATATAATACAAATTGACAGAAATAAAAAGAATTATTTTTATAAATATAACACTTAATTACTTTTTCTGGGATTCACTACATTAGAACAGATGTTAATAAATTAATTTAAATGTGAAAAAAAATCTGATAAACCACCAGAAGAACAACTAACCCTTAAAAGCCAAATTTCACCGCTAAACACCATCCACAAACCACCAGATTTAATGGAAATTCCATTAACTTGGGAACACTGGTCACTAAATTTTGACTGAACCTTTTTCAAATAATCCCCTTTATCGAGTGGTGACTTTTTTATGTTAGATAGGAAACAATAAGAAAATATTCTAATAGTAGCAACTGTTCTAAGCATATAAAAAATGTAAATAAAAAACTTGTTTAGCTTTAAAATGTATTAAATTTTTATTTTTACACGATATGAAAAAACAAAATTTAACATCTTTAAGGTGACTCAGTGGTATCAAATAGGCCTGTGGATCTTGAGAACGCTGGTTTGATCCCCACAGCCGACAAACAATTTTCACCAAATTAAATCTACCCTGTGGCTGTGGCACTAATATCACTGGAGGCCGTGATTTGACAGCTGGTAATCGCACTTCACGCGACGAAATATATCACTTATCGAGATTTGCTACTGCAGAGTGTCACACGTTGTAATGGGTAAAATTCGTGATGATATATTTATTTTATTTAAGAAAAAATAGAGTGCCATTTAAAATAAAGCAATAAACAAAAATTGTTGTCGTTAATTTACTTAACAATAAATGTATCTTAATAGTGAAGGTAATAATAACTTTAGTATTATTATAAATAATTTTTCACGTAATTGTGTTATAATGAACAAATTATTAATCTTTTAAACTTAAATTAAATGTTCAAATATATCGCCATTTACAGCTATATACTTTATGAAGTTTTTTTGTGCAATAAGGCCACAAAAATCATCCAGGAGACTGTGCTAGCCAATGAGTTGTCCTTCCACGACCAATTCAGGAATTAGGAAAATATTGGTTCAGGTACTTCTGTCATGTTGGAACCAAACTATATTTTAATTTTGATCGCTGTCTATCTAAATCCTCCAGTTCGCTTTTGTGTGAGTTCCAAATACATACTGGAAATTAAGTAGTCTTCAATAAAAAAAAAGGACCAATAACATGTGTGATCCAAGAATATCTGCCACATATTAACAATTTGAGGATATTGAGTGTGTGTTGTAACTAGTAAATGTGGATTCTTTCTACTCAAATATCTTGAATTTAGCACATTATCTAATACTCGAAAATCAACACTAATAATTAAATGAGGACTATATTTTCTCAACTATCAAATATTTTAATTAATTGTTTATTGTTCAATTTCCCATGGCACTCTAACTTTTCTTGAAGAAGTTAAAGTTGCAAAATAAGATGTAGTAAATATAACTCCACACAGACTTTTATTCTAAACAACTTTTTCATTTACACTTTTAGTATAAAATTTATAGGGCACTAATTGTTGCTACTATATATAAATTGCATTGTATTTCTTATATAACATAAAAAGGTCACCATCCGGTATGGAACAAAACAAATAAAAAAAGATCTTTTGATTAAGTAACTAACACTTTATTTTACTTATATCGTTAGAATATACTTCATTATAAAATTGTTACAGAAGAATACACATAAGGAACATCTTGAAGTAATTAAATTAAAAACCTATGTATATATTGTTAATACTATAAAAATACACAATATGACTAATGAAGATCAAAGAGATTACAAGTGTCAGATAGATGATCACCTAGTATTTAAGGATGCATCACGGTATGTGTTTGTTAACAGTAAGTGATACCGAGTCGAAATGAAGGAATGTGACTTTTTAATAACTCGTAACAAAAACCAATATTGTAAGTTGAAATATTTGCCTTGCAGATAAGAAAAGCGATCTGAGTGCTCCTTCGATATACGATCCAACTGGAGGTGAAATTAAGATAAACGCAGGAGCAAACATAACACTTCGCTGTGCAGGCTCCCGGCCTGTCACGTGGGTACAGCCACGAAACGCTATTTACCAGGTATGTCTTGTCTAGGTGATGTATATATACCGGGTGTAACACGAAAAGTGAAACATACGCGTTTAACATGGCAAATCAGTTTTTCCGTGCGCATTGCTTCCCTAATTATTTTAGGAAAAAATGCTTCAAATAAATGTTGTAAAGCATAAAATTCTACATCCGAATCAATAAACAAAATTCATTTTGACTACTTCATAACTGCAGAAATTAAATTTGAAAATTCACGTAATTTCAATTTAATAGTAATAGCCATGGAATTAAAAACAAGAGATGATCAAATACGTAACGTTTTATACGTCAATGTCAGAATAAATTGTCAAAATCATTTTTAGGTACTAAATATTTATTTTCTAAATAAAAATTGAATAATAATAAGGCAAAATATTTTTTAGATTTATTATTTAAGAATAATAAAATAATAAACTCGATAAAATATTTAAGGTAGGTTGTTATTTAACAAATTAATTAATGTAACATAAATTTAATTCAATAAAAACATCAACAAACTAAATATTCTTAAATTGTTAAATTAGATGTTCAAATAGTCCACCGTTTTGAGCTAAACAATAACCTAATCTGTTGTAGAAGCTTTCTCGAGTATTCTTTAATTGTCGATTAATTATTTTCTGGCATTCTTGTAATATAGCATTTTTAAGTTCTTCTAAATTCTGGTATCTTTTTTATAAAGATAGGATTTTAAATGGCCCCATCAAAAAAATCGCACGGATTTAAATCTGGCGACCGTGCTGGCCAGTTAACTGGTCCATTTCGTCCTATCCAGCTTTCAGGAAATACATGATTTAGATATTCCACAACTTCTCTCGTGCTATGTGCAGGGCAGCCATCATGCTGGAACCACACATTTTCTTTGTTTGTTTCAACAATTTGTGGTCCAACAGCATTAGTTAATAAACTCAAATATTATGCTGAATTTATTCGTTGGATGAAGAATGGGCCAATGATTTTATCACCAAAAATTCCTGCCCACACATTGACAGAATGACGATATTGTGTCCTCGATTCTACAATATTATGTGGATTATTTTGTGACCAGTACCGATAATTATGACAGTTTGGTTCGCCATTCATTGTAAATGTGCATTCATCTGTGAATAAAACACTACTTAAAAATTCTCTATTACAATTTGATTTCTCCATCATTATTTCACAGAATAAGGCACGCAGTTCAAAATCTCGTTCCAAAATATTTTGGTGGTTTTGAAATTTAAAAGGAATGTATTTATGTTTTTTGAGAATTCTATGCACTGTCATAAAATTTATATTTAGTTCTCTGGAAATTTCCCGCACACTCATTGTTGGCTCCAGTTCTATTAAAGCAAGAATATTCTCTTCATTGTTTATTTCTTTCTTGAAATTTAGTGTTCCTGTCTTTTCAAACTTTACTATAAACCTCTGAATAGTTGCCGTACTAGGAATATTATGATGCTGCCAAATAGCGCTAATATAGTCACGAATTAGTCGTAAACTATGGCCAGAATAATGCCATTTAATTATTTGCAACTTTTCTTCATCTGAATAATTATTCATTTTTGATAATAATAAACCCTAATATTGATTTAATATCACAGTTGGTCAAAATAAATACTAATAATTTGACGTATAAAACGTTACGCATTTGTTCATCTCTTGTTTTTAATTCCATAGCTATTACTATTAAATTGAAATTACGTGAATTTTCAAATTTAAGTTCTGCAGTTATGAAGTAGTCAAAATGAATTTTGTTTATTGATTCGGATGTAGAATTTTATGCTTTACAACATTTATTTGAAGCATTTTTTCCTAAAATAATTAGGGAAGCAATGCGCACGGAAAAACTGATTTGCCATGTTAAACGCCTATGTTTCACTTTTCGTGTTACACCCGGTATATATATCAGTACCGGACAAAAAAAAGTACGCACTGTTCGAATTTGCATATTTGTGCTATTATCGTTACAAAAAAACTACATCTCAATCAATCTCAACGAAAGTTTATTAGTTTACCTTTATATTTACATTAAAACAATATTACAAATATTAGAAATCTTAACGAAAACAATTTTAGTGCCTAGAGATTCAATTTTAGGCTGGACAAAAAAAAGTACGCACGTGACAAAAAAAAGTAAAAAAAATATCACACTCGTATCTAATATTTTGTACGACCGCCTTTTGCTTGAATAACGGCTTGTAAACGTCGAGGCATACTTTCCACAAGGTTGTGGATTTGCTGCTCGTCGATTTTATTCCAGGTTTCCCGCAAGGCATCAAAAAGTTTTTCTTTATTCGTAATTTCACCCTTATCGACGTTGCGGTCTAAAATAGACCACAGATTCTCAATTGTATTAAGATCTGGCGACTGTGCTGGCCAATCCAGAAGTTTAATCCGCGAAGAACAAAAAAAGCCGATGTTTTGCGTGCCGTATGCTTCGCATCATTGTCTTGTTGAAAAATAAATTCATCCTGCAGACCGACTTTTAGCAGAGATTCTTCCAGATTTTCATTGATAATATCAATGTAAATATCTGATGTCATCGTACCATTGATTCGAACTAAATTTCCCGTTCCTGACCACGCAAAACACCGCAATACTTTATTTAAGTATAACGATTACATGTGTTTCTACTTCTAAGTCTGAATCTGAACTGACTAACATTATTACATCTACATACTAAATAACTTTACATATTACTAATGTCACGTTCGGGGGAAGGTGTCTATGTCAGCAGTTTGGTTGTGAGTGGAACACTATAACTCCTCCCTCCTTAGAATTGAGCTCACCCTGGAAGTTGAAGTTTGATGTCCTCTGGCTGAATTTCGGGTGGTGTCCTTCTTGAGCAGGATCGTGCAGCTCTTTTTGTTCTTATCCATTTTATGGAAAAGTAGCCGGCGGTGATTGCAATCATGATATACAGCAACAGAGACCAAATACTGGGAATATGAATGTTGATGGATTCTTCTTTTATAGGGACCATTGGGTTAAAGGAGATATCATTAAGTTTTAATGGATTTAGGTTAATGGAGAAGTTTGTAATATGTTGTGTTTGAATTTTGAAGTTTAATTTAGGTAATAGTAATGGTCGTCCTTGAATTTTATTTGAAAATACCAATTTTTGTTCTTTAAAGTAAATTTCACAATTATCCTCATTGTTTATTAAGTAGATTCCCACTAATGGTTTGATGCTAGTTTCTTGTAGGCATTTAATTACTACATTTTCTTCCTTAGGGAAGACGGCTAGGTATTTGTTGAATTCTGGAATCACTTCAATGTGGTTTTCTATTAAATTTATTTTTGTGTAATAGCAGTGGTTAGATATCTGCTCTTGGAATATTTCTTCCTCGCAGGTTGAAGAAAAGTGGGCATGATATTTATTAGGACATTGGAATATTTTTGCTCGTACACACATGTCACTTAAAGGGATAATTTCCTTATCCGACTTTAGAAGATATTTTGTATTTGGAATGATTGTAACAAAATCTGAACCATATTTTGTTGGAATAGGATATAAATAAAATAATTCGAATTTTTTTCAAAGTTGATTGGGGTGGAAATAAAATAAATTTTTTGTGTAGGTTTCACTTTCCAATTAATTTTTAATAAGGATTCAAAATCAAGTAAATTTTCTTGTCTAGGTTCGAATGGCAGTTGTGCATGATAGAATTTAGATATTTTATTAAGTTCTGACAATAATTCAAGAGGGTGTATTATACTTGGGTGTAGGGTTCTTAATTTACAGAAGGTAATAGAGTTCTCAACATGTTGTAGGTTATTGAGCACCGAGTTATATAGTATAATTAGTTGGTCGTAAATATTTTTGGCATAAAGAATGTCTTGGATATGCATATTATTTATTATTTCTGAAAGTTGTAAAATTTTTGATTTTAATATTTCTTCATTATGTTGAATGTAAATAACTGTTTTATTAAAATTTGTGATAATTTGGTGGTTTACTGAATACGCTTGTTTAATTTGATTTTCTAAATTATGCTCATTTTCTTGCATATGTGCTAACATGTCATTATATCTTTTACCGTCTTCGGCGTCCAAATTTCCGGTTAAGGATTTGAAAATAGTTCCCAATCCATCTATGAGGCCACGTTTATTTCGGTGACTAGCATGTAATCCGATGTTTGTAATTTTAGTGTCTATGCTGGTTCGGATGAATTCTAATATTTTGTCGTAATTATTGAGTTCATGAAGATACTGCGTGTTGTTGGAAATTGTTGATTTTAGTGTTTTGTATTGTGTGTTTAGACTATCATACTGATCTAGAAGAGGTTTGAGATTATAGTAGTGTATGAATGTGTGTGTAGTTTTTTCAAGCTTGGCGGGACCTAGGTTGATGGGAAGGATTCCAATGTTTTCTGTTATGTTTCTTATGATTGCTCCTCGCCCGCATGCGAACAGCCTGGAAGTGATTCAAATTGATAAGTTTTGTGTCGAGGTCGTTTTATGTTAGAAAGATGTATTTTTTCTACTGTATTACCATGAGTTGGCTTTAATTTGCCAGTTTTGAGTGTTTTATTTAATTTAGATAATTTTTCGCGTTTGAATTTATTTCTGGTTTTTTGCTGTTTTTGTTTATTTTTGACATATACTGTATCCGATATCTCGGGTAAATTTTCTCTAATTTCATTAAATTTACCGATCACTTTTTCCTTGTTCTCTTTTAATTTATCGTTAATTGTTCCGTAAAGTAATTTTGTTTTATTTTTATGATATTCTATATAATTATTTATAAGCTGTTTATTTAAATCGATGGTGATTCTGTATCTAGGTGACCGGTAATGATTTCACATGGTTTGAGTTTTGTGACAGTGATTTGTGTTGTTATACGCCACAAGGGCGTAATTTACTTTGGATTCAATGGGTTCGGTTTTATATTCGTTTTGATTATTAAATAATCTAACGTGTTCGATAAGGGTAGAATGAAAACGTTCAATCGTACCATTAGAATCAGGATGCTGCGAACTTATAAAATGAATGTCAATTTTGTGTAGTTGTAATAGTTCCTTAACGACAGAGTTTTTAAATTCTAATCCGTTGTCCGAAATGATTTGGTCTGGTATACAATGGTGTGTGAAATATTTAACTAAATTATTAACGACTTCTATACCTTGTCCGGAGTTTAATTTATAGGCTTGTGCATATTTGGAAAATGAGTCTATTATAGTCAGGAATTTGACGTGTTCTAATGTAATGCTGTCGATATGCAAAATTTGGAAAGGTTTAGTAGCTGTGGGTGTGATGTTAAATTTTAATTTTAATGGTTTTCTGTCGTACTTTGTTATTTGACACGTTTCGCAGCTATTAATAAATGTTTGTATAGATTTCCTTAATTTAGGCCAGTAGTATTGTTGTTTTATACGTTTTTCTGTTTCGTCGATTCCCCGGTGATTAGTTTTACTGAGATGGTGATTTGTTATAATTTGTATGATTTCTTCTTCGTCGATTACGTCAGTTAGATATTGAGTGCATTTAACAAGTTTTATCTCAGAATTTTTAAAGTAATTTTGAAGTATTAAGCTTAGTTTTACATATATAAGTTTGTAACCTGTATTATCAACAGTTCATATGTTGCCACCCACTACTGATTTGTTTGTTGTCAAATTTTGTTTTATAAATAACATTAAATAATTTATGACAGATAATTAATGACATTTAAAATTGATTCTTTAGGTAATAATATTGTAATATAATACTTTGTTTATGTAATTAATGTAAATAAACATTCTTTAGTTCACTGAGAATTCAATTTGGTGTCAATTCTACACAAGATATCAAGAACGGAATTACAAATCAATTTTATGTTCTGAAAGATGCCCACTAAAGTAAAGATTCATTTTGAGAAGATATTTGATGTAGAGAAGAAATTAGTAAATACAGTTAAATCAATAAAATGGCCAAATGATACAGTTTGCTATGAATTTCCATTGAATATTCAATACGAGTCATTTCACACTGACTTGTTCAAGATTGGTACTGTAAAAAATGGTGTTGCAGGTTTAATTAAACCAGGTCAATTTCGTAATCTACAAATAACCTTACCAGATATTCTTGTGCCATTGTACATAGATGATGACAATAATTTTGTGTTCAGAAATATTTATTTAGAAGAGAAAAGTATTGAAGAAACAAGAAAAAGAACATCATCATTAGAGAACTTAAACAAAAGTGATTTAATAGAAGTGATTAATGAATTAAAAGTGAAGTTAACTGAGAAAGAATTGAATCTATTTGATATTGAAAAGAAGTTTGCAATTGATAAATTTGACGGTAAAAGAAATGCCAGAGATTGGTTAACTGGTTTCGAAAATTAATGCGAAAGAAATAAAATTAACGATGACAGTTAAAAAGTCAACTGTCTAAAATTTTTTTTGGAAGAAGGTGCAAACGAATGGTACAGTACTAAACTGAAAGAAATTCCTACAGACCAATGGTTACTTTGGTGTAATTCATTTTTAATGGTATTTGCAGATAAAGGCTGGACATATGTTAGACATGCATACAATTTCAGATATTTAAATGGTTCCGTTAGTGATTATGCTTTAAAGAAAGAACGTTTACTATCTGAAATTGAGAAAGAAATGTCTATTATTTCGAAAATAAATCATATTGTTATAGGATTACCACTGAGTATTCAAGAAAAATTAGATCGTGAAGAAATCAAATCAACAGATAAATTAATTAATGAATTAAGAAAATATGATTTATATTATACAAAACAAAAGATAAAAATAAAAAGAAGATCATACAATAATGATGTTGCAATTAATAAGAAGAGTACAGAGAAGAATGCTATTACAGCTAGAACATTAATTGAAAAGAAACCATGTACCATCTGTAAGGAATTATATCCAGCAGCAGACGATCGTTTTCATCCAATTGCATTGTGTCGAAACAAAGAAAAATACATAAAAATGAAACATGTAAATGCAACTGAAACAGAAATTGATGAATTAATGAAAATTGAGTTAGATTATTAAAAAAACTAGCTTACCCGGTAAATTTTACTCCACTAATTGCACTGAATGTGATAATTAATAAAGAAAAAAAAGTTAAAGGAATATATGATAGTGGTTCTAATGTAACATTGATTAATTATCGTATAATAGAAGAATTAAAAACAAAATTAATAGAAAATAAGAGTATATTTAAAACAATTAGTGGTGTGAATTTCGTTAATAGCCGGGCACGTTTACATATAAAGATAAATAAGATTGAAGATATTTTAGATGTTTATGTAGTAAAGAATAATAATTTTTCGTATGACTAGATGCAATTAAGAAGTTTAAATTGATTCAAGATGAGAATTTAAAAATATATCAAAGATTAAAGAAGAATGATAAAGAAATAATTTATAAAAAAGAAAAAGATAAAGAAAAATGTCAAATAAATTTTAATGCATACATTGATATTAATAAATTTGAAGAAAACTTAGATCATTTAGATAAAGAGAAGAAGGAGAAAATAATGAAATTAATAAACAAATATGAATCAATATTTGCAAAGAATAAATTTGATGTTGGTATGGTTAAGAATGAAGAAGCACAGATTAAATTGACAGAAGAAAAATATATAGCTAAGAAACCATATAGGTGTTCCTTGCCAGATCAAAAAGAGATTGAATCACAAATTACTAAATTATTAGAAGCAGGTCTTATACAAGAAACAAGTTCACCATTTGCATCACCAGTTACTTTAGCATATAAGAAAGAAGATGGCAATAGATCAGGATTATGCATAGATTTTAGAGAATTAAACAAACTAGTTGTAACTGAACCACAACCATTTCCAAGGATTGAAGATATCATTGTTAATTTTTTTTTTTATTTAAAGAAAAAAAATGGATTTCGGCTTATTAGCCACTAATCCTTTTACATATGGTGTTTAGTACATTGTGTTTTTATTGTTATTTGATTACATATTATATTTGTTTTATTAGATCAATTTCGGTCAGGAATTTGATGATGTTGTCCGTGGTCTCGGGGTTGTTACTTAGTGCTTCCTTTATCGTGTTTGGTACTTTACAGTTCTGTCTTTGTGTCGTATATTTTGTGCATTCTTAAATGATGTGCTTGACGGTGATTTCGGTGGAACATTCTTCACAGGTTCTGGGTTCTGTTTTTTTGAGGATGTGTTCGTGTGTGTATTTGGTGTGTCCGATTCTCAATCTGGAAATTACGATTTGGTGCTTGCGGTTGTTTGGTGTGTGCCATGGTTCGATCTCGTCTTTTATTAGTCTGAGTTTATTGTTGGATTTTCCTAGCCAGTAGTTTTTCCACTCTTCTTTTAGGTGTTTTTTTACAGCGGCTTTTAGGTCTTCGGGTGGTATGTTGATGTTCTCGATTTCTGTTTTTTCTGTTGCTTTTTTAGCTGCTTTGTCGACTTCTTCGTTTTCTTTTATATCCATGTGGGATGGGATCCACATGAGTTTTATTATGTTTTGGTCGTTTCTCTTTGCATTTTCCATATTTTCTTGGATTCTTTGTATCAGGTGATGCTTTGTGTTTGTGTTTGTTATTTCTTGTAGACAACTTAGAGAATCTGTGTAGATGTAGAAGTTTTTTGATCTGTTGTTGTCTTTAGAGATTTGTTCAATAGCTTTTTTGATACCATATGTTTCTGCAGTGAATATTGTCGTGTGTCTTGGGAGGTGGAAATCGAAGATCCTGCCATGTAATTTGAATGCAGTTGCTGTCTCGTTATTTATGTGTGAGCCGTCTGTAAAAATATGTTCGTAGTCTCTGTGAGCGTGTTGATGTTCTTTAAAAAGGTTTTGATAGAGCTCTTTGGGTGTATCATTTTTGTTATATGCAGTTAGGGATAAGTTTGGGTGTTGTATTTGGATATTCCAGGGTGGTATTGTTTGGAGTGTTCTGTTTTGGATTTTTTGTAGTGCGGGTTGGAGGTATTGTAGGTCGTTAAATGCGGACTTTTGTAGTGGTGTTTGGTTTTTCATGGTGATTTTATTTTCGGTTATGTGGAAAAATTGTTGGAAGACTGGGATTTTTGGGTTACTGGCCAGGTTGATCATGTATCTCGTTCTAAGGGCTTTTCTCCTGAGATGTAACGGTGGTTCTCCTGCTTCGCAAAGTAGGCTGTCAATCGGACTCGTTCTGTATGCTCCTGTGGCTGTTCTTATGGCTTCGTTTTGAATTCTCTCCAGTATTTGTAATTTATTTGTTTTTGCACTTGAAAAAGCAACACTTCCGTAGTCTAGCTTAGATCTTATCAGACTTTTATATACGTTGAGAATTGATTGCCTGTTTGCGCCCCATTTGCGGTGGGCTAGTATTTTTAGGATATTTAGTCTTGATGTACATGCTTTTTTGATGTAGTTTATGTGTTCGACCCAAGTGAGCTTTTTGTCAAAGATGACTCCTAAAAATTTGGTGTTTTCTACATACGGTATTTCTGTGTTCTCAAGTTTAATTTTTGGATGTGTGTGACATTTCCGTATTTTGCAAAAGTGCATTGCCTTAGTTTTAACTTCCGAGAATTTGAATCCTGTTGTTTTTGTCCATGTGTGGATTTTGTTTATTGCTTCTTGTATTTGATTTTGTACTGTTTTTATGTCTTTGCTTTTGAAGTAAATAACTAGGTCGTCAGCGTATAGAGAGGTTTTTATGTGGGCAGGTATAGTTTCGTTAATTCTGTTTATCGCTATCAGGAACAGTGTTACGCTAAGGATCTCACCTTGTGGTACTCCATTTTGTTGATTTTTTTCTTCTGATATATTGTTATGTGACTTGACGCGAAATTTTCTGTCACTTAGGAAATTTTTAATGTAATGGTACATGTTGCCATTTATTTTCATTTGATGAATTGACTGCAAAATGTAGTGTTTCCAGGTGGTGTCGTAGGCTTTTTTAAGATCAAAGAAGATTGCGATGAGATGTTGTTTGTTTTTAAAGTTATTTTGTTGACAATGCTAGTATTTGATCGGTGGTTGATCTGCCTCTTCTAAAGCCACTTTGTGTTTCTTTTAGTAATTCGTTTGTTTCTAAGAACCATACTAGTCGTTTATTGGCCATTCTTTGTAGCAGTTTGCTCATTGTATTAGACAGCGATATCGGTCTGTAGTTGTCGGGGTTTGTTTTGTCTGTGTTGGGCTTGGGAATGGGGATTGTCAAAACTAGTTTCCATTTTTCTGGGTATTGTTTTGTTGTCCATATTTTATTGTATATTTGGAGTAGATATTCCAATGCTTCTTCTGATAGGTTTTTAATAAATGTGTATGGAATGTTGTCTGGTCCTGGGCTGCTGTTTCCATTTGTTTCTCTTATGGCATCGTTCAGCTCTGCTCGCGAGAATGGTATATTTATCGGATCATTTGTGTTATCTTCAGGATATATAGTTGTTTGTTCTTCATTTGTTTTGAATGTTTTAAATTCGTCAGTGTAGTTTTCGTCCGCTGAGTTTCTCTCGAAGGATTCTGCTATGGCGTTGGCTATTTTCTTTGGATCGGTTATATAATTATTATTAATTTTTAAAGTTGATGATTGAGATGGTTTGCATCCTTCTATCTTCCTTATTTTCTCCCATACTTTAGTTGTTGGTGTTTGAGGAGTAATGGTTGTTATGAATTTTTCCCAGGATTCTTTTTTACTCTGCACGATGGTTCTTCGGGCTACTGCTTGTGACTTTTTTAGTTCTATGTGATTATCTACCGTCTTATTTCTGCGATACATATATAGTGCTTTTTTGTTGTTTTTTATGGCAATCTGGCATTTTTTATTCCACCATGGTACTGTTCGTTTTCTTAGTGTTTGTTTTCTTTCCCCCATGGTTTTATTTGCTGCTGCAATGATGTGTTTGGTGAAATTGTCTACTATTAGATTTATGTCCGTGTTTTCCTCCAAAGTCTTGTTGTTTGGTTTTGTGCTTTCTTTAAATATTTCCCAGTTTGCATTTTTTGTTTTCCATTTGGCGTATGCCTCATGGATTCTATAGGGTTCTTGTTTGTTGTAGGTGATTTTTATAGGGATGTGATTTGTAGTAAACAAATATGGTGTTGTTTCCCAGGTTAGTTTTGATGCTATAGTTGGTTCGCAAAGTGTGAGATCAATTGCTGTAAAGTTTCCAGACCTGTTGCTTAGGTGAGTCGGGGATCCGTCATTCATGATGATTAACTGGAGATCATTAATAATTTTTTCTATCATTTTTCCTCTGGTATCTGTTGTATTTGAGCACCAAGCCAAATTATGGGCATTTAAATCACCTAGTATTATATAAGGATGGGGTAATTGGGAGATGATATTTGTAATTTCTGTTTCTTGAAAGGCTTGGTTTGGTGGTAGATATATGTTGCAAATTGTCATTTGCAGCGGCGTATATATTTTTATAGCGATCGCTTCTAAATTTGTGTTAAGTTGTACTTGTTCTGTGTGGTGGTTATTTTTTGCTAAGATGGCTACACCGCCACTAGCTATTTGATCAGTTTCCCTGTCTTTTCGATACATGATAAAATTTTTAAAGTTGGCTTTTTGATGTTCTTTTAATCTGGTTTCTTGTAGGCAGATGTAATGTGTGTCGTAATCTGTTGTTATTTTCTGTAATTCGCCCGTGTGTGCGTGAAATCCGTTGCAATTCCACTGTATTATCATTGTATATCTATCAGGGATTCTTGGCTTGATATTATGCTCTTAGTGTTCTCATCCAGTGCTTGTCGTTTGATTCGTGTTATGATTCGTGTGAATCTACTCTTAATTGTTCGGTGTTTTAGGAGTGCATGTAGTTCTTTCATATTATTTAGCAGAGTTGGAATATTGTTGGTAAATTCTCGTGCTATTGTTAATTGTTCGGAGGACCCATGGAGATTTTCTATGAGTAATTTCATTTCTTCGAATGTCAGTATATATTTTTTCCTGTTTTCGGTCATCTCTGTTTTTATTGGTTCTAGTAGAACTTCTAATGGCAATTCTTCCTGTGGACTTAGCGATCTGCGTCGCGTCTGTTTTGTTGTGTCGTTGTTGTTGTCAGATGTTGTGTTTACTTCTTGTTTTGAGCTGTCTAGAGCGGTTTTCTTGTGTGGTTGTGTTTGGTCTGTTTCTGACGTTGTTATTTGTGATGCTGTTCTTTTTGATTTTTGTGAATTAGGTATTAAAACAGTCATGTTTTCTGTTTCGGTATTTTTGCATTGAGCCCTGTTATGGCCTGGCTTTTTGCATAGGAAGCATGTTATCTGGTCTTCGGTTATGAAAATTATGTATTCAGTTTCGTCGTGTGAGATAGGTATGTAGTCTGGTAGTTTAATATTGTTGTTAGGTGTGATGTAGGTTTGTCTACGAAAACTAAGTACGTGGAAGTATTCAGCTTCTGCCATCCCTACTCTGAGAAACGTGATTGGTGCGGTTTGTTTAATGCCTAGTTGTTTTAATTCGTGTTCGATTTTGTGGTGGGGGATGGTAGGACAGACATTTGAGAATATTAGTCTTTTTGCAGACGTTATGAGTCGGCGTATTTCAATATTGATATCATTTATTTGTATTTGATTGTGTTCATCTAGTAGTTTGTCGAGTATTGCTTTCGATTTTAAATATATACATATTCTGTTATTTGATATACGAGAGGCAAATATAATGTTTTTGGGTCCTACGAGATTTCCAATTTGTACTATATAGTCTCTGATTTTGATTCCTTCAATAGAGGGTAGTATTATAGCTTGCTCTTTATTTGGGAATGATTCATTTCCTTTTGTTACATTTGCGAATGTCATGTTATTTTGGTTAGTTTGCATTGATTTGATAGATGTAGTTGTAGGTTGCATGTTTTGGTTTGTTTCGGCAGTTTTGGTTTGTATCGACATGTTGGTGTTGGTGTGGTACACTCCTGTAGTCAGAAGTGACCAATTGTGGTTTGTTTATACTATTGTTTGATAGATGGCGATGAATGTATTACTGGAATGATATGTATTAGGTGAGGTTATTATTTTTGGGGTGGATTTTCGGGAATCCGGGATTCCGGGATGAGCTCTATCTTACCTGATTGCAGCGGTGTTTAAATGACTGGCTTCAGTGATAGGTGGAACTCGCATTTCTGCTTGTGTAAAACTTGTTGTTTGAGGCACTTATCAAGGACGAACTGTACTTGACGGGAGTCGTACGTAAAGTGATATCATTGTTAAAGCAGGTGATTGTAATTGGTTTACAGCATTTGATGTAAATTCTGCATTTTGGTCAATTCCAATAAGGAGAACAGATAAAGAAAAAACAGCATTTGTAACACAGAATGGACATTGGCAATGGGTGTGTTTACCATTTGGATTAAAGACGTCATCAGCGATTTTTCAAAGAATTCTTGCAAATATTATAAGAAGAAATAAAATGAGTAATTTTTGTATCAATTATATTGATGATATACTAGTTTTCTCTACGACATTTGAAGAGCATCTAGAACACATTGAATTATTGATGAGTGCGATTAAGAAGGAAGGTTTTAGACTAAAACTATTTAAATGTAATTTTGCTAAAAATTCTGTAAAATATCTGGGACATGTAATTGAAAAAAACAAGATCAGACCATATAAAGATAATTTGATATCAATAAGAAATTTCCAAAGACCAAAGAATAGAACAAATGTGAGACAATTTTTAGGTAAAACAAATTTTTATTACAAATACATTGAAAATGCAGCTAAGAAACTAGAACCATTACATAATTTATTAAGTAAAACAGTCAAGTTTGAATGGACAAGTGAATGTGAAAAAGCATTTTGTGAAATCAAAGATTATTTATGTTCAAGTCCTATATTGGCAATATATAATCCAAAGAAAGATGTATATATTCAAACGGATGCAAGTGGAGCTGGTTTAGGAGCAATTCTTAAGCAACCACAAGAGGATGGTAGACTTCATCCAGTAGCATATTTTTCAAGAAAATTAAATGAAAGTCAACAAAAGAAGAAAGCAATTTATTTAGAAACATTAGCAATCAAAGAAGCAATAGTATATTGGCAATACTGGTTAATAGGTAGAGAATTTACAGTAATAACAGATCATAAACCACTAGAAACACTAAGAGTGAAAGCAAAAACAGATGAAGAACTAGGATATTTAATGCATTATTTATCACAGTATTCTTTCAAAATTATTTATGCACCAGGTAAAGAAAATATAGAAGCTGATGCATTATCAAGAAACCCAGTTTTAGAAAGCATTGAAAACAATGAAGATATATTGAAAGTTGTAAATATGGTGACATTAAAAGAGATAATTGATGATCAAAGAATGATAGAAAATGAAATCAAGAATTCAAAGAAAGTGATTAAGAAAGGTGATGTTAGTTTCAAAAATTTAAAAAATAAACAAAGAATTTACGTGTCTAAAGATTTTGGTTTAAAATTAATTAAAATGATACATCAATTTTATGGCCACATTGGAGTAGGGCACATGATTAATAAGTTGAGACCATATTATTATTTCAAGAATATGGATAAAATAATTCTGCAATACAGTAAACAATGTGAAATCTGTATAAAAAATAAAACAAGAACAAGTAGACCAATTGGATTATTATCAAAACTAGGTCCAGCAATTAAACCGTATCAGATTATGTCAATTGATTCTGTTGGTGGTTTTGGTAATAATAGATCATCAAAGAGATACATGCACATTTTAGCAGATCATTTTTCAAGAGCAGCATTCATTTCAACAACAAAAGGTCAATCTGCAAGAGATTTTATAAATCTAATTGATAAAATAGCATGTAAAAATGAAATAACAATAATTTTAGCAGATCAGTATACTGGAATAAACTGTAAAGAATTAAAAAATTATCTAAAAAGAAAGAATATTTCACTGGTATTTACATCAGTTGATTGTGCAGAATCTAATGGATTAAATGAGAGACTAAATCAAACACTAATAAATCGAATTCGTTGTAAAATTAATAGTAATTGTAAAAAAGCATGGCCTAATATTGCACATGAATGTGTTGATGAATACAACAGAACAACACATAGTGTTACAAAGTATTCACCAAATTATTTACTATATGGTAAAGAACAGGAGATTATACCAAGTGAGTTTATAAAAAAACGTGATTTAAGTAAAGATAGAGAACAAGCATTGTTGAATTCAATGAAAAACTTCAAAAAAAATAAAGAAAGAATTGATAAGAATAAAAAAGAATGGGAATTCAAGAAGAATGATTTAGTATATGTTAAAAATGGAAATAAGTTAAATAGGAACAAATTAGCTGAGATTAGAAGTGGACCATTTAAAATACTAAAGAAAATCTCTAATAAGATTTATGAAATTGATACTGGAAAGAAACGTAAAGAAGCAAATTTATTTCACACTTGCAAATTAATACCAGTTAATATTGTTAATGAATAACATTGTCATCTATGTAAAATTTAGAATACGAGTAGTTAAAAATAAGCCATAACAAAATTTACATTTAAACCAGGGTTTAAAACTTGGGGAGGGGAGATATAAGTTTGTAACCTGTATTATCAACAGTTCATATGTTGCCACCCACTACTGATTTGTTTGTTGTCAAATTTTGTTTTATAAATAACATTAAATAATTTATGACAGATAATTAAGGACATTTAAAATTGATTCTTTAGGTAATAATATTGTAATATAATACTTTGTTTATGTAATTAATGTAAATAAACATTCTTTAGTTCACTGAGAATTCAATTTGGTGTCAATTCTACACAAGATATCAAGAACGGAATTACACATATAATTCATTTTTGAAATAAATGTGATATTTTACCTTAGGAACAATGTATTCTTTAAGAAATGTTATCATTTCGTTTTTGCAATTGTTTTTTGAAAATTCAACTAGAATCCTTTGTTTTGTTTGATTATATAATTTAAGTATTTTAGGGGGTTTAGGGTTATATTCGCCTTCTGATATTATTATTTGATTTTTCCCATAATTAACTGGGCATTCTACAATCGGGATTCCGATAATGGGGTTTTCTCTGTTAGAGTGTACTGTGATATCGCTCTCGCTTGGAGTGTCGTCATCGTTTATCTGAGTAGATTGCGCGTCACCTACTTCAACTGCTAGGGATTGTGCATCGTCATCGTTATTCCTATCTTTAGTCTTTTCTAATTCCTTATAAAAATTTTCCATATATTTGTTTAATTCGAGAAATTTCAGGAAGTTCGAAAACTGTTATCATTATATCAGTATTTTGGAAAATGTACTCTATCATTGATTTAACTTCATGCCAATTTAATTCGTCCAAGCCACAAGCAATTTTAGAAATGCTTAAATTTTTTATTTTTTTATTTAGACAGAATTCTTTTCATTTTAAAAGTGTATAAAATAAACCTTGTTTAGTAGGTTTGTTGAAATATCTTTCTTTTGTTATTAAATAAATTAAATATCTATTTTGATATTTTAAATAGACTAGATTATGAAGTTGTGGTTTTTGTGCTTGGAGTTTATCAACGTTACTAAATTTAATTTTGAATTTTTCTGCTATTCCAGATTTCATTTGTAAGTCTTTACTTACACAATGAGCTAGACTAGAATCTGGTGGTGCATTAAATAAATCACCTGTTACTTCTATAATGATATTTTTAGAATTTTGATTTTTATTATTTAAGTAATCCTGATATATAATTAAAGGTGGATCGTTATCGAAAATTTTTGGTGTGTTTTGGGTTACGTCGTCGTCTTTTGGTGGGATGCGGCTAAGTGCATCGGCATTGGTGTTGAGTTTGCCTTTTTTATATACTATTTCATAATCGTACTCCTCAAGTTTGAGGCGCCACCGAATTAGTTTTTGACTACACTGTTATAGTGACATTAGCCATTGTAACGGTCTATGGTCTGTGTAAATTTTAAATTTGCGTCCGAAAAGGTATGGTCTGAAGTATTGGGTCGCCCAAACAATAGCTAAAAGTTCTTTTTCTATTGTTGAGTAGTTTGTCTCGGTCTCGTTGAGTGTTCTGCTGGCGTAAGCTACAGGAAGGTCATTGCCAAGGCTGCCTTGTGATAACACGGCACCTAACGCTACGTTGCTTGCGTCAGTCGTCAGATTAAATTCTTTCTCGAAATCTGGGTATTGGAGTAAGGGTTCATTAGTCAGTAAATTTTTGCAAAGTTCAAAACATTGTCTGTATTCAGGGTTGTTTATGTCAATAATTGCGTCCTTTTTCTCTCTCACTTTGTGAGAGGTTTGGTTAATTTTGCAAAGTCTTTAATAAACTTCCGATAATAGCCTAAAAGTCCCAAAAAACCTTTAATTTGTTTACTAGTTTTCGGTATAGGATAATTTAAGATGGCTGATATTTTATCTGGATTCGGTCTCACGCCTTCGGGTGTAACGATGTGCCCGAGATAAGCTACTTCTTTTTTTAAAAATTCCGACTTGTCAACTTGAATTTTGAAATTAGATTTTCTAAGTCGATCGAATACTAATTTTAAGTTAAGCAAATGTTCTTGAAGGCTAGTGCTAAACACAATTATGTCGTCGAGGTAAACGAGGCATTTGTCGTGTGTAAGTCCGCGTAAAATGTTGTCCATAACTCGCTGAAATGTCGCTGGTGCGTTATTTAGACCAAACGGCATTCGCAAGAATTCGTAGTGTCCGTCTTCAGTATTAAATGCAGTTTTAGGTATGTCTTGTTTGTCCATTTCTATTTGATGGAAGCCCGATGCCAAGTCGAGTGTAGTGAAATATTGACAACGTCCGAGTTTGTCTAAGAGGTCAGTAATGTTTGGAAGTGGGTATTTGTCACCTATGGTCTTTTCGTTTAATTTTCGGTAGTCTATGACTATGCGCCATTTTCTTTTACCGGATGCATCAATCTTTTTGGGAACTACCCAAATAAGGGAGGACCACGGGGAGTTGGAAGGCTTGATGATGTTTTGTTCTAACATTTTATTTACCTGATTTCTTACTTCTTCCCTATGTACGTTGGGGTATCGATATGATTTGGTGTAAATTGGAATTTCATCTTGAGTTTTAATACTGTGTTTTATTTGGTTGGTAAGAGTCAATTTTTGATCATCAGAATAAAATATGTCGGGATAGTCTTTAAGTAAATTTAACACAGCATTTCGTTCTTCAGAGTTCATATGTGCTGTTCTTATTTTCGAAAAATCAAAATTAGTTTTCTCAACGTGTGTCATGTTTAAATTTGGACCGGTATAAGTTTCATAATTATAATTTTTTTCTGCGATAATTGGTTTTAAGAGATTAAAATTTATTGCCTGGTCAGAAGTGTTAATGATTGAACATAATGCGTGGTAGTTATCTGCGACCGTAATGCACTCTGGTATTCTCAAATGTGTCGTTTTTATTTGGGGTATTAATACAGTTCCTTGTTTTATATCTACTTTAATTTTAATAATCTTTTCAGAATTTGGTTCTACAATATTCTTATTTATAACTGATATATTATTTACATTAGAATCATTTAATCATTTATGAAATTGAATTTTGATTTTTGCATTGGGTGTTATAATTAAATCGTTATGTGTATCAATTAGAATTTTTAATCATTTTAGATTATCCATGCCTAAAAGTAAGTCGAATTGTTCATGAAAGTTAAAAAGATGATACTTAAGATGTGACAATTTCTTATCTTTGTTATTAAATATCTTTGAAATGGGAACTCTTGTACTGTGTAACTCAGTGGACGTGCCGTGAGCAGTGGTAATTTGAAACGGGTCATTGCGAATGGAATTCTTGTAATATTTATGTGCTATGTCTGGTTTAATGAAGGATTTAGTACTTCCAGTGTCAACGAGAATTTTTAAATTATGCTCGGGGGTTATAATGAAGGGAAGTTTGCTTTGGTGGTTAGTAAGATTTAATAGTTCGATTGTTGGAAAGGGTCGATGTCCGAGGCTGTTTCTCCTAAAAAACAGTTAGCGGATTGATCAGGAATATTATCGTTATTTATTTCGTTTTGGTCAGTAAGTTGTTCTTGTTCGTCACAATCATAATTTTCTAAATTATTAGTTTGTTCTATGTCTTCAATATTAAATAGTTCTTCTGCTACGTACTTAGGTAAATTTGATCTGAATTGGTTTTGTCCGAAGGGCCTTTGTCCAAACTGATTTTGTCTCTGGTGAAACGGATTCAGTTGAGAACGGGATTGTTGAGTGTTTCGGGTGGAAATACTCATTGGAGTAGGTTTTGGATAATTTTGGCTGGTAGATGGGCCTTGGTTATTGTGTGGAATATTATTTCGTGGTGTAATCATTTGTTGATTATTAGGACGTACTGGAGCTCTGTTATATGGGTTGGAATTATTAGGAAAAGGATTTGTATAATATGTTGGTCTAGGAGAGAAATGCTTTATGTTGTGTGTAGGTGGTTTGTGATTTGGTTTGAAATTGTTTGAGTTAATGCTCTTAGATGGTTTGGAGATATGTTCAAATTGAAAGTCGTTTGCTAACATGCCTAGCGCGGAATTTAAATCAGAAGGTTTTTTTGCTCTCATAAAGCTGACCGATAGGTTCCTTCAAACCGCGTAGCAATATGCGTAGAGCATAGTTTTGAAAATAATCATTCATGACAAGAGCTACGGCAGCTGTAGCATGAGTTGAAATATAAGAAATTTGTAAATTTAAAATGTGCTGCAATCTTCCGTAAAAATCGAAAACAGTTTCAATATTTAATGTAAACCAATCGCGTTTATCTGCGAACGCGTTCAATAATGCATCTTTCAAATCGTCCCATGTTTTGACCATACAACTTGCAATATTAATTGCAGCGTCGCCCTTAATTTTTGTTATTATACTATTCATCAGATATTCATTTTGGAAATCTGTTGGGTCGGCGACAATATAAAATTTGTTTACAAGTTTCTCGCAAATATCAATAAAACGAGGTAATAATTCACGTTCGCCATGAAATTCAGGCAGCATATCAAGGTATTCTTTTTTTAGAACTGGCGCTGCCATTGTAAATTGGGGTTATCTTATAATAAAATTTGTATTTAAATTAGTTTCAATAAAATCTTCAAGATCTGGTTCAGATTCTGAACTTACAGAAATATTAGTGTCCAATTCATGTGCCCTGAAGTCGTCCACGGGGTTAAGAATGACGGCCGAAGTTCTCTGATGTTCGTTCAGATGGTTACGGATGTCGAATCTTTTCTTTTTTCTTGTTCGATAGCCAATTTAATCACAATGTGAAACAAATTATATTCGTTAATTTGTATTGACTATCCTACCAGGACTGCGCCACTTAACTTTCTCAAACCACCAACTTAGTTTTTAAAAAAGATTTATTTAAGTATAACGATTACATGTGTTTCTACTTCTAAGTCTGAATCTGAACTGACTAACATTATTACATCTACATACTAAATAACTTTACATATTACTAATGTCACGTTCGGGGGAAGGTGTCTATGTCAGCAGTTTGGTTGTGAGTGGAACACTATAACTTATATATATATATATATATATATATATATATATATATATATATATATATATGTATATATATATATATATATATATATATATATATATATATATATATATATATATATATATATATATATATATATATATATATATATATATATATATATATATATATATATATATATATATATATATATATATATATATATATATATATATATATATATATATATATATATATATATATATATATATATATCTGGATTAGGTGGCTCAGTGGTATCGAGTTGACCTGTGGATCTTGAGAACCCTGGTTCGATCCCTACATGGGACACACAATTTTCACCAATTTAAAATTATATATATATATATATATATATATATATATATATATATATATATATATATATATATTAATTCAAATATCATTTATAAATGCAACAAGCAGAGATTTTAAAATAAGAAAAGTAAATGTAGAATTTCATTTGAATTTATGTATATATTTCAAATATTTGTTTGTTTCACAGTTTACATTATTAAAGTTGCAAGCAGATTGATAAAAAGGATTAGCGTTAATAACTCTGTTTCAAATTAAAAAAGATTAACGATGTGAATAAAATTTGATGCTAATTAATAATCATTTGTACCCAGGTTAAAATAAACTTCTCCATCCACCGTAGACATATTAATTATGGTAATAATGTAAAAGTTGCCAATATATTTGGCTGACAAAAGCCACTTTGGCAGTGACACGTGAAAAAGAGAACACACCGACTTTAATTTACGCGGAGCCTAAGTAATATTAAAGGAAATATTCCCAATAATAGTTCTAACGTTTTGAAAGGACAATCACGAAAATGGCAGACGAAGGGATATCGGATATTAACAACAAGGGAAATGTACTTCAACTTCAACCAACCTTAACAGCTGTAGATTATGGCTGACTGGTCAGGAGTCATCGGCGGCTGGTGGGTCTTGAACTCATCTGAGTGACGAATAATCACACTCAACACTAGGGTAGTTTGGATAGGTACACTGTAACGCAAAAACTGTGTTACAATAATCAACTTTACGCTTCCTGGCGGATGAGCCCCGGTGGGACGGTTGAACCGCGGTTAAACTCAGTGAAGACGGGGTGAGTCGGAGAAGGGGTGATAAATCACAAAATTAATGGGTGCCAGCCGGCCTGAGCCGCGACCGGTTCAACAAAAGTATGACGGCCGACAAAATTCGGGATGCTTCCCAGGACGGGACTACGAGAGGTGTCAAGTATTTCAATAACAAGATTGGAATACGGGAAATTAATAAATATATTGAAACAACTAACGAGAAAATTACACGGGACACAATAGTTGTTACTACAAGATAACTGGATCGTAAATCCACCTAAGAGAGATACGACTACTGACATAAACGAAGGCGGGGCGCCGTGTCTCACCGTAGCGACTAGGACTGCGGTGACGTCGACACCTAAATGGCGCTAAAGTGAACTGGCGTATTCCGACGTATGACGGTTCATTGGCCAATGAATGCGTTTTACGCGGCGCGTCTGACTGAACGTGACTACTGAGTCGCAGACCCTAATGGCTATTACGTCGCACGAGCGACACACCTCGTAAGTGACAACAACGTCACTACTAATGACTCTACGCAACGTGCTCTTAATTGGATTTTCACAAAATAATTCCGTATCTACTATTAATTATCTCGCTAAACATTAACTCAAATATCTCGTGAGCAGAAGGCACACAAACCAAAGTATAACAATATAATTAACTTAAACAAAATAATAAATAAAGAATAAATTATTGTGGCTTAGCTGTAGTGGCGCTTAGGCGCTAACGGAGTGTGGCAGCAGTGGAACAACTCGATCTGCCGACCGGATGTCCGAGTCGTCACTTCCCAAGAAGGCGGGCAATCACGTGGAATTGGAATGTCACGCAGCGTCACTTCCGCTACACGTGGTTCTTTTCCCAAACTGCTGGGCTTTAATTCCTTGGTGACAAATATCAGGAACTCCAAGCAACGCCAGCGAGCGAGTGCGCTCACAACAACTTCTATGCCAGGAACACGGGCATACAGAACGAACCAAAAATGGCTCGAACAGGCTGACCAGCCACAAAAATACGTAAAACGTAAAACAAAACGTACATAAAAACGAACGTACGATAAATCGGACGTAAAAGAAAAACAGGAAAAAAACCTGAGTTCTTGGGCGGCTTTCAAGTGGTAGAAAATGTGTGACTTTTCCTATCGGAAACTTAATCCGGAACAATTCCGCTAAATAATGCAATATCCACCAATGCAATACTCACTAACTGGCACTATCTCTATAATCCCCACACGGGTATTTCGCAAACAAAACTGGCTTGCCGAAATATATTTGAAATAGCCCAATTTCCAATATTACAATCTCACACTTTTGCAACAAAACGACGTTCGAAAAGACAAAAGGAAAGAATTCGTTCGAAATCGAACCTGTAAAATTCTGCCAAGAAAAGAGAGCGATGCGCGAAGACAAAGATAGCCTCCGCCTAAATTTGAACGGTGCCGGTAAAAAGGCGCACCTAGCAGACAATAATATCGGCAGAGCTACTTTGCGGCGCACGGCCACTAATTGTCTGACAGCTAACCAACAATGTGATTAACCTACAAAAAATAAAAGCAATGAGAACAAGAGAAGCTGAATCTAAGTTTTACTATAAACTGGAATACTACAAGAAGGAAATCTAAATGATGCTAAGTATTATCAGAAGGATCTAATCGGTCGATATCTAATCGATAATTAAGTTTCAGGTGATGATACACAATAAACAATAACCCGAGTGAAATTTGAAGGAAGGCTCAAAATAAAACGTAACAACACTTTCTCCAAGAATCACAACCAGTCTTCTATTGCGTTTCTCACTATTTATTACAAAAATATGACAAATGGTTTACACAACACAGAACAAACAAATACAGAATTTGAGCACTTGCTCGTAATTAAATTATAGCATTATAATTTAATTACTCCTGAACTTATAACATAAGTTCAACAAACTACAAACCCAAATAGTTTGAGACGATGAGCTGAACTTAATCAGTAAAGCATTTCTAGCTTTGACGAGTTATTAGAAATTACCGACCAGGTTCATCCAAAGGCCTGGCGTCAACTAACTAAGCAACCAGAAGAGTGCTGAGTAACTTACGGGGAGATGTATTTGATGTAAAATCCCGACTTTCCTTCTAGAAGGAATATAATTTGCATCGTCTTGTCGGCAGAACAAAGACCTACTGCAGACGTAAAATAAGCAAAAGTCAATCTATATTGTTTATAGGTCAGGAAATTATCAATTAAAATAACAATTAATTCTAAGTAATTGAAGCTATAAATTTGTTCATTCTAAATCAACAATAATAATTTAGTCTACAACTCGTCAGCTAAAAACAATTACGAATGTGTATAATGAAACGCATGAGCCACGATCCCGCTTTGTTACATTACTCCCTCCTATAAACAAAAAAAATGATCTTCAAATAGAGAAACTTTTTTTAATCAACAATAATTCAAAAATTAACCAAAAAGAAAATCTAAATATTAAACATAATTCAATAATCTTAAAACTAAACCTAAAAAATATTCTAATTTAAACTTAAAACTAAATACAATAAACATTATCAATATATAAACTGAACAAACACTTGAGCCGAACGCATTTGGGCTGCTCGGTGGCGGTCCAGGTGACTTCTCTCATCGTATCGTCCAGATAATACCCGGAGGTGTATGCACAAGCGTACCTGTACGAAAACTCAGTTTGTTTTCTTCTACATTTGCGATTGCAATGTAGTCGTGCAGTTTGACGAAGACCGCGGCACTCTCAACGACATTTTAATAGTTTATAACGCCTTGAAAGTATTTGATACCTTGACAATGTCCTTTATCTAAATAGCCTTCAATGGTGGTTGATAGTTCGGTAGTGCCATTTAAGTTTAGACTCGCGACAATGCCTACTCCAAGGCCAGTTAAGTCGATTTTACTGTATCGGTGAGCATTTACACACGTATTTCCTTCAATGTAATGAATGAACCGACCAAAACCACCCGCGACCGCACTTGTATGCGAATGCATAAAACAGTGTTGCACTAATTGTTGTACCGATACTAGGCATGAAATCGCGCGAACTTCTGCGAACTGTTTTTCCTGCGCAAGTTGAATTCTGCGGCCAGTGCTGTTAGAAGAGTCATGGGGGTTGTCACAGGGCTTCACTCCCAAGAGTGACACTCTGGACAGCTCGGTGTGTTCATCTTGACTATGATTTTGATGTCAGCAACACACTGAAACACAAGAGCGCTAACATAATGGCTACACTCGATCTTGACGAATCCAGGTGTGGCTTTGCGTTTGATAACGTGGTGTCGGCTGGGGTGTTTGATCTGGCATCGGAAATGCCTCAACATAACGAGTGAAAGAATCTTGTACAGTTAGTACGTGACGATTTCCATCATAGGTGGGAACTAAAGGTCCTACAACAGTTATTGCTATACGTTCAAAAGGTTTGCTAGCTGGAATAAATTTCATAAGTGGAGTTCGTTTTAAATGAGGGGAGGTTTTTCGTTGCGAACACGAAAGACAAGCGTTCACGTAGTATTTAACGTCGCGAAACATTCCTAACCAATAAAAACGTTTCTAACTCTTTCGTAAGTGTTGTCAACAATGTCGTGTCCACACAGGGGCGTATTGTGACACATTTTTATGATTTCGCGGCGCAACTGTTTGGTACTACGAACCGGGGTTCGAAAGCATTATTAGTCTTAAAAACAATACTTCGTCATCATCTTCAAAATAATCTGTATCTTCCTAATGATGAATTTTGTCTATAATTTCCATTAAAACAAGATCCAATCTTTGTGCGTCATACATAGACGTAAGGTCTCAAATAGTAGGTTCACAGTAGACAGCGTTAAGTAATCTAATTGGTTTTATCAGCGTTAGCATGTTTTGCACCCGGGCGATAAGTTACTGAGAAATAATACTTTGAAAGAAAAAAACTATTTAAAGGGTCTTTAGTGGTAGTTTGCTACTTTAGCGGTTGGTGATATACATTAACTTGAATGTGTCATCCGTACAAATAACAGTCTTATACTCTATACCAAGGCTAAACCTTCTCGATCAGTGGTACTATAGCGTTGTTCTGTTTCTGTAAGTTGTCGAAATTATATCCGTCATAATTTTGACTTAAAATGCCACTTATGGTAAAGTTTGATGCATCCGTACTAAGTACAAATTCACGTTCGAAATCAGGGAGCTTTAATACAGATTTCTGATAAAACGCGTCGCTTAATTTTTCGAAAGACGTTTGTGTTTCCTCTGTCCAGGACAAATGAGAGTTTTTCTTAGTGAGCAAAGTGAGAGGTTTTGCAAGAGTTGCAAAGTGATCCGTAAAACGTCAGTAAAATCCTACTAGTCCTAAAAATGATTTAATATGATTAACGAAAAGGGGTACTGGATAATTTGTAATCGTTAAAATTTTCTCAGGATCTGGTTTTACACTATTTTCACTAATTACATGTCCTAAATAATTAGTTTCATTTGTCATGAATTTACATGTCTTTGAATTTAAAATTAAATTTGCGTTAAAAAATTTCTTTTATCTTTTTAACGTGTTCTTCATACTTATCGTTATTAAAACAAATGATATCGTCCAGGTACACCGATTAAAACGGCGTACATAAATCTTTTCCATATGCTGAGACTGTTGGCCTTTCCAAAAGGCATGCATTTATATTCGTAATGTCCCCATGGTACAGAAAAAACTGATTTTTCCCGATCCTCTGGTCTTACCAATAACCCTGAGTCATGTCTAGCGTATTGTAACGCGAAGACTTGCTTAACTGGTCAATTGTTTCTTGCATATTAGAAATTGGAAAAAATCCCGTATAGTCACTGGGTTTAAACTTCGATAATCAATAGAAAAACAATTTGTTTTTCTTTTCAACTAAAAGAGCAGGTGCTGACCAAGGCGAAACCGAAGGATCTATTATGTCATCCTTTAACATATCATCTATTTGATCTCTCATGACTTGCCTTCGAGAAAAAGGAACGCGATATGGGGCTAAAGCGACTCTAGACGCGTCTCCCGTGTCTATCTTATGCTGACCCAGTTATTTAATCCTAGCTTTTTAACTTTTTACTGCGAAAATATCAGAATATGATCTCTAGATTTCACGAAATTTACTTCTTTCATCTAAATTCAGATGATTCAAGTCTACAGCGTTAATTAGGTCATCAGACTAGGATGTTAGTTTAACGATAACGGCAGTGGTGCCTTCCAAACCAATGTTTGTTTGCTCAGCACTCACAACAGTTGCCAGCGGCATACGATATTTTATTTCAATCTCTTCAGTGCTCACATTCACTAAACTAATCGGAATAGGGTTTTCACAACTTTTTTTGATCAAAACCTGTGCAGCTAGCACGCTATGAATGCTTAGATCTCTTGATTCTATAATATATAAACCGTCGGGGAGTCGAGAATTTAAATTCGCTGGGCAAAAGATTTGATTCCTCGGACGAATGATCAAAGATTCATTTAAGGTAACTATGGTTTCTCTGTGTTTAATTAATCTAGCAGGTTCTGCAATAGTTTGAACTTTTTGTTCAGAGCTATCAATTGCTGCAACTTTTACGTTATTATCAACTGAGGACATAGGTACGGACAAATAATATAAACACTTTGTTGAGTTGACGATAGTCCACGCAGAATCGTATTGACCCATCTTTCTTCTTTACCAACACCACTGGTTAGGCCCACGGACTGCTTGAGGATTCGATGACACCTTATTTTTCCATGTCTTGATTAATTTTCTGTTTCCTCTCTCTTGGCCAATGGTAATCTTCTCGGTACTTGCCGGATGGGGCGTGCATCGACGGTGTTTATTTGGTGCTGGACTATGTTGGTTCTATCCTTGGTCCCACAGCTGGTGTCGAAAACGTTTTGAAATTTCGTTATTAAATTCCTCATTCTGATCCGGGTTTAATTCTTGCCAAGATGTTGACAGTAGATTTGCCAGTTCTGCGGGAAGCTTCTTTGCTGGATTTTGTGTAACGGATGTTCGTCTGATAATCGAAGTTACTTATGAACAGTGTTCTAAGATAGTACCCTTCTTTAGAGTAACTGGATAATAATTCACATTCATTACTCGAACTGGTACTACCTTTTCGGTATAATTAAATCTGAGTTTATTGATTTTGCTGCTTTGCTGCCTCGTTGCGGGTTGGGTTTGAGACAGCTTGGAAATCAATAGCGTAGTGGTTTGGTTTTTCACACGTAAACCAAAATGATTTATATGGGTTTGGGCATTCTGCGGCTCTATGTTTCTCCTTGGCACATTTAAAACATTTACTGGCCATGTTAGGATGGCGTTTGAGTACTTACTCGCATTTTTTACTTTTTAAATAATTACTCCTATATTTGGAGTTTGATTTATCCTCATATGGTTTTTTATCTTTATTAAAACCTTGCTTTAAGTTATTGTCTAAAGTCTAAAATTATTTTTCTTAAACGTGTTGAATTTAACATTATTACCTTTAAAAACAGGATCGTTAGTCACCGTTCTAATAAAATGTTTCTGAACATCTGCACGAGTTTCTTTAACTAAGCGAGCCAGAATAGATTCACAATGTTCCGCGTACGGCACTGCATCCTCGATTTATTCAAATCGTTTTTGTCTATGTATTTCGTTTGCCAAACGAGTATCAATTTCTTGATAAAATTGATTCATTATTAATATATCTAGTTTAATTTGAATGCGCAAATTTACCATTCTACGTACAGAGTAACTTGGATAAATTTTCGTTACCTCGACTTCAAATCGAGTCGCAAATGATTTAAAGTCTCGTCTTGTTTTCGGCAAATTTTAAGAAATTCGCGATCATCTCCGACGGCTGTTGTGCGCTTTCATATAACGAGTACAACCATGTTTTAGCTTGTGAAAAAGTGAAATAAGTATTCAAATTTAAATTTGGATCTACCCCCGGATTTGGATTCTCGACTCCCGTAAACTGATATTCGTCCCCTGACGTATTTGGGGGAAGAGGATAATTCGGATACATGTTCTGACTCGGATGCATATTTATATTCAGAAATCCGTAAAAATTTTCATATGGATTCGAGTTTAACGGTACAAAATACTGACTCGACGGAGGGGGTTGTAAATAGTATTGTGAACCGTACGTAAGCGAACTTAAAGTTGTGCTCATAATTGGTCGAGTCACACTGCTTACACTTGTTGTAGCTGTATTCGTTGTCATTGTGACTGCTGTCACAACCGATGTGATCGTAACTGTTTCAACGTCTGGCATTTTAATACGTTATATCTAAAATCTTTAAATTTGTACTTTTTAACTAGTCAAAGTAATTAAAACCAATATGACTGCGACAAGGTGTTATCTTAATACTAACACCTAAATACTAAAAGAAAATACGAGCGAGAACGTAAGTTGTTTTTATACGGCAGAAATTAAATTTACAACAATTTACTTTTCTACTCAACGGCCGTATCCTACCAGACTGTGCCAATTGTAATAGTGGCCAATGTATGTGGCTGTACAAAAGCCATTTTGGCAGTGACACGCAAAAAAGGGAACACAACGGCTTCAATTCGCGCGGAACCTAATAATATTAAAGGAAACACTCCCAATAATAGTTCTAACGTTTTGAAAGGACAATTACGAATATGGCAGACGAAAGTATATCGGATATTAACAACAAGGGAAATGTACTTTAATTTCAACCAACCTTAACAGCTGTAGATGATGGCAGGCTGGTCAGGAGTCAACGGCGGCTGGTGAGTCTCGAAGTCATCTGAGTATTAACGAATGACAAACACACACAACGCTAGGGTAGTTTGGATAGGTACACTTTCTACAAGAATCAAAACCAGTCTTCTATTGAGTTTAACACTATTTATTTGTAAAAATATGATAAATGGTTTACACAACACAGAACAAACTAATACAGAATTTGAACACTTGCTCGTAATTCAATTATAACAATATAATTTAATTACTACTGAACTTATAATAAAAAATTAACCGTCAATGAAACGTGGGTCCACCACTGCACGCCATAGTTGATAGAAAAATGAAAACAATGGACACCCAAGGGGAAACTTACCCCAAAACGGTGAAAACAATAGCGTCTGCAGGCAAGGTCATGGCATCACTGTTTTGGGATTCACATGGTGTTATCTTTATTGATTATCTGGAAAAAGAAAAGACAATCACTGGGGAGTACTATGCAGTTTGCTGAAAAATTTGAGCGAAGAAATTAAACAAAGCGACCGTACCTTACCAAAAAGCAAATCCTTTTTCATCAGGATAATGCACTTGTTCATACGGCAGCGGTTTTCATGGCTAAAATCCATGAATCCAAGTTGTAATTATTGGATCATTCGCCCTACTCTTCCGACCTAGCCCCATCTGACTTTCATTTGTTCACGAACCTTAAAAGATGGCTGGAAGGACAACGATTTGCCGACAACAATGAAGTGATTCGTGCTGCAAATGGCTATTTTGCAAACCAGGAGCAATCATTTTATTAAAATGGTTTTATGGCCTTGGACACATCGTTGGTCAAAGTGTGTCTAGCTCAATGGAGATTATGTTGAGAAATAAATACATATTAGTCAAATTATTATTCCTTTTTATTTACCTTTTCAAACGACCCATATATATGTATATATATAAATATCATGTGAGAGTGAGAGTGAGGTACGTTTATTTTGCATGTGACTTTTATTTGTTTTTTTTTTTCAAGCAAAACTTAACAGTGTGCTTTTTAAAATTCAAATTAGTCTAAATTACTTGTGACTCATTTAACATGTGTTAAGTGTTGTGCTTAACCCAGTTTCTACCTTAAATAAAGTAATATACTAATTCCAAAGTGTCAATAAAGGTGAATATCGCAAATTTTATTTAGCTACTCGAACAAACTAAAACTAAATTCAATTAGTGATCAACCAAATAACCAGCTGACGTAGCAAACGCAAGACTGTACTTCATCGACTCTCGGCCTGCTCCCTCGAACGCAGTTAAATACACATTCGTGACTCCTCGCATAAAATTATCTCTTGACTCTAAATAAACTTCGTTTATTCCACATTAAAAAAAAATAATAATAATAAATAAATAAAATAAAATGATACCGCGACTTACTGAAACAAATCAACAAATCGTGGACAAAATTTCTATAAATTTGACAAATGCTCTTAATTCAGAATAATTTAAGCTCACATTAAACAAAATAATAAGTAGTGTTATCAATAAAGAATTAAAACGTATGCAAGTCCAAATAATTGAACTTAAAAATTGCAATGACAAACTTATATCCGAAATAAATAACTTAAAACAACTAATTAATCCATCAAATCAGTATCAAAGTAATAAAACAAATAAACCTGTCTCCAACAAACCCAGTAAAAATAATAATAATAATAGTTCTACCCGAACCAATGATCCGCCTAACAAAGACGCAAATTCCAATCTTAAACATATAAATACCGTAATTAAATCTAATAAAAATGAAACAAATGTTATTTTTTTCTCCGCTCCAAAATCAAACGAACTTCAAAGCGCCGATAAAAAAATATGGTTTTATGTTAACAAAACTCAAATTATAACCTTTGGATCCAGAACAATGGTAACCGAAAACTGCTTAACCATTGACGGAGAAACCATAGAAAGATCCAACCCAGTCAAAATTTTAGGTCTTTTTTCTTGACGAAAAGTTTAATTGGAAGCAGCATGTATCACATCTGCGGAATATCTATATATAGTATATATATATATATAACATAATTGTTACTATATACATTAAAAAAAACTAAAAACTATCAGAGTAAATTACAACATGTACAACTAAAACAGCATATCAATAGTATATATCAATATATGTATTAGGTGGTCCAAAAAACTGAAGGTTTGAATTTTAAATCCTTGATCTAGTATATGTTGAAACATGCAAAATTAGAAAGGTTCTGAAATTTTTTGGCCAATCGATGCATATTTAGAAGTCGCTCAAGACAAAAATGTGACTTTGTTTTTAAGCAAATGTATTCGCACCTTTGCGAATTTCTTCAGAGTATCACAGTTTAAGGTTCTAACGATGGTCAAAGTTAAGTAACTGCTGCATATGTAACTTATGTAAGGTATCAATAAGCGAAAACGTAATATTTCCGATAGTAACTGGGTTGAGTAATATTTTTTTTTTTTGATAAAAAAGTATTCGGTTATGGCATTTCAGCGTGGGCAGCTGTACTATTTCAGTTAAGAATTGTGAGATTTCGAAAATATTAAATGTAATTTGAATTTTAAACGCAGCTGATTTAAAATTATTTTAGTTTTTTTCACCCACATTAATGCTGATCTACTGCAATCCAGAAAATTTAGATTCGCCATTGTCATCTCTAGAAATATAACATCACTTTATTGGTTCAAATATGATTTTAGATAGAACATGTTTCAAATCTTGATGGGCTATATGACACATACCTACATTTGACGAACATGAGTTATTTTGACACTGGGCTGTATCGTTGTCTTGAGAATAGTTCGTTGCCAAATCATCCATTTAAATCAGACAAGACATACATATTTGTGAAAGGTGAGTTTTTCTATTTTCATTTAATATATAGTTTTGGTTTGTATTCATTTCCATATACTTATTTACAGATGAACAAAATCTCTTTTTACCCCAGGAAAGTAAAATATTTGTTTATCCCTATGCCAATGTGACAGTGCCATGTTTACCTACATCACGAGATGTGAAAGTCTCACTTTCAATGCTGTCTCATACGTATGAACATATCACCCCTGAGTACGTATTAATATACTGACAACTATCCAAATGTTGAAAACGTACTGATTTTATAGTTTAGGAAGCATCTGTTGCATCTGTAAGACCCAATATTTCAATCTCCTAAAAGGTCTTAATAAATGTATCTGCCAAACAATCAAAAACATCGCATCGAAATCATAGTTCTAATTATGAAAATTATATTAAATGCCTTGCGTTATTTTTTTATTTGTTAGACGACTACATTTTTTTAAACATTGTTGAGAGATTGAATTATTGACCGGAAATCCGCCATACTTATGTATTGAAAGAGAAAAATAATAGTTATTGAAACACAATCGATAAGTTGGTAACTGTTTAATCAGCACTCTTTTTTTAATTGCTGAAGAAAGATGAAAGGGGCATTGGATTACTGGAGGAAAGGTTAAGGTACGCCGGAACTTTAGAGCTATATACTGAGATATGCAATTTGTTGCTAGACAGCGATGCAATCCAGCAATAACTGCATAATAAGCAAGAAACAGCAGAGAAATACGCTTTACATGAAGGTAGAATTAAAGCTGCTGCTTTCGAAATAGAAATTGATCTTTGTACTGTGGCTGCTGCAAGTTACAAAAACGTCACACAAAGTAATGTCAGTAATAGTCAGAGATGAACATTCAAACTGCCACAAATGACAATGAAGATGTTCAGTGGGGATATTAAGGATTTGAGACAATTTTCAAAACTTCATACAAGCTACTGTTTCAGGAACAAAGTCTAGAGAGTTAATTAAAGTTTAGTTGCAAATTAAGGCACTTATCCCAAAGATATAGCAACTCTGAAAATAAGAATTGGCAGAAAAGATTAATAAGTTGAAGTCTACATTAGAAATACAATATCGGCAAATTCAGTACCTCTTGTTTTATTATTCGATAAATTACTTTTACTACAGTACCGTAATATCTGCGGTACACTCGCAGGTTGTATTTTTGTAATTGTGATCTTAAACCTATTCATTGTTTTATAGCATAAAAAATGTCACTGACACAAAAACGTAAGATGCATGAAACAAAAAAATACTGTTTTCTTTGTTTTAGACCAGGACATTTAGTTAGAATATACGGAATCAAGCAGAAGTGTATATGTAGGAAGACATACGACGTACTAATATAAGTCAATTTATCGACTCGAAATTAAGTAAGAAAATTAACAGCCAACAGAGACAAAGAGTGAAGTAAAAGACAAGGTTTTGATAAATGTTTCAAATGCTTCAAAAATATTACTTAAAAATTTCTTGGTGAAAATTAGAGGAGATGGGGTTACAAACAATACACGGGCTGTAATCAATTAGGGCAGTGGTCGGCAAAGTGCGGCTCCAGAGCCGCATGTGGCTCTTTGATTCCTTAAGTGCGGCTCTGGCACAAATATCCACGGAAGGCGCAATAATATTTTCATTAAAAAAACTTGGTAAGAAAATAATTACATCTTATTTTGATAAATTAAAATTCTTCTATAAATCGAGAACATGTATAATTTTTTGTTTAAGTTAAAAGATAGATAGGTAATTAAAATTTTATATTGTTGTAAAAATACGTAACGAACATCGAGTTTAATTTTGAAATTGACATTGGTAGCTTTGAAATACAATTGCTGGATTTAAAAAATAAGGAGATATGGCACTCTAAATTCGAACGTCTTTGTGTTGAATTGGAAATATTAGAGAAGAAAAAATGTGATCCTAGTTCACAACACAAGTACTCTGCTTTAAATGACCTGGAGAAGAAAGACATGATCATTTTCAACGCTTGGAATAGTATTCCTGACTCTTACGATCAGTTGAAAAAGCTCGCGTTTGCTGTTCTTTCCCTTTTCGGTTCTACATATGTATGCGAACAATCTTTTTCAAGCATGAACATTATCCAGAGTAAACTGAGAAGTCGTCTTATTGATGAGAACATGGAATCATGCCTAAAATTAAAAACAACAACATACAAAGTGTAATAAAATTTAGTGTAATAAAAGTTTACTAAACAAGCAGATATGACTCCCAATTTTTTTTCTAATTGTTGTAATGTTCATATTTGGCTCTTTGGCTAATAAGTTTGCTGACCACTGGATTAGGGACACAACGCTCGTATATTCTAAAAGAATTAGTCGAAAAAATTAACTTAATAGAAAGAAAAATATTCAACATTCTCTATTTGCGGGTTCAACTACTACAGTCTGTGATCACAATGGCTGGTACCGCAAGCTCAGTTTTTGCCTGTTTTAAGAGCAGTGTATTTGGGTGTTTTAGCTATCTGTAATATGTTAGAACTGTGCTCTTAAAACACATAAATATAAAGCTTGTGGTACCAACCAATGTGTTGACTGTACACTTTTCTAAACCGGAGGATATTTGTACATACAATTTTCAAGTCTTAGATCAAGATGTTATTTGTGGAAGTCCATAACCAGTAAAGTAAGATTCTTGGCTAAATGAAATAAAAGATGATATTAAACTAACAGACACGCAAAAGCGGACTGTATAAAAATCAATTGGAGGAGAGTTTCCTCGAAAATTACTTACCGGTGTCATAAAATTAAGTAAGGTTTTATATACAACTGTTACATTCATAAGAGCAGAAACGGAGACTGGCGTTCAAGTACAGCTGGTTTACACTCAAGCGACTAAAGTGGGAGTGTCGCGTATTTATAAAGATTAAAATAATATTGCATTTCTGAGATTAGAGTTGTTGATAGTTAGAATTTCTGCAAGGTTATGTTCTTCAATAATAATGAATCTAAATAAATATTTTTTTTTTAATAATACTACTACTGTCTTAGCGCGGATCAAACAACTGGACCCCTGGGATGTATTCATGGCAAATAGAGTGATAGAAATTAGAGAAATTATCTTAGAAGTGAATGGTGGTACGTTCCGGGGGCTATGAACCTTCTTGACTTACTTTCTCATAGATACATTCTTATAATTCCTGGCCTAACTTTGATAGTAGAAATAAATATAATCACGCCTTTTACTCAATACTGGGCGTGGCACAATGTACGTCTTTTATAACTTGAGGTAGTTCGGTCGGTTTAGGATGAAATTATTGAAGCAATCAAAAGCATTAAAATTATAATATTTAAAAATGTGAATCAAGATTGGATAATACGTATACAACGAAATGCGGAACATAGGAGTTTAACATATGATTTTAAAAATGTTTGATAATTGGCTCTCCTGTACATTGTAGAGCAAAATTACAAGAATAAAAATTTGTATAGAATTATTTTTTACAATTAAAAAGCCCAAAGATGCAATTGCTTGTTTGTTGTACGAGATATTTGGAAAATAAAATTGGATATTTTCGTCAAAAATCAGATCAGAAAACAATTACCTTATATGTGATGTGTACTGCTAACAAATCTAACTAGAATTACAGAGATACTTTTCTAATTACCGAAAACTTGCTCGACTAATTGGTTAGCTGTTGTGAGTTAACAATAATCTGGCTGACAAAACACAAATCATGGTAAGGATCTCTCTACCGAAGAATTTATTGAAGCGGAGCGCAAAGTAATTCAGTTAATACAGCAAGGTATATTTATAAATCTAAATAATCCAAAAAACAAATTTGTGTTCTTAATTTTTTTAAATGGTATAATTCGTTTGAAAACAAAGATTTCTAATCGAATAGATATTCATGAATTCTGTTGTCCGGCAATTTTACCTAATTATACTTTTCCGGTTGTATGTAGATTAATCAAGGAATCACATTTTTATTTTGAGAAGACAGTTCTGGATTTTAACCGGCCGACGTTTTATTAGGCGAATTTCATATAAGTGTCAAAACTGTAAAACGTAGAAAGCGAAAAGATTGAAGGTTGTACCAACATCTTTGTCAGCAGACGTAGTAACAGATGCTAAAGCTTTTGAAAAGGTTGGAGTAAATCTAGTTTGTACACTTGTGGTATATATAAACATACATTTAGATTTGGTCTCGACTTTGTCGACTGATAGTTTTCTACAAGGCTTCCGAAAATTTATTAGCAGAAAAGGTAGACCTTGTGTTGTTTTCAGTGACAAAGGAACTAATTTTATATGTGCTGCGAACACAGTGAAAAATCTTGCTTGCGACGAGATAAGTAGATATAATACTAGCAGGAAAATTAAATGGAAGGTTAATGCTCCGAGAGCAGGTTGATGGGGTAGATGGTGGGAAAGATTTATGGGTATAATAAAACAGCTACTTCGACAAATACTTGGAAGAACATCGTTAGATTTCGAAGAGATGGAGACTGTATTGTGTCACTGTAAAGTTGTGAGTAAGCCGCAGTAACTGACCTGCGTTATTAATAATCCACATTATTTAATACCATTAACTCCTGACGTGTTCTTAAACGATTTAAAAGCATCTATTGTACCCGATATAGTTTTAATATAACAAACGATCCAAATCGAAGAATACAGTATCGACAAAAGTTAAGAGAAATAGAACAACGACGTTTTCGTGAAAAGTTTTTAGGACAGTTCATGTTACATCACGACAAAAACAAAGAGCCGAATAAGATAAAGTTTGGCGACGTTGTATTGCTACGTTCCTGGTGACAGGATCCCGGGCAAAGCCGGTTGAACTCCGGCAAGCTCGTGAGACTGTGGGTCGTAGTCAGAAACAGAAAGATGTGAGTGGGCGCCAGTAGATCTATGCTTACGCTCAACCAAAAGCAATCTACTAACCTCCCGGTTACAAGGTAGTGAAGCAAAATTAAATCCCGCAACTTGGCATGAATTAAGTAAACATATTAAAGAAAGTAAAGTAATACAAATTTATCAGCGACAAGCTTTTAAAAATCCGCAATCACACAAAATCGGTCAAGAATCGAATCAATTGTAGGTTTTTCTTTATGTACGGTAATAAATAAAATCGGAGCCCTATAGCAGGTCGTTCGCAATAAGGGCCGAGGACTACGGAGGATAGATAGAAAAATAAATTCCACAAGGACACGGGGACACCGATGATCGATCAACGTTGTTCGAGAATTTGTAAGCGTGACAATCCTAACAGCATAAGTCCTACCCGCCTAAACGACGTACATACCAATTATGGTACCGCGAGCGCAAACGCACTAAATAATTGAAATGACAAATTGATGCGATTATACAAGCAAGCGTTAAAATTGACGGATAGTAATTGTTTTCCGAACTTTATAAATAAAACTAATAGTAAGTACAACTTGGATTAAAGAATAAGTAAAACAATACTAAGAATAAACAAATAATTTTATCCTAGCTGTAGCGAAGTTCTGCGCGGCGACTGGTAGCGAGGCTATCGCTGGAGGGCGTTAACGGAAGTTACTCGGTTTAATTCGGTTGCGACCGGAGCGTTCCGAAATTTGAAGTACCAGACGTCTAGATATGATCTAACAGCAGCGCAGATGTTGAAATTCAGACAGCCAAACAAAATGTCAACCACGGGGTATCGAGGAAAACCACATGTGTGGCCAGCCACACACAGTCCAACCAAGTGGATCGATTTTGATCTATTATCTCCAAACGTACGATGTACGAGTGAAACGTGGGGCAACATGTGGATCAGACCATTATCTTCTTGTTGCAAACCTCCTATACAAATACCACACCCAACCCAAGGCAATAGATCAAAAAGAAATTCAAGAGGAAACAGAAATTTACGAGACTTACAATCTACAAAGCTTAAACACAGACTCAACGAAATTCTTATACCAACTACGTCTATGCTCCAAAATTAATGATTACAACAACACAAATAATGTAAATGAGAAATATGATTGGTTGAAACAGGCTATACACCAATCAGCACAGGAAGCCTTGGGAAAAGCACGAAGGAAGGAAAAAAGAAATCAAGAATGGATAGACGACGAAATTCTCGAGCACATAAATAATAAAAAGGAAAAGTATCACTTATGGTTAAATACAAGCACGCCTGAAAATTGGGAAAAATACGTACGAGCGAGATATGTAGCAAAAAAAGAAATTATTAAGAAAAAAAATGAGACGTGGCAAAATAAATGTGCCGAAATAGAAAATTTTATAGGAGGAACAAGAGCAAAACAAGCCTGGGAAACTCTGAAAAATATACGACAAGACGTACGCACGACAAGCGATTTGCAAATGATAAGCAGGGAAAAACAAACGAAATACTATGAAGAACTCCTGAAAGAAAACAGAAACAGATATAAAGACGAAGGAATACTGGAAGAAACAGAAATAACGGAAGTACAGGAAATTCAACAAATTACAGTAGATGAAATGTATTGGGCACTTCGAGGAATGAAAAATGGAAAATCACCTGGTCCTGGAGGCATTTGTATTGAACTTGTCAAACACGCACCCACGCAGGCAAAAGAAATCTTAGCAGATATCTTTAACGGTTGCCTAATAAAGGGGGACAAGGTCCCGGATGAATGGAAATTATCACACATCTCATCCATATATAAAAAAGGGGACAAAACTGATTGCTCAAACTACAGAGGAATCTGTGTCACGAGTTCAATGGGAAGGCTGTACGGACGAATAATAAAGAGAAGAATTGAAGAAGAATGGGAAGATGAGGAAGAGCAGAGTGGCCGTTCCTGCACAGATAATACTTTCTGCCTACAACAATTGACAGAAAAAAGATGCAGTAGAGGACAAGAAACACACATGGTTTTTGTAGACTTAAAAAAGGCATACGATACTGTCCCAAGGAAGAAACTATGGGAAGTGTTACAGAATACCAAGATAAATAAAGTTTACCTGAGAACAATAAGAGACATATACAGAGAAAATAAAGCAGCAGTAAAAGTGAAAAACCAAGTTTCATATTACTTCAAAACATCAAAGGGACTTTTACAAGGGTGTTGCCTGTCACCAACCCTTTTCAAAATATATTTACACCATGTCCTAAAAAAATGGAAAGCGAAATGTGGGAGCATGGGAATTCCAATCGACGAACAAGTTTTGCATACGTTGCTATTTGCGGACGATCAGGTAGTAATCGCCGGAGATAGGGATGACATGAGCTACATGACACGTAAATTGAAAGAAGAGTACGAAAGTTGGGGCTTGGATATAAATACAGAAAAACCTGTGTATTTAACCATTGGGGGGGAAGCCGAAGATCTCGGATTAGAGGGAAAGGTGGTAATATAGAAATGCTCTCGCACCAAATACCTGGGTGTTGTTATCACTGATAAAGGAAACAGTGAAGAAGAAATTAAAAATAGTGTCACGCAAGGAAAAAAAGCAATACAAAAATTAAATTCCATATTATGGAGTAAGGATATTACAAAAGAAACAAAAAAACGTATTCATAAAAGTATAGTAGAAGGAATAACATTATACGGCTCGGAAATATGGGAATTAACAGAAAAGAATCAAAGAAAACTAGAAGCGCTTGATATGGATTCCCTGAGAAGAAGTTGCAGAGTATCCCGACAATCAGAAGATCCGGTCAGTATAAGAATGGCCAGTACCAACTGACAAACATCAATTGCGAAGCTTTCTTGGTCTTTGCACGTACTACCGGCGATACGTCTCTGGATTCGCCAACATTGGCAAGCCACTGGCACGACTCACAGAGGAAGGACAGAAATTTGTGTGGGAAGAAGACTGCCAAGACGCTTGCGGAAACCTCAAGCGAACCCTAACAACAGCACCAGTCCTGAGTTATCCTCTACCCAACGGGGACTTCATATTGGATACAGATGCCAGCAATGTCGGAATCGGCGCCGTCCTATCGCAAATGCAAGAAGGACAAGAGAAGGTCATCGGCTACTTCAGCAAAACTCTGTCGAAGCCGGAGCGTAACTACCGCGTAACCAGGCGAGAATTATTGGCAGTTGTTAAAGCCATTGAACACTTCTACAAATACCTGTGTGGATGGATATTCCTGGTAAGGACTGATCATGCTGCGTTTGAAGTGGCTGTTACAATTCAAGAATCCGGAAGGGCAGGTAGCAAGATGGATCGAACAGTTACAGGAATATGACTTCATCATCGGGCATAGAACTGGAATTAATCATTGTAACGCCGACGCATTATCAAGACGACCATGGATAGAAAACTGCAAACACTGTACCCGTGTGTAGGAAAAGTCCACTCCAATCTTACGGACCACAGTGATAGGCGACCATTGGCTGACTGAAGAAGTTGTGAAAGACCAAGAAGTTGATCCGGAATTGAAATACATACTGGAATGGAAGAAAGAAGGCCGCAAACCAACCTGGCAAGAAGTTGCACAACACTCAAAAAGCTTGAAGCTTATGCCTTGCCAAATCAAGAAGCCGCTACAGTGCAGAAGAACTTGTCAACCAGTTGATCTGCCGATTCGGGGTACCGTTGGAGCTACCCTCGGACCAAGGTAGAAACTTCGAGTTGTCTTTGTTCCAAGCGATCTGCGAGCTATTGAACATTCGTAAAACAACAACTGCTCTACACCCACAATCAGATGGCATGGTTGAACGCATGAACAGAACCATCAATAGACATCTCTAAGGTTGTCTCCGGCCACCAAAGAGACTGGGATTGTCATCTACAAATGTTTCTGTTAGCTTATCGATCATCCGTCCATGAAACAACAGGACAGACTCCGGCTAGCATCGTCTTTGGTCATGAACTGCGATTGCTCTGCGACTTGAAGTTCGGCAGCAAGCCAGGTGAAAATTTGGCCGGCGAAGATTTCGTCGCCGAACTTCAGAAGAAGATGAACGACATCCATGAGCAAGTACGCTCCAACATCCAGAGCGCTAGTGACAGGATGAAAGACCAATATGATGTCAAGGCTGATGGCAACACTAATGAAGCTCGAGCTCGACGAATTAATGTACAAGACCCGGAAACCACCTTTGACGAGTTCATGGCCTCCTTTCTTACGGGTCATAAAGTACGAAATGGTGTGACCAAGGAACACCAAGATGACCTATTCAAAGTGCCTACAGAATACTCATTGGCGCATTGTGTGGCCAAAGATCTACAGATGGCTCGAGGAATTGCCGTGGTTTTTAAGAAGAAGTTCGGCCAAGTAGAAGAACTACGGCAACAACATGCCCATGTGTCGGCACAGTGCTACAGATAGCTGACAGACAGTCGAGTCGAAACAGAAGCATTTTTTACCTGGTGACTAAACATCTGTCCCACGAGAAACCAACTTATCGCGCCGTCTGAGACGCCCTATGTGATCTACGAGGTGTGCTGCTCGATCAGGATATTCTAAAACTAGCTGTATCAAAGCTAGGCTGTGGCCTTGATGAATTGAGCTGGAGAATTATAAGAAACATGCTGGAAACTGTTTTTCAATATACCGGAATTGGGATCCTGGTGTGCAGCTATAATCCCTGTGGTTCAACAGTACTGAAAAGAACTGTGGACTGTTATTTCCACCAAACGTCACGGTGCTCGCGGGGATCAACGTGCAGATATCGGCATGGCGCAGAAAAGTTTCGGGACGAAACATCCTAAAAGAGGGGGCAGTGTAGCGAGTACGGCCCTGTTCCGTCTGGAACAGTCGACGCGTCATAGTCTACAGCGACTGCCGTCGACAATTTACTAAAATCTTACATAGGCCAAAACTGGAGAAATAATGCAGAATTTAAGTGGTATAAAGATCTGTTGGACACTAGTGATATAAATAATGATATTACAGAAAATTCTGAAGATGTTGAAGAAGAATGTAATTGCTGCGAAGAGGACTGTGCCATTAAAGTGTAATGTTATAAGAATATAATAGTAATTTTTTTTTTTGTTTATAATAACAATTATTAATTTTATTGTTGTTTGGTATAATTTCAATATCATATTAAATCTAACATGGTACTCAGAAAGATTTTTAATTTTTTAATATTTTCAACTTTTGTTTATAATAAATAACTGCAAGGTATAAACTATTTTAACATTTCAAACGACGTATATCCAAAATAATTTTTACATTACTTCATAAATCACTATTTTAATTTCAAAATGTTGTAACTCCCAGTTATTTTTAATTTTTTGGGATAAGATTCTAATTGCAGATTTTTCAAATTTTGTTAGTATGTCAGAAGTATTGTAAATACTAAATTTTATATATATTGGTAATTTAGTATTTAGGCTATTAAAAAATGTAGCGTAACTAGAAACAGCATTACTTGGACATATTGCATTTTGAAATGTAGCTCCTCATATATATGGCACACTGGTCGAGAGCGACGAACAATTCGTAATAATTTCTATCTTGTGCTAAATTTGTTAATCTACGCCTATGTTTTTAATGACAAACAACTATTTTGGCAGAATTTTCAATAACGCATGCGCGCTGTGGCAGAGCATGCTGAGTTGTCCTATTGGGTGCAGGGGTGCGCAACACTGAACCGAAGCAAAAGATAGGGGATTTACCAATCAATGTAGTAGAGTATGCTGTACTATAAGCTTATATTGGTCTCGTCTTAGTCTGTGTTCTGCCTATGGCACACTGGTCGAAGAGCGTCGAAGAGCATCTTCGAGGAAACAACAGACCGCACTCGTCATCGACGAAAATTAGAGGCCCCTCTATTTCCATCGAAGAGCTCATCGATGAAACGAACGTATTTCATTTCACTCCTATCTTTTGTGTCTCATTTCACGTTAGCATATTTTTGAAATTTAGTTTTTCTTTCTCCACATTAGAAGGTTTTATTTTTCGTCACTGACGGGTGCGTTCTGTTGTTTCATTGAAGAGCTCATCGATGCTCTTCGATGCTCTTCGAACAATGTGCCATAGGCATAAGAAGAAGAGGAAGCAGTTCAACAATCTCCAATCGAAACGTTGAAAATCTGTATCTATTCAAGACTTACATTCAGGAATAACAGTGAGCAAATCAGAAAATTGTATCTTCGAACAAAAGCAGGACTATCAGATATAAAAAAAATTAAAAACTCCTCCTTAGACTACCATATCAAGAGAATAACAAGATGTAATTCTCATTCAAAATACGAATGTATAACAAAAATAGTGTTTTGGAATGCATAATGGTTTAGAAAATTCAGATTAAATAAAAGAGAAGAAAAATCTCTTCTAAGCATGATATCATCTGTCTGCCTGGAATCTGGTTAAACTGGTATTTCCATGAAATAATAACTTATCACAAACCCGCTAAGGAACAAAAACATTACACAATCTGGATTGAAACAAGAACTATCTGTAATATGTTAAGTATTTATACGTTTAACACCTTTACTTAGATGCTCCAATCTTACATCAGGAAGTAAAATACGTAATAAGGCATTTAAAGAAACGAAAAAATCCACGACTTGACAATGTTATTAACGAAACTGTGATGTGTTTGCCTAAATATGAAATACTTCTATTATTAAATCTTTTCAGTACATTTTTAAATAGATGAAGCAAACACACCAAATGATTTAAAAAATCCACTGCTGGTTAAAAAGTGAATAGACTTCAGACCACTCTTTTCAAATTATTATTATTATTATTATTATTAATATTATTATTATTATAATTATATATATATATATATATATATATATATATATATATATATCGCTCTCGACCAGTGTGCCATAGGCATTAGAGGTCAGAAGCTTGATATTTAGTTTTATAGATTATTTATTTATTTTTTAGTTCGTGGAGGAATGTATATTCTGTGTATAGGAGTGAATGGATGGATGTAATTTAAGGTTTGTTGGGTGATGGAAGATTGCGAGTGTCTGAATGAGAATATTGGACGAAGCGTAAGTCTTGATAACTCTGATGTGTGGATTTTCTGTGACCGTTTCAAGAATTCATGCTACTCCATTGAATGGGATATAGCATACCTATCTATGTAATATTCTGCTTAAATTATAGATCCTGTTTTTTCTACACTGGATCTTTTTCACTGAGAATGAAGCATCTATTAATAATTTTCGAAACTACAAATTTTATTCTTTATAAAACGATAAAATGATCTCTGCATAACTGTCAACTGCGGTTGGTGTCACCAGAACGATGACCGTTTAAAATAATATTTATTTGTAGTATATAATATAGTAGTATATAATATAGTAGTTATTTAATTGAGAATTCACCACACGTCACTGTCAACCAATAGGATCACGAATTTGTTTGAAAATGAACCAATGAAATGTACATTTCGTCGGAAATTCATCACTAGTGAAATCTCATCGGAAATACCACTGTTATTAATATCCTTGGTTACGAATAAAATAAATGATATTTTCAATATTTTCATAAACGTCAATTTTGAATATTAAATGTACACTGAAAAATGTAGAATTTTCATCACTGTGCAAATAAATACCTAACTATTCTTGTTAATTAACTCTTGTTTGGTAAATTCTCAAGCCGAATACAACTCGTAGTATGAAAATTGACAGATAATATTTTGTCATAAATATACATTCGTTGTTATGGGAATAGGAAACACAACTCGTGCTTCGCACTCGTTATGTTTCCATTTCCATAACAACTCATAATTTATGTCAAAATATTTTCAGCAATTTTCATACTACTTGTTATATTATATATGAAAATAATTTCTTATTTGGACACTGAAAGATGACAATTAAAGTTCACATAAATTACTACTAAATTAGCTAAATATATCTCTCTGACATGCGCACAAGAACAGTGGAAAAGGTCCAAAGTGTATGTGTGCTAACTTTTTATCTGATATAGTTTCTAAATAATTTCATCTATTGCAGGAGTAAATTACAAATGACCATTCCTGTGATCTATGCTTCTGATCCCCGGGCAGGATTCATCGTCCAAATGCCTGGCTTTCACTTTGGCGTTGCAATTGTAAAGTGTACATTTGTAACAGAATCTGCAAATAGCACACAAGATCATACATATTTTATTAAAGGTAATATTTAGTTTTCCTCAGCTTTTGCATGTTGGCGACACTGGCTATACGACTTAATTAGACAAGTGCTACTAAAACCAAAAAACTAAGGTTTATCCAAATAATAAATAGTAAAAATACCATAAATCTATTTGCAACTGAAGGTTTACTTATTAAACTAAGTTGAAGTCATTCCAGTAATAAATAACTATCAACTAAACTACAGGTTAGTCTACAAAACATAAAGTCAAGAGCGCACGCGCTCATCCTCGCGCCAAGTCGCTAACGAAGTAAATCAGTGTTGCCAACTATATTAGAAATAAATCTAACATAACAACTACAATTTCAATTAATCAAGATGTCAGAATATATATATATATATATATATATATATATATATATATATATATATATATATATATATATATATATATATAAGTTATGTAAGGACACACCTCGTATTTCATAAGATTTCATAAGAACAATAAAGAGTTGCATCACTCATAAAATGACTATTCGGCATAATATAATCTAAACTCTTGGAAAAGAGATAAGTAGTATGAAATAGAATAGATTATAAGTTTGTGTTACTCCTGTTCTATACTTTGTACGAGCAACATCTAGCTCTTGTGTTTTGTGAAATAAACTTTTTAAAAATAATTTTGTATTACTCAAAATTATAACTGGCCCAGTCGGTAGGATTTACCAAATAAGTTTACGTGATTCGGAAATTCAAAACGAATTCAATCCGTTAAAAATCTGTAATCGTCATTTTCAAGTGTTTCAAACATTGGTAACGAACATCATTAACTCAAACACAAGCAGAGCTCGATAACGACAACCGAAAACAAGTTTACGTGATTCGGAAATTCAAAACGAATTCAATCCGTTAAAAATCCGTAATCGTCACCTTCAAGTGTTTAAAACATCGGTAATAAACATCATCAGTTACATAAGCAAAGTGAGAGATCAAGTCGTCGCCAGCGAGTTCTTCGACAACAGGCGTACGTCCAGTCAGAACCGCTACAGTCAAGACTTCGATCATCTTCAACTACTGGAGTCACGAGTCGCAAATTCCACGAACGAACATCGAGGAAGCCGACCCAACCCGTCTTCAAGCAACGTTGAGAGCACATCAACTAGAAGACTTTATTTCAACTAGTAATGTTAAAAACAGTGTTACTGTCACTGTAAGTAAAATTTTAATTTTTTTTATATTCATATAACATTGTACTAAAAACAATCCAACTGGATTTACTTATTTCAAAGTTAGAAAGTCTAACACTTAATACAGACACAATGTCTATACCAGCAGCACCCCAAGCAAATATTTTTGCAAATCTAAATAACGATATTTTGAAAATGTTGGACATTCGACGGAGACGTAAAAACCCTGTCTAATTTTATTAATACTATAGATGAGATGTGTACATTAATAATACAAACTAATCCCTCTGAAATAACACGTACAATACTAGTAATGACTTTAAAGAATAAAATTAAGGGTAAAGCAGCTCAAAATTTAAATATGAGTTCTATTAACTCATGGACAGCATTAAAAGAACACTTATTACAAAATTTCTCTGATACACGATCCGAACACACAATTATGTACGAAGCTACACACTTTAAACAATCAAAGGAAAGCATTGTTGAGTATTATAATAAATTTAATGAATTATTTTTAATTTATAAATCAAAAATCGAATGCAAATTCACAGCAGAACTAAGTACAGCTATAGTAGGTAACTCGTTACAATATTTTGTGCAATGTTTCATTAACAATTGCAAAGAACCTTTTAGAAGTCAGTTATCCGCACGTAATCCGACTAAATTAACAGAAATTTTAAATCTTGTAACAAATGATTTGCAGTATATCCATGTACAACAAAAAATTAATCAAGTTCAAAATCAAAATCAGAAACCAATTTATAAAAATCAAATTCACTTTAACCCACCAAAATACCAATCCCAATGCACAGATTTCCTTTCCAACAACAACAATCATACCAACCAAAGCCTTTTGCACCATCTACAAATATCAGAAATGCGACAAATAGAAATCCTACTCCTATGAGTATACAATCACGGCAGGTACCACGCCAAAATTTTAATCAATCACGACAAAATTTCAATCAACCACGTCAAAATTATATTGCTGAAGAATTATTCCATCAAAATTTAGAAAATGAAAATGAATCCCAAAATCAAGATGAATTTTTTGAAACCGAACCAAATCTCGAGATCGAAAACGACAACGAATATATTGAAACTACCGAAAATGAAAATGTTCACGTAGACAAATCACCCACATTGAGTCTTTAACAAACAATTTTAGCAAATTACCGTTCATTCAAGTGTCCCAATTTAAAATTCTTTTAGATACTGGTTCTACACAGAACTATGTACACCCAAAATTATTAAAATCAAATACAACAAAATTCCCTGAAAAATTTATAATACACACCTGTAATGGAAAATCTACTGGTTCAGAGTTTACTTTCTTCAAATATAAAAATTATAATTTAAAATCTTATATATTTAATTTTCATAAAGACTTTGATATTTTAATAGGCGTACCGGGAATACAATTATTAAAAGCAAAATTTAACTTTGAGAAAGAAGAAGTAATATTCTTAAATAAATACAAGTATAAATTCCAGTATTTAAATCAACGAAATGAAACAAATTTTAATATGGAAATTAATAACCAACAAATTAGAGACGAACATTTAAATGATAACGAAAAAGAACAATTAACAAAACTTATACGTAAAAATAAAGATCTTATTCTAAAAGAAGACCAAAAATTAACCTTTACTAATAAAATTAAACATCATATAAAAACCACTGTTAATATACCTGTCTATTCTAAACAGTACAAATACCCTGAAACATATAAAGTAGAAGTACAAAATCAAGTAGAAAATATGTTAAAAGACGATATAATACAACACTCATACTCCCCATGGTCGTCACCTATATGGGTTGTACCTAAAAAGCAAGACGCCTCAGACAAACAAAAATTCAGAATGGTAGTTGACTATCGTAAACTGAACGAGAAGACAATCGATGACAAATTTCCTATACCTGACATAACCGAAATCCTTGGAAAACTTGGCAAATCAAATTACTTTACTACTATCGACTTAACATCAGGCTTTCACCAAATTGAAGTACATTCCGACGATATTCCAAAAACTGCTTTTTCGACTAATTCCGGGCATTACGAATTTAAGCGTATGCCTTTCGGCTTAAAAAATGCGCCATCAACCTTTCAAAGATTGATGAACTTTGTGTTAAAAGATTTAGCTAATGAAATTTGTTTTGTATATCTCGACGATATAGTAATACTAGGGACCTCTCTTCAAGAGCATCTAGAAAATATTGAAAAGGTTTTTAAAAAATTACGGAAAGCAAATTTAAAAATACAATTGGACAAATGCGAATTTCTCAGAAAAGAAGTCGCTTATCTCGGACATATTATAACAACCGAAGGTGTAAAACCAAACCCCGATAAGATTCAGGCTATAAAAAATTATACAATCCCAAAAACGAAAAAAGAAATTAAATCATTTCTAGGACTTCTTGGCTATTATCGACGATTTATCGAAAATTATTCAAAAATTACAAAACCGTTTACAAACTTTTTAAAGAAAAATAATGAAATAGATATCAACAATAAAGAATATAGAGAATGTTTTGAAAAATGTAAGACGCTTTTATCTAATGATCCCATTCTCCAATACCCAATAAATTGAGTGAGTGTGTGAGTAAGTAAACGTGTCAAGTGAGACGGTGGCAATATTACCCTCGATTCCCGAGAAATATTACACCAATCACGACCAGAGTGAAAATACAGCATCAGTATATAACACTGTACTAGCCTAATTGAAATTGGATCAGTAAGACGCAAAAATTATTTATATAAATCCACATGTCAAAATCTGTTATAGGTTACAATTGAAAGATTTAAAACATTACCGACTGAGCCAAGGAATAGAGACTGGCCATCGAAAATTGCTGAAGGTGGGCAACCAGTATTACCGCAGTGTGAAGTAGACAACATACGCTAAAGGGAAATTAAAATCCAAATAGAACATACGCCTCCGAAGAGCTGATCTGGGTGTATGCTCTAGCCGCGGTCCGAAATATCAATCGTAAGTAAAATCTAATGTGTGATAATAAAAGTAGATCAAATAGCATCGGGGATTCAAGTGAAATTAAACGTAAAAGAGAGGAACAAGATACTGAGGACAGTAATATCTTCAAAAAAAGTAACATAACAGCAAGATCACCACCAAAAGAACATAACAAAATGAATAGCGATGAAATGAAAAAACTTTTGTCACAAATGGCAGATGAAATAAAGAGGGACATCAAATACGAACTAAACAAAAATCACGAAGAACTAAAACACGAACTTAAACAAGAAATATCAGTAATCAAGAAAGAGATAAAGAACAACACAGACACAATAAAGGAAATCCAAAAAGAGAATGAAAGGAGAGAGCAAAATTGGATCAGCCAGAAAGAAGAACTTGAGGAGAAAATTATTAATCTAGAGAAGAGACTAGAAACACAAGAGAGAAAGAAAAAGAGAAATAATATAATAATCAGAGGACTCAATTTAGAGGGGACAAATATAGATAAAGAAGTAAAGGATTTCCTAAATCAAGAGTTACAAGTTAATATTGATATCATAACAGCATATGCAATCAAGCCAAAGAATCTATTGGTAATAGAACTAAGCAGCTGGAACAATAAAATGGATATCATGAAGAACAAAAGTAAACTAAAAGGCAAAGATATTTACATAGAGAATGATAGCACCAAAGAAGAACAAAAGATACAATATGAGATAAGGAAAATGGCAAGAGAAGAAAAATCTCAAAATAAAAATGTGAAAGTATTTTATAACAAAATAATAGTTGACAAAATTGAGTACGGTTGGAATGAGAGAACACAACAGTTAGTAGAGAAGACGACAGCAGATAAACAAATGTGTGAAGAAAATGATACGGAAGTGTCCAAAGAGGGGAAACAGATTGAAGCAAAAAACTTAGCGGCTTCAAAAAACTCAAATGCCCAAAAAAACTTAAAAAACAATCAACACTAGCATTTAACCAATCATCACAGTACGCACCAAGAAAGACACGACAAACAGACCAATCCGATACCATCCACAAGGCAAATCCATCACAAAGTATCAAAACAAGTATACATCAACAAAACATTCGCAAACGAGATATACAAATAAAAGTACAAAGAACAGAAAAAACGTGGAAAATAGCTACCTGGAATATAAGAAGCTTATTTGGGAAAGAAGTAGAACTCATAAATGAAATAGTGAAAGCGAAGGTAGAAATAATGGTGGTTACGGAAACTAAGAAGAAAGGCCAAGGAATGATCAAACTAGACGAGAAACATATTATGATATTTAGTGGAGTAGATGCAAATCAAAGATCTAAAGGAGGAGTGGCATGCGTACTAAATGATAAATGGCACAATAAAATTACTAACTGGAAATGCGTTAACGAAAGACTAATGACAATCGAACTAGAGGTAAACAAACAAACATACACAATCATAGCAGTGTATGGCCCAAATGAGGACGATAGCACAAACAATAAGGACGTCTTCTGGGAAGAACTAACAGCACTAACTGAAGAAAGTAAAGGCACGAAAATAATAATTGGTGATTTCAATGGGAGAGTAGGCAAGAAGGACCAGACAACATCAGAAACAATAGGTAACTTTGGTGAAGGTATAAGAAATAGTAATGGCACCAGAATCATTGACTACTTCAGGGAAAACCAATTGGTAATAACAAATACCTTTTATAGGCATAAAATAATACACAAGTTTACCCGAGAAGTATTCAGTAGAAAAGAAAAGTCAATAATTGATTACATATTAATCGACAAAAATAATAGGAATCTAATTAATGATGTTAGAGTAAACAGAGGGCCTGAAATATTTAGTGATCACTACATGCTTATCGGCAAGTTAAAGATACAGAAGACATGTAATAACATAACATTGCCCAAAAACCAACCAAAAAAAAAATATGATAAAATACGAACGTTTAAACTAACTGATATAGCAGTATCGGCAGATTACAAACATCTAATCACAGAAGAAATAAATAAATTACCAGAAAACACACAACAAGAAGACGTGGATACATTGTGGCAGAGATTCAAGAATATATTGAGAAATGCAGCAAAAACGGTGTGCGGAATAGCCAAAATGATTAACACGAAGAAACAGACAAATTGGTGGAATGATGAAATTAAAAGAGAAGTCAAACTAAAGAAACAGAAATGGAAAGAATATCTTAATACAAAAACTGTGAAAGCATATGATATATATAAACAGCAGAGAACTAAAACCAAACTACTAATACAAGAAAGTAAAGAGAAATCATGGGAGAAATTCGGGCAAAACATGGAAACTAATAGTATGGCAAATACCAAGTTATTCTATAAAGTACTAAAAAACCTCAGAAAAGCAAAAACTGTCCAACTAAACCAAATAAAAAGTAGAGACGGAGAAATACTCACAGATGAAACAGAGGTACTAAGTAGATGGAAAGAATACTTCCAAGAAATTTTGTCTATAGAAGAACCAATACAATCAACAATACAAAGCCCGATAAAGACCAGAGAAACTATCGATGAAAACACAGCAGATATGACCGAGTTAGAAATAACTATGGAAGAAATTTACCAGGCAATAAAACTAACAAAAAAAGGTAAAGCCGCAGGCCACGACGGGATAGATGCAGAAATGCTGAAGAACATGGGGGACACAGGAGCGCTATTATTCCATGCAATATGCAAAAAAGCACTAAACACAGGGACAATACCAAGAGACTGGAATACAGGCATTATCCTACCAATCCACAAAAAAGGTGACAGACTCAGCTGTCATAATTATAGAGGAATAACTCTTCTCAGTATCGCCTGTAAAATTTATGAAAGAATACTGGAACAGAAACTAAGATTAACAATAGAATCACAATTAGAAAATTCCCAAAGTGGTTTCAGAAGAGGACATAGCATCCAGGACCATATCTTTACACTGAAAGAAATCACAGACAAAACTCTAAAACAAAACAAAGAGGCATACATGGCTTTCGTTGACCTAGAAAAAGCCTTCGACAGGGTACCCAGAAATATTATCTGGGATACATTAGAAAAAAGAGGAGTTCAGCACCAACTAATAAAGGCAATCAAAAGCTTGTATACAAACAATGTCAACTATGTAAGAACAAAACAGGCGCAGTCGGAGGAATTTTACACACATGAGGGACTAAGACAAGGGGGTGTCCTAAGTCCGGTATTGTTTATTACATTGATGGATGACATCATTAAACAATGCAGGAGAAAAACAACCAAATTATACCTAGGATACAGAAACATGGAAAGAACATATATCACAGAATGTGCCTTCGCAGATGACGTCGTGATATTTGCGCCAAGCGAAAAAGCTCTACAAGAAAACCTAAAGGCATGGAAAGTTACGCTAGAAAAATATAACATGAAAATGAACTTCAACAAAACAAAAGTAATGACAGTATCAAAAAGAGAGATAGTCACAAGTATAAAAATAGATGAGCAAGAAATAGAACAAGTTAACAACTTCATTTATTTGGGAGTCACGTTAAACAATAGAGGCAGTCAAACAGCAGACATAAATAATAGAATAGAGAAAACCAACAAATTGTTCTACTCTATGGCAAATAACTTCCTAAGTAACAAAGGTATTTCAAAGAAAACAAAAATCACCATCTACAAAACCATCTACCTGCCTACACTCATATTTGGTAGCGAATCTTGGGTACTGTCAAAAAAACAAGAGAGCCAACTACAAGCTACAGAAATGAAATTCCTAAGAAGAGTGCTAGGAGTAACGAAGAGAGACAAGATAAGGAACCAAGACATCAGGAAAGCCCTGGACATAAAACCACTTATAAACAGCGTCGAAGAAAGACAATTACAGTGGCTAGGACACCTCATCAGAATGCCAATCGAAAGACAAGTCAAGAATATTTGGGAAACGCACACTATGAACAAGAACACAAGAGGAAGACCAAAGAAAACGTGGGAGAACAAGATGAGGGAAATATTAGAAAGAAAAGACGTACCCTGGTCAGGAGTCAAATCACTAGCAAACAACAAGAAGAAATGGGCGGAAATGGTACATGGATAATTCAAAAGAAGAAGGTTACACTAGAGATGGCTAAAACGAATCACACATTACACTAAATAGAATATGTAATAACGAAAAAAAACAGTTAACCTAAGACTATTAAAGATATACAGAAATGAAATGTAATTAAAATGTAAATGTAAAACATACCTATACACCTTAGGGTAAAATAGGTTTATTTGATAATATATATATATATATTTAATTTTCATAAAGACTTTGATATTTTAATAGGCGTACCGGGAATACAATTATTAAAAGCAAAATTTAACTTTGAGAAAGAAGAAGTAATATTCTTAAATAAATACAAGTATAAATTCCAGTATTTAAATCAACGAAATGAAACAAATTTTAATATGGAAATTAATAACCAACAAATTAGAGACGAACATTTAAATGATAACGAAAAAGAACAATTAACAAAACTTATACGTAAAAATAAAGATCTTATTCTAAAAGAAGACCAAAAATTAACCTTTACTAATAAAATTAAACATCATATAAAAACCACTGTTAATATACCTGTCTATTCTAAACAGTACAAATACCCTGAAACATATAAAGTAGAAGTACAAAATCAAGTAGAAAATATGTTAAAAGACGATATAATACAACACTCATACTCCCCATGGTCGTCACCTATATGGGTTGTACCTAAAAAGCAAGACGCCTCAGACAAACAAAAATTCAGAATGGTAGTTGACTATCGTAAACTGAACGAGAAGACAATCGATGACAAATTTCCTATACCTGACATAACCGAAATCCTTGGAAAACTTGGCAAATCAAATTACTTTACTACTATCGACTTAACATCAGGCTTTCACCAAATTGAAGTACATTCCGACGATATTCCAAAAACTGCTTTTTCGACTAATTCCGGGCATTACGAATTTAAGCGTATGCCTTTCGGCTTAAAAAATGCGCCATCAACCTTTCAAAGATTGATGAACTTTGTGTTAAAAGATTTAGCTAATGAAATTTGTTTTGTATATCTCGACGATATAGTAATACTAGGGACCTCTCTTCAAGAGCATCTAGAAAATATTGAAAAGGTTTTTAAAAAATTACGGAAAGCAAATTTAAAAATACAATTGGACAAATGCGAATTTCTCAGAAAAGAAGTCGCTTATCTCGGACATATTATAACAACCGAAGGTGTAAAACCAAACCCCGATAAGATTCAGGCTATAAAAAATTATACAATCCCAAAAACGAAAAAAGAAATTAAATCATTTCTAGGACTTCTTGGCTATTATCGACGATTTATCGAAAATTATTCAAAAATTACAAAACCGTTTACAAACTTTTTAAAGAAAAATAATGAAATAGATATCAACAATAAAGAATATAGAGAATGTTTTGAAAAATGTAAGACGCTTTTATCTAATGATCCCATTCTCCAATACCCAGACTTCACAAAAGACTTTATACTTACGACAGACGCAAGTAACTATGCCATAGGCGCAGTGTTGTCACAACGAGACAGAAATACTAAAGACCGTCCTATCGCCTTTATATCACGCACGTTAAATAATCATGAAATCAACTACAGCACAATAGAAAAAGAACTTTTCAGTATTGTATGGGCCACGAAACAATTTCGTCCGTATCTGCTACGACATAAATTTAAAATAATTACAGACCATCGTCCACTCGTCTGGCTAAACTCTCTTAAAGAGCCAAACCAAAAACTAATACGTTGGCGATTAAAGTTAGAGGAGTTTAACTATACTATCGAATATAAAAAAGGATCTCAAAATTATGTAGCCGACGCACTTTCTAGAATTAAACCTAAATTTGAAATTAAATATCATGATACTGATATATTTGAATCAAATAACCCTTTAGTCCATTGTATTTCAAAAGATTTAGAATTATCTCAAGGATTTGCTAGACAAGTTAAAGAAAAATATCCTATTGAAAAATTATTTAATTTAGATAATAAAATCTTTATTCAAAAACAACCAAGATTAATATTACATTTAATTACTAAAGATCTGTATTATAAAAAACCAATAATTCAAAAAATAACAAAATGTTTAGAAAAACTTTTAGAATTCTGTATACAAAACGATATTGATCAAATCGATTTACCTCGCATATGTTCAGGACTAGATAAAAAATCATGGACAAAAATAGAAAACTTAATAACTGAAATTTTCGGAAATACATCCATAATTTTTAATGTTTTTAATAAACCAAAAGAGTTAGAAATAAATTTAAACTCCGACACTGACTCAATCATTGTTGAAACCGGCTCAGATAGCGAAACTACAGACACCGCACATTCAGACGACGAGAAACCGATAAACGGTTTATCTTACTTAGATTCCCCTATCAACACCTGTAAAAATCAAATCGTAGTCAAAGAGACAAACGGAAAGAACGAAATTAAAAAAAATAAATAATTTGATAACAAAATTCAACGGCTTTATTTTTATTTAAATAAAATAAATTGTAATCAGATAATAATGAATTTTATAAAAAACTATTTACAGCCAGGTATTACATATTATTGCCTAATCCCTGACATTTTTAAATTAAATTTTAACGGCGTATTACAAACGTACTTTGACGCAGGAAGTTACAAACTCGTATCCTGTAAGAAAATGACTAATGACATAGAAAATAAAGAAGATCAACAAATTACCATAAAGACCTATCATGAAAGTAAAACCAATCACAGAGGCATAACTGAAACTCATAATAAATTAAAATCAATATATTACTGGCCTAATATGATAAAAGATATACAAGAATACGTTAATAAATGCAGCGTATGTTTCGCCACCAAATATGAAAGAAACCCCATACAGATCTCACATATTCTAACACCAACAGCTGAAAAGCCTTTTGAGAAAATACACATTGATTTATTGTCTCTTGAACAAGTAAAATTTTTAACTATAATAGATTATTTTTCTAAATTCGCAGTAGGTTATATTATTAAAGATAAGAATGCTATTACTATACTAAATAAATTAATAAAATATTTTACTCATTTTATAATTCCAAAAGAAATCGTTTCTGATAATGGTTTAGAATTTAATAACAAAACCATTCAAAATTATTTAGCTGTGAGAAAAATTAACATTCATTACATTTCAATCGATAACCCCAAAAGCAATGGAATAGTCGAACGTTTCCATTCCTCATTAATAGAGCAAATGAGAATAATAAATCAGAACCCTGTTATAAAGACTTTGAAATTAAAAGAAAGATTGAATTATGCTTTATTAGGCTATAATAACAGTATTCATTCAATTACTAAAAGAACCCCTTTAGAAATAATATATGGACAAAATTTTGAATCAAATTTAAAACCTGAAGAAATAATAGTAGACGAATACCTGCAGAAACATATAGAAACCTTAAAAGAAATAAATGAACAAGTAAAACATAATATTGAAAAGAGTAAATTAAAATATTCCACACCACAAGAAAAACAATTTGATATTCCTAAACGAGTTCACGTTAAAATAAACAAACGTAACTCTGGTAAAATTGAAAAGCCTAAATTTAAACAAATTGCAGTAAAAACATTAGTACACGAAAGAGGCCAAATATTAGACGATCAGAACAAAAAACATAAATTGTCACAACTCAAAAAGCCTCGTATTGTTTCAGATTAATCTCACTCGGCTTATCACAAATTATACGTGATGAACAAAACCCTGGACTTAACATACTTGAACTCGGGACTATCCATATAAAGGTAAACACCCAAATAATAACCCTTAAAATATCTCTAGAAAAATTATTTGAACGACAGAACATATTAGAAAATAATGTGGACACGCTATATCAAAATTTAGAAAATTATAAATTTGATAATAAAATAACAAATTATACAAGTATTTTAAACTCATTAATAAGGCATATAAAAGAAAAGACTCAATTGCTAAATATTAAAAGAACAAAACGCGGTTTAATAAATGGCTTAGGAGCAATTATAAAAAGTGTCACAGGAAAGCTTGATTCAGAAGATAAAGAAAAATATGATCAAATAATAGAAAATATTAATAATAATCAAAAAGTAATTTCAGATAAAGTAAATACTTTAATTAAAAGTAACAATAATATTACAGCCCAATTTAATGATAAAATTAATATCATAAATGAAAACAATAATTTATTAAATATGAAATTAAACAATATCCAAAAAGATATTGGTAAAGTATTAGATGAAATAGATATTATTAAAGCGCAAAATTTGATAAATGAATTTATCCAGGTCAGTCAAGACCTATATTTTTTCTATTGTTCAACTAGAAGAAACATTAACTTTTTGTAAATTAAATACATTACATTTTGGGATAATTAATCATGAACAACTTTTGTATGAATTAAATAAAATAGATGATAATTATTTGAGATCAATTATAATAAATAATATTCAAAATAGTGATATCCTGAAGATGTATTGTTCCTATAACAATCCAAATTTAATTATTCTTATCGAATCCCCATCTAACACCCGAATAAAAGATATGATCCAAATAACTTCCATCCCTACTAGAATACATGGAATATACGAAACTATAAATATAAAAAACGGATTATATTCCAAAGACAGTTGTAAAATCAAACCACTCAATAAATGCATTAAACTCAGTAAAACCGAGTACTATTGTGATTCGGAGAGCAAAGAATATGATAAATGCATAGACAATATTGTATGTTACAATGATTTTCAGTTTTGTGATTACGACAACATATCACATATAAATTCTATTATAAAAATTCAAAATTAAATTACTTATTTTTCCCAAATTAAATTGAAACAAAATATAATTGTAATAATAATATGAAAATAGAAAACTTAGAGGGAATATACTATACCGAAAATTGTGAGGTTAATAACCAAATTGAGTTAATTAATAATTTTGGAATTTTATTGGAATATAAAAATAATATTAATAAAACTCGAGTAACATACTTAGAAAACATAATAAAGAATGTGACACAATTTAAAACCGAGGAAATGAATTCCATAGAATTAGAGAACATTTATAAAAATGTCTCAAATAATCATATTCATTATATCATAATTTATATTGTATTAGTAGTTATAGTAATTATAATTATTATGTATTGTATTAAGAAATGTAAGTGTAAAGATTATATTATGAAGAAATCAAAAGACAAAATTAATAATGGGATTGAAGATATTGAATTAAATCAAATTTAAATTATAAAAACTTAATTCTTAAAGAATAAAGTTTTTTCTAAGGGTGGAGGAGTTATGTAAGGACACACCCCGTATTTCATAAGAACAATAAAGAGTTGCATCACTCATAAAATGACTATTCGGCATAATATAATCTAAACTCTTGGAAAAGAGATAAGTAGTATGAAATAGAATAGATTATAAGTTTGTGTTACTCCTGTTCTATACTTTGTACGAGCAACATCTAGCTCTTGTGTTTTGTGAAATAAACTTTTTAAAAATAATTTTGTATTACTCAAAATTATAACTGGCCCAGTCGGTAGGATTTACCAAATAAGTTTACGTGATTCGGAAATTCAAAACGAATTCAATCCGTTAAAAATCTGTAATCGTCATTTTCAAGTGTTTCAAACATTGGTAACGAACATCATTAACTCAAACACAAGCAGAGCTCGATAACGACAACCGAAAACAAGTTTACGTGATTCGGAAATTCAAAACGAATTCAATCCGTTAAAAATCCGTAATCGTCACCTTCAAGTGTTTAAAACATCGGTAATAAACATCATCAGTTACATAAGCAAAGTGAGAGATCAAGTCGTCGCCAGCGAGTTCTTCGACAACAGGCGTACGTCCAGTCAGAACCGCTACAGTCAAGACTTCGATCATCTTCAACTACTGGAGTCACGAGTCGCAAATTCCACGAACGAACATCGAGGAAGCCGACCCAACCCGTCTTCAAGCAACGTTGAGAGCACATCAACTAGAAGACTTTATTTCAACTAGTAATGTTAAAAACAGTGTTACTGTCACTGTAAGTAAAATTTTAATTTTTTTTATATTCATATAACATTGTACTAAAAACAATCCAACTGGATTTACTTATTTCAAAGTTAGAAAGTCTAACACTTAATACAGACACAATGTCTATACCAGCAGCACCCCAAGCAAATATTTTTGCAAATCTAAATAACGATATTTTGAAAATGTTGGACATTCGACGGAGACGTAAAAACCCTGTCTAATTTTATTAATACTATAGATGAGATGTGTACATTAATAATACAAACTAATCCCTCTGAAATAACACGTACAATACTAGTAATGACTTTAAAGAATAAAATTAAGGGTAAAGCAGCTCAAAATTTAAATATGAGTTCTATTAACTCATGGACAGCATTAAAAGAACACTTATTACAAAATTTCTCTGATACACGATCCGAACACACAATTATGTACGAAGCTACACACTTTAAACAATCAAAGGAAAGCATTGTTGAGTATTATAATAAATTTAATGAATTATTTTTAATTTATAAATCAAAAATCGAATGCAAATTCACAGCAGAACTAAGTACAGCTATAGTAGGTAACTCGTTACAATATTTTGTGCAATGTTTCATTAACAATTGCAAAGAACCTTTTAGAAGTCAGTTATCCGCACGTAATCCGACTAAATTAACAGAAATTTTAAATCTTGTAACAAATGATTTGCAGTATATCCATGTACAACAAAAAATTAATCAAGTTCAAAATCAAAATCAGAAACCAATTTATAAAAATCAAATTCACTTTAACCCACCAAAATACCAATCCCAATGCACAGATTTCCTTTCCAACAACAACAATCATACCAACCAAAGCCTTTTGCACCATCTACAAATATCAGAAATGCGACAAATAGAAATCCTACTCCTATGAGTATACAATCACGGCAGGTACCACGCCAAAATTTTAATCAATCACGACAAAATTTCAATCAACCACGTCAAAATTATATTGCTGAAGAATTATTCCATCAAAATTTAGAAAATGAAAATGAATCCCAAAATCAAGATGAATTTTTTGAAACCGAACCAAATCTCGAGATCGAAAACGACAACGAATATATTGAAACTACCGAAAATGAAAATGTTCACGTAGACAAATCACCCACATTGAGTCTTTAACAAACAATTTTAGCAAATTACCGTTCATTCAAGTGTCCCAATTTAAAATTCTTTTAGATACTGGTTCTACACAGAACTATGTACACCCAAAATTATTAAAATCAAATACAACAAAATTCCCTGAAAAATTTATAATACACACCTGTAATGGAAAATCTACTGGTTCAGAGTTTACTTTCTTCAAATATAAAAATTATAATTTAAAATCTTATATATTTAATTTTCATAAAGACTTTGATATTTTAATAGGCGTACCGGGAATACAATTATTAAAAGCAAAATTTAACTTTGAGAAAGAAGAAGTAATATTCTTAAATAAATACAAGTATAAATTCCAGTATTTAAATCAACGAAATGAAACAAATTTTAATATGGAAATTAATAACCAACAAATTAGAGACGAACATTTAAATGATAACGAAAAAGAACAATTAACAAAACTTATACGTAAAAATAAAGATCTTATTCTAAAAGAAGACCAAAAATTAACCTTTACTAATAAAATTAAACATCATATAAAAACCACTGTTAATATACCTGTCTATTCTAAACAGTACAAATACCCTGAAACATATAAAGTAGAAGTACAAAATCAAGTAGAAAATATGTTAAAAGACGATATAATACAACACTCATACTCCCCATGGTCGTCACCTATATGGGTTGTACCTAAAAAGCAAGACGCCTCAGACAAACAAAAATTCAGAATGGTAGTTGACTATCGTAAACTGAACGAGAAGACAATCGATGACAAATTTCCTATACCTGACATAACCGAAATCCTTGGAAAACTTGGCAAATCAAATTACTTTACTACTATCGACTTAACATCAGGCTTTCACCAAATTGAAGTACATTCCGACGATATTCCAAAAACTGCTTTTTCGACTAATTCCGGGCATTACGAATTTAAGCGTATGCCTTTCGGCTTAAAAAATGCGCCATCAACCTTTCAAAGATTGATGAACTTTGTGTTAAAAGATTTAGCTAATGAAATTTGTTTTGTATATCTCGACGATATAGTAATACTAGGGACCTCTCTTCAAGAGCATCTAGAAAATATTGAAAAGGTTTTTAAAAAATTACGGAAAGCAAATTTAAAAATACAATTGGACAAATGCGAATTTCTCAGAAAAGAAGTCGCTTATCTCGGACATATTATAACAACCGAAGGTGTAAAACCAAACCCCGATAAGATTCAGGCTATAAAAAATTATACAATCCCAAAAACGAAAAAAGAAATTAAATCATTTCTAGGACTTCTTGGCTATTATCGACGATTTATCGAAAATTATTCAAAAATTACAAAACCGTTTACAAACTTTTTAAAGAAAAATAATGAAATAGATATCAACAATAAAGAATATAGAGAATGTTTTGAAAAATGTAAGACGCTTTTATCTAATGATCCCATTCTCCAATACCCAATAAATTGAGTGAGTGTGTGAGTAAGTAAACGTGTCAAGTGAGACGGTGGCAATATTACCCTCGATTCCCGAGAAATATTACACCAATCACGACCAGAGTGAAAATACAGCATCAGTATATAACACTGTACTAGCCTAATTGAAATTGGATCAGTAAGACGCAAAAATTATTTATATAAATCCACATGTCAAAATCTGTTATAGGTTACAATTGAAAGATTTAAAACATTACCGACTGAGCCAAGGAATAGAGACTGGCCATCGAAAATTGCTGAAGGTGGGCAACCAGTATTACCGCAGTGTGAAGTAGACAACATACGCTAAAGGGAAATTAAAATCCAAATAGAACATACGCCTCCGAAGAGCTGATCTGGGTGTATGCTCTAGCCGCGGTCCGAAATATCAATCGTAAGTAAAATCTAATGTGTGATAATAAAAGTAGATCAAATAGCATCGGGGATTCAAGTGAAATTAAACGTAAAAGAGAGGAACAAGATACTGAGGACAGTAATATCTTCAAAAAAAGTAACATAACAGCAAGATCACCACCAAAAGAACATAACAAAATGAATAGCGATGAAATGAAAAAACTTTTGTCACAAATGGCAGATGAAATAAAGAGGGACATCAAATACGAACTAAACAAAAATCACGAAGAACTAAAACACGAACTTAAACAAGAAATATCAGTAATCAAGAAAGAGATAAAGAACAACACAGACACAATAAAGGAAATCCAAAAAGAGAATGAAAGGAGAGAGCAAAATTGGATCAGCCAGAAAGAAGAACTTGAGGAGAAAATTATTAATCTAGAGAAGAGACTAGAAACACAAGAGAGAAAGAAAAAGAGAAATAATATAATAATCAGAGGACTCAATTTAGAGGGGACAAATATAGATAAAGAAGTAAAGGATTTCCTAAATCAAGAGTTACAAGTTAATATTGATATCATAACAGCATATGCAATCAAGCCAAAGAATCTATTGGTAATAGAACTAAGCAGCTGGAACAATAAAATGGATATCATGAAGAACAAAAGTAAACTAAAAGGCAAAGATATTTACATAGAGAATGATAGCACCAAAGAAGAACAAAAGATACAATATGAGATAAGGAAAATGGCAAGAGAAGAAAAATCTCAAAATAAAAATGTGAAAGTATTTTATAACAAAATAATAGTTGACAAAATTGAGTACGGTTGGAATGAGAGAACACAACAGTTAGTAGAGAAGACGACAGCAGATAAACAAATGTGTGAAGAAAATGATACGGAAGTGTCCAAAGAGGGGAAACAGATTGAAGCAAAAAACTTAGCGGCTTCAAAAAACTCAAATGCCCAAAAAAACTTAAAAAACAATCAACACTAGCATTTAACCAATCATCACAGTACGCACCAAGAAAGACACGACAAACAGACCAATCCGATACCATCCACAAGGCAAATCCATCACAAAGTATCAAAACAAGTATACATCAACAAAACATTCGCAAACGAGATATACAAATAAAAGTACAAAGAACAGAAAAAACGTGGAAAATAGCTACCTGGAATATAAGAAGCTTATTTGGGAAAGAAGTAGAACTCATAAATGAAATAGTGAAAGCGAAGGTAGAAATAATGGTGGTTACGGAAACTAAGAAGAAAGGCCAAGGAATGATCAAACTAGACGAGAAACATATTATGATATTTAGTGGAGTAGATGCAAATCAAAGATCTAAAGGAGGAGTGGCATGCGTACTAAATGATAAATGGCACAATAAAATTACTAACTGGAAATGCGTTAACGAAAGACTAATGACAATCGAACTAGAGGTAAACAAACAAACATACACAATCATAGCAGTGTATGGCCCAAATGAGGACGATAGCACAAACAATAAGGACGTCTTCTGGGAAGAACTAACAGCACTAACTGAAGAAAGTAAAGGCACGAAAATAATAATTGGTGATTTCAATGGGAGAGTAGGCAAGAAGGACCAGACAACATCAGAAACAATAGGTAACTTTGGTGAAGGTATAAGAAATAGTAATGGCACCAGAATCATTGACTACTTCAGGGAAAACCAATTGGTAATAACAAATACCTTTTATAGGCATAAAATAATACACAAGTTTACCCGAGAAGTATTCAGTAGAAAAGAAAAGTCAATAATTGATTACATATTAATCGACAAAAATAATAGGAATCTAATTAATGATGTTAGAGTAAACAGAGGGCCTGAAATATTTAGTGATCACTACATGCTTATCGGCAAGTTAAAGATACAGAAGACATGTAATAACATAACATTGCCCAAAAACCAACCAAAAAAAAAATATGATAAAATACGAACGTTTAAACTAACTGATATAGCAGTATCGGCAGATTACAAACATCTAATCACAGAAGAAATAAATAAATTACCAGAAAACACACAACAAGAAGACGTGGATACATTGTGGCAGAGATTCAAGAATATATTGAGAAATGCAGCAAAAACGGTGTGCGGAATAGCCAAAATGATTAACACGAAGAAACAGACAAATTGGTGGAATGATGAAATTAAAAGAGAAGTCAAACTAAAGAAACAGAAATGGAAAGAATATCTTAATACAAAAACTGTGAAAGCATATGATATATATAAACAGCAGAGAACTAAAACCAAACTACTAATACAAGAAAGTAAAGAGAAATCATGGGAGAAATTCGGGCAAAACATGGAAACTAATAGTATGGCAAATACCAAGTTATTCTATAAAGTACTAAAAAACCTCAGAAAAGCAAAAACTGTCCAACTAAACCAAATAAAAAGTAGAGACGGAGAAATACTCACAGATGAAACAGAGGTACTAAGTAGATGGAAAGAATACTTCCAAGAAATTTTGTCTATAGAAGAACCAATACAATCAACAATACAAAGCCCGATAAAGACCAGAGAAACTATCGATGAAAACACAGCAGATATGACCGAGTTAGAAATAACTATGGAAGAAATTTACCAGGCAATAAAACTAACAAAAAAAGGTAAAGCCGCAGGCCACGACGGGATAGATGCAGAAATGCTGAAGAACATGGGGGACACAGGAGCGCTATTATTCCATGCAATATGCAAAAAAGCACTAAACACAGGGACAATACCAAGAGACTGGAATACAGGCATTATCCTACCAATCCACAAAAAAGGTGACAGACTCAGCTGTCATAATTATAGAGGAATAACTCTTCTCAGTATCGCCTGTAAAATTTATGAAAGAATACTGGAACAGAAACTAAGATTAACAATAGAATCACAATTAGAAAATTCCCAAAGTGGTTTCAGAAGAGGACATAGCATCCAGGACCATATCTTTACACTGAAAGAAATCACAGACAAAACTCTAAAACAAAACAAAGAGGCATACATGGCTTTCGTTGACCTAGAAAAAGCCTTCGACAGGGTACCCAGAAATATTATCTGGGATACATTAGAAAAAAGAGGAGTTCAGCACCAACTAATAAAGGCAATCAAAAGCTTGTATACAAACAATGTCAACTATGTAAGAACAAAACAGGCGCAGTCGGAGGAATTTTACACACATGAGGGACTAAGACAAGGGGGTGTCCTAAGTCCGGTATTGTTTATTACATTGATGGATGACATCATTAAACAATGCAGGAGAAAAACAACCAAATTATACCTAGGATACAGAAACATGGAAAGAACATATATCACAGAATGTGCCTTCGCAGATGACGTCGTGATATTTGCGCCAAGCGAAAAAGCTCTACAAGAAAACCTAAAGGCATGGAAAGTTACGCTAGAAAAATATAACATGAAAATGAACTTCAACAAAACAAAAGTAATGACAGTATCAAAAAGAGAGATAGTCACAAGTATAAAAATAGATGAGCAAGAAATAGAACAAGTTAACAACTTCATTTATTTGGGAGTCACGTTAAACAATAGAGGCAGTCAAACAGCAGACATAAATAATAGAATAGAGAAAACCAACAAATTGTTCTACTCTATGGCAAATAACTTCCTAAGTAACAAAGGTATTTCAAAGAAAACAAAAATCACCATCTACAAAACCATCTACCTGCCTACACTCATATTTGGTAGCGAATCTTGGGTACTGTCAAAAAAACAAGAGAGCCAACTACAAGCTACAGAAATGAAATTCCTAAGAAGAGTGCTAGGAGTAACGAAGAGAGACAAGATAAGGAACCAAGACATCAGGAAAGCCCTGGACATAAAACCACTTATAAACAGCGTCGAAGAAAGACAATTACAGTGGCTAGGACACCTCATCAGAATGCCAATCGAAAGACAAGTCAAGAATATTTGGGAAACGCACACTATGAACAAGAACACAAGAGGAAGACCAAAGAAAACGTGGGAGAACAAGATGAGGGAAATATTAGAAAGAAAAGACGTACCCTGGTCAGGAGTCAAATCACTAGCAAACAACAAGAAGAAATGGGCGGAAATGGTACATGGATAATTCAAAAGAAGAAGGTTACACTAGAGATGGCTAAAACGAATCACACATTACACTAAATAGAATATGTAATAACGAAAAAAAACAGTTAACCTAAGACTATTAAAGATATACAGAAATGAAATGTAATTAAAATGTAAATGTAAAACATACCTATACACCTTAGGGTAAAATAGGTTTATTTGATAATATATATATATATATTTAATTTTCATAAAGACTTTGATATTTTAATAGGCGTACCGGGAATACAATTATTAAAAGCAAAATTTAACTTTGAGAAAGAAGAAGTAATATTCTTAAATAAATACAAGTATAAATTCCAGTATTTAAATCAACGAAATGAAACAAATTTTAATATGGAAATTAATAACCAACAAATTAGAGACGAACATTTAAATGATAACGAAAAAGAACAATTAACAAAACTTATACGTAAAAATAAAGATCTTATTCTAAAAGAAGACCAAAAATTAACCTTTACTAATAAAATTAAACATCATATAAAAACCACTGTTAATATACCTGTCTATTCTAAACAGTACAAATACCCTGAAACATATAAAGTAGAAGTACAAAATCAAGTAGAAAATATGTTAAAAGACGATATAATACAACACTCATACTCCCCATGGTCGTCACCTATATGGGTTGTACCTAAAAAGCAAGACGCCTCAGACAAACAAAAATTCAGAATGGTAGTTGACTATCGTAAACTGAACGAGAAGACAATCGATGACAAATTTCCTATACCTGACATAACCGAAATCCTTGGAAAACTTGGCAAATCAAATTACTTTACTACTATCGACTTAACATCAGGCTTTCACCAAATTGAAGTACATTCCGACGATATTCCAAAAACTGCTTTTTCGACTAATTCCGGGCATTACGAATTTAAGCGTATGCCTTTCGGCTTAAAAAATGCGCCATCAACCTTTCAAAGATTGATGAACTTTGTGTTAAAAGATTTAGCTAATGAAATTTGTTTTGTATATCTCGACGATATAGTAATACTAGGGACCTCTCTTCAAGAGCATCTAGAAAATATTGAAAAGGTTTTTAAAAAATTACGGAAAGCAAATTTAAAAATACAATTGGACAAATGCGAATTTCTCAGAAAAGAAGTCGCTTATCTCGGACATATTATAACAACCGAAGGTGTAAAACCAAACCCCGATAAGATTCAGGCTATAAAAAATTATACAATCCCAAAAACGAAAAAAGAAATTAAATCATTTCTAGGACTTCTTGGCTATTATCGACGATTTATCGAAAATTATTCAAAAATTACAAAACCGTTTACAAACTTTTTAAAGAAAAATAATGAAATAGATATCAACAATAAAGAATATAGAGAATGTTTTGAAAAATGTAAGACGCTTTTATCTAATGATCCCATTCTCCAATACCCAGACTTCACAAAAGACTTTATACTTACGACAGACGCAAGTAACTATGCCATAGGCGCAGTGTTGTCACAACGAGACAGAAATACTAAAGACCGTCCTATCGCCTTTATATCACGCACGTTAAATAATCATGAAATCAACTACAGCACAATAGAAAAAGAACTTTTCAGTATTGTATGGGCCACGAAACAATTTCGTCCGTATCTGCTACGACATAAATTTAAAATAATTACAGACCATCGTCCACTCGTCTGGCTAAACTCTCTTAAAGAGCCAAACCAAAAACTAATACGTTGGCGATTAAAGTTAGAGGAGTTTAACTATACTATCGAATATAAAAAAGGATCTCAAAATTATGTAGCCGACGCACTTTCTAGAATTAAACCTAAATTTGAAATTAAATATCATGATACTGATATATTTGAATCAAATAACCCTTTAGTCCATTGTATTTCAAAAGATTTAGAATTATCTCAAGGATTTGCTAGACAAGTTAAAGAAAAATATCCTATTGAAAAATTATTTAATTTAGATAATAAAATCTTTATTCAAAAACAACCAAGATTAATATTACATTTAATTACTAAAGATCTGTATTATAAAAAACCAATAATTCAAAAAATAACAAAATGTTTAGAAAAACTTTTAGAATTCTGTATACAAAACGATATTGATCAAATCGATTTACCTCGCATATGTTCAGGACTAGATAAAAAATCATGGACAAAAATAGAAAACTTAATAACTGAAATTTTCGGAAATACATCCATAATTTTTAATGTTTTTAATAAACCAAAAGAGTTAGAAATAAATTTAAACTCCGACACTGACTCAATCATTGTTGAAACCGGCTCAGATAGCGAAACTACAGACACCGCACATTCAGACGACGAGAAACCGATAAACGGTTTATCTTACTTAGATTCCCCTATCAACACCTGTAAAAATCAAATCGTAGTCAAAGAGACAAACGGAAAGAACGAAATTAAAAAAAATAAATAATTTGATAACAAAATTCAACGGCTTTATTTTTATTTAAATAAAATAAATTGTAATCAGATAATAATGAATTTTATAAAAAACTATTTACAGCCAGGTATTACATATTATTGCCTAATCCCTGACATTTTTAAATTAAATTTTAACGGCGTATTACAAACGTACTTTGACGCAGGAAGTTACAAACTCGTATCCTGTAAGAAAATGACTAATGACATAGAAAATAAAGAAGATCAACAAATTACCATAAAGACCTATCATGAAAGTAAAACCAATCACAGAGGCATAACTGAAACTCATAATAAATTAAAATCAATATATTACTGGCCTAATATGATAAAAGATATACAAGAATACGTTAATAAATGCAGCGTATGTTTCGCCACCAAATATGAAAGAAACCCCATACAGATCTCACATATTCTAACACCAACAGCTGAAAAGCCTTTTGAGAAAATACACATTGATTTATTGTCTCTTGAACAAGTAAAATTTTTAACTATAATAGATTATTTTTCTAAATTCGCAGTAGGTTATATTATTAAAGATAAGAATGCTATTACTATACTAAATAAATTAATAAAATATTTTACTCATTTTATAATTCCAAAAGAAATCGTTTCTGATAATGGTTTAGAATTTAATAACAAAACCATTCAAAATTATTTAGCTGTGAGAAAAATTAACATTCATTACATTTCAATCGATAACCCCAAAAGCAATGGAATAGTCGAACGTTTCCATTCCTCATTAATAGAGCAAATGAGAATAATAAATCAGAACCCTGTTATAAAGACTTTGAAATTAAAAGAAAGATTGAATTATGCTTTATTAGGCTATAATAACAGTATTCATTCAATTACTAAAAGAACCCCTTTAGAAATAATATATGGACAAAATTTTGAATCAAATTTAAAACCTGAAGAAATAATAGTAGACGAATACCTGCAGAAACATATAGAAACCTTAAAAGAAATAAATGAACAAGTAAAACATAATATTGAAAAGAGTAAATTAAAATATTCCACACCACAAGAAAAACAATTTGATATTCCTAAACGAGTTCACGTTAAAATAAACAAACGTAACTCTGGTAAAATTGAAAAGCCTAAATTTAAACAAATTGCAGTAAAAACATTAGTACACGAAAGAGGCCAAATATTAGACGATCAGAACAAAAAACATAAATTGTCACAACTCAAAAAGCCTCGTATTGTTTCAGATTAATCTCACTCGGCTTATCACAAATTATACGTGATGAACAAAACCCTGGACTTAACATACTTGAACTCGGGACTATCCATATAAAGGTAAACACCCAAATAATAACCCTTAAAATATCTCTAGAAAAATTATTTGAACGACAGAACATATTAGAAAATAATGTGGACACGCTATATCAAAATTTAGAAAATTATAAATTTGATAATAAAATAACAAATTATACAAGTATTTTAAACTCATTAATAAGGCATATAAAAGAAAAGACTCAATTGCTAAATATTAAAAGAACAAAACGCGGTTTAATAAATGGCTTAGGAGCAATTATAAAAAGTGTCACAGGAAAGCTTGATTCAGAAGATAAAGAAAAATATGATCAAATAATAGAAAATATTAATAATAATCAAAAAGTAATTTCAGATAAAGTAAATACTTTAATTAAAAGTAACAATAATATTACAGCCCAATTTAATGATAAAATTAATATCATAAATGAAAACAATAATTTATTAAATATGAAATTAAACAATATCCAAAAAGATATTGGTAAAGTATTAGATGAAATAGATATTATTAAAGCGCAAAATTTGATAAATGAATTTATCCAGGTCAGTCAAGACCTATATTTTTTCTATTGTTCAACTAGAAGAAACATTAACTTTTTGTAAATTAAATACATTACATTTTGGGATAATTAATCATGAACAACTTTTGTATGAATTAAATAAAATAGATGATAATTATTTGAGATCAATTATAATAAATAATATTCAAAATAGTGATATCCTGAAGATGTATTGTTCCTATAACAATCCAAATTTAATTATTCTTATCGAATCCCCATCTAACACCCGAATAAAAGATATGATCCAAATAACTTCCATCCCTACTAGAATACATGGAATATACGAAACTATAAATATAAAAAACGGATTATATTCCAAAGACAGTTGTAAAATCAAACCACTCAATAAATGCATTAAACTCAGTAAAACCGAGTACTATTGTGATTCGGAGAGCAAAGAATATGATAAATGCATAGACAATATTGTATGTTACAATGATTTTCAGTTTTGTGATTACGACAACATATCACATATAAATTCTATTATAAAAATTCAAAATTAAATTACTTATTTTTCCCAAATTAAATTGAAACAAAATATAATTGTAATAATAATATGAAAATAGAAAACTTAGAGGGAATATACTATACCGAAAATTGTGAGGTTAATAACCAAATTGAGTTAATTAATAATTTTGGAATTTTATTGGAATATAAAAATAATATTAATAAAACTCGAGTAACATACTTAGAAAACATAATAAAGAATGTGACACAATTTAAAACCGAGGAAATGAATTCCATAGAATTAGAGAACATTTATAAAAATGTCTCAAATAATCATATTCATTATATCATAATTTATATTGTATTAGTAGTTATAGTAATTATAATTATTATGTATTGTATTAAGAAATGTAAGTGTAAAGATTATATTATGAAGAAATCAAAAGACAAAATTAATAATGGGATTGAAGATATTGAATTAAATCAAATTTAAATTATAAAAACTTAATTCTTAAAGAATAAAGTTTTTTCTAAGGGTGGAGGAGTTATGTAAGGACACACCCCGTATTTCATAAGAACAATAAAGAGTTGCATCACTCATAAAATGACTATTCGGCATAATATAATCTAAACTCTTGGAAAAGAGATAAGTAGTATGAAATAGAATAGATTATAAGTTTGTGTTACTCCTGTTCTATACTTTGTACGAGCAACATCTAGCTCTTGTGTTTTGTGAAATAAACTTTTTAAAAATAATTTTGTATTACTCAAAATTATAACTTATATATATATATATATATATATATATATATATATATATATATAATAATAATAATAATAATCTCTTTATTACTTAACAGGTTCGAACCCTAAACAAGTAAATGTTACAAAGTCATAGAGCATGAAACATAAAACAAAATAAACAAATATACATAACATTAAGAAAAAATATCAAACATAGCATAGTGTAGTTGTTATTATATAAGGTACACATAACAAAAATAGGTGATTTACTTAACGCTAAAGATTTATAGTGTGGCAAATAAAATGTATTACGTGAGCGGGACGATGTTCTGTGTACATGAAAAGCCAGTTTATCTAAAAGTTGAGGAGCGTCAATCTTATTTTTTATCAAATTATTTAAAGTATTTAGAGCTATACAATCGTGTCTATTTTCAATTGACTTTATATTGAAATATGAAAGTAAAATATTTTACTCTGTACCTCTTTCGGGGTAACTATGGTATTCTTTAAACCATAAAAATTTCAGGAAACGCCGTTGAACATTCTCTATCATACTTTTATAAATATTGTATGGTGAGTACCAAATTTATATTCCATATTCCAACTTGGATCTAACGTAGACATAGTACAAGATTTTGAGACATTCTAACTTACAAAACTGTCTACTGTTACGGATAATAAAACCAAGTAATTTATTTGCTGACGAAACTAATGCAATAATATGTGTAACAAATGTTAAATGAGGATCAAAAGTTATACCTAAATCTTTCGTAAATGTACATCTAGATAATAATTCCGATTGAACATAGTAATCATAATGTAATGGATTTTTTTCACGAGAATAGATCATAATTTTACACTTCGCAATGTTCAGGGGTAAATAATTAGTATTGCACCAAAGTTGAAGATTGTTAACGTGATCCTGCAATTTTTTACAATCATCAACAGAATTTATCTTCAGAAATATTTTAATATCATCAGCATAAAGTAATATATCACAATTAACAGATTCACAAATGTCATTTATAAATAATACAAATAATAAGGGTCCTAAGTCAGAGCCCTGAGGCACTCCAGACATGGCAACAAAGGGCTCTCCTTGAAAACCATTGTAAGATACAATTTGTAGACGGTCTGCTAAATATGATTTAAAAAAAGTTAGAAGAACTATGTTGAAACCATAGCGCTCCATTTCTTGTAACAAAATATCATGACATAGTTTATCAAAGGCCTTCGAGAAGTCAGTATAAACAACATCAAGTTGGCCATTTTTATCCAAAGCTTCAGCGACATGCTGTGTAAAAATACTTAAGTTAGTGACAGTTGATCTCATTGGCATGAATCCATGTTGTTGATCAAAAATGAGATGTTCAATTTGTGGGAACAATTTATTATACAAAATTATTTCCAACAGTTTCGCAAAATTTGAAATAATTGAAATCGGTTTATAATTAACAATGAACGAAGTATCGCCTGACTTCAAAACAGGACAAACTTTTGTAAGTTTCCAAATAGATGGAAATGTACCATTAAAAATACATTTATTATATATAAATAACAAAGGATTTGCCAAAGCACAGATGCAATCTTTGAGTAAGAAACTCGGAATCTGATCCAGTTCAGCTGTCATTGAATTCTTTAATTTGCGCGCGTTTTTATACAAATCACTTTCAGATATGTGAACATCTACATTATAAGAAGAACATGAAATACAATTTGAATTAACATGATTGTTTGCACATATCGGTGAATTGTTTGTAAAAACACTGGCAAAATGTTCACTAAACATGTCAAGAATAACGTGTGGATTTTCACCTGTTTTATCACCAAATTTCATAATTCCTGGAATTCGGGAAGCACCTTTTTTATTTTTAATAAATGACCAAATGCTTTTTGGGTCATTAATAACATTATTTTCTATGTTAGACACATACTGCCTGTAAGATAAGTTAATGAGCTTCTTAGTCTCAGATCTATTTTTTTTATATTCATTTAGATATTCGGCTGACTTATGCTTTTTATATTTAAAGTATATTTTAGATTTCAGTTTAATATTACTAATTATTTCAGAGGTAAACCAAGACGGATAAAATTTCTTACGTATTCTACGAACAGGTATACATTGATCAAATATAGAATACAATTATTGATAGAATATATCACAGGCTTCATTAACATCATCAAACTTAAGAACTAAAGACCAATCACAGTTTAACAGTAACTCATACATGTGCTGGAAATTAGCTTTTTAAAAATTATACGTCTTCAAGTAATTATTACAATTGAAATTGGTTACAAAATCGTTAGAAAGATACAAATTAATTGACAATGCAGGGTGAAATAGGTCTTCCCTGACAAGTGGAGAGTCATCATGATTAATATCACAGTTTACATTTGAAAATATTAGAACTAACAAACGGTTATTGCTGTTGTAGACCAGATTGCGCTGTGACAGTTGAGAGAAAGAAGCAAAGTTTTCGAGATGAACTGGTAAAGTATCATTTGTGTTGGCTACACAGTAATTGGGAATATTAAAGTCACCCATAATAATAATGTTTCTCGGAAATGCACTTATGTTCAATGAATGTAGTCAATATATTCAAATTTTCAATATTCGGCGTTACGGGCATGTAAGTGACAAAAATAATAATGCTATATTGTTGGAGAAAGATTCTACAAGCAACAACATCAACTGAGGGTAGAGCTGCACGAACATCTCGCACATCGATGGATTCAAATTTGAACTCGTTTCTGAAGGCTAGTAGAACTCCCCCACCACGAATGACATTGAGCGCTGCAAAGTCTTTGTCTTTACGAAACACAGAGAAGTATTCAGTCGGAAATAGTTTGGAGTTTGAAGTTTCTGGATGTAACCAAGTTTCCGATAAACCAATAATATCAAAATCACAGTTTATCACAGAAAAAAAATCACTTAACTTGTTGTTCAGGCTGCGGACGTTTTGATAGTAGCAAGTGACAGATTTTAAGGATTTTGCTGATTTTACGTTTTCTTGCCTAAAAAATCGTTTTTTCGGAAACCAATATCTCCGTACGAGTATCCCTTCGGGCCAAATCTCGGAATTTTTATAATCGGAGAGTTTATTGTTAGGCACACCAAGTTTGAACGAGTTATAGTCGCCGGTGTGCTCTATTTTTTAACAAACGCAGTCAAACTGCAGATTGTAAAACGTTAAATGCTTGATAATATCCGCATCAGTTGCATCTTTGTTGGATACACGACTTATATGCACGTCGAGGCGCACCAATTAACTTAGTTTCAGTACGGCCCTGTGCCGTACCGAAAATGTAATTGCGCACACTCTTCACTCTTGGCGCAGGCGTCACAGGTGAGTCAGGTGGTAGCTCACAACGTTTCGGGTCAGTGTCAGCTGATTTTGACACTACGGTTTTAACTGATTTATTTGCTCTATTTGAATTTTGTTGAGAAGCTGAGTAATGAGGAACCTTTGAAGCACCAATGGAATGATTCGGTATTGTGCTTGGAGTCGGTTTAAGCATTTCAATAATATCAGATTGTTTTGAGATTGTATTTTTACACTCAACAAGCTCGGTTTTAAGACTCTGGATTTCATTTCTCAATTCTTCAAAGCACGACTCAAATTTTGCTATTAAGGTAGCCACTGCACTTTCAATTGCACGTTTGGATGAAGATTCATCGTCATTTACTTTACTAAGCGTGTCCGGCATATTAGGAAGTAGCAAAACACGAAAAAAAGTAAAAAAAGTAAAAAGAATCGCGAGCGCACAAAACACGTCTATACACATCAACGTCTATACTACTATATATAAAATAAATATATCATTGCGCCTTTTACCCATTACTGGGTGTGGCACCCTGCCGGAGCAGATCTCGGTAAGTGATATATTTATTCGCGTGAAGTGCGGCTACCAATCGTCAAATCACGGCCCCCAAAGATGTTAGTGGTGGAGGAGCCACAGGGGTAGATTTAAATTGATGAAAATTGTTTGTCGGCCAGGGTTCTCAAGATCCAAATGCCGATTCGATACCACTGAGCCACCTACCCCATATATGTATATATATATATATATATATATATATATATATATAGAAATCGAGGCTTCAAGAAAAATAAGAAACATCCCTCAATGTCAAAGATGTCAGCAGTACGGGCATACCAGACATATTGTACTAAACCACATCGCTGTGTAAAAGTCCGAAATACCATACAACAAACCAATGTCCGAAATTCAAAGAAACCGATTCCATATGCATACTATGCGAAGCACCTTATCCCGCAAACTACAAAGGGTACTTTATTTCGTGAATTCTATTAATAAAATTCAAGAAAATATGAAAACTATTGGAGATATTGTAAATATAAAATATAAATAAATATATCATCACGGCTTTTACCCATTACTGGGTGTGGCGTCCTGCCGAAGCAGATCTCGGTAAGTGATATATTTCTTTGCGTGAAGTGCGGTTACCAGCCGTTAAATTACGGCCCCCAAAGATGTTAGTGGAGGGGGAGCAACAGGTGTAGATTTAAATTGGTGAAAATTGTTTGTGTACTGTGGGGATCGAACCAGGGTTCCCAAGATCCACAGGCCGACTCGATACCATTGAGCCACCTACTACCTACTGTAAATAATAACTTTTCATTGGTTTATATTAGTAATTCTTTATTTACTTAGTTATCATAAATACCTATGAATTGTCATTTACATAGAAGGTGAAAATTAAATAATTTTCAAATCGTCAGCCGTATCATCCCTTGAGCCATTTATTTTTATGTAGATTAGTTTAGGTGGTGTTAGTATATGATTTTTAAATATATCCTAAAGGTATGACAGTTTGACACATCATATTACCCCTAAGTGCTTGGCTCAGAACATTTTGAATTTATTTCGCGATTGGCAAAGGGGGCTGTGAGTTTTCTCTGTTCATCTCAGCTTAATTAAAAAAAAAACAAAACACAAACAAAAATTTATTAAATTTCTTTGAAGTGAGCTAAGACTCTGACCAAAAATAATACAGCTATTGTCAATTTTTATCCGTCTGGTCCGTTTATATGGCAACAATAAACATTAAATAGGTAGTCAAATTCATTGCTAGGTTACCCAAGTTAACTGAAATAATAAAGTTTGTATATGAAGTTGGACAGAAAAGATTTGGCTGGTATTATAGACGAGGGGAAGCAACGGCAGTAAATCTGCTACTATTTGTCCTAGTTCAACAAATGATTATTGTTTGTGAAATACATACCTACCTATGTGTTTACACCCAAAATTTGAGATGAAATTCAACTCAAGCTAAAAAATATATGAACTACTACACTGCGGCTCGAGGAGTCTGGATCCTGTACTGTAATTGGGATAAAGTTCTTGTTGTACAAAGTAGCATAAATAAATAAACTTTCCGACTGGTAAACTCAAACCTAGGACTACAAGTGTACGCTCTCATGCGCACGAACACTGCACTTGGTTACTATACAAAATAAAAGTAATTATCATTTTGATTAATTTAAATTAGTACCTAATAATATTTCTCCATTAATAAATGATATTATTATTTTAAAAGTATATTTGGTTAATTAATACGCTAAAAATGTAATGACAGACTCATTGACTGTAGTAAGAGCTCGGTTATAAAATGGTTATTACTAAAACCAATTTAGAACCGAGCTTACCACCTATGATTTTTTACATCAAATGAATTGATCTATGGCTCGTATTTAATTTGTATTTATTTATCTTTAGGCATTACTGAACAGGAACCATTGATATCAGGTCCAGATGAAGATATCGTGTTTGTTGGCCAGACATTAGAGTTGTGCTGCACTGCGTACGTGCACCACAACGTCCCTGATAACGTGCTGCACTGGACACTTCCGAATCACTTCATTTCTAGTGTAAGTTGTGCTATTACAAATAATCTAAATCACACACCTGTCAGATAATGAAGTCCGTGAAATGATTATACATTATTGCTAGTCTGACTTGTTGTCTTGGTTACACATAAAATGTGTTTGAAAGAAGAGACCATCATATAATCCAATCAATCTAGATTTTGACCTGGGAATTTAACAATATATTCAATTAAATCTTTATTATTCATATTTTTACGGTTCAATAAAGATTTATTAATAATATTTATCTCTGTGCAACAATTAAATTTCGGATTTAAAAAATGTTTTATCACAACTATATCTATCCATTTCAATAATAATCTGAAAAATTTACTTTTAAAAAACAAATATGTTTTTTTTTTAATTTGGTTAAAAATAAACTATCAAGTACCAGTATTAGTGTGTGACATGGGGGTGTAGAGAAAAATATACTGTTTGATATGGAATTATCATACTAATTGTATATTTCCCGTTTTTTAATTAATATCTTGTTACTGTTAAAGATGCAATTAATAAGTGAAACAAGCTATCAAGTTCCGCTGCCAATTTTCTATCTCAGTAGCGCTAGTGTTGCAATATTGAAAAGTATATCACAAATAATACAACACGTGTGTTCAAAATTATTGTATATATTTAGTGGATCAATACAATTTATTCTGATAATTTTTAACACAAGTGTTATATTCGTTATGATTATATAATGAATAAAAAAATTAACGGAAATCGCTCCAACAAGAAATCACATCACAATTGATATAAATCAAATTACAATTGATATAATATTTCTGACGTTAGTATGTTGAATAAAATCGCAATTACGACTTTGTGACTATGACAATAATGTAGGTAAAGCGAAAGTATGTCAGGAATTAAACGATTAGCGTAGATTAATTGTGGGATGAATCTGATGAATAAAGACAAATGCAGGATTTTCGATTTTAGATTTGTTGTTTACTTTTGTCGTTAGAATATTTGCTGCAATTGTGTAGAATGTTCTTTTAAAAATAAGCGTAGATCTATCTCCATCTTCTTTCTTTACTTGTTGATTTGGTTTCAATTCTTATTATAACATAATTTTGTGGTATTCACTTTCCAAGTCAATCTCATCTTTTTAATTAGTTTTTAGTTCTTTCAGTAGAATGTTTAACTTCAATTGCGTGAAATTTATTTTCATAATGAAGCATAAGATGCCTTTCTTTCTTATTTTTTCCTCCAGGCCTGCAAAATACGCCTAAACTGATACTTTAACCTCTTCAATTAATGCAAATCGCTATCCTCCAAGGATTTTTTTCAGCTTTGGGGAAAGATGGAAGTCTGATGGAACAAAATCAGGTGAATAAGGCGGATGAGGCAGCAAATCGTACCCCAAATCATTGATTTTCGCCATTGCAACGACACACGTATGGGGATGAGCATTGGCTTGGTGAAAGATGATTTTCTTCTTTGATAATCCCGGCCTTGAATTTCTGTTGCAGTCATATTCTTCTTCACCAAATATTTAATTACCGCACGATGTTAGATTTTTGCCATTTTTCAACACACACAGTCGTCTACAATACAACAATTTGCTATAACTTCAGCTATTCTTCACTGATCGAAATAATATTGCACATACGTTTCTACAAAAGATGGCAGATTTTGAAATGGTACTCGAATCGGAACTAGTGCTGCCATCTGTGGGTCATTCCGAGAACTTTTCAAATGACCCTCATAGATTCGTTGTTAGGGAAGTGGGCGTGAGTATGTTGAGATTATATGAGCACTTGAAACTAATGTAGAATGAAATATTATTGAAACAGGTGTAAAGGAGCCAATGGATGAGATTGAAGGTTTGTTTCATGATGAAAGATTCCTAGTATGTGTAATAAACGAGCTTGTATCAAGGGAACTAAGAATGTGGTTGGAGCAAGGATGGTGTTTTAACATATAGAAATCGCATTCAGAACTCATGCTTAAATAATTTCCACAATTTTTTGTTGAGATTGTGTAATAACTTATTTAATTCGACGTGTCGGTATACTAAACGTAACTATAAATAAGTAACTGAATAACAAGTATACAGAAACTAAATGACAAGAAATGAGGTAAACAAGCAATTATAATGTTTTAATCAACGGTAGCCAAGTTTTTTATTTCAATTCGTAGACTTCTCAATTGTTCATGTTGTTCCTTTTCTTGTGACTTTCAGTAGGTTCGCTGATAAAGCGACCATTCATATATTTAGCCCTGGCAACAATTTTTGTGTTTTCAAATTTATCTTGTGTAGAAATTATATTACGTGCTGAGCAATAGAAGATTTATCTGGGTAATTCAATCGAATGTAACGCTTGTGTTCGCTCAGTCTTATTGCAATTTTTTCCCGTTTATACAATGTACAAAGTTGCAGTTGAATTGTTTCGCAAAATTCATAATATTTCAATCAGAATCTCCTCTGCTTCTTGCTGTGAAATCCGCCGTGAAGTGCCAAAATTTAGACCTTTGGACAAAACAGAAAGACAGTACTTTAACTTATTACTAATTTGTCTTTTTGTAAAATATTTTTAGTGAATGTCGGGTGTTTTTTTATTTATATAATTTTTGAAATTTAGTCTTCCGATTGGTACTCACCGAATAATACTGCTTATCAAGTGGTAGGCGTATATTTAGTAGTAATATTGTTACGTTTTTTTTTGTTGTATCGTTTCTGGTATGGCGCCTCGGTGCCGCAACCGTTGAAGCGGGGCAGTAACACTGTCGTCGGAGAGATAGGAATTGCGAACTTTGAATTATGGACAGCCATCGCGTTTTAAATTCTGTGTCTCTTTCTCTTACTGTTAAGTACCATCCGGATTTTTCATGACTTTAAAAGAATTTACAAGTTAAGTCAGTAGATAAGTAGATATCGTGCGTCTGAGTCGTGCTACTATTTTTTGGGAAGTAAAACGTGTTTTTTTTTTGGATGAGTTTTACAAACAGAGTAGTCTGGATTTTAAAGAAAGTAGCGCAACCGTTTGAGAATTTAATATTCTGCGACTTTGTCGGATTACGGAGACCCACCTATTTATTTTGTTACTGAAGCCGCCCAACAACTCAGGCTTTTTATTGTTGAATTTTGGGTTGTCCTTTTGGATCGGACATTAAAGGAGTTTCTCCCATATTCCTGTTGTGTTCGTGCTGGACAAAAGTCTTAGAGGACACTGAAGGCTTAGGCGAGTTCGACGATTTACGCCACTGGAGATCAAAACGCCGCGTGGCAGCCACATCAGCGACGCGCCTGCGCTGCGTAATCTTCCGTGGTGGGGACCGACTCGACAGTCGCTTGCTGACAGAGGAACCAACATCACCCCTTCTCCCCCTGCATCTAAGCGAATTTTTGTTTAAATTTATTTTATTTTTGGTTGAGGTTAAGTCTCAACTTATATTCTATTTAGTTTATTTGTATAATTGTATTTATAAGTGTACTTACGTTGTTGCGTTATATATTTCTTGTGTTGTAAATTCACCATTTGAACTTTGTTATTTTTTTTGTACTTGAGATTATCGTCTGTTTTCTTCAGACTGGTCTGCGTGATCAACTTCCCTTGTGTGTGCACTGTTGGCACAAGTCGCCGTAGTTAGCCGCACGTCGGGTAGTGGTTAGGGCCTTGCGTCTTAGTTTGGATAGCGCGTCACGAGTTCCGTGGTCGACCATCGAATGCCCCCTGATTCCGTTGAGCGCGTAACTGTTTTGTTTAACGCGAGTCCTAATTGCCACCGCGTCCGCGCACTACGCGATAGTTTTATTTCAACCTGCCGATTCACGGGATCAGGCTGATAAATCCGGCGATAGTGTCGACGTCACCGGTTACGGTTTTTTTTTTGTATTGTTTATTTGGAGTTTGCAATATACTTTGTTACCTGTTGTTATTGCTGTGTTTGATTCGAGTACGCCTTGAAACCTTGCTCCGGCCTCCTTGGAGTCTGTTGGCCGACTCCTGGGTATTGTACACCAGCCGCCAGGCCAACTGGCGCCCCTCAGTAGGTATAGGGAGGGTTGAGACGCCCCCCACCACATCCACATGAAGCGCCACCTAGCGTTGATGTGAGATTGTTGCCCCCCCTCTCCCCCACCCGCTGCACATGCCCCTGTCCCCACCCGCCCCCTTGTCCGTGCCCTTGTCCGTGCCCTTGTCCCCGCCCGCCCCCTTGTCCGTGCCCTTGTCCCCAGCCGCCGCCGCCGCCGCCGCCGCCGCTGTGCTATATTTAAATTTGAATGGGCGGTGTCATCAGCCGATGCAGTTTGTTGTTGTGAAAGTGTTGCAAGGTCGGCAGGTATTGATTTAAATTAAATAGCAAATTTCGCAATTATACTTTTGATTACGACATACAAAACAATGGGTGCTAAAAACTGCTCAAAAATAAAGCAGGAATAAAAGCTTTAACTAAACTTATAAAATATAATAAAACACATGTATTGTACATAAGGATTTATGAAATATAAATATTACAAAATTGCTATATGTGTATTTATACTAAACCTTAAATCCATTTAACATAATTTATTGCTAATATTAATAACACCATTCATGGTAAATTTTGATTATTTGTTTGTTTTAAAGAGGCTGATACAGCAAGCTTAGCCAGTGTATTTTGGTTTTAAAACAGGTTTTACTACCCCAAATAAATATTTGTTTGCTGAATAAAAAACATTATTTGCTTCATTAAGCAATAAAAACAGCATCTTGAAAATATTTTTTGTTTTATCCTTTTAAGACCAAAAAACCTATAACTTTTAACTTTAGAAGTATATTACATATAAAATACACAATTTACAAAATATCATCATAATGTGTCCTGTTTCTTACTTAGTAAATTCTATTTTCGTGAATGAGTCTGTCTCCTTGGTACGGTTAATAATACCACAATTTAAACGTATACCTAAATCACAAGTTAAACATATTAAATTAACTTTCACAACTTAATTTCTCACTTTTATTAAAATAAGCCATACAATAAATTTAAAATAAAAACTCAAATACACGGAATTCAGTTTATAATTAACGGGAAAACAAGTTATTAACCTTTAAGATGATAAGTATCTGCTTTTTAAAATATATTAGTTACTTTATGTTCATATAAACGAGTTTTATTATTTAAATTGGAAATTAATTTGTTATTCTTAAATTGCGAATGTGTAGGTATAATATTTTCTGCACCATATGGTAGGTCATTATGTTTATCATGCAGTTCTGCGGGATATTCTAAATCTACTTGAAAAACGATATTTGTTATATTTAGGTTTTCTATTTCATCTGGTGATAACCATTTAAAATTATTTGTTGGTAAATACTTTGACATGGCTAGACCATATAAATTATTCGCAGCTCAGTATGTAATATATTTAATTTTTTCTGTACGATTAAATTCAGATGTTTTTAAATACTTACTGTTACCTTTCGAATATCGATTACAAGAAACTGAGATCCCACCTCTAATTCCTCTCGTTATAAATTTTATCATTTCAATATCAGTTAATAATTCCAACTTAATTTTAGTACATTTTAACATAGCATCCCAACTTAACCCGTTAGCTGTATAGAAACGGCAGTGATCTAAATTATAAATTTTCATACAAACAGCCTCTAAAATTTTCAAATATATCAACCAGCAATAAGACATCAGTTTTTAAATATATATCAGAATAATTTTGAATTGTTTTACAGTTGAATGTATTCCAAACATTTATAGCATGTTTATATTCGTTTTCTGATATATTCGTTTTATTTAAACTATTGTAAAATAATTTGCTGGTTGTGAGAGACTGATGCAGGTCCCCGCTTCCACCACACATTTATGATGTTGTCTCGCGGTACTTTTAAACGGGTTCAAGATTGGTCTAAATTTCGCTGGCGCGCACCGCAAATTGTCATTAACCGCCGGCTTAAGCAGTTTTGTGTTTTTTTTTGTTGGGAAAGTGTCGCAAGGCCATCAGCTGTTAAATTAAATTTCCGTGTTTGCAATTATTCAGACTTTCGATGCATTGTACGTGTGGTTAATCTGGGGTTAGTTATTATTTATTTAACCTGCATAGAGAAAGATTGTTTAAACAATTTTGCTATGGATAATTATATTATAATTAAAGATTCCAAAAAGAATGTTAAACGGTTTAACGAAGTAGTTAAAAATATGAAATTCCTATATCAAATAAGGTATTGACAATTGTATCCATAAACTGCTTTTAAGACGTATTATCGTTAAAATTCAAAAGACTTACCAGCAATAAATTAATTCTTGTGGAATAATAGTTTATTTGTATAATTTACGATTAATTGTGTGTAATGTTTAATTTTTTTAAATAAAATTTAAAAAAGTTATTATTTCTACTAATTTTATCTCCGACAATAAAATTAATAAAGCAATATATAGCAGTATATATAAACTTAGTTGCGTAATTAACGAAAAATTTATTTGATTCTGAAACTTTAAATTTAAATATTTATGCCGTTGTAGGATTTGTTTAAAATAAAAATTATATTTTAAGGTACGTATATTTATAGAACAACAATTAATTTATATAATTCTTTATTGTTTAAAATAAAAAATTTAAAATTTTCTGTCTTTATTTATTTATACCGACACCGTTAAAATAAATTATACCTTGTAAGTTAACTTTAGGTAATTTAAAAAGCAGGGATTATGTGCATGTAAAAAGAAGAAGAATATATGCACGTATATATGCATAAATTTGTTCAAAATATGTAGAAAATTACAAAATAATACAAAAATGCGCCAAAATACAGACTTTTGTAATGAAAATCAGAGAAAAATAAAAATTGAAGCAGAATATACAAAAAATAAAATTAAAATATATTTCATTTTTACATGCTGACGCAATTTAGTCCTGTATGCTACACTGTGAGGATTTGTAGCCTCGTCTTAAGAATACACTACTTTTTCTCGTTGAGAGCGGGTCGTACGGCGATTTATTTTAGAAGTGTTCGTTATACATTTGAGAATTATTTTAACTCTAATCTATTGACTAAAGATTAGTAAATATGATCAACATCAAATTATAATTTAAATTTTGTAAATAAAAAATGTTATAACCAATACATTTAAGCTACACAAGTACGTCTATGCACGCGGTTTGTTTTCATTATGATACTTCTTACATATAAATATTTCTAAAATTTGGATTAATTCTAAAACATCTTTAAATTTAAATAATCATGCCGATGTAGAATTTGATTAAATGCATCCGGTTCACGGTTGTACATAAGTAGGTATGCAGTCCATGCAGAAAAAACTTGTTTTTAATTGCTATTTGCAGCCGTTTATTCATAAGTTATTGAGGTAGTGAGATGGCCGGCTGTTGTTATAATTTGTTTTACACAATACAAATACCCACGAGTATACAGCTAATTATTGGAGCTAAAAAACAAATCTCATCTTAAGTATAATACAATTTCAACCGTTTACTGATAGAACAGATAGTTTTTTTCTGAAAATTGAAAACAACGAAGTTTCGTTTGTTGCTTAAACTTGTTTATATAATCAACACTTAACTCACAGTTTAAAAGTAAATACTCCAATTATATACATATAGGCTGGTGATCGGAAAAATGGAACATAGGGATTTAACATGGGATATTAGTTTTATGCAGCTTTCTACTCTCCTGTACATTTTACGGAAAAACTGTGTACTAAAAAGTTCGGAATTAAAAGAAGCATCTAGTAAGTCGAAATGTTGCGATCAAATATGTTTCATTGACAAAATAAACGCAAAGTAAAAATGATAATTTGTGGCTACACCAGATTGCCGTGAAAAATAAAACAAATTAATTTTAATTCTTTCTGGCAGATCTGACTTTTTAGTGAAATAGATAAAAGATAATCATTTTTAATGTTATAATTAAATAATTAATAGATTTTATACGTTTACGTATTACATCTAAACATCTATACTAACATTGAAATCTGAGTCATATCAGGTTTAGGTACACAGGTGCGTTAAATTGCAAGGTCGCGAAACATAAAAACAAATCTAAATGTTAAACATATGCATTTGAATGCTGAAAGGTCAATATCTTTTCGAATTAAATTTTGTTTTTATGCATTTTATTTTATTATTTTTAACAATTTATGCGTGTATTATATGTATAAATATACCTAGTTTTCAAGTTTACCTCGTATTTAATGATTATATTTTACAAATTAAGCTAATTATTGAGAATAACTTGAATTTGTTTGTAAATTTCGTGTACTTACAAGCCAATTGTTATTTATGTACTCCGCAGATTTTTTGGTTTCTAGATAAAACATCACATTTTATATTTATTGATTTATTTTGAGCCACAATTTTTTGTTTTTATGTAAAACATATCATATTTGATATTTATTGATTTATGTTAAGGTAGAATTTTTATTTTTAGATAAAACATATCATACTCGATATTTATTGATTTATTTGAAGTAGAATTTTATGTTTTCTAGATAAAACATATCGTGCTTGATATTTATTGATTTATTTGAGCTAGATTTTTTTGTTTTTAGGTAACACATATAACATTTGATATTTATTGGTTTATTTTGAGCTAAATTTTTTTGTTTTTAGGTAAAACATATCACATTTGTTATTTATTGATTTATTTTGAAGCAGATTTTTTTGTTTTTATGTAAAACATATCATATTTGATATTTATTGATTTATGTTAATGTAGAATTTTTATTTTTAGATATAAACATATCATACTCGATATTTATTGATTTATTTGAGGTAGAATTTAGCAGTGGTGGTGGAAATTTGCACACTGTTTTAACATTTTAGTTTAGAGCTGGCAGGATGCCGGGTCTTTTTATCGTTTAAGCCGGTTTTTATTATATATTTATTGATTTATGTTAATGTAGAATTTTTACAGCTGTATAATTTTATAAATATATAATAAAAACCGGCTTAAACGATAAAAAGACCCGGCATCCTGCCAGCTCTAAACTAAAATGTTAAAACAGTGTGCAAATTTCCACCACCACTGCTAAATTCTACCTCAAATAAATCAATAAATATCGAGTATGATATGTTTATATCTAAAAATAAAAATTCTACATTAACATAAATCAATAAATATCAAATATGATATGTTTTACATAAAAACAAAAAAATCTGCTTCAAAATAAATCAATAAATAACAAATGTGATATGTTTTACCTAAAAACAAAAAAATTTAGCTCAAAATAAACCAATAAATATCAAATGTTATATGTGTTACCTAAAAACAAAAAAATCTAGCTCAAATAAATCAATAAATATCAAGCACGATATGTTTTATCTAGAAAACATAAAATTCTACTTCAAATAAATCAATAAATATCGAGTATGATATGTTTTATCTAAAAATAAAAATTCTACCTTAACATAAATCAATAAATATCAAATATGATATGTTTTACATAAAAACAAAAAATTGTGGCTCAAAATAAATCAATAAATATAAAATGTGATGTTTTATCTAGAAACCAAAAAATCTGCGGAGTACATAAATAACAATTGGCTTGTAAGTACACGAAATTTACAAACAAATTCAAGTTATTCTCAATAATTAGCTTAATTTGTAAAATATAATCATTAAATACGAGGTAAACTTGAAAACTAGGTATATTTATACATATAATACACGCATAAATTGTTAAAAATAATAAAATAAAATGCATAAAAACAAAATTTAATTCGAAAAGATATTGACCTTTCAGCATTCAAATGCATATGTTTAACATTTAGATTTGTTTTTATGTTTCGCGACCTTGCAATTTAACGCACCTGTGTACCTAAACCTGATATGACTCAGATTTCAATGTTAGTATAGATGTTTAGATGTAATACGTAAACGTATAAAATCTATTAATTATTTAATTATAACATTAAAAATGATTATCTTTTATCTATTTCACTAAAAAGTCAGATCTGCCAGAAAGAATTAAAATTAATTTGTTTTATTTTTCACGGCAATCTGGTGTAGCCACAAATTATCATTTTTACTTTGCGTTTATTTTGTCAATGAAACATATTTGATCGCAACATTTCGACTTACTAGATGCTTCTTTTAATTCCGAACTTTTTAGTACACAGTTTTTCCGTAAAATGTACAGGAGAGTAGAAAGCTGCATAAAACTAATATCCCATGTTAAATCCCTATGTTCCATTTTTCCGATCACCAGCCTATATGTATATAATTGGAGTATTTACTTTTAAACTGTGAGTTAAGTGTTGATTATATAAACAAGTTTAAGCAACAAACGAAACTTCGTTGTTTTCAATTTTCAGAAAAAAACTATCTGTTCTATCAGTAAACGGTTGAAATTGTATTATACTTAAGATGAGATTTGTTTTTTAGCTCCAATAATTAGCTGTATACTCGTGGGTATTTGTATTGTGTAAAACAAATTATAACAACAGCCGGCCATCTCACTACCTCAATAACTTATGAATAAACGGCTGCAAATAGCAATTAAAAACAAGTTTTTTCTGCATGGACTGCATACCTACTTATGTACAACCGTGAACCGGATGCATTTAATCAAATTCTACATCGGCATGATTATTTAAATTTAAAGATGTTTTAGAATTAATCCAAATTTTAGAAATATTTATATGTAAGAAGTATCATAATGAAAACAAACCGCGTGCATAGACGTACTTGTGTAGCTTAAATGTATTGGTTATAACATTTTTTATTTACAAAATTTAAATTATAATTTGATGTTGATCATATTTACTAATCTTTAGTCAATAGATTAGAGTTAAAATAATTCTCAAATGTATAACGAACACTTCTAAAATAAATCGCCGTACGACCCGCTCTCAACGAGAAAAAGTAGTGTATTCTTAAGACGAGGCTACAAATCCTCACAGTGTAGCATACAGGACTAAATTGCGTCAGCATGTAAAAATGAAATATATTTTAATTTTATTTTTTGTATATTCTGCTTCAATTTTTATTTTTCTCTGATTTTCATTACAAAAGTCTGTATTTTGGCGCATTTTTGTATTATTTTGTAATTTTCTACATATTTTGAACAAATTTATGCATATATACGTGCATATATTCTTCTTCTTTTTACATGCACATAATCCCTGCTTTTTAAATTACCTAAAGTTAACTTACAAGGTATAATTTATTTTAACGGTGTCGGTATAAATAAATAAAGACAGAAAATTTTAAATTTTTTATTTTAAACAATAAAGAATTATATAAATTAATTGTTGTTCTATAAATATACGTACCTTAAAATATAATTTTTATTTTAAACAAATCCTACAACGGCATAAATATTTAAATTTAAAGTTTCAGAATCAAATAAATTTTTCGTTAATTACGCAACTAAGTTTATATATACTGCTATATATTGCTTTATTAATTTTATTGTCGGAGATAAAATTAGTAGAAATAATAACTTTTTTAAATTTTATTTAAAAAAATTAAACATTACACACAATTAATCGTAAATTATACAAATAAACTATTATTCCACAAGAATTAATTTATTGCTGGTAAGTCTTTTGAATTTTAACGATAATACGTCTTAAAAGCAGTTTATGGATACAATTGTCAATACCTTATTTGATATAGGAATTTCATATTTTTAACTACTTCGTTAAACCGTTTAACATTCTTTTTGGAATCTTTAATTATAATATAATTATCCATAGCAAAATTGTTTAAACAATCTTTCTCTATGCAGGTTAAATAAATAATAACTAACCCCAGATTAACCACACGTACAATGCATCGAAAGTCTGAATAATTGCAAACACGGAAATTTAATTTAACAGCTGATGGCCTTGCGACACTTTCCCAACAAAAAAAAACACAAAACTGCTTAAGCCGGCGGTTAATGACAATTTGCGGTGCGCGCCAGCGAAATTTAGACCAATCTTGAACCCGTTTAAAAGTACCGCGAGACAACATCATAAATGTGTGGTGGAAGCGGGGACCTGCATCAGTCTCTCACAACCAGCAAATTATTTTACAATAGTTTAAATAAAACGAATATATCAGAAAACGAATATAAACATGCTATAAATGTTTGGAATACATTCAACTGTAAAACAATTCAAAATTATTCTGATATATATTTAAAAACTGATGTCTTATTGCTGGTTGATATATTTGAAAATTTTAGAGGCTGTTTGTATGAAAATTTATAATTTAGATCACTGCCGTTTCTATACAGCTAACGGGTTAAGTTGGGATGCTATGTTAAAATGTACTAAAATTAAGTTGGAATTATTAACTGATATTGAAATGATAAAATTTATAACGAGAGGAATTAGAGGTGGGATCTCAGTTTCTTGTAATCGATATTCGAAAGGTAACAGTAAGTATTTAAAAACATCTGAATTTAATCGTACAGAAAAAATTAAATATATTACATACTGAGCTGCGAATAATTTATATGGTCTAGCCATGTCAAAGTATTTACCAACAAATAATTTTAAATGGTTATCACCAGATGAAATAGAAAACCTAAATATAACAAATATCGTTTTTCAAGTAGATTTAGAATATCCCGCAGAACTGCATGATAAACATAATGACCTACCATATGGTGCAGAAAATATTATACCTACACATTCGCAATTTAAGAATAACAAATTAATTTCCAATTTAAATAATAAAACTCGTTTATATGAACATAAAGTAACTAATATATTTTAAAAAGCAGATACTTATCATCTTAAAGGTTAATAACTTGTTTTCCCGTTAATTATAAACTGAATTCCGTGTATTTGAGTTTTTATTTTAAATTTATTGTATGGCTTATTTTAATAAAAGTGAGAAATTAAGTTGTGAAAGTTAATTTAATATGTTTAACTTGTGATTTAGGTATACGTTTAAATTGTGGTATTATTAACCGTACCAAGGAGACAGACTCATTCACGAAAATAGAATTTACTAAGTAAGAAACAGGACACATTATGATGATATTTTGTAAATTGTGTATTTTATATGTAATATACTTCTAAAGTTAAAAGTTATAGGTTTTTTGGTCTTAAAAGGATAAAACAAAAAATATTTTCAAGATGCTGTTTTTATTGCTTAATGAAGCAAATAATGTTTTTTATTCAGCAAACAAATATTTATTTGGGGTAGTAAAACCTGTTTTAAAACCAAAATACACTGGCTAAGCTTGCTGTATCAGCCTCTTTAAAACAAACAAATAATCAAAATTTACCATGAATGGTGTTATTAATATTAGCAATAAATTATGTTAAATGGATTTAAGGTTTAGTATAAATACACATATAGCAATTTTGTAATATTTATATTTCATAAATCCTTATGTACAATACATGTGTTTTATTATATTTTATAAGTTTAGTTAAAGCTTTTATTCCTGCTTTATTTTTGAGCAGTTTTTAGCACCCATTGTTTTGTATGTCGTAATCAAAAGTATAATTGCGAAATTTGCTATTTAATTTAAATCAATACCTGCCGACCTTGCAACACTTTCACAACAACAAACTGCATCGGCTGATGACACCGCCCATTCAAATTTAAATATAGCACAGCGGCGGCGGCGGCGGCGGCGGCGGCTGGGGACAAGGGCACGGACAAGGGGGCGGGCGGGGACAAGGGCACGGACAAGGGCACGGACAAGGGGGCGGGTGGGGACAGGGGCATGTGCAGCGGGTGGGGGAGAGGGGGGGGCAACAATCTCACATCAACGCTAGGTGGCGCTTCATGTGGATGTGGTGGGGGGCGTCTCAACCCTCCCTATACCTACTCCCCTCTTATTTTTTTTTACTTTGGACACTTGGCAACGTGAACCGCACGCCGTCTCCACTGTTCAAGCTAGCCGTGGTAAAGCCGGAGCAGAAGAGGGTAGCAATATATATAGTTCTAAATAGAGTGTTGACACAAAAAATATAATTTTTGTTCTCTAAATTATTGTGTTTAATTTGAGTAGACTATTAAAACTATGACTAGTTTTCAATAAGTGTTGCACGTTCAAACGGCTACTGAAAAACAAATGACAATCTAACAGGATTCTATCAAAACAATCTATTTCTCGACGGGTGTACGTTCTTTTAGAAATAAATTGCTTGTTTCGTCCAAAATTCGTCGTGCTTGCTTTGTAGTGATGTGGAATTTGATTTGAAGAATGTTAGTTATAGCATGATGAGTCAATGTTCCATTCTGAATTTTTGAGCAGCCATATGTCAAAAGAATTATAGCATGCAGTATCAATTAAATTAAAAAATAATCGAAAAGGCCACCTTCTAGTTACTCTCTTACATGAATATTCACGGATTAGTTTATCCAAAACATCTACACCACTATTAGTTTCATTGTATGACAAAATAATATTTTTGATCCTTCTCTGCTATAGAGTGTTCGTGATGTATAATTGAAAGTAAAACTACAAACCTATTTGGTTTTGTAACATAAGACACCAAAGTTAGATCCTTTGTAAATAGAAATTCTGAAGAGTATGTTGCTTTTGATTTCATGTTCACAAGACTCTTAGGAAAATCTTTGCGATTTTTGAGGACAGTACCAATAAGAGTAAATTTGTTTGACAGGAGTTCTTCTGCCAATGACATACCTATAAAAAAATTGTCTGTTGTAATATTACGTCCTCTGCTGTACCAATAGCTTGCTAAAGTTTTAACTACTCGTGGCCCCTGGTTTCGTTCAGCTGTTTCGCCTACTTTCCCCAAATAAACTTCAAAATTGCAGCAGTAGAATGTTTCTGCGTCGCAAAGTACCCACACTTTTCTACCGTATTTGCCGGGTTTGCTAGAAATATAGACTCGAAAGGGGAATCTGCCCCTGAAATTGACTAACTGTTCATCAATTGTTCCATAAGGGGATGGATTATACGACTCTCTGCAGTTCTTTGCAAATATATGTGCAACTTCACGGATTGGCGCAAATTTGTCAGTTTCTTTCCTCGCAGCCCTAGTACTCAAATCGACAAAACGTAGAAAACGGAGAATATCAATAAATCTATCCCTACTCATCGTGGCAAGGTATATAGGTCTAACAAAAGATTGATTACTTGTTGATCACAAGTTATGTATATTTTCACGAGCTTCCCTGAATCGTCCTGATAAAATTAGTATCCTCAAAAATGCGTACATTTCAGTTTCATCAACATCCGCCCAAGGTTTCATATTTTTATCTGAGTTTTCATTGTTCAAATTAATAAAGTCAGTCGCTCTTTTATTCGTATACTTTATTATAAGCGCCATTATTTCATCTGATATAAATAATTTGAAACAATCAATGATTGACCCCACATCTCTACTTTTATCCGTTAAACTTTTTTCTGAACGAACAAAATCACTTACCCTCCTCTTACTAATTTTTGGGGCTACATAATGCCAAGTACAGCCAGCGGCAGAAACGTCAACATAATGAGAAGTATCAAAACTGTCATTGTCCGATGAAACTAATTCTTCATTTTCTGACTCACTATCCTTTTCTTCAATATCTTCAACATCTTCGGCATCCTTCCCTTCTGATTCTCCACACTCCACTTCATATTGCTTAATTTCATCCTCCGAATCATCCATTAGGAGCCTATAGAGCTCTCTGTCTGACAAACCTTTTTTATTTGAAAACTTTATACAAAATTACGACAATAAAATGTACACTAACACTAACTGAGTAAGTAAATACTGACGTTTAGTGAAAACAGTGATTCCTAAACAAGTACAGACATGTTTGCTGAATTATAGGATTGCGCATGTGTTAACTAAACCTCAAAATCGGTGTTATATTTTCAGTAACACTGATTCCTAAAACCGGGTCATTACAGACCCATATACAAAAATTGCTCATAACTTGCAAAAATCAATTCATACTTATAATTTTGATAATGCAAAATATCCTTTGGCGTATCATAAGATAATTCACAGAAGGAAATTAAATTAAAAAAAACAACTATTCGCAGAGCTATTTAGAAAAAACATGATCTTGGGTCAACAGTGACCCTATTTTGGCTCGGGAAACGTTAAATGCTGTGCGGTCAATGTTATCGCTGGTCCCCGCCATTATTAGCTGTATATACTTCAGTGATATATTTTCTAAAAACAATTATTATTTAATTTATTTACAGAATGCTATTGGAGAAATAAAACAAATCAAACATAAAAAAGGAAAAATATTAATGAATAGACTAATAGTACATGATGCAAAGGAAGCAGATGAAGGCCGCTACTACTGCCATTTGACGTCCCACAACGCCACAGCGAACAAGTTCATCAGTGTTTATGGTAATGTTGACCATCGACACACACTTTCCATTTGGGATGTGGGTGCTCGACTTAATACGTATATGATGTCAAAGAAGACAGATAATTCATAACTTATTTACTGTGACATCAATCAATCTTATAATTGCTATGTTTCTCGAAATAAAATTTTAACACGGATCTTTTTCGTAATGAAGGCATAAATTTAATTAATTTATTAATTTGAGGGTTATCTTGCGAGCTTTTCCGCGACATCTTGAAATCACTTAAATAAATCAAATTCGTATCGCAATGAAACTCCAGTCGCAACTAAGAGTGGGTGAAACACTGCGCTTGAGTCTCAACGAGCGCGCATCCAATTCGGGTGGCGGTTTGGGTGCGATGAGTCATGGAGCCATTGAACTTGGTGCCAACGGTCAGCTTGGGGTCATTGAACTTGCACCTGTGGTAACCCCCTTGTATTAATTAGGTCATTGGCCAGCGAAATGCACACCTGCAGTAATTGCTCCCTGGATGAGTCATAGGTGCAACCGTCAAACACACGAGCGGCACGCGTCTCAATTAGGACAGTGATCGAGCTAATGAACGGCATGATGACACTGTTTATCATAGGTCAGTAACATTTCAAGACAGACACCTGGCAATAGGTGCAACGGTCAGACACATGTGCAGTATGCGTCATTATTAATTAGGTCAGTGACCGAGTTGTTGAACTTGAACGGCACACGCGTCTTAATTAACACACATGCATCGGCGACACGCGACAGCTCGGATGAGTCATGTTACTACCCTACAGCACTCTAGCGATAAAACAAATACATAGAATAATTAAATGGTTTATTTATTATTATAATACATATCATAATATACACATTAAATACACATTGCTATAGTAGTAGCCGGCTGGTATTCCCATGCAATTGTATCTGTAAAAACAAAGTTAACATTTCTTTTGTTATCATATGGACTTAAAACCTGTTTTCACTGATTTTCCGTCCATACGTTGTGCTGTTTAGATAATATTAACACTTGATTTTTTGTTATAAACGTATTGTTAACCAAGCAATTGTAATAATCATCAAAACTGATTGTTTTCAAAGTTGCTTTTGTTATACCCTTGGCTTTATTACTTACCATTTCATCATCATCAGTATTTTGCACCTTATATGCATACATTTTTGCCCGTAGACCAACAAATTCAATTATAATTTGACCACAATTTTCATCTTTCATTAATCCCAAAACTTTTTTATTAACTAAAGGTATATTGTATATATTATTAGGTGGATAGTCTGATGTATTGACGTCTTCTTTCATAATTTCATAAGTATCGGGTACATTAAAACTGTAAATAAAGCTATCAGTGTCCGTATATAAAAGTTTAGAATTAGCACCAAATTTTTTATTTGCATATTTGTAATGAAACTCATAAATGTAAGTTTTGGAAAAATCTAGAATTGAAAAGCCTACATAAATCGGTTTATTGAATACTATTGACGTTTTAATTAGTTCTATGATGATAATATTATCACCAATTATAGTGCAACTATCAAAGTTTGGTTTTGCAATGTAATATTGCGCTCCATAACGTCCATCCCACTTAGTTACTAGCTTAACTTCTTTATATTTACGAACATTTTCCATGGTCTTGCCAAAAACTGCATAAATTCATCAGCTTGAAAAAATTCTTTTGAATATCATTGGTAGATATTTTTCTCAACTCCGTATTTAAATCAATATATTTTTTTAGCCACGGCGATTGCTTGAATTTAAGTATTCTATTAATTTTCGTCAATTTGAAGCCAAGTTGTAGACATTGTATTAAATTTCTGTAATGAATAACATATCGCGACTTAGAATACAGTGTAGTAATTAATTTCGATTCTTTAGACATGGGCGGTGTGAAATGCTCAGGCAATAGTAGAAATTCTTTGTGTAATTCGTGAAGTTCTAACGGGTAATCAATATCTACTTCAAATATGTAGCCTACGTCAGAATCAGCTCTAATGTTTAATAAATCAATTTTATAAAAATCATAAGGTTCAACCCACTCAAAATGATTATTTATATCAAAGTACATCAAGTAAACATCGTCTTTATTCTCATCATAATTTTCATTCATATACTTGTTATTAGCTTTTGCATCACCTCTTAAATCTCTCAAACAAAATTTTATCAATATCAGTAAGTAATTCCAATTGAATATCAGTGCATTTTAACACGGCGTCGAAAGCGAGGCCTGGGGCCGTATAATAGTGCAGACTGTCTAATTAATAAGTTTCTAAACAGGTTTTACGAAAATTTTCAAATATATCAGCTAAAATTAATACATCTGTTTTCAAATACAAATCAGAATATTATCCTAAAGAATTTATACTAAATGTTTCCCACACTTTTGCAGCATGGCTATAATCATTTTCACTGACGTTTTAATCTTTTAGAATACTATAGAAATGTTTATAAGCGGGTAGCTTTGCCTCATTAAATTTCTCACAACTGGCTAAATAATCATACGGAAACACCCCTTTACATGTTAAAAGCTTGAAATCAGCTTCATTTGGATAATATTTCCTAATAATGTTTTTTTCATCATCTTTCAAATATGAGGATAATTTACCATGAATCTAAATGAATCGATGAATCGAAATTGAACTTTACTACCTTGAATACATTTTGTAAACGAAATAAACCTTTCTTTATTTAGAGGTAACAAATTTATTTGTTCGGGAATATTTGCAGCGATATTTGTTATAATAAAATGTGCATCAGAACCGCTTAAATTGTGAAACACTACTGCACGAATTTTTATAATTGAGGTTACACCCTTGATGGGCTGGGCCTCTGTAGTTTGAATTATAGTGATTATAATCTCGAATTTTTAAATCTGTAATTTTGAATGGTTTACAGCAAATGTGACATGTCTTTGCAGCTGCAAATTCAGCCTCTTGCATCTCAGTTAATTTCTCCATGGGCATTGGATTATCAAAAATTTGTTCTATGTCAGCACTTAGCTCTAATAACTCATTTGAAAACCATTCCATGCAATCCTTTCCGCGATATAACTTAAATTTTGATTGTGCATCATCATATGAGCACTGTAAATAGTATGCTATGCTGCATGGAATATGTTTTTGAATATGTGTTGTATTTTGATTAGTATTATCTTCAACCTTTTCTAATATACATTCCAAGTCAGCGTATAAGACATATGGAACCATTTCTTGGTATCGGAAATTTTTAAATTGTATGTGCTTGTTTTCATCGGATGGCATTTCAATTCTACATTTATTTAAATTATTGCAATCTACAGAATGTTTCTGAAGTACCAATTTTGAAAAAATTGAACTGGGAATCATGGAAAATAGTTTTGCGATTTAAAAAAAAATTCTTTTTGTTTCATGATCAGCACGTTGTATAGAATATACCCTTTAATTTTTTGCTCTAAGTTGTGAAATACCCTGTATAGAGAGACAGAAAGAGAGAGAGAGAGAGAATATTATAAAATGATTAGTTTCAAGTTGCGATACTGAGTATTCGGGCAGCAACTAAACTAATATTTATTCTTATTTTTATTTCTAAAGCTTTTCTGAAATTCATATTTGATTTTGTTTTATTTATGATATTTAGAAAATGAATAAATATTAGTCATTAAAATAAATTGCATTTTTTATTATAAATATCAACATAAAGTAAATGAATTTGACTCTTTATTTCAATCATATAAGTTGGCTCTGAAAACAGGTAATAATTTAGTTTTTATCTCAAGATTTCTTAAATAAACATGATTGTTATGGATGATTTCACAAGACACTAATAGGTTTTAATTCTATTAATTTATGGTAAATGCAGTAATTTCCTAACCGAAGGCATCCAACTAGACAGTATTTTAAAAACAAATTTAGATTGAAATAAAAAAATCAAAGATATGTAATTATTAGTGAAGACGTAGTAATTGATGTTTTGGCACATTTTATTCTAAATCTAATCCAATCAACAAGACAAATTTGTAGAGAAACATAAATACTAAGGTAGTCTGTGTGGCGAATTTTGAAAGAATATAAATTTTGGTGGATCCAGGAAGAAGATTGGATTATTGTAATTGGTTCATTCAACAATATAAAGAAACCATAATTTTATTACTGTAAAATAAATTAAATTTATTTGAAATTTGTGGAATGCATTGTTTTAATTTTTCTTCAATTTGAATTAAAACGTAATTCACTATCTTCATAAATTTGTATTTTCTTGCAAAATGTTGGATTGTTATTTTTTAAATCCTTCATCACATTTACTTACAACCATATTACGAAATTGACAATTGCACTATCTGCACTGACAGGACAATTGGAAACCATTGAAAAACAATCTATGCTTGTATTTTGTATTTAAAACCTACTTGAACAGTTAAATGTTTTCATGTTATTGTTTAATTTTTTTTTAAATCACGACCTAATTCATATATCATATTGTGGAGTCTAGAGTGCTGTACTGAATTATTTTTCTAAATAACATGCTGAGAATTTCTGTAAAAATAGGTTTTTGATCGGAGTAATAATAAAAAAGTTACCCATTTGTTAAGAATATTTTCCATCACTGTGTATATTATCTCATTACATAACGTGAACTCACATTTTCCAGTTTATAAGTAAAATGACGAAATTTTATCATGATGACGACATTATTCATTTTTATTCGAGAGTACTGTCATCGAGACAAGATAAGATTTTTGTCTCGAGACACAGAGCAGTTACTTCTGAAATATTAACGTTAAATATGTGATCTGTAACAGTGCACCAATATGCAGCAGAGTTATTAATTGCATTATATTTAAATCAATAGGAAAACTCATACACAAATACAGCAAAATATGTAAGTAATTAATTAAAACTGAAGATCAGGAAAAAATCCATTTAATTTTTTATTTTTGAATGTTACATTCCAGTACACTAATTGGCAAGTAAAGTAAAATTTCGCTTATGAATTACTACATATAAGCCATGCAGGTGTAGGGTGTGAAATGGAAGAGTCGCTTTCCATTATTTATTCTCCAAGGAGATTTGTAACTTATATCTACTCGTAAATTACTTTCAACTCGCAAGTATGAATGTATTTTGTATATAATAAACGAATAATTTTGTAGGTAAGTAAATTAAAAATTGCTTTGATGTTTGGATTCTTGAATTTATCGTAAGGTCAAAACATGATTTAAGAAAAATAATTTATAATAATTAATGACGACGCTGCAAGTCCTAAGTTAGGAATCATTTTCAAGTAAAATACAAGAGGTTAAATATCAATGACAGTAATAAGTTTAATCTCATTGTGATAAAAAATTAATAACTAAACTTTAATTGATGTAAACATTAAAATAACGAACGTTACAAAAATTTGCGGCACTATTAGAAGAACATTAATAAAATGTAGAAGAGAAATTCAATTATACAAAACTAACTGTAAATACAACTTTTAATATCGCATGATTCGAAAATGTAAATGTTTTTACGAACAATTAATTACTTACAGCTTATAAATTACGTTAAATAAGTATAATAAACAAATAAATCAAACCCAAACCAATAGTAGTAAATAATTTACAATAAACAGACAACAGCATAGCAAACAAACAGATCCCCAGCCCAATTAGCTTCCATGTGTCCCGTTTTTTCACGTAGTATGTAACAATATCTTCATGCAGTCCGACACCTAGTTTAAAAAAAACTTTAAACCTGAGTTTTTCATTTATGAAATGTCAAAAATAAAATCTGATTGCTAACTGATTTAATTCCTACATTGATTTGAGGTATTATTGTCTAAAATAATTCGGAAACATTTGCGCAAGTTCATTTTACATACATTTAAAAATACAAAACACGTGCATACAGTTAATGAGACGGATGTCACCATTTACATTATTGTAATTAGCATCATCTCAAATCAGTGGGTAACAACCATGTGTCGGCGGGTCACGATGGCGGAATAAAATATATTAAATATTACTTGTTTGGCTTAATTTGATATTATTTACTATATATCAGAGGATATTAACTATGGGTCAGCGGGTTTTAGCGTTCTTTAACGTCGTTCAGCGTTTCAGCGATCAGCGCTAATCAGCGTTTTATTCTTTCCCAGCAAGTAGATGTTTAACAAAAACATGCAGCATGTTAAGGTTGCGATTTCAATCAATATGCAGTTAATACTTGTAAATTATTTTAAACATACAAATTTACAATTTGCGTTTCATTAACAAACTAGAATAATATAATACGGTTAACCGATAAATAAAAAAGGGTTTGTTTTCGGTTGTGTTTTCGTATGTGTTTCAAATTTCGGTGTAGGTTTCGGTTTCAGTTCTAATTTTTTCGGTTAACGGTTTCGGCTAGCAACTCTGGATATGTTGTAAATATAAGAAATTAGAGACATTTTTATCACAATATTTTAAGTTATCATTAGCATTATCTACACACTTTATTTAATATAGATTACCTACCTCACTTATTGTCACAGTCGATTTACTTTCATTTGTGAATATAAAATGAGATAATCTGTAGTGTATAAGGTGTCGATGACATTTACTATTATCATGTGCAATTTCAACATTACTTTTGAAAATGACATTTCCCTCACTTAATTTAGTTTGAAAGTAACCGTTTGCCGCACTAGTGATGAAATTAAATAACTTTTCTCACTCGTCAGGAAAACGGTTACTATCAAAACTAAATTGAATTAGGGAAATACTATTTGACATGGTGACTAAGGAAGCGTGATGTGCATCTGCAAATAGAACTCATTTGATTTATATGAAATAATTATTAAATTTCTTGAATCGCAAACGTAAAAATGTAATTTTCACGGTTAAAGTTGAAAAAAATGGTATGTAACACACGTAGGCAAGGGCCATTGCAAAACTCTGTCCTCCCAAGTATTACAATATACTATTCCATATTAAATGTCCATGTTTCTATTTATTTTGGTCAAATAATATACTTATTTACCTCCAAGAAATAAAAAAAATTCTATGTGATTTAATTACGATGTGTAAAGAATTCTTGGCCATAAGCAAATATAATAGGAACCCTAATAAAATATTCACGGAAAGACTTGCAATTTGAAGCTACGCCACTACCTCTCTGTATGTAATTGTAAATGTATTGTAATATTTTATTATATTTACATTTAATATGAAACTTATCTTAAAAAAAAGGTGCAAAATAAAATGTAACTTTGCTTCTAACTGTTAAATTATAAAAGAAGTAGGTATGCATATTTAATCATATACTAAACTGAATATTTCTGAGCATACACTTTCAACCAGCATATATTACAAACAAATGGAATTTGTGCACCTGAGTAATCGGGCCTATACCGGTATTCCGAGTATCGGTCCATGGAGGGGTTGCCTAACACTCAGTAGAAACATTTATATTTGTAGATCAATTTGGTGTAAGAAGACCAGTCATACAGAATTTGACATACGACTACGCATACATTGGACAACCGTTAGTTCTACGATGTAAAGTGGCTGTTAACCACAATATTGGCTTCCAAATGTCGTGGATAGCACCAAACCATACAGATATACAAGTAATGGTTCTGCTTATAATAATCATTTTATGACCCCTCTAATGAATTTTATATCGCACAGAACTTGAACATAGAATATATTCGAGATGTCAGGAATACAACTGGTGAAATCATTTTAAAATTTGACAACATAACGGAGGAAAATCAAGGAAATTACTCATGTAATGCATTTTATTCTACAAATAGAGAAAATTATACATCGAAACATATTTTGGTTAAAAGTAATATTCTAGCTTCATGAAACTAACTAACATTAATAATAAATAATTATGGTAATTTTAGGAGGAGAAAAGCCCAGAATTGTAACGAGTAGCTTCAAAGAGCAAGAAGAAATCACCGTGGTACTCGAGGACACCGTGAACCTGACATGTTCAGCTGCCGGTGATCCGAAGCCCGTGATCACCTGGTTGAAGGTACGTACACCAACTAGTCCCTATACATTCAATCTCTAACAGCAATAATTACCTTTATAGAATACCAGTAAAGTACAAAGACTTGGTCAGCACATTGGCTTCGCTGCTGACAATTCAGAACTCACTATTTACTATGTACAGCGATCTGACGCTGGACTCTACACTTGTATAGCAGAAAATCCATTTGGACGAGATTCTCGCGCCGTGAACCTGCATTTGCAGACAGGTACTGTGTAAACTCGGGCGCAATAATTTTTTTGTAGTAGTTATAGTAAATTTAATTACATGTATGACCATACTATATCTCACTTTTGTTTTATCATCAGAATACATTCGTTTTCAAAATATTATTTATATCCCGCGAACTAAGCGTGCAAATGTTAGCAGGCGCATGCATTGACCTTAATCCTGGGAATACTGAAACCACTTTTAAAATATTCAATAAATCGGTGTATACTATCAGTTCTCTAAAATCAACGATTTGCATGTTTATTTTTAGTTTCATTCATTCCCTATTATGGAATAGTATTTTTTTTGATTATTCTGATTATTGTTGCATCAGTTTTACTAGCAAGAAGGACATATAAACACAAGGTACAGTTTTGAAATTAATTTGTAATTAATAATACTTACCTGAATGTTTATTTATTCTACAGAAATTGCGAAAAGCGTTAAATGAAGCTGGTTTCATTATGTTTAAAACTGGAGAATTACAACGTTTAAATCCATATTTAAACATATCCGAGCAAGCTACGCTGCTGTCATATGATACAAAATGGGAAATCCCAAGAAATTTAATTAAACTAGGTAAGCAATTATATATTAATTTATAACAAACAACGAAAACTAATTTATTTGCAGGATGTAATTTGGGGTCAGGTTATTTTGGACTTGTGGTCGAAGCAACAGTTACAAATTTTTTTGACGGAGAATCAGAAAAAACTGTTGCTGTTAAGATGCTTCACCGGAACTGTAACGTCATTGAATTAAATTCTTTAATATGTGAACTCAAAATAATGAGTCATCTTGAGAAGCACGTCAACTTGATCAATCTGTTGGGTGCGTGTACAGACAAAATTGCGGAAGGTAAACAAAAAATAAATTTCATATAAATATTTGAAATATCACAATAACGTTTTCAGGAAATCTGCTTGTTGTAATTGAATTTTGTGAACATGGCAGCCTTAGCAACTATCTCAGAGCAAATCGTTCTAATTTCGTTAATTTAATAGATCCAGATACGGAACTCATTTGTTTCCCCGATGATGACAACGAATCCCTACAAGGTATTCATATACAGCCCGAGTCTTTAAAAAGGTTTAGTTGTTCTTCAATTTTGATTAAGTCAAATTATGCTAAACCATATTTTGTCAATAATTACAATAAATTTAAATATAAATCTGTTATAGTTAACTTTTTAAAATGTGTTTAGAAAAACCTTTCAACATCGAATTTGAGTAAGGTTAGTTTGGCTAAAAAAACTATTTTCAGAATAGATTTGTTTAAGTTTAAATATTAAATATTCATCACATACAAGAGTTGTGTTTGTGTGTTCATTAGACGCGGCTAGTCGTGGCTCGGGCGACGTCAGCACGCTGCAGCTGCTGCGCTGGGCGCTGCAAGTGGCGCGAGGCATGGAGTTCCTCGCCTCCAAACAGATCCTGCACGGAGACCTAGCGGTACGAAATGTTCTGTTGGACGAAAATTATGTGGTGAAGATTAGTGACTTCGGGCTGTCGAAGACTTTAAGCTCTAGTGGTTATTACAAAAAGACATCTCAAGTGAGCAACAGTTGTATAGAGTTATTTGTGTGCATCTGCAAGTATTGTATGTGTTCCAACAGTGTCCGCTGCCGGTGAAGTGGATGGCGATCGAGTCCATCCGAGACAAAACGTTCTCCACGCAGTCCGATGTGTGGGCATTCGGCGTAGTGTTGTGGGAGCTCTTCAGCCTAGCGCGGACCCCGTACGCCGAGCTTGAGGCGGACTTTCGCTTCTACCGGAAGCTGGCGAATGGCTACCGCTTGGAGCGACCCGAGTACTCCACGAGGGAAATGTAAGAGCCGAGTACATAGTGTGTGTGGCATTGTATGAGCGGTGTTTATGTGTGCAGCTACCAAGTGATGCGCGAGTGCTGGTGCGAGCGGCCGTCAAGCAGACCCACGTTCTCCTGTCTTCTCCACACGCTCCAAGACCTGCTACAGAATCCAAATGAGGTAAACAACCTGTCTTTATATTGGTAATAACAATATTTAAGGTGATTAATTATGTTTTATTTACGACCATGTATAAAATTGACCTTAGTTGGATGATTTCAGTTCGTAAAATGGCTGTTTAATAGCAACAGTGATCTAGCTAGGGACCCTAAAGACAAACTAAGTCATTGTATATTTATTAAAATGCGAACTATACATTAAACGTTGATATCTATACTTCAATAATATTTACTTTTTTTGACGTATAAAACACTATATAGCGGAATTATTTCTCTAGTTGACAGTTAATGTTACGTTGTCAAATATACAGCAGAGTCTAAACTATTTAACCAGAACTTTAATCGAGAGCTCAGAATATCAATTAGAATTAATGTTACGCTTAAATACATACTTAGATAACGTATGATGGCGTAGGTAGCTGAGTGGTATCGAGTCGGTCTATGAATTTGAAAACCTGAGTTTGATTCCAACAATCGGCAAACAGTTTTCACCACATTAACATTTTTAATACTACTTTCATCTATATGTATATTCGCTCTATTAGTCTTATTTTTATATTTTCTTACAAACTGAAATATATGTAGTTCAACGAATTTAACTTTTTTCTGACCAATGTATGAAGCTGATTTAACCAGCGGTTGAAAGTGCCCCAAGTGAGGTGATTGAATGTACCCCATACTGACATTGTGAACAATATCATACTTTATACGAACATGTATTATTTTAAGCTTAGAACAGTTTCATAGGATTAATTTTTGATAATGATAAATACTTATACATACCACATATGACTTACTAATGACATACTACATAAACTTGCAAATAATAAAGTAAATAGTATAATCACAAACATTGCAATTCTTTTTTTCCAACATCTTCATTTCAACGTGTTTCAAACTATATTGATAATGATGATGAAAAACAAGAAGTCTCCTATAATACTTACTTACTTACTTACTTACTTACTTACTTAATTCAAACAGTAAATGGGTTACGGCCTGTGGTTGAATATACTTCATTATTGAATCTGCTCTCTTCCCTTTTCCTATACTGTAATTTGGGTAAAGTTTATGTTGTACAGAGCAGCATAAATAAACAAATAAATTCACTGTTTGAAACTAAGGGTAACTTATATGAATATTTTACAATAATTTGTTAACGTGTTGGTATGTTGCAGCGCTTGTCTGCTGATATCGAGTGTGCGTCATCTAGCGCCGCAGCCAGCATGCTCGCTGCCGGTCAGGCTAACCACACAGCCACGTCGGACTGGATAGCTCTGGACATCCTGCCTCGCACTTCCACTGTTCATCACACCACAACAACACGGCTTTAATTGCCAATTCAATCTATATATTTTATATTAAGCCTAAAAATAATAATTAAAATGTGTCTTTTATATTAAAACATTTTTCACAAACTAATTAATGTTTCTATTTTAGCGTTAGAAGTGTAAAATGAGAAACATGCGCAATGGTGGCCGTTTCTTTCTTTTTTCTATGTAGCATATAAATAATATAAATAAATGGATTATTTTATTGAGAATATTTTTTTAAATTGTAGATGTGCGTAAGGCCCAAATATTCAACATTTAAGTCGTTAAAAGAAATATTTAAAAAAAATAATAATCAATTAAAATATTCCAGTGTGACTGAAAGTTATGCAATTTAATATTTGCTAATTGTAATTGACCTGCGGAATCAATACTTGTAACATATGAAGAAATAGCATAAACTATTTTTGGACATTTTTAACAAAATAAAATAGCCCCATTTGACAAAATTGGCGTGTATTTTCGTATGTCATTTAACCAATACCTATAATTGAAATATAAGTAAATATTTTGTATGCTACATGATTCGTATTTCATCACTGAAATTAGCCTGAAACTCATGTTCTAATATCTGCAAGAGTTTCCAATATTAGCGAAACAAATATCCATTCATTTCAAAATAAAATTTCCAAGTATGAACTCTATAAGAGAAATATGCTTGTCAATAACACCTCTAAAATATGTAAATACTTACAGAATGTTTGAAATTATAATATATTCAAAATTTGCTTTAACTTTTAGCTACGATTAGCGTTCCCCTGAAATATCCTAAAATAAAATTTCACCCTCAAACTTGTAAAAATAAAATATGCTGAAAACATCACACATCTGACAAATATTAAATGACATTTCGTTAATTTAATTAGATAATTTATTAGGCTTCACGGATCTTGAAGAATAGTATTTCTTAAAATCTGCTACTTTATACCTAGTCGGGTGTTGATATTTGACAAAATAATGTTTTACAAATTTTAGGTCATAACAAATTACAATCAGTCGCTTACAAATCTTGGCTATTTTATTGGATATACACGAAGAGGTTTCTAAAGGCTTTTAGAAAAAAACAATTAACAATCAGTCGAAAATAATTTTAGATTATCCTACTCGACATCCTTGTCAATACATTTAATTTAATACTAACTATTAACTTTTAGGAAAAACAATTCATAATGTGTCGGTCACAATTTTTGACTATTTTGCTCGAAATCTGTTTATTTTTTTAATTTGATATCAAACACCATATGTTTTTCATGACTTTTAGAAAAAAAATTTGATTATCAGCCATTTATAATTTTGAATTATTGTGCACCAAATAATTACAGCAGGATTCTCCTGTTTTTCTGCATGTATATTTCTTTTTCTGCAACTGGGTATGAAGTGGCACCTAATATTTGGCGTAACTTCAATCATTCGCTTTTTGTTTATGTTACTGATGATAAATATGATTATCTATAATTCTTGTCTCTGAATGATAACCGACTCTATGATATTTGTTTATTTTATCTATGGCAACTAAAATCCATTTAAGGTAAAATCTATAATTTTCAACACGATTTATCTCATGTACAAGTATTTTTTATTTTTTAAGTAAAGCATTATTAATTAATGTTTCTATTTTAGCGTTATATCGTGTGTGAAGTGTAAAATGACCAATATGCGCAATGGTGATCGTTACTTTCTTTTTCTATATAGAATATAAATAATAATATAAGTAAATGGATTATTTTAATTAGAGTATTTTTTTAATTCTAAATGTACGTAAGGCTCAAATGTTCAACATTTAAATCGCTAAAAGAAATATTTTTAAAAAATAATAATAAATTTAAATATTCCAGTGTGACTGAATGTTATACAATTTAATATTTGCTAATTGTAATTGACCTGCGGAATCAATACTTGTAACATATGAAGAAATAGCATAAACAATTTTTGGACATTTTTAACAATATAAAATAGTCCTATTTGACAAAATTGGCGTGCATTTTCGTATGTCTTTTAACCAATAAATATAATTGAAATATAAGTAAATATTTTTTATGCTACATGATTCGCCCAGCTCTTGCTCGTGTTACATTATTTAGTTTGATGTCCAATTTTGTTATAAAACCCCATGTCGAGTTTTTTTCATTACTTTATAATTTATTGAATGTTTGCAGATTAATTGAAGTTCGATCAATATTACACATTACATATAGTTTGTTTTAACATTTTTAAATGTTCTTCATATTTTGCAATTATTGTAATTTGCCTAGCGGCCAAAATCCAAAACCATATGTGACGTTTGTGTTGGCAGGCATTATATCAGAACTTTTAAATATTGAAAGAAAATGCCCAAAATCGTGAAATGGATAAATATGAAGGAATAAATAAAACCAATGTTTTAAATTAATAGTGTCTTTCTTCACGTTCTTTAATAAATGTAATTTAAAGTCGACCGGTTTCGGACATTAATATGTCCATCATCAGGACCGGTGAAGACTACAAAGCAACAAAACAAAACAAAATTACAAAATGGTCAAGATTAGAAATAATATAAAATACTTACAAACAAAAGTACAGGCTATTTAAGTAACAATCCACCAATTGACATTGTATGTTCAGAAAATAAAAAACTTGACAAAAGTAACATCGTAGGTATATAAAGTTATGCGAACCTACACAGCCAGGAAGCAATTGGCAGCGAAAATAGATGGAAAGAGAACGAACAAAAAAAAGAGAAAAAAGATTCAAATAACGATGTCAAGCAGTGGGGATGCACGTTCAGCGATTTGGTCGTTGAAGGATATTTTTTGTTTAAACAATTTTTTTATTTCTATATTTTCTAGAGTATTTAAAATTATACTTTTGTTTTTAACATGTAAAATCTTGAAATTTAGTGGATCAAATTTATGTCCTGTATCTAAAATATGTTCTGCAAAATTAGAGTGTCCTCGATTAAATTTAATACAATTCATATGTTCTGTAAAACGTTCCCTGAATGTTCTCCCCGTTTGACCTACGTACGACAAATTAACCACAACTTAATAGATAAACTCGTGACTTGTCTAACAGGTCCGTACTATCTACTTTTTTACAAATATATATATATATATATATATATATATATATATATATATATATATATATATAAGGTATATACAGGGTGAGTCTACCTATAATATTTGTATAAAAATTATTTCTAGTATTTCTCAATTTTCTTATTTTTCTCGAATTTTTTCAGATACATTAATAAAAACTAATACACCGTTGAAAAGAGAAAAAAATGGCGGTTTTTATTTTAGTAAAATAATTATAGGTTGCTATTTAAAAAATAAAAGTTGATAGTCGTATCTTGTAAACCTGACTTTATAAAAAATATCTACATCTGCCATCAAATAGTATATTTAAAATAATAAAACTTTCATATGAACCATTTTTTTCTATTACTCATAATAAAAAAGTTAAAGGGGGGGGGGCGTCTTCCCAGACTCACCCTGTATATATATATATATATATATATATATATATATATATATATATATATATATATATATATATATAATCAGATGAACCTATTTTACCCGAGGGTGTATAGGTGTATTTACATTCCCATTTGTATGTTGATTACATTTTATGACTTATGTATCTTTAAGCTTCATTATTATTACATTACATTTACAATACATTTCCGTGTGTGTTATGATTCGTTTTGTTTATCTTTTGTGATTTTAATTATTTTCTATCTTAGCCATGTACGAGTTCTGCCCATTTCTTCTTATTTTGTAGAGTTTTGGCTCCCGACCATGACACTCCTTTTTTCTCCAGTATTTCCCTTATCTGGTTGTCCCATGTTTTCTTCGGTCTTCCTCTTGTATTCTTGGTCGTGATGCGTGTCTCCCATATCTTTTTGACTTGTCAGCCGCTCGGTATCCTAAGGAGATGTCCTAGCCACTGTAGTTGTCTTTCCTCAACGGTGTTCTTGAGTGATTTTATGTCTAGGTCTTTCCTTATGACTTGGTTTCTTATTTTGTCTCTCCTCGTTACCCCTTGAACTCTTCTGAGGTATTTCATTTCTGTGGCTTGCAACTGACTTTCTTGCTTTTTCGACAATACCCAAGATTCGCTGCCAAATATAAGTGTGGGCAGGTAAATGGTTTTGTATATCGTGGTTTTTGTTTTCTTAGAGATTTCTTTTTATTTAGGAAAGTATTTGTCATGGAGTGGAACAACTTGTTTGTTTTCTCTATTCTCTTATTTATATCTGCTGTTTGGTTGCCTCTGCTATTTATTGTCATTCCTAGATAATTGAAATTACTAACTTGTTCTATTTTTTGTTCTTTTATTTTTATGTTCATATCTATCTCCCTTTTAGCTACTGCCATTACTTTTGCTTTAGAGAAATTTATCTTCATATTGTATTTTTCCAACGTGTCTTTCCATATATTTAGGTTTTCTTGCAGGGTTTTTTCGCTTGGCGCAAATATTACATCATCTGCGAATGCACATTCTGCAATATATGTTCTTTCCAAGTTTCTATATCCTACGTGTAGTTTGGTCATTATTGTCTTACATTGTTTGATTACTTCATCCAATAGCAACGGACTCAGGACTCCCCCTTGTCTTAATCCCCCGTGTGTGTAAAATTCATCCGACTGTGCCTGTGTTGTTCGTACATAATTTATATTGTTTGTGTTCATGCTTTTGATCGCTTTTATTAATTGATGTTGTACTTTCTTTTTTTGTAGGATATCCCATACCATATTTCTGGGGACTCTGTCAAAGGTTTTTTCTAGGTCAATAAAAGCCATATAAGTCTCTTTATTTTGTTTCAGTGTTTTGTCTGTTATTTCTTTTAGTGTCCTCTCCGGAAACCACTGCGAATTTTCTAATTGTGACTCGATTGTTAATCTTAGTTTCTGTTCCAGTATTCTTTCATATAGTTATGGCAGCTGAATCTGTCCCCTTTTTTTGTAGATTGGTAAAATAATACCTATATTCCAATATTTTGGTATTGTCCCTGTGCTTAGTGCTTTTTGACATATTGTTTGAAAGAGTAACGTTCCTGCCTCTCCCATGTTCTTCAGCATTTGATCATCTACTCCGTCGTGGCCTGCTGCTTTCCCTTTCTTTGTTTGTTTGAGTGTCTCATGAACTTCCTCCAATGATATTACTACCTCAGTCATATCCGCTGTTCTTATGTCCGTTGTTATTCTGGTGTTTATCGGTCGTTGTGTTACGGATTGTATTGGATCTTCTATTGTCAGCATTTCTTGGAAATAATCTTTCCATCTGTTGAGTATCTCCGTTTCTTCAGTGAGTAGTTCTTTAATCTTAATTTGGTTTAGTTGCACAGTTTTTACTTCTCTTAGCTCTTTTAGTATTTTATAGAATAGTTTAGTGTTAGCCATACTGTTTGTTTCCATGTTTTGCCCGAATTTTTTCCATGATTTCTCTTTACTTTCTTGTATTAGTAACTTGGTTTTGGTCCTCTGTTCTTCATATATATATATTATATGCTTCTGTGGTTTTTATATTTAGATATTTTTTCCATTTCTGTTTCTTTAATTTGACTTCTTCTCTGATTTCTTCATTCCAGCAATTAGTTTGTTTCTTTGTGGATACTATTTTAGCTACTCCACACACTGCTTTTGCTGCATTTCGTAGTATGTCTTTGAATCTTAGCCACAACGTATCCATACCGTCTTGTTGTATGTGTTCTGGTAATTTGCTTATTTCTTCTGTTATTAGCTGTTTGTAGTTGGCTGATGCTTACGCATCAGTTAGTTTAAACGTTCGTATTTTGTCGTGTATTGTTATTGTGTTACTTGTCTTCTGAATTTTTAATTTTCCTGTGAGCATGTAATGATCGCTAAATATTTCGGGCCCTCTGTTGACCCTAACATCGTTTATAATATTCCTGTCTTTTTTGTCTATTAATATGTAATCAACATCCTTTTGTACCTTTTTTTGTGTAAGTTTTTCTGGTGTATTCTTATATTGATGCCGTGTGATTGATTTGCCTTGTTGGTGGTGTTAGTTTGGTCTATTTCTCTTGTCTTTCCTGGTGTATACTGTGTAGGTTTGTTGTTTATTAGTTTTGGTAGGTTTTTTTGCGTTTTTTGGGTCTTTTAAGTTTTTTTCTTCGCCCTGTTTCTCCTCCTCCGTCTCTCCTCTTCCATTTAGTTCGTTTTCTTGTTTATCTGCTGTTGTCTTCTTAACTAATTGTTGGGATCTCTCATTCCATCTGTACTCAAGATTGTCCACTATTATTTTGTTGTAAAATATTTTGACACTTTTATTTTGTGCTTTCTCCTCTCTTGCCATTTTCCTTATCTCATATTGTATCATTAATTCTTCTTTAGTATTGTCATTCTCGATATAAATATCTTTGCCTTTTAGTTTACTTTTATTCTTCAGATTATCCATTTTATTGTTCCAATTACCTAATTCTACTACCAGTAAATTCGCATTAATTGCATATGTCGTGGTAATTTCAATATTAACTTGTAGCTTTTGTTTTAGGAAATCCTTCACATCTTTTTACAAATATGATTATTTAAATTACTTAAAGGTTTACAAAGGAAATTAATATTTAAGTTGTATTTAAGAAAAATATTGTTGATTTTATAATTAATATCTCCTAAAAAGGGTAAACTAACGAAAAGTTTATTAATTGTAGATATGTTCAAAGAATTGTTAAAAGTTGCGGCTACTAAAAGTTTATGTTTTTTCTTGGTGATTAGTTTATCTATTATTTTGGGATGAAAGTCATTCTCAACTGCAATTTGTTTAATAATTTTGGTCTCCTTTTCAATTTCAAAATTAACTAAAGGAAGACTTAACATTCTATGTATATGAGCATATTAGCCTGCTATTTTATGCTGATAACAATGAAATGAATTAAAGTTAGTCGAGTCACTTGTTTGTGTAGGTTTACGAAACATGCTAAAGTTAAAATTATTCTCAAATCTCTTGATGTTAATATCTAAAAAAATTATGCTATTGTTACTTTCAAATTCTAAAGTAAATTTTATATTTTTATGTAAATTATTAATTAAGCCATGAAAATTGATTAAATCATCAACCGTACCCGACCAAAGAAAAGAATACCGTCTACGTACCTAAACCAGAATTGTATGTTGTTGCTATTTAATTTATTATAAACAATTTGTTGTTCTAAACTTTTGATAAAAGTTTCAGCTAATGTAGGAGCAAGAGGGGAACCCATTGCTAGACCATCGACTTGTTGATATATTTTGTTATTGAATTTAAAATGATTTTGATTTATACAAAGCTTAAACAATTTCAAAAATTGTTTGCAAACTTCATCCGGCCAATTGCTTTCTGTTAACAAAGAATTTATAATAAGTGTCACATCAGCCAAGGGTACATTTGTAAAAAGATTTACCACGTTAAAAGACACAAGGAAACAGTTATCAGGTAAAACTAAATCCTTAATTTTACAAGTTAAATCTAAACTATTTTTAATACAGTGATCTGATTAAAATTTAAAATTTTCTGTTATTATTTTATTAATAAATTTAGTAGGAGATTTTATTAAATTAACTATAGGACGGAATGGCATATAGATTTTATTAATTTTTGGATGAAAATATACAGTAGGTGTAGAGACGTTCATTTCAATTAAAAAATTACCTTGAAAAGCGTTCGTAAATTCTTTGCAATCTCTTATGGAGGCTCTAGTTATAGTAGAATAATTTTGAGTAGGATCTTTTTTAATCTTCTTGAACGTTGAACCAGTGATAAGGAAATCTACACCTTTTTTAATGTAATAATTTTTTTCCAAAATTGTTAAACAATTGCCTTTGTCTGCTTTAATTAGTATTAAATTATTCTTAATAATTTTAGTTTTTAGATTTTTTAATGTTGTATAGAGGAAATTTTTGGAATTGACAATTTCTAAATTATTTTGATATTTTAAGACAGTATAAGTAACTTCGTTTTCTATGTCTTTATTCTTATCTATTTCCAACGCATTAGTGAGTGAGTGAACCAAAGCAAGGACATTGTTATATGCACAATACCCTTCCCACCTAATAATGCTAAGTGACAGGAGTTATGGCAGGACTACAACACTACCATACGGAAGCTGAAGAGTACAGTCTTTAATATTATATTTATAAAGCATATTTGATATTACATTTATTTTATATTATTCAGTTGCATGGGTTATTGATCTTGCGCACAAGTTTGTGGGCAGAGATGAGTTGTTTTGCATGTAAGTGCAGAAATATTTTACAGTCCAAATTAATAAAAAATATAATAGATAATAGAATACTAACCACTTTTCATTTCATAACATACACTCGAACAGCAGGCGACAAGAGGCGGCCAAAAACTGATTTGTTACACTTCAATACAAGTGGTATTGAAATGATACGACAATTTTTTATAACAAAATTGTCTGCTGGACCTGGTACATATTTATCATAATTCAAGTTAAATAACTAACGGACTTGAATTTTTATTAATGTTTCAGCCCCTTTAATACCATATCACACACTCACGTTTTGTCTCATACACAACACAACATGAACACGCACATATATGTACCTATACATGCATTACATGAAATAACATCAAGCACTACATTTTGTACTCTTTACACATGGAGAGCAAATATGAGTATAAATATGAAGTTATCTATAAGATAAGGCATTCTGTATCAACAATTCTAACTGAAACCAACTTCTGTTAAAATAAAGTTCTTTTTTAAAAAGGCAATAGTTGTAAACTTTTATATATTTTATACTTGATCACAAAAGGAAGTAAACCGAGTAGCAAAATTTTCGTACTTGTTATATTTACTATTTATTTTTTTACATTATTTATGAAAATGTTTTTCTGATATTGAAGTTAAATGTGCTACAAATGTAAATAAACGAAAAACGAAAAAAACTTCAACGACAACTGGAAAAAAGGAAACAACGTGCAATTGCTTTAAAAATAGATGAATATAATTTTATTATAGAACAGTGTGACAAAAATACTCCTGTAGGATTTCAAATAAAACTATTTCACGTAGTGTCGTTGGACTTAGCATGGCGAGGTGGAGTAGGTGTCAACTGTCGAACTCATTATTTTCAAATAGAATTAAATAACGATGGAAATCCCTCAGGCAGAATTATGTACAACCCTAATTTTAGTAAGACATGTGCAACAACAGAATGGCTTACACAAAATCTAAACATTTCAAATAGTTGTCCAGTCTAGTTATATACAAAATATATGAAAATGCGTGGTAAAAATATAACTATAGATAGATTTTTCTATCGCAAAATCCATTTTGGAAATCTTGGTTTAAAAATTGTGCAGTTGGAAAGAATATAATTTCAAAATGGAATAAAAAATCAGCAGAAAATTACGGATTAAACACAAAAACAATGAAAATTACTAATCACTCCAGCAGATCTACCGCAATTTTTCATCTGACTAATATGTGTGTACAAGAGCAAGACTTAATTAAAATAACTGGCCATTGCAGCGCACATTCTATTAAACATTATCTACAGTTGAATTAATCACACCATTTACAAATATTAAAATAAGTAAGAAACAAATCAACTACTTCTAAAGAAAGAAACTTCTATTGTAGAAAAAAAGCAACAAAATCTTTTGGAAGTTGTGTTTTCAATAATTGTACATTTAATTAAAATTTTATCCAAGAACAGTTTAATAATTAATTCAAAAAACAGTCTTATTTTACTTTATCTCAAGAAATTATCTTACCAATCGACCTCTCAGGTTTTCTCTAGATACATTCTTGTTTTTAAGCACTCAATTTCTTTGCTTATAGCAAAATCACTCTAGCAAACTGACATTAAGTAAAACCCTCGTCCTGCGGACTCGTGATTTTACCATGCAGTTTGCTGTCGTGTTTGTTGCTAGTGCTTTACTTTTGAAAAATAATTAATATTTATTTACCTTTTTTATTTAAAACTTACTCTTTATCTTGTACTACTTTTGAATTTAAATGATTTACATAAAGAACAACGTCAATTTTATATTTTTTGTGTTATCTATTTTGCAAAGACACACCACTAAATTCATCTATTATGATTACTCTATTCAGCTAATTTAACCAACTTTGTATTTCTTATGGGTCTTGACATCCCAATGCTTGTAAAAAACAGCGAGTATAGCTAATCATATAAAAGTAAATATACATTTTAACAGTTTCAAATATGTAGAAATAAAACAACATTACCTTGAAAGCAAATTAATTTAATGGAAAAAGAGGAAGAATATGAAAATTCATACCATACTGATTAATGAATTAACAAAACTTTTCCTAAAAATTTAACTGGCCGTAATAAAAACAGATGCTTCAATTATAAATATAACGGATATATAAAAATTTAATGATAATGATTCAACCGTGCTGGCTTTTTGATACGTCAAATTGCGATTTAGCTTTCGTAAGAAGAATATCTGATTGGGCGCATTAAACAAGAAATATTGAAAATGTAGTGAAACAATTCAGAATTAGTTTTTGTTATAATTAGGATTTTTTAGTATCAACTCAGCTTCGAAATATACAGACAAAATTAAATATTATCTTAAGTATCTTTTTTGTAAAGTTGACTTGACAGAGTTTTGGTTATCAAATTTATTAGTGCATATGTTTGTAATAATTTCAGCATTCTTCGATCATTATTTATCGAGTTTATGGCTTCTCTGAATTGTCGCGCTTGTTAGCCATTATGTGATGACATATCTGGGTAAATTATTAGCTGTGCGTTGGTCTGAGATAGCTTTTGATCCTTGTATTTCATCCCTTAGAAGCGTCTGGTGTTTTTTTTACGTAATCTCGTGCATTGGAACAGTTATCTCTAACAAAGTCAACGATTCCACCCTCTTACCCCTTGTCAGCACGTCCCATGGAAAACAACAACAAATAGTTAGTGGTGGTTTAGCTTTTGGATTGACAAGATGTAGCCTTGCCATGTAGTAACTTTAGTTCATATGTTGTTGTTGTTTGGCATCTTCGGTCAAGTTGTTTAAACAGAGATTTAATATGCTTCGTTTAATATCTATCACTTTTGTAATTTAGTAACTTTTCTATTTATTTTTATGTTGTGAATAAACTTTTCTGTTGATTGCTCATTATTTGTTATTTACCGTATTATCCAGTGGTTATTGTGCACAACATGTCTTCATAAATGGAGTGTACTAAAAATCTAATTATTTCTTTCATTTATTCATCTGTAAATGTAGAGCACACCATTGATTTGCTAAATTCGGAAGCGTATTCGGCACGTGATGGTGTTTATTCGAAATTGTGTAAAAATGTAAGAATGCGCGATACTACAGATTGCAAACAAAAAGTTTCAGATGAATTGGACTCGATACAATTTGAAAGGCAAAATTTATCTGGGAAAAACACCTGCAGATTCTTCCCATGGCGAATCTTCGGAAGCCAAAGTTTGCCTTGCTACCACCTCTGTTGAGTTAACACCTGCTAATGTATTGCTTGCGACAAAACAAATCTTATCCACATCTCGTCTGTCAGTATCGGAAATTATAAATTCTATTAACAGATTCAACAGATTCGCTTCAAGATAGAGAGTGTTTATTTTGTTCTTCATTTAGCTAAGATTTTTGTTGAGTTATTTCTGTCCGTTTTCTCTGATTTTGATGTTATTGTGATTGTAGTTTATTTCCTATTGGATGTGTTCTACATTAGGGGTGAGTCTCTTCTTGATCCTGAGTTATTTTGATAATCAGTTCAGTTTACTATTCTTTTATTTCTTTTTGCTAGGCACATGGCTAGTGTACCAACTTTTTCACGCTGAGTTAATTAAATTAGTTTTAAATTCCTCCGATAAAGTTAACATACTGGATATTCAATTTTATTTTATTTTACTGGGTATTTTTATTTACTGATTTTTATTTTTATTTATTTTTATTTTTATTTTTTGCTCGTGTTTTTTTTTTTGTTTTTCTTTCTTTCGTTCTGTCTTAATGCCGGATTCTATGTGCCACTGTTGCAAAAAACCAACAGAAACTCATCGACTTGTTACCTGTTCAGTATGTAAGAATGGTTTTAATATTGATTGTGTGGAAATTACCAGTTCGGAGGTCCGTAGATTGCGTGCTTCTAAATCTGGCTTAAAGTGGAATTGTTCTAACTGTCTCAGCTTAGGCAATGACATTGATAGTCTGAAAGCAATAATTATCACCTTGCAAAAGGATATTTTCGAACTTAAAACATCCTATAAGGAAATACATAATTCTCAGCCTTCTTCTTTAATGACAGAAAATATTATCCAAGAAACCATTGAACGTCAAACTCGCGCGACTAATATTATTATATTTAATTCTGTGGAAAATAGTTCCTTCTCTAAAGAACAGCTACACGATAGTGACACTGTTATGGTACAGAATATCTTGACTGATATTGGTGTTAATTGTACTCTGTCTAAAGTTTCGAGAATCGGTCGTTTCGACAAATCTAAGAAACTCTCTCGTCCTATCAAAGTACAGTTACCTTACCCTGAAGATGTCATTCAGATTAGTAAAAATGCTAAAAATATAAAATCTAATGATAAATGGAAACATCTATCCATCTCTAGAGATCGCACTAAAATGCAAATAGAATATTACAAGTCAATAAGAAATGAATTAAATGTACGTACAGCCTCTGGAGAAAGTGATTTAACTATAAAATATTTTAACAATGTTCCTAAAATTGTAAAAGTTAGCGATTTAAACTAAATTTGCCCAACAGCTTTCCAGTTGCACTTAGTTGTTATTATCAAAATACGAGAGGTTTAAATTCTAAAAGCCATAATTTTTATGTTAATTGTTGTTGTGTTACTTATGATATAATCATCATATCTGAAACTTGGTTAAATAGTTCTTTTCTGAACTCAGAATTATTTCCTTCCACTTACAATGTTATTCGTGATGACAGAAATTTTTCTCTTACAGGTCGTAGTAAAGGTGGAGGTGTTTTAATCGCTTTAACGGATACTGTGAATTACAGTGTAGTCGATACCTCGAACATAAAAAGTCTTACACCTTTAATTGATATTATCGCTTGCAAGTGCCACTTTCTAAATTCTACATTCGTTTTGTGCGCCCTCTATATACCTCCTGATGTAAATGCGAACGAAATCGAAATTTTCAGTGATGCTTTACAACTTTTATTTCTTTATGAAAATATCATTTTAGTTGGGGATTTTAATCTCCCTAATTTCTCCAAGAATTCTTTCAGCTGTGTTAAATCTTCTTCCTTCCGGAATCTATGTGATGTGTTAAATCTCACACAGCACAATTCTGTTGGAAATATGTATCACAATAAGTTAGACCTTGCCTTTTCAAATTTCACAACTTTAAATATATCGAAGTCTGATTCTCCTTTGGTAAAGGAAGATCCTTTTCATCCTGCTTTGTCAATAAAATTTGAAATTCTTTCGTCTTTCAAACCTGTTAATTTCCCTCCTGCCAATAACCTACGATATAATTTTCGTAAAGCTAATTTCAGTCTTTTATATGATTATATTTGTGAAATTGATTGGTCTCATTTAATTAAGTATGATCAAGTTGATAATGCACTTAATGTTTTTTATTCAATTTTATATGATGCCCTAGATAGGTTTGTTCCCAAAATTAATTATGGTTCCTCTAAGTATCCTCCATGGTTCACATCTGACATCAAGTACAATATTAAAACCAAAGAATTCTACAGGAAGAAATGGTCTAAAACTAAACAACAACACTACTTTGATGAATTCAAAAGATTAAGGTCTATAATTAAAGAGCAAATTAAGAATGCTTATGATGACTATACTCGCTCAGCTGAAATTAATATTACTAAAAATCCTAGTGAATTCTGGACATATGTCAAATTAAAACAAGGGTGTTCTCGTATTCCTGGCAAAGTTTCAGATAATACTGACGAGTACACTACTCCTCAAGGTATTGTTGATGCTTTTGCTACACTTTTTTCTAAGTTGTTCATCACAAGTTCTACATTTACTCTAAATGAAGAGGTCTCAAATAATTCGTGCTTTTCGATTGATTCTGTAAGTGAAGATGATTTAATTACTTTAATGTCTTCTCTTTCCAATAAATTAACTTCTGGTGAAGATCAAATACCGGCATTTTTTGTTAAGGATTGTAGATTTTTTCTTGCTAAACCTATAACAATAATTATTAATTTAGCAATAAAAACTAGCTCTTTTCCAGAGAAGTGGAAGCTAACGCGCATCACTCCAGTCCATAAAAAAGGTGATAAATCGAATATTTTGAATTATAGGCCAATATCTATCTTAAACAACTTTGCTAAGCTATTTGAGAAGGTTATCTATAACTCTCTATTTAAACATACAAGATCTCTCATTTCTGTTGATCAACATGGGTTCATGTGTGGACGGTCAACGGTTACAAATCTGGCTTGCTTCTCTCAGTATATTTCTGAAGTTATGGATAATCGTGGACAAGTTGATGTAATTTATAGCGACTTCTCTCGTGCCTTTGACTCGATTGATCATGGCCTATTGCTTTCCAAAATAAATTCCTTCGGTGCATCTTCTTCTTTATTACAACTTCTAAACTCATATCTTTCTAACCGAAGTTGTTATGTTTATTACAATGGTTTTTCCTCTTTACAATTTCAGGCTACCTCTGGCGTGCCCCAGGGCTCTAACCTGGGTCCATTGCTTTTCATCTTATTTATTAATGAGTTGTTGCTTTCCTTTACATGTCAAGTTCTCGCTTATGCCGATGACATAAAACTTTTTATCAGTGTATCTTCATTGGATGACATTAACTTCCTAGAAAGTAATATAGACCGTTTAGTCTCCTGGTGTAAGCTTAATAAACTTCCTTTGAATATTGATAAATGTTGTGTTGTTACTTATACACGTAAATCTAATTATATTACACATCAGTATGACATGCGTGGTATAACTATTTCGAGATCATCTACAGTTAAAGATTTGGGAGTAACATTCACATCTACATTTAATTTCAATAATCATATTATGAATATCTGTACATCTGCCAGTAAAACTTTAGGCTTCATAATCAGAATTTGTAAAAAATTTCATGACCCATCTGTTCTTAAATCTCTCTATTTTGCTTTTGTCTTAAGTAAACTTGAATACGCTTGTTTAATTTGGTATCCTTTTTATGCCAGCCAATGTTCATATTTAGACCGCATTCACCGTAGGTTTTTAAAATATCTTTCTTTCAAGCTTGATAACATTTATCCAACTAGAGGTGTAGATCTTAACTTCCTTCTTGAGCGCCATTCATTACCCTCATTATGTGCTAGACGTGATAATTTCAGCGCAAGATTCCTATGGATGTTGGTCAACAACAAAATTGATGTACCATTCCTTCTGTCAAGAGTGCTATTCCGTGTTCCCAGGCTGGCATCGAGATGCACTAGAACATTCCACCTTCCTACTGCACACTCAAATGTTCTGAAGCGCTCACCAATTCACATAATGTGTTCAAATGCTAATTTGTTGATTGAAGATATTTTTCTTTAATTTATGTGTTGTCCTCAACTATTTAATTTTATTTAATTTTATTTAATTTTATTTTGTATATTTGCTTTAAGATATTTATATTGTATTATTATTTACCCTGTAACTGGTTTCCTGTTGGGTAATAAAGTCATTATTATTATTATTATTATTAACGTCGGGGATCATGTAGGACGAACATCTATAAATTGTATCAGAACATCAGAGATCTGAACACCTAAATCTAAACTGGTGGAATCTATGAGCATCCCCGCAGAAATTTTGAACATTTTTTTACGATTGAAAGTGGACACTGACTAAATTTGTTATAATAAATAATAAGAGGAAATATTGAACAGACACGTTTAATGATTATAGTGAAAGTAAATTCCCCATGTGTTCTGTCATTTAAGAACAATAGATGTAGTAAGCGAAAAAGTTTAAACGTAAATGTTAAATGCAATACTGAATGTAAGTATACAAATTGTATCAATTTCGTTTTCCATGCAACATTTTCTGTTGTCGGAGACAATGATGTAGGAGTAAGTATTATAAGAACGGGACAAGTTAATCTTGCAGATGAGAGACATCGCAGGTTTTTTAAAGGTGACAAAAGAGAAATTCTTGCTAGAGAATCGTTACATAAATTACCTAGTTTATAAATCTTGAATGTTTAGGACGTAGTGATGCGTTGCAAGCATTACAAGTAGGTAATTTAAATAATCTACCGCCTCCCGCAGTTTTACGTCAAATTTCCTGTGACATTATTAAGCCATTAGAATTGGATGTAGACATTTCTAAATATATAATAAAATTATCTATTTTGTATCAAAGTAAATAGCAGGGGAAAAATATCAGGTAATATTTATGTCATTAGATATACACCTTTCAGCTTAAGACTGTACACGAAGGCTCAAATTAATCTTTTATTATCCAAAAAAAAACATGACTTTTTGATATTTAGATGCTTTTAATAGTGTTATAGCAAAGCCCGCTTGTACTGATAAAAATATTATTATAATTTTGGTGTTACATGGAGGAGATAAGTCGCAAATTCCCATTGCAGAATATGTGACTGCTCAGCATGACGTAACTAGCCTTCTCAACTTTTAGCATCATTTGCACTTGATTTGAAGAAATTACACCTCTATTCCCGTTATTAAAGAAACCTATTTTAGTTTGCCTTTAATACAGTCTACTTTGTTGACTTTTAATAATGTTAGTTTATTATGATATTTAATTACAATGTGGCATTATCTGCTAGACCCCAAAGGTAACAATATTGCCCATGTTACTCGTATTATTATACACGTATCTGCATCACATTCTATCGATCATTTTCAAAGGACAGTGTCAAAATATACAAAAAACAAAAGTGTTATGCATATTGGTAAAAAAAATGTTGTCATGATTTATTTTCCATGACATTGTTTTGGAAATATGCTGTAACGGTGTTGGACTCTGAGTTTCAGTGCAGGGCCGTCTTAAGCATATTCTGCGCCGGGGTGCCGGGTGGTCAGCCTGCGCCCCAACTCTTGTCAACCAAAAAAACGTAATGTAATTTTTAATGTTTCCATTTATTTATTTCTCAAAACTCTTAAATTATACAAATAAAACAATAAATTATACAAATTAAAAATAAACATATTTTTTTTTCGAAAACAATACATCAGTAATGTTTTATTTTATATTATTATTTAATAGGTACCATTTTATTCTGATTATTATTATTTATACTATATATTTTTAAAAGGATTCAATTATATAATATATTAAATAAAGAAAATGCTTCAGAATCCAATGTTTTAATAAAATATTTATTTGTGGACGTTTCGAGTGGTGTTTATTATTTAAAAAAAACATCCGACTTTGCTAACAAAACGTTTTTAAATTATCTTGCCATTCAAATTTGCCGTTTTTACCATAAAAATACGTTCTATACTAGGTCAGGCATGGTTAGTTGTGTTTATTATTTAAAAAAAACATCCGACTTTGCTAACAAAACGTTTTTAAATTATCTTGACATTAAAATTTGCCGGGTTTTTCTATGTCCGACTTGTGCCGATTTCACCAAAAGTCACAGCGACTCGCAGCCAATTTCAGGTTTGTCCGTCAATTACGGTTTTACCGTCAAACCTTTAAAAAACGTAAAAATATAAAACAATATTTGTAAAAAAAATAAATAAATAAATATATCATAACGCCATTTACCCATTACTGGATGCCTAAGCAGATCTCGGTAAGTGATATAGTTTTTCGCGTGAAGTGCGGTTACCAGCCGTCAAATCACGGCCCTCAATGATATTAGTGGAGAGGAAGCCACAGGGGTAGATTTAAATTGGTGAAAATTGTTGGTCGGCTGTGGGGATCGAACCAGGGTTTTCGAGATCCACAGGCCGACTCGATACCACTGAGCCACCTACCCCATAAAAAAAAGATACATATGAAAAATAAAAATAGAAAACACAAAAAATAATAAATAATTAAAATAAAATATATAAAAATTAAATTGTTAAATTCCCTAAAAAAATTTGAGCATAATAAATTATGATACGCATCAGTTTGATAATTAATCGAGGTATCATGGTGTAAATTTATATGTAACGTTTCTAAAATAAGTCTATGCTTTTTATTTTCCATAACATCAATAATTTTGGCTTCAGAAAAATTAAAAATATGTCCAGTCTCCTGATGATGACGAGTTAAAGCACTATAATTTGGATCAAGAAGCTGATGGTGCTGATGATGAGCTAATATTTTTGCTCGAAACGTCCACAAATAAATATTTTATAAAAACATTGGATTCTGAAGCCTTTTCTTTATTTAATAGATTATTATTATTATTCTGATCCATTAGCAACTCGAATTTCTCATTTAATTTCGAGATAGCCGTGTCAAGTAAATAAAATAAAAATTTATTTTAATTTTTTTCATTGGGTCTAAAATGGGCTCATCTGTAATTGTTAGGTGTGTAGTAATAAGAGCTATTTTAACTTGTACATTGTGAGCGGTATAACAAATGCCGAAATCGGTATGAGGTGTGTTTAATAACATAATTTATTATTGGTGTCTATATTTTTATTTTGTGCACGAAACGGTACAATGACGTTGTTATTGAATGACTTAGGGTTTAATGAAATATCGAAATTTCTAGCGCTCGTCTTGTGTACGCCCCTAGGACTCTGCGCCCGGGTGCGCCCGCACCCCTTGAGCCCCCGGGTAAAGACGGCCCTGTTTCAGTGTTTAAATTCACAAGAAGATTTGATATTATTAGTGCTAATACTGGCGAGGGCTTGCAATACACTTCAGAACCACTTGAACAATTTTCGTATCAATTTGATGCTAAATATCTTTTTACCAATATTTTGAACTTTTGATGGGCAGCACCATAATTAATAATAAGAAAACAATCACCTCGATAAAAATTTGTATCATTCACCCGAACTCCTGAACGCAATTTTGAGAAATATTTTGAGTAGTATGTAGCCCCACTTTTCGCGACGTCTGGGGTGGCGCCAGGTAATTAGGTTTTAATGACCCTGGGGAATGTGTGTATTTGTGATGTAAGATAGAAATGTTAATGGTTTTAAATTATGATGTGATAAGTGAATATTTAAGAAATATTAATGATTATAAAATTATGATGTGATAAGCAAATATTTGTATAATATATATTTTGATGGGAATACGTATGGAATTTAACTTATTATTTTTTTATTAAAAGTGCATAAACAGTTCTCAAGGCTGAAAAGTAAAATTTGTATTACGACGGGTATAAATGTGGAAGTTTAGTTTAAAATTGCTGATACGGAGTATTCATATCATTGTAAAGGTAAACATATTATTATCAATTATAAACAATTGTTTGGTTTAGAAATGAATTATAACAAGTTGAATGAGAAAGGCCAGCTCTCCAGTATAAAACCTCGAAGAATTCTAACTGAGTTAGAAATAAATAAAGTATATAAGTTAAATGATATTAAAGCTGTTACAGCAGAAATTCTATAGCGATCGCTGTGAGAGAAAAAAGCGCGGTAATCTCCAGCAGCGCAAGAAGATGACTCATTTAATAAAATAAAAAGCCGCCAATTAAAATCTATAAATTTAATAATGTATTTAGACTAGGTAATATAAAATGTTATTTTCTACCGCATGTTTTCAATATTTGTAAAACTAAACTATTCATAAATAATATTAGTAGAGGTTTGACTTTCTTTAATAATATGTTTAGAATTTATTGTCTTTACACTGGGAAACAATGTCTGTATGAACATAATTAATTATTTGGTTATACAACTTTGAACAATGTTATTATTTGTTAAATTTAAATTTAAAACATAGTATACTGGCATTAATTTTAGCTTTTGTAAAAATATTATCAATATAAAATATTACTTTCTACTACGACTGGTATAAATATGGAAGTTTAGTTTAAAATTTTTACATTATTGTTATTGTTGACTCGGATTTATATTACGACTGGTATAAATGTGGAAGTTTGGTTTAAAATTTTTACATTATAGATACTGCTGACACGGAGTATTCATATCATTGTAAAGATAAAAATATTATTACAAATTATAAACTGTGTTATTAAAATAATTGTTTGGTTTAAAAATGGATTTTAACAAATTGAATGAGAAACGCCAGCTCTCCTATATAAAACCTTAGTTAGAAATAAATAAAGTATATAAATTACTTGATATTAAAACTACTACAACTGGATTTGGGAGAAAAGTGATTGTCGAATGCGACGAATATGTTACATATTTTCCAGGACGATTCAATGATTTACCAGATGAATATATTGATGAATTGAAAAATAGTTTAAATTCTATAGCGAGCGCTGCATGATGTTAGATTATCAGCGTCATAGTGTAATTACCGACATAATTTCTCTCTACAAATCTAGCAAATTACCACAAATGAATAGATATGTATTTACTTTATTGTTTAAAAGAAATATTTTTAAAATGACATAAACATGAGTTGATTTATTGTGAAATAAGCTAGTATATCTTTCCTGCTCATAATAAATGTAACAAAAACTAATAAGAACATGATAATTTACTACCAATACGTTTTGATGACGTAAATATAAAATATTTAAATGTTACAGCTACTTGATTTCAGCAGTTCATGCACACTATTTGGGTAATTTTAAATGCATGTTATATTATTTGTTGATTACTGCATATATTGTCCAAATCCATTTTAACAGAAGGATGAATACTTTAAATAATAATAATAATATAATTTTCGTAAATAAAGATCATAAATATCAATTATATAACTTATCATAATAAAAGTTTCAAATAAACTAGGCTTACTTTACATGGATAATTAATTTATTACAATAAATATTAAAAAGAATAGTAGAATTACAATATGGTACAAATAATTAATTTCTATAATTTACAAAAATATATCTATTTTTTGTTTATTTTATAATGATGTTTACATCTAATTTAAAACTATGTTCTAAAGACTTTTTACGTATAAATAAAATTATATAATCTTTTGCGGCAACTATAACACTTATAATCTATATATTGACTTATTTGGTGCATTATATCATCGCGATAGTTATATGAATTTGAAACACTATCTGCGATGTACAACGCACCATTATCTATATTATCAAATTCTAACATAAAACTAATATATTTTTTTTTTAATCTCCCATTTTAATTTACAATCTGTCAGTGATAGACAATAAGTAAATGTTGTATTACAATTCATAAATCTTGTAGAGAAGCAAGTCCAGTGACATGCTCTCTTTGTGTACTAACTATACTAAATATAAATAAGTAAAGTAGCTAAATATAAATATTATGTTACGTAAAACGATAAGGTAATTCTAATGTGTTGTGTCTTTTGAGTCTGTAGGTGTCCATACTATTGTCTAGTAAGTTCACTGCACTTTGGTTTGGATTCACTTCCAGTCTTTTTAGGTATTTGGTACTACACTTTTTAATTTCTTCTTTCACCGTGTTTATTTTTAGGTCACTATGGATAGCACTGTTACTGATGAACCAAGGGGCGTCTATTATAGTTCTTAACATTTTTGATTGAAATCGTTGTATTTTATCAATGTTGGAGTCGCTGGCTGTCCCCCAGAGTTCTATTCCGTACGTCCAGATTGGTTTTAGCATTGTCTTGTACAGTAGTAGTTTACTTTCAGTCGACAATTTAGAGTTCTTATTCAGCATCCAGTACATATTCTTTAGTTTGATTCTTAGTTGCTTGCGTTTTGTTGTTGTGTATGTAGCCCATGTTAGTCGTCGTTCAAGGTGCATTCCTAAGTATTTGACTTTTTCGGCTTGAGGTAGAGGTTTGTTGTTTAAGTGAACGGCTGGACATGTTCCTCTCCTTGTTGCAAAAGTTATGTGTATTGATTTTGACTCATTAACTTTTATTTTCCATTTTTTAAGCCATGTTTCGATTTCTTGTAAGTGTTCTTGGAGTATCTCGGATGCTAGTTCTGGGTCTTCGTTGGTAGCTAAGATCGCGGTATCGTCCGCGAATGTAGCCGCAGTGGTTAGAGGGGATAATAGGGAAATCTGCGGTATAGAGAAGGTATAGAACTGGGCCTAATACGCTTCCTTGTGGAACCCCTGAGAGAATTAGGTGTAAAGTAGAGTATTCACTTTGAAATTTCACTTGAAAGAATCTTCCAGTTAAGTATGATTGTATTATTTGGTATATGTTATGGGGGAGGGTTTTCTTGAGTTTGTAGAGTAATCCGTTGTGCCCGACTTTATCAAAAGCCTGGGTGACGTCTAAAAAGGCTGCTGAGCAGTACTTTTATCTTCCAAAGATCTTTTAATTTGATTAATGATTCGGTGAATTTGTTCAGTGGTTGCGTGTTTCTGTCTAAAACCAAATTGGTAGTCGGGAATTATATTTCTTTCTGTTAATATTGGTTTCAGTCTTTTTAAGAGCAATCTTTCGAAGATTTTAGACAAGATTGGTAAAAGACTTATTGGTGTGTACGAAGTAACTTGTTCTTCTGGTTTTCCTGCTTTATGTATTAAAATTATTTGCGCTGTTTTCCACTGGGGTGGATAGTGACAGTCTAAGGATAGCATTAAATATGAATGTTATAAGTATAATTGTTTTTTCTGGTAGTTCCTTTAGAACTTTCCCCGTTATAAGGTCGTAGCCAGGTGCTTTTTTAGGGTTACATAGCTTTATTTCTTCCTTTATTTCGTATAAGCTAATGTTTTTCAGTGGGAGACAAAGCTGATTTGGAGAGTCGAGATACTTTTGAATCTCGCTTTCTTCTTCTATATTGTTTCTTATCTCAAAATGTTTAAAAGTTTCGGATAAGTGTTCGGCGAAGGTGTCGCACTTTTCCTTCTCTTTTCTAGCCCAGGTTCCTTTGCTCTTTCTGATTGGTGGAATTTTTTTATTTGATCTCCGTAAGTATTTTGTAGCCTTCCATAATGAGTAATTTGTTGTTTGTGTGGGTGTTAGGTTGCTCAAGTACTCTTGTATATTATTGTTTTTCCAGTCATTCAGCATTTTTTTAAGTTCTCGCTCAGCTCTGTTAAGACGGGTTTTATCCTGGGGATTTCTATGATTTTGCCATAATCTGCGTAGACGTCTTTTCTCTTCTATAGCTTGTTTTATTTCATCAGGATATTTTATGTTATTTTCTTTTTCTGTGATGGTGGGTGTTGAGTTCCACGCAGCATTTTGAATATTTTGGATGAGGTATTCGAGACCTTCTTCTATATTTCCTTTGCTTTTTAGTGGGATTCTTAGATTTGTATCTCGCTCTATTAGGTCTCTAAAGCTTTCCCAGTCGGTGTGTTTATTACTTAGTGTAAGTGGTTTTGACGTTTTTATGATTTGTGTACTGAGTGTTAATATAATGGGGGTATGGTCTGAGGTTAAATCGAAATTTGCTTCAGTTTTTATATAGTTTTGCGACATGTTTTTTATTATGCAAAAGTCAAGCAAATCAGGTGTCTTATTAAGGTCAGTTGGTCAATAGGTAGGTTGACGTGTGGAAGTAGATTGCAGCTTCATTTGTTTTACTGCTTTCAGTAATTCACGTCCCCGTGTTGTGATTAGTCTTGAGCCCCAATCGGGGTGTTTGGCATTGTAACCGCCTCCTGCTATGAATTTATTTCACAATGTGTCAAAGAAAGTTTCAAAGTCTTCTTTTTTGATAGTTGGTCGGGGGGGACAGTAAATTGCAGATAGGGTAATTGGGCCTGTCAAGTTTTCTATCACTACTGATGTCGCTTGTAGGTGATCCATTGTAAATTCGGGTAGTTCATAATGTTTGATATTGTTTTTGATAATTATCGCAGTTCCACCATGTGCCCCGCCATTTGGATGTTTTGTATCGTATAATGTATATTGCGGCATTTTGAAATATGATCTATCTGTGAAGTGAGTCTCGGATATTAGCATGACGTCGATTTGATTTTCAATTATAAAACATTTTAACTCTTGGCTACGTTGAGCCAAGCCATTGGCATTCCATACTGAAATTTTGAGGAATTGAGCCATTAAGGCATTTTTAAAACGAGCGTTGTGAGAAGATTTAGGATGGTATCCATTCTTCCCATTAACTTTATCATCATTTCTTCTAGTTTGTTTGTGTTTTGTGTTCCATTGGTTGGAAAACTAGTTTGCATGTCGTCAGGTTTATTGGATTTTGCAGCTTGGGCATAAGGTATATTTAGGTTCGTTTCTTTTGTTATTATTGTGTTTGCTTCTCGTGTATTTCTTTCTCGTAGTGGAGGGAATTTTCTTCTTGGATCTCCTTATATACAGAGCATCCTTTGAAACTAGCTGGGTGATTGCCTTCACACAGGGCACATTTAACGGCAGTGTCTTTATTCTTTGCACAATTTTGCGTCATATGTTCCTCACCGCATTTTACAAATCTTGGTTGTCGATAGCAATATGCTTTGGTGTGTCCGTAGCGTTGACATCGTGCGCATTGGGGTATTTCTCTCTTAGGTTTCGGAGGTTCTTCGACTATTTTGGTGTATTGTAAATATTGCATTTCGTATATCGATTTGTTGTTTGATTTTGGTTCAAGCTCTACAAAAAATATTGGCAGTGGTTCTTTGCTTATCCTGTGTTGGATGTTGTATATATTTGATACTTTATGTCCTTTCCTTTCTATTTCTGTTTTAATCTCTTCTTTGTCTGTGCTTGGATGCAGATTTTTTATAACTACGCGATATGAGCGGTTTTGTTTTATTTGGTAAGTATGGAACTTTACACTTTTCTCATTCAATAATTTTATTATTTCCCTATATTTATCAACACTGTTTATTTGTACTTTTATTTGACTACCACTTACCGTTTTTATGAAGTAGTTGCCTTTGGCGATGGTGTCAATTATGTTTATTAAAGGTTTAACATCACGAATATTGGCGGTGGTTTGTGGGTTTCGTTTCCTCGTCTACTGTGTTGACGTTATTGTTGGTGTTGACGTTGCCCAGGACATTGTAGCGATTTTGAGTAGGTGTTATCTTATTGCTACTTGTATTTATCAATCTTCGTTTGATGTTTCGTATATTTGTTGTATCTTCGTTTCTTTGTTTTCTTTTAGCTGGTGTAACACTTTGCCAGTCATTTTCTTCGCTATTTTGCGATAAGTGCAATGGAAGTGTTTCACCCTCCATGTTTTCCGCTGAGGCCATAGGCCTAGCGTTTTTTTTGTTGGTTTTATATTTTTAGCTTGTTAGCTGGTGTATTTGCTTAAATAATTAAATTAAAATTAATTAATTAGCTTATTGATATTGGTTATATAAACGTTGGGAGTACTGTGATTATACGTTCGTTCACTATGAGCGTCAGGAGGTAACTACATAAAACTAATAAAACTACTCGTATAATGAATTATATTATAACTTAACTTAATATTATTTAAACACACGTCACATACATTTACAATAATATTGGTATTGCCGCTTTTATAACTAATGGGCGTGTATTCAACAACTATTACTAAATTATCATTATAATCGTCACTACTATTTTCATTGTCACTTACACTCATATTATCACTAATAATTGTAATATCAATGATGTCGTTGATATAAATTCTCTCAGCTTCATGCGTAGATTCGAATTCATATATGGAGATGAAGTCAATAAACCCGACGTCGTTAACATTGTTAACATTATAATTATTATTTTGAGGCACAAAAACTTCTTGAATATCATCAATAGCACCGCAAACATCATACAAACATAGATAATAATTCACAAATTGTCTTGGTGCCATTTTTTAAATTTTCACTAAGGATTTGTACTATAGTTGTTTACGAAAACTGTATTATGGTTTAAAATTGGCGTTATTATATGTTACGCGTACTTTTAAACAAGATTAAATTTATATAAAGCAGTAGAAAAGTATACAGAGCACGAAAAGTAAACTGAATAATGTTAAAAGTCTTTATTCAACGTACTTATATAACTCGATGTTTGTGTATTGAATTCCACTTAATGGAACTTACAGTAATTACAACTATGGTTCAATTAGGTATTTAATATTTTGAAAAATACAGTCGTTAAATATAATTTCAAAACTATAAACATAATGATCAAAAATCTCTTTCTGGATATACATATATGGGTACTTATAAAAATACAATTGCTGCCTTAAGTACCTTTAATTCATCCCCATGTAAAATTTTTCCATAATCTGTAATCCCTGTATATTTAAAATTATTCAATTTAATATAAGACTCTGTAGTCATTTTGGAAATGGGAATTGCATTATCTTTCATAAACTAGTATTGAATACGTCCAGCGGATTAATTATAAATCCTTATAAGCCATTACCGAAAATAACCCTATTGAATTTGTTATACCTGAACACAATATATACAAATATATTTCACAAAAGTATATATTACAATTCAACAAATTGTATTAATTTTGCTTGTTTAATATAAATTTACCACTTATTTGTTAACAAAAATATTATATACAAATATATTTCAAAAAAATATATTTTACAATCATTCCTAAATTCACAAATACAAATTACAACCTAAATTAAGTAACCCAAACGTTCCAGGGTCTTTAAAATTTAATTACTACAAGCCTAAAATATATACAAATACAAAATATACTACGTTATATTTTTCAATGTAACATGCAATAAGTAAATCGAATTAAATTATAATTTTAAGTAATGCTTCCAAATTGTATTGAGAATTCACCACACGTCACTGTCAACCAGGGATGTGCGTGTAGTCTACTGCAAGTAATCTACGCAATTCTCTACGTGTAAACAATCATGTAGTCTACGTCTTCATTTTTCATGTAAACAATGTAGACTATGTAGACAATGAAAACACCTGTGTTCACTTAAGTCATATTAAAATTTTATCCCTAGAACTAGGGAATTTTAAATGTTGGTAGAGATTTTTATTTTTATTCTAGGGATTACATAAAAAAAAATTAGTTGTGCAGCGCAAAACGTTCAAAATTTGTCAACTGGTTACTGTTAAAAATAGCGCCAAAGAAAACTCCGTCTGGTGAGATGGCGCGTTGATCGATTTTAAAAATATGACAGTTCGCCCAAGACCCAAGACAGACATTCGTCTAGTAATGTACGAGCATTTGCTTTATTAGTTTTATTATATAAAGACCGATAATGACCCGAGCTTACGAATACGAATACATGTAATAGTTACAAAGGAATAAATTTAGGTTATGTTGAATTTTACAACTGTCAGATGCATTATCTACATTTTTAACATATGACTTCGACTGAACGTACAGTAATGAAGATAATTTTTAAAGTTAAATTTTTATGAAAGAAAAATTCGGATGACGCCTGGATTCGAACCAGGGACCCTCCGCTTGCCGGGCAGAGATGTTAACCGCTACACCACGTCACCTGTGTCCGACGTATGGCTTCAACCGAATTCTTCTTTCATAGTGTCTAACGTAGCATCGATCCCAAAGACTCCTATATCTATGATAGGCATTGACAACGGGTTTCGTCTACAGCGACACAGTTCTGATTTATAGGGAATCATTCCACGAACTAATTTTTAACATATGACTTCGACTGAACGTACAGTAATGAAGATAATTTTTAAAGTTAAATTTTTATGAAAGAAAAATTCGGATGACGCCTGGATTCGAACCAGGGACCCTCCGCTTGCCGGGCAGAGATGTTAACCGCTACACCACGTCACCTGTGTCCGACGTATGGCTTCAACCGAATTCTTCTTTCATAGTGTCTAACGTAGCATCGATCCCAAAGACTCCTATATCTATGATAGGCATTGACAACGGGTTTCGTCTACAGCGACACAGTTCTGATTTATAGGGCATTATTCCACGAACTAATTTTTAACATATGACTTCGACTGAACGTACAGTAATGAAGATAATTTTTAAAGTTAAATTTTTATGAAAGAAAAATTCGGATGACGCCTGGATTCGAACCAGGGACCCTCCGCTTGCCGGGCAGAGATGTTAACCGCTACACCACGTCACCTGTGTCCGACGTATGGCTTCAACCGAATTCTTCTTTCATAGTGTCTAACGTAGCATCGATCCCAAATTAGTTCGTGGAATGATTCCCTATAAATCAGAACTGTGTTGCTGTAGACGAAACCCGTTGTCAATGCCTATCATAGATATAGGAGTCTTTGGGATCGATGCTACGTTAGACACTATGAAAGAAGAATTCGGTTGAAGCCATACGTCGGACACAGGTGACGTGGTGTAGCGGTTAACATCTCTGCCCGGCAAGCGGAGGGTCCCTGGTTCGAATCCAGGCGTCATCCGAATTTTTCTTTCATAAAAATTTAACTTTAAAAACATTATCTACATTGTTTACATTGTCTACGTCGCTAGAATTGTCGACGTATTGTCTACGTGTAGATGTAGACAATTAAAGATTACACGTAGATGCACATCTCTGCTGTCAACCGATAGAATCACGAATTTGTTTGAAAATGAACCAATGAAATGTACATTTCGTCGGAAATTCATCACTAGTGAAATTGATATTGGAAATACCACTGTTAATAATATCCTTGGTTACGAATAAAATAAATGATATTTTCAATATTTTCATAAACGTCAATTCTACATTTGTTCAGTGTACATTTAATATTCAAAAATTTCATCACTGTAATACCTAATTAATAATGTGCAAATAAATACCTAACTATTCTTGTTAATTAACTCTTGTTTGGTAAATTTTCAAGCCGAATACAACTCGTAGTATGAAAATTGACAGATAATATTTTGACATAAATATACATTCGTTGTTACGGAAATAGGAAACACAATTCGTGCTTCGCACTCGTTATGTTTCCATTTCCATAACAACTCATAATTTATGTCAAAATATTTTCAGCAATTTTCATACTACTTGTTATATTATATATGATAATACATAAATACAAAATTTAGCCAAAAATTACTTTCATTATTATGTAGATTTATATATCATAACGAAATTGCAAAGGCACACAGATATTATAGATTTTTTACACTATATTATGTTTCTAATATTATTATTATTCATTATTTATTGTAATAAATAGAATTACATAATTATTTTAAAATTATCCAAATAGTATCTTTGAACTGTTTTAATTTTTATTCAAAATACAAGGACTAATTTGTTATACTTATTTATTAACAAAAAAAAATCCATCCTATAATCCGAAAAATACTTACAGAAGAAAGTAATTCTTGTATGCTAATGGCAATATTTGGTGAAATAAATAATAATTACGTTTAATATCTTTGCTTTTTGAAGTAGAAAAATGTCTACGTTATACAAATTCTGCAACATAAACAATTTTTTACAAATTATGGATGAGGTACTTGAATACTATAAAACAATATACTTATTTCTATACAAATAAGAATATTTCAACCTAACGCATCCTATGTTTTATGAATAGTAAATGCAATGTTCATTAATAACGAGCTACTTACAACAGATTATGTAGATATCTGTTAATACAAAAATAAATAAATAAATAAATTAACTTCATTTAGTTTTTAAACAAGTTTATAATACCGAGTTAATTAAAACAGATTATTTAGACATAGGTTTTAAACAGGTTGATACATATTTCAATTACAAACTTAACAAAAAATATTTACATAGCTAAACTTTCTTTCTAATTATTATTTTTCTTTTAAACAGTAATACAAGTATAACATGTAAGAAATTTGCAAACTTATTTTATTTGAATATGATTTGTGAAATATATATTTAACCATTTATTTTTACACACAACAACACTTTCTGCTGCATGGTAGTCATTTTGAATACAGAGGTCGTGTATTTATTTTACCAAATATAGCCATCAGCATATAAAAATTGCTTTCTTCTGTAAGTATTTATCGGATTATAGGATGGTTCACCTAATCTATGGTCAACTAGGGTCTTACCAATAACTTGTCAAATTTTAGTTCTTACATTCGCCGATTACTTTTCTGACATCAATAAACCTAAATTATGGATAAATAATTAAATTGGCAAATATTTTTACTATTTCTTTATTTATTCGGGATTTATTTAATAATCAACGTATAAAAACAACTATGGCCATAGAAAATGCAGAAACGATTATTTATTACACAACTAGAAAATATATTATTTGATAAAAATTTATTAATTTTTTTTAAATAACACACTATAATATAACATTCTCACATTTATTATATTTATAAATTAATTGGATAAAATTTAATACAGTGTATTAATATAATATGAAATTAAAAATGCATTTTATTCTATGAAGATGGTACATTCTATTTTAAATTGTTAAGAATAATAGTTGAAATTATTAAAATGAACATTTTATTATTTTAAATGTCTGCACAATTTATGTAAGTATGTACAGTTACTTGATTGTATTGGATATGTGACATTTAAAAATGAATTTATATTAAACAAGCAAAGTTCATAGAATTTTGAATTTTAATATATACTTTATGAAAGATAGCGCAAATCCCATTTCCAAAATTATCACAGTCTTACATTGAACAATATTTATTACATGGGGATGAGTTAATGGTACTTTATGCAATAATTTGCATTTTTATAAATATCCATTTATTTCCAAATAATAAGAACATGATGATTTACTACCAATACGGTTTGATGACATAAATATACAAAATTTAAATGTTATAGTTTTTAATTTCATCAATTCATACAAGCTATTTGAGTAATTTTAAATAAATGTTATATTATTTGTTGATTACTGCAGATATTGTCTAAATTCCTTTTAAAAGAATGATGAATATAGTTTAATAATAATTATTAACAGTTTATAAATAATCAGAAGTATACAAAACATTAAAAGCGAACTGTATAATGTTGCAAATATTTGTTCAATATTCTTATATAAGTCGATGTTTGTGTATTGAATTTCACTTAATAGAACTTATAGTAATTACAACTGTTTTTCAAGTAGGCATTTAATGTTTTGCAAAATACAGTCGTTAAAATATAATTTCAAAACTATAAATATAATAATCAAAAATCTCTTTCTAGATATAAATGGATAAAAATGCAAATTATTGAATTAAGTAACCTTAATTCATCCCCATGTAATAAATATTGTTCAATGTAAGACTGTGATAATTTTGGAAATGGGAATTGCGTTATCTTTCATAAAGTATATATTACAATTCAACATTCTATGAACTTTGCTTGATTAATATAAATTTACTACTTATTTGTTAACAAAAATATTATATACAAATATATTTTACGAAAGTATATTTTAAAATTCAACATATTCTATTAATCTAACTTGTTTAAATTAAATTTACTACTTACTTGGCAACAAAAATATTATATACTGTAACGTTTATTACAATTTCGGGTTCGGTAAAGTTTATTATTAAATAAAACACGAGTAATGAAAACACTAACAAAATATTTATTTAAAACGAAACTAATGTAGTACAACTACTAAGACATATATTTATATTCAACACGTATTTATATTCACAACAAAGTATTTAGCAACGACTTGCACTGTTCACACTTCGAATACAGAATGCCTCTTCCTGGCCGAAACTCTCCTTTATATACTGCAACAATGTATTCGAGAATATTCGAGAGCTTCTGGCACACGGTAGAAGCATGACGCAGAGCGAACAGGTTCGAACTTGTCTATTGCGTCTGAGACAGCGGTGAACGTGCAGCAGACATGTCGCCTGTTCCAGACGGAACAGGGCCGTACTCGCTACAATACTAATATATTTCACAAAAGTACAATTATTTCAAAATTCACAAATACAAATTAATAATTTCTAATAACTCTGAAAGTGTCATACCTCACCTTTTAAGATGTAAATAAAATTCATTTTTAAATGTCACATATCCAATACAATCAAGTACCTGTACATACTTACATAAATTGTGCAGACATTTAAAATAATAAAATGTTCATTTTAATAATTTCAACTATTATTCTTAACAATTTAAAATAGAATGTACCATCTTCATAGAATAAAATGCATATTTAATTTCATATTATATTAATACACTATATTAAATAAATTTATCCAATTAATTTATAAATATAATAAATGTGAGAATGTTATATTATAGTGTGTTATTTAAAAAAAATTCATAAATTTTTATCAAATAATATATTTTCTAGTTGTGTAATAAATAATCGTTTCTGCATTTTCTATGGCCATAGTTGTTTTTATACGTTGATTATTAAATAAATCCCGAATAAATAAAGAAATAGTAAAAATATTTGCCAATTTAATTATTTATCCATAATTTAGGTTTATTGATGTCAGAAAAGTGATCGGCGAATGTAAGAACTAAAATTTGACAAGTTATTGGTAAGACCCTAGTTGACCATAGATTAGGTGAACCATCCTATAATCCGATAAATACTTACAGAAGAAAGCAATTTTTATATGCTGATGGCGTGGGGGCGTGAAACACAATGACGTGGTGAGATTTCACCAGTTTGTAGAAGTTGTTTATAACTTCATAGTGGTTTTGTGGTCTTTGTAATTTTTATAGTTATGAGCAGGGATGTGCGTGTAGTCTACTGCAAGTAATCTACGCAATTCTCTACGTGTAAACAATCATGTAGTCTACGTCTTCATTTTTCATGTATACAATGTAGACTATGTAGACAATGAAAACACCTGTGTTCACTTAACGTTAAACGTAACCCACCGTGCCGCGCGTTGAAACGCATACAGAATAAACTTTTTTCAATGAACAATTTATACATCTAAGCAGTATAAATATGCACTTATTTTAACATAATAATTAAGTAATGGATAAGTATTTATTATTTTAAGTCTAAATTATAAAAATTCATGCAAAACAATGAAAATATGAAGTAAAATATAATTCAAATCCAAATAACTTAAAATCTGTTCCTTTTATTTTTTTTATTTTTTTATATTTTATACACATTTATATTCCCCACACATACGTGTACAAAAATCAAAATTTGAACTTGTAAAAAAAGTAGAAAAAATATTTCAAAAATTTTTTGAATTTTTTTTTCACTTTTTGTTATTTTTATAATTGATATACAATCTTAATGATATACTAAATATGCTGTATTTTTTTCAAAATTTTTACATATTTACAACTGTCTGAAAATGCCTCTCTAAATTTTCAAAAATTAATATTTCAAAAACTGACCCTTTTATTTTTTTCATTTTTTTATATGTTTTGGAGAATATTAATATCTTTTCGAAAAAAAAAATTTATGCCATTTGATTTTTGAACTTTCAAGATAATAATAATACAAGTAATTTTAATGTAATTTTAATTTTTTACTTCAAACAGATAAATTATATTTCACAAATATAATTTTTATAATAAAGTACTAATATATTAATATATTACTTACTATTTTTTTGGCAAGACAATAGGTTGTAAGAACCGTAAAAAAATAATGAAACTTACTGGAAATTTTACAATTCGTTTAATGACAACAAGCGACATGAGTAGCTGTGGGTAAATTATGTACTACTTCCACGACTCTGTTATGTTTGCGTCTCTTGCCCCACCGATATGACGCGACACATCCCACACTATATCGCTGTGCTTACGCCACGCGCTCAAAGCGATTCAATCTCCTATACTCGTGCGCCGTATGCAGGTGGAAATATTATTTTAAATCAAAATATATTTTATTTTGATTTTTCAAATTATATATATTTTTAATTTTGTATGTTAAGCTGACCAATTATCCTGATCTAATTTTGCATTAGAAAATATGACTAGAAGTCTGGAATTTTATGTCAGACATGCGGAATACAGTCCACATTACCCATAGGAAAAAGTAAAAAAATATATTTGTCTTGAAAGAAAAAAAAATATAGATTTAGTAATTTTAAAATTTCTTTGTACTATTTTACTTAGAATTTTTAAATGTTATATTAAAGAGGTTGACTGCAAGAAGATAATTTATGATTTCATCCTATATCCCAAATAATATTCTTCATATTAAATTTTCACATTCAAATAACGCAAAATATAATGCAAGTATATCGCAAAATATGCAATATTTACACCTACGTATTTTCAAATTAGGTATAACACTTTCATAATTAATAAAAGATAAATTTCGAACTTTCATTGTCTTTATATTTTAGAAATATATGTAACACAACATTTCAATAATAATCAATAATCAATATATAATAATAATAGTATTCACTTGATAACGATTGAAGATTATAACAATCGAAACGTTGTGTTATGTATATTCATCTTTAATTTTGTCTACAACTTTCAAACAAACTTTTATAATGTTTTACTTCTCCAATAATTTTCGAAAAAACCTTGAAATATAAATTTTATGGTATCAAATTCTGCATAACTTAATAAATTGTCAATTTTGTATGCTCTGTACGTTAAAATTTGTTTGACAATGTAAAAAATTACTCAATAAATAGCTGTGTTATATATGGAAGTCAAAAATATTTCCAATGTTTTATTCCTTAAATTTATAAAATTTATTGACTGAAAAACTGGTCGAAAATAATACAATTAGTGAAAAAATTACATGTGACTATACAATTTCCTTCAATAATTATGTAATAAAATAAAGGCAGAATCCACTTTTTTTATTTGATGCGCAGTTATATAATATATACAGGGTGTTGCGTCGGAAAACGCACCATAGGGATTTCAATGTTAATTTTGAAATGTTCAAATAGTTTTTTGTAGAGAAAAAATTCTGCATCCAATAATATCCTTACTCATAATTTCCTTTTATCCGGAACAGGAAAAATGAATTTAATAAAAATGTTAATTTTAATCAAATTACTAGTGCCATGAAATAAACAAAAACCAAATACATACTTACAATTAAATACATTTGACATTTTATAATAAACATTCATAGTAAAGCAGAAAAGAATCAATATTTCATTTAATATTGTAGAATAATAAATAACAATTATAATAAATTTTCAAAAATATTCCAATTTACTGCTAAACAGTATCCTAATCTGTCATAAAATTGCTGTCTAACATTTGATAATTGATAGGCTGATATTTTATTGCATTCTACTCGAATACTTTCTTTTAATTCTTCAATATTTTCGAATCGCCGACCACCATAAATTTTAGATTTAAAATGACCCCATAGAAAAACACCTAATGGTGAAAGATCTAGCTGGCCATTTAATGAAAAAATTTGGTCCAATTATTTAATTATTAAAACTATTGTTCAAAAATTCCCGCACTATTATGAGCGGGACAACCATCCATTTGGAACCAAATGTCGCGGTCGTCTTCTACAATTTCAGTCATTGCCGGCGCTACTTCTTCTTCTAGACGTTGTAAAAATCGTTCACCGGTTAAATTTCCTCTTAAAAACAAAGGTCCTACAATATGGTGACCGAGAATTCCTGCCCATACATTAATTTTTTGAGGATATTGAGTCCTAGTAAATAAAACGTTATGTGGATTCTCCGTAGCCACATTCTCCAGTTCAGAATATTTGGTTCATTATACAGTGTAGATGTGCATTCGTCAGTGAAACAAACTTACAGTTTTTTAATAATGTTCCCGAACTTTCCAATTTTTGTATCATTCTTTGTATTGACGTATGACTTGGGTACATACTTGCCGGGAACTGTTTCCACCATAAAACCACTTCACTATTTCAATCTTTTCTTCAATGATATACATTTCAGATAAACTAGTATTGATATTATCTAGATACAAACACAATATGTCAAATAATATATATATATATTTATATATTTTTATATATTTTGAATTGTAGTTTTTCCGTTTTTTCTCTAAAGAAGGTTAAATACACGCATTGCTTTATGAAGGCGTACTGAAGTTATTTTAATAGTAAAAATGAAGATGTAATTATACAGGGTGTTCAGTAAAGTGAATCAAATTTGCTCAACTACAAATGACTATAATGGCGGTTACATTGAAAATCTGTTGTAAATTAAAACAAAACAATAAACTATAAATTAAAACAAACAATATCCAAGGTACACTAGATTTAAATTTTAATTGAATAAATAAATTTAGTGAAAAATGGTTAACAACTCCGAAATTATTGGTTTTAGGCATAGGATACCCGTAACCCGGAATAAATATAAAAGGTTATACAAAAAGACACACAACAGAATAATAAAATAAAGAGTGTTCCATTTGAAAATGACGAGTTATAATCATTTGAAGTGGGATAAATTTGATTCGCTTTACTGAAGATCCTGTATAATTACATTTAAAAAAATATATGTCAAAACATAGAATATAGTTACAGTTACAGGAGTTATCGAAGACGGGCATTTCGATGACATTTGTATTTTATATAAGGTTTGTTTTACTATTTTATTTATATGTTGTTTTTTACTTCCTTGTACGAAGTAAAGGAAGTATTGTAATCGCGAAAATTTTCGGTTCTCAGATTTCAACGGAAATAGGTATTTTGGCCCTCCCTGAATCCATTTTGACTAATTTCGTCGTGCCGTCTGTACGTACTACGTACGTATTTATCTCGCATAACTCAAAAACTGTAAGCCGTGGAAAATTGAAATAACATAATAGATTTTGGTTAAAATAGACTAACCGGAAGTGGCACATTACATGAAGCTGCTAACAGTTTTCCTTGAAAAGAATGGTATTATTTTAATTTTAGATATAAATGCTGCAAATAAAAGTTTTAGAGAATTAAGTTCTGCGTCTAGCACATTAAGAATTTTTAAATTAGCTTTTTGCATAAACGAGATATCAAATTTAAATATATGAATTTTGTTATTTAAAAAAAAATTAAGTTTGCTATGGATTAGAACAAAAAATAAAAGATTTAGTGTCAAATATGTGCAATTAAAAAAATATCTATAGTTTAATACGCGTTCAAGGAAGTCATGTGGTGTCCACATCAGATTTTTTTACTTTATATTGTATTATAGCTGAAGAAGAGTGAGTTGTACACTCGAAACGTCCCGCATTTGTATTTTCATATTTATATATAATATATTAAAAAAGTGGATTCTGAAGCCTCTATTTGATTATAAAATTATATGTAGTGGATCCTATATAAACTTTATTTCCTACAATAGTATTTATTTTCAACGTAAATTTTATTACATTTGTCGGATTATTACAATGTATTCGTTCGGTTATAATTCCCTTAGGTTTGTGTCCGAGGAAAAAAATGACAGTTGTCATCTTGCCAATAGATGGCTATATCCTACATACACAGCTAACTTCTATATCAACTTAGTTCAAAGTCATTCATAGAGCTGACAACAGCGCTCACCTCGAGCCAGAAACAAATTAAAATTGGGTATCGTTTAACGTAGTCATATTAAAATTTTATCCCTAGAACTAGGGAATTTTAAATGTTGGTAGAGATTTTTATTTTTATTCTAGGGATTATATGAAAAAAATTAGTTGTGCAGGGCAAAACGTTCAAAATTTGTCAACTGGTTACTGTTAAAAATAGCGCCAAAGAAAACTCCGTCTGGTGAGATGGCGCGTTGATCGATTTTAAAAATATGACAGTTCGCCCAAGACTCAAGACAGACATTCGTCTAGTAATGTACGAGCATTTGCTTTATTAGTTTTATTATATCAAGACCGATAATGACCCGAGCTCACGAATACGAATACATGTAATAGTTACAAAGGAATAAATTTAGGTTATGTTGAATTTTACAACTGTCAGATGCATTATCTACATTAGTTGCATTCTTTTTACCAACAACTCACCTCACTAGTTCTCAAAATGAGATGAGATTAAAGTGAAGCGAGTTGAGATAGTTGATTTGTAAATAGAACGCACACAGAGAACGCTATACATATATCTTTCTCTGTTACCTGTTGTTGTTCTCTGCTGTCAAAATTTGGATGCGAATATGAATTCTAAACCTAGCTGTAGTTCTGCTGTAAGTATGATAATTCATAATAATTTGTTGGTATTATAAACTTATAAATTCGCTTTGTAAATATTTCACACTTTTATTAACAAGTTGTATAAGAATGTTGTATTTTTTAGGTTATAACTGATGAAAGCACTGATTTCATTATAATTCAAACAGACAATGATCATGAATACTGCCTGCTCGGTGATGAAAAGACACAAGAAGAAAAATACTGCTGGTCATATGACAATACCCTTATGTTAATATATATAGTAGAGAGTAGATTTGATGAATTAAATCATCCAAAAAAAAGAAAACATGTGTGGAAGAATATAGCGGCTGATTTGGAAAGTCACAATATAAAATATATTTATTATACAAAAGCTTTATTAATACATATACAAAAATCAAACTAAAAATTACATATTGGGAAACATATCGTTAAATAGTTGTTGTCTTTTATCAAAGTTATTAATAAAATGTTCATTCTGTGTATCATATTGTATATTTTGTTCTTGACTGGTTTCATTGCTGTCCATGTCTAAGCCAATTTCTAAATCATCAAAATTTATGCATATATTATGTAACACACAGGCAGCTACTACAGCTTCCGAAATAAAATTAATGTTGCGATTCTCAAATAATTTTAATCTTCTAAACCTTCCTTTCAATAACCCAAATGCATTTTCAATAACAATTCGGGTAGACGAATGTCGATAATTAAATATCTTCTGATTTTCCGTTAATCTTCCATTGTCTTTAAATGGCGATATAAGCCAAGATAAATTTGGATAAGCAGAATCGCCCAGTAAAAAATTATTATTAGCAATCAAATGTCCTTCCAGTATTAACTCATACAATTTAGATCGTTTTAATAATCTGGCATCATGGATGGAACCAGCTTCTCCGCAAAATATGTCTATAAACCTTTTTTTATTATCGCAGACACCTTGTAATAGTATACTATGAGTACTTTTTCTGTTACAGTATGCATGCTGGTTTGTACCAGGTCTTAGTATATTTATGTGACCTCCATCAATCGCACCAATCATTCCACTAATATTATGTAACTTTTGAAATTCTGTTGATATTTCATTTACTCCTTCAGTGTTTGGCCATGTTATAAAATTACTACTCAGTTCAACCAAAAAACTTACAATTTTTTTAATGCACCGATGTGCAGCGCTCTTTGTTACATTAAACCTATCAGATATTTGTCGGAATGACTCTTGATTTGCTAGATACCAAATTGTCATTAAAAAGGCCTTTTCTGCAGTAATTTTTTCTCTACCAAACTTATGCGTTGGCATGATGTTAGCAGATACTATCTTCTCAATTACATAATTACACGTCATCCGAGACATTCGAAAATGCTCTTTAAATTGTAAGTCATCGAAAGATGAAATTGTTTCCTCGACATATTTCTCAAAACGCACTAATTTACGACGTTTTATAGTCGTTGATTCTACTGATGAATCGCTGTTCTCAATCTCAGAATCAGATAAATCACTTTCAGAAGATGAACTGAACAATAAATCTGCATCTTCTGAATCCTCATTGCAAATTAAATTCTAAAACAATTTAATCTATTTATGAAATCTGTAAATATAAAAAACAAGAATACTTACAAATATTAAATTTTCAATATCCTCCTTATTTTTAACATCAGTATTCATTTTGAAATAATTTGACAAAATGCTTGTGTCAAACACTTCGAAAAAATAACCCCCACTCATGAACTGAGGTGAGAATCTCAATAAGCATTACCCCGCTAAATAGCTCAGCATAGGCAAGGGGGAAGAAATTCATCTCAGTTCACCTCACCTCAGTTCAGACAAATAGAACGGACAACTTTACTGAGATAACTGAGGTGAGCTAAGACGAAGTGAGATATCAAGTAAAAAGAACACGGCTATTGTTTACATTGTCTACGTCGCTAGAATTGTCGACGTATTGTCTACGTGTAGATGTCGACAATTAAAGATTACACGTAGATGCACATCTCTGGTTATGAGTCGAGTTTATTCATAACAGGTTCTATTCATAATCGTCCCATAATAGAGTAAGGTGTATTAAATGTTTATAATCGGACATAGTTAACAAAAGGGTTGGATAAGTAAGTAATAAAAGATAAGATTTAATTATTAGTGAAAGTAAAATTTCCAGAGATGTCTAAACTGGAAGTAAGGTATTTTATGCTATCACTTGCGGTGATAGCGTTAGTTGATAACTCGGTCGCAAATATTGAAGAGAATACAGGAGCGTACTTTCAAATCTTACCGACGGTATGACGCGTATTATTACACCGATAGATCAAAATACGTTTGTGATCACCCATGCGACAACAGTGTGAGATGTTCAGTGTAAAACAGCTAAACAAGTAACTTCGAGCAAAATTACGGTGCCTTATGAATACAAATTCCTTGTAATTGTTCACTGACTATTTTTTTATTTATTTTATTTTTATTTTATTTATTTATTTATTATTCTACAGGATAAATCCCAATTACATAATAATATTACATGTAATAAGTGTACAGAGATATGCATATAATGTAAATTAAATAACATACAAAAAAAAATACGCAAAGAGAAAAAACTAAAAATGTGAAAAATACAATACAAAATTTAATTGACACAAGCATTGAGTTTGCGTTTGAAAACAGTGAAACTATCAGATAAATCAAGCTCAACACAAAATGAGTTAAATACTCTACACATGGAATTTAGAGCTGAATGGAAATGTGAGTTTATACGAGAATTTTCACAACGAAAAGTAACCGAACTACGGACATTGCATGGTCGAACATAAAAGTTAAGATACGTAAGTAATTCGTTATTATCTATTATATTATTTACCATTTTGTAAATGAATATAATTTGATGCTTAATCCGCCGCGTTTGTAAGGATTCAATTCCAAATTCCATCAGTAGATCATTGTAAGACATATTAGGCCATTTATGATTAATTCTAAAAAAACAAATGTTATAAAATTTTTTTTGGACATTTTCAAGAGCCGTAATTTTATACAAGTGATATGGATTCCAAATTACACAACCATATTCAAGGTTACTACGAACTAGAGATGCAAATAAAGAAGTAAAACTTTTAATCGTTTGAAAGTTATATGTTGTTCGTAATAAGACACCCACATTTGTACATGCTTGAGATAAAATTGTATCAAAGTGTAAAGTTAAGTAAACAAAAAATTGGATTGAAAATAAATACCTAAGTCTTTAACAAATGTCACACGGTTCAATGTAAAATTTCCCATCAAATAGTTAAAGTTAATGACTTCTTTTTTTCTAGAGAAGGATATTACTTGACATTTGTTTAAATTGAAATACAGATGATTTTTTTGTGACCATTGATATATACTATTTAAATCATTTTGGAGTTCTAAGCAGTTACAGACAGTCTTAATAGAACGAAATATTTTAAAGTCATCCGCAAATAGTAAACATTGTGAGCATTTAACAACAGAGACAATATCATTTACAAACAATATAAATAATAAGGGACCCAATATACTGCCTTGCGGGACACCAGACTCAGAAACATACTTATCAGAGCAAAAACCATTAACACAAACATATTGAGTTCTATTGAATAGATAGGACGAGAATAAATTCAACAATTCAACGCAGAAACCAATTAAACTCAATTTTTGAATCAATAAAGAATGCAAAACTGTATCAAACGCTTTAGAAAAATCGGTGTATATGACATCTACTTGCTGATTATTTTCCAAAGCGTTACCGGTGAAGAGCATGAAGTTTAATAAATTAGTAATGGTTGATCTACCCTGCATAAATCCGTGTTGTTGAGGACTAAAAACATGAGGTATCTGACTTTGTATGTTCCTGTATAGTACTCTCTCAAATATTTTAGCAAAACAGTTTAGGCACGAAATTGGTCTGTAATTTCGTAGCTTGCCTTTATCCCCCGATTTAAAAATCGGGACAATTTTAGCTTCTTTCCATTTGGTGGGAAACGACATTGTCTTAATACTAAGATTAAATATATAATGTAAAGGAGAAAGAAGAGTATCAGCACATCCCTTGATTATATAGATGGGTATAGATTCAGGACCAGTGGATTTACTATTGCTCTGCTTATTAATTGCAATAGAAATATCCTCAAACGATACTGAGTTTATTGTAACATTAGTTAAATCTTGCGTTTCTATAATAGCAGATCCTGTATCAGTAGGTACATTGGATTGAAATACAATTTTGAAAAAAGTAGCAAAGGCTTTAGCAAATGAATCTCCATCAGTATAAGACTTATCACCATCTATTAACGTTAAAGGAATACCATTATTATTTCTTTTACTATTTACATATTTCCAAAAGTGGTTGGGATTAGCTGACAGCTCATTCTCAATACTCTTAATGTAATCTTTAAATATATTTGTACTAAGTGATTTGACTTTCGCTCTATATTCTTTAAATTTATTGTAATAGCAAGTGTAAAGATGCTTTTTGTATAAGATGCGGTAGTGTTCTTTTGCTTTAATGCATTGAATTAAGTCAAAATTAAACCATTTAGGATATTTGTTAGCCTTCGATCTTTTGACTGCTTTAGGAATACAGATATCAAATAAGTTAAGTAATAATTCATAAAATTTATCTAGTGCTAAATTAACATCCTTACTTTCAAAAATTGGAATCCAGTCAGTATCACTAAGTAAATTGTATAATAATTCAAAATTGCCTTTATTGAACTGATAGTAGTATTCTTGCTTAGCGTTTAATAGTGGAGTTCCGTGAGACAATTTACAAACAATGAGTAATGAAGGATGATGATCATCCTCCCAAACTAAAGCATCAATACATCGTGATACTGAACACTGAGTTATATTTGAGATTACAACATCCAGTAACCTATCATTTACATTTGTAACATTGTTAAACTGCGACATTTTTACCAAATTTATAAAGTTTACAGATCGTTGCACACTGCTATCAGACATTAAATTGTTTCTATACAGATTTACAAGGTTAGGTAAATTAAGATCACCAATTAAAATAGTAGGATATTTAAAAACAAAGGGCAGCATTATAATAGCGTCGTAGAACTGATTGTAATCCGTCGCAGCAGCATCCGGAGGAATGTATACAACAATTAAAAATAAGTTATTGTTTTTAACAGAATACCTGACGCAGATCAACTCAACTTTGCATGAATCACAGGATATTATTTGTTTACATGGATTTAGAAGGTTGTTGACTGCCACAAGAACTCCGCCTCCTCTTGATTTGCCAGTTAAAGCCAGATTGCGATCGCAACGGAACACTGTATAACGTGTGTCCAGTATCTCACTATCGCCGATATCGCCACCTAGCCAGGTCTCGGTAAGAGCGATAACATCGTAAGAGCTAGACGCACCACTCAGAAAAAGTTCTGATAGCTTTGAGTTGAGACCACGAACGGTTTGGTAGTATATGGACGAGCTGCTATTATTACTACGATTAGAAGTTGAGTTACTTAGTTTTTTGTATTGACAATACACGGAACACCATTTTTATATTTGATGGTTATATCAACCTCTCCTTCAATTTTACGTCTCTCGAGTTCTTCCCGCAATATGGACAAATGCTCACGTTGTTTTAATGTTAGATCGTTACCAATTTTAATGTTTTTAAATTCCGGAGTTGTTTTTAGTTTAGCATAGTTTTTTAGTAGTGTAAGAACATCACCACGATTTTGGAGTATAACTTTTACAGGACGCACTTTATTAATAGAACTTACACCCACACGCACTATTTTTGGATCATATGAAGAAGCTACAGTTGGTGAAATATGAGATATAAGTTTTTTCACCTGGGTAATATCTTGACTCGAGCTTTCAGGTAATCCATAGACCATTAACTTAGATGCACGTTTATTTCGCTCAGCAATTTCAGTTACAATGTTTTCAAATTCAACCGATGATTGATATTTCGAGTTTAAGGTTTTACACGAAATAAGTTCGGACTTTATTTCCTTGAGTTCAGACTGAAGCCCAAGAACCAATTGCTTCAACTCAGAGATACTGTCAGTAGTATTTTTGTCAAAGGACACATTGCAAGAATCACAAAACCATTTAATATTTTTGTTAGATCTTAGCTCGCGAGAGTCAGATTGCATAAAATCAGCGCACTCTAAATGACACACTGCAGAACACATGCTACATTTTATAGCGTTTTTCGAAGTACCAGACTGGTTGCAAATCTTACAGTTGAACAACATTCTATTGTAAAGGTAGAACTATTCTCAGAAAAACCGAACGAAGATAAACACGTTTATGTGCGAATTAATAAATTTACGCGATAAAATAAAAAGGTCAATCACTTTGAATTGAAAAACTACCGCACCAGAGTTATACAGCACTTGTAATATATGAACTAAAATATGGTTCACTTTTTTAGTAGCAGATCTATATAAATTATTATTAAAAACGACTGCAAAATGCTATGCTTTATAAGTATACTAGTATGAGCAGAAATAAGTTGTCTTCTCTGCGAAGATACAGCTTACTATTATATTTGAATATTTGTAAGAATACTTAAGGTACTATTTTTCTTAGAAATATATTAATATAAAGCTTGTCCCAGAAAAAATTGTCGCTTAGATTTGGGCCTTTTCGTATATTGCCTTTATAAATATACAAATTTTTATGTGATGCGTTTTTATTAGTTGGCTATACATTATACAAAAACAATTAGTTGACAACTTTCATGCTAAATTCTACAAAGATATCATCGAAACACGAAGAATTACGCGAAAATATTTTGTACAAATGTGTTCAAAATAGGCATGTATCCACAAGAAAGGTAGCTTTAGAGTTAAAATCTACAACAAGGACTGTTCTAAGGGTGTTAAAAAGATATAATGGAACGGGTAATACACAAAAAAAAAATATGGAAGTGGATGCAAACCTGGATTTGTAGATTAAAATATTGAGAAAATATCTTGAAGACTTTGTGTAAAAATAAAAATCTTTCTGTGAGAGATTTGGTTAAGAAATTTGGAACTGCTCAATCAACAGTCCAGAAAATTAAGTTAAAGAATTATATAAAGTCATTTAAAAAAACAAAAGTGCCTAACAGGAATGCTAAGTAAGAAACTAACACAAAATCAAGATAAAAAAAACTTGACTTTAAAGTGATATCAAAAAAATTATGTGTTATCATGGATGTCGAAACGTATTGTTAACTTGAATTAAAATCTCGACAAGGTCATTATTATTATTCTGGAAAGTTCAGAAAATCTGTTAGTAGCTAATTGAAGGTAATTAAGAAAAATTCTCAAAAAAGATTCTTGTATGGCAGGTCATTTGTTCCTGTGGTAAACTCAGTACGCCTTATTTTTCGACAACGACAATCAATGGCGAAAGATATTTAAGTGAGTGTTTTTAAAGACCATTATTGCCCTTTATAACACACCAAAACTATTTTGACCAGATTTGACAACATGTCATTACACAATGTCATTGATTGGTATAAAAGAAACCACATAGAATTTGAACATAAATCTGAAAATCCTTCAAATTGTCTTGAATTGCGGCCAATCAAAAAATATTGGCCCCATATGAAGCAGAAGTAATTAAAATATAATAAACAAGCCAATTCTGTCGATAATTTCAAATATAAGTATAAACAAATTACAGAAATGATATCTGATTATGCTGTACAAATATTAATGAATGGGGTGAAAAGGAAATTGCGCAACTTTTGGATGAATCATAAATAAAATGTAAATATTTGCTATTATGTACTATTTAATTGTTAATCAATAAAGCTCTCAATAGTTTAAAAAAAAATCATTTCATTATAAGGTTTTTAGTTAAAAATTATAGGCGACAATTTTTTCTGGGATAAGCTTTATTTTATAGTTTAAATTTTATAATTATGTATTTAAGAAGTGTTTTATTTATATTATATTAGGTTTTAATTTTACATTGAATTTTGAAAATATCCCTGTACAATTTTGAGATGTGTAGTTGTTCACTTGAAACAATAAATCAATTTATGAATATCTCAAATTCAATATAAGATACCTTAATTTTCTCATATAGTACTTAAAAACAGAAATCTGATTTTCTGGGCCGCCCTGAGCATGATAAATATAATATTTTTAAATGTATGATAGTTTGAAGACCAGCAAAAACTATTATGAAGAGTTTTTTTTTTGTAAGATCAATGATAAAAAGAGATCACGTTCGCAAACATTACTCTTACCTATCTATTAAAATCACCACATACGATAACATACTCACCTGGATCACACATCACACTATCTAACAAAATCCAAAATCTATTTTTTCGAGAACACTATCCGATTCATTTCACCCTACAACTAACAAGACGAAGATTATATGAAAGCCTATCTTTTATAGCGTAGGTGGCTGTTGTATCGATTCGAATTGAGGATTTTAGATCCCAGATTCGATTTCCACAGCCAACAGACAAATTTCACTATATTAAAATTACTCCTATGGCTCCTTTTCCACTAGCATCTTTGGGACCGCAATTTGACGGTTGATAACCGTACTATACACGTATAATCGTGTGAATATATCACTTATCGTGATCTGCTACGGCAGAGTGTCACATGTAGAACGTCTACTGACTGATTGAGAAGTTCACATTTGATTATTATTTTAATCAAATCGCTTTCAATAGAATTATTAAGAAACGTATTTCTGCATGGCTCGTAGTTTATTTTCTGATATATTTCTCTTATAACGAAATCAATATAAATTAATAGAACTGTACAGTTCAACCGCTGAAAATAATCGCAGGCTACTAATAAAAATCGTACAACCTCAAATGTCGTATCAGTAACTGTTGTATTTTCTTTCGGTAAAATGCTGCATTTATATGTACCGAAACCTTTTAATTTCATGTCAAACTAGAATTGTTTCTACGCACCACGAAATTGTTTACAAGTAGGTGTATCCGAATAATCGCCCTTACGCCTCACTGTACTAAAAAAAATCTAGATGAACAGGACGAAGCTGTTTGCACTTGTGAAGGACGTAAAAAATGTATCAATATTAATAATTAAAAATAATAGGAATAAGCAAATTAATTATTTTCAAATTCGTATAATTTTTATATAAATAAAAAGTCTGTTTAAATGCTATTAAAAATTAAAGTGACAACTTATAATAAAAGAAGTATTTATTAAATATCAAAATTATATTTTATTTTAATTTCTTTACATAACGAAAAAAATTCAACCGGCTACAAAACTTCTTAAATGATTTAAATTTTTTCCCCAGAATTTTGTTCTTTTTTTTGTTGTAAACGTCATCTCGTGAACTTGATGATTTTGAAAGCGTGGTCAAAACGTTATAATACTTTTTGATTTTGATCACTTCATCTATAACTTGCACAATTTGACTCGCCACCATCATATCAATCGAAAAATAAAGACATTTTGATATGGGTAAGATACAAATTTTGATAAACTCATCCGAATATATTGTGGATTCACTTCTGAATTTATCATCGCCGATGAGTATCACGTGAAATGTAAACCTGTCCGGGAGCCAAAATGTGTTGAAAAACGTCACAACTTGTTCATTTATCCAATTTTGATATAATGGTTTGCTAATCAAAAGTTGTCTGTTGTTGGCAAAAATATCAAATAATTTTGTATCTTGAATCTTAAAAATTTTGTTCGCGGTGTTTGAAGAAGAAAGACACTCGCAAATTTTTCCAAACGATCCATTTTCAAAAACAGCTGGATTTGGTTTAATTTCTAAAAGTATAATAATATATTACTCAAATTATGAGATTACATGCGACTTACGTTCTGTCGTAGCCGGTATAATTTGATTTTCGTATGTGTTTATAGAAAACTTTGAATTTAGCTCTTCATTATCATTGCACTTGGATTTAGCTTTCGTGTCTTCTTTCTGTCCAAAACAAGAGCGTAAAAATTTAATAAAACTATTCATTAGTGCATACAACTCGTTGAAGAATGTAATATATTTTATATAAAGTGTCCTTAGAAACTACCTTTAATATTGATTGTGTTTGTTAAACCATTTCAATTGTAATTGTGCCTTTTCTATGGTTACCGAATCGTGTTCAAGCCTCATTTATTTACCACACTGCTATTCGATGAGTTCGGACCCTGTGCTGTAATTGCGACTAAGCTCCTGTTATACAAAGCAGTGGCGCACACATAATTTTATTGAAGGGGTATCCAAGAATATAATATATTCCGTTAATGGCAAACAAACAAAAAACTACACATTTTACAATACGGGTTTATTAGGTATTGACAACGGGTTTTCTGATTTAAAGGAAATCACAAAGTAATTTTTTATCTTATGACAAGACTGAAAATACAAAAAGTCATTACCTATCATATAGGTATCTCGAGATCGATGCTGCGTTAGAAGAATTCGATTGACGCCAAACTTTGTACCTAGGTGAAGTGGTGTAGCGGTTATCACATCTGCCCGTCAAATAGAAGGTTCCTGGTTCGAATTCAGGCGCCATCCGAATCATAAATTTAACGTTAAATCTATCATCGTCAAAATATTTTCAATCATGACATGTCAAAAAAAATATATTAGAACAAGAACAATCTTTATACACAATGAAGGAGACGATATTTTTTAATTGACTAGTTTATTTAAAAATACTGTTTTATCTGTGCTAACTAAAATTAAGTTTCGATAAAAATCAATAATATTGCATTTAACAAATATTGTTTTCTTTATAATATCTTTAAACTATTGTAGTTTTTTAACATATTTGTCAAAAAAGTCTTTGTAACAGAATCAAATAAATCATAACTTTCAATTTGGAAAATATGTGGTTCCTTTATTGTAAATAAATGACTATAGATAAAATAGTCTGTTCTTGACCAAATATTTACAATGTCTTGATTAAATTATTATTTATTAGTTAGAAAGTTTATTCTATATTTAGTATACATCTGAGCATTGAATTTCATAGTTATAAAATATTTAAAAAGCTCTAAAATATGATAAAACTTAAATTCTTTTTCGTTTGTATTTATACTTAAATTATTAACAAAAAATTTCAACTTGCACTGGTCAGGTCTAGGGAGTATTGTTCTACCCTCAATAACCTATTATTTGAGAGAGAATTAGAGGATGTTCTTAACGTGATCTAATTTGGGATGAGGGTTAATGGGGAATATGTTGGAATGTAACATGTCGATCTGGAAGTGAATAACAGATTACGATTTCAAATTGTGATGTAGAGAGGGAAATAAGGTAAAGAATTAAGATTTTTTAAATTTTGGTAGACTTTTATCGAGCCTTTGAGCACTTGTATTAATTGGCTTTAAATTTCTACTATATATAAACAATATGTTAAAATTTGACTCATCAAAATGTTTGTGGCAAACAACCCAAGAAGAGTAATTCTGATACGTGTAGTTACATCCGCACGGTTAGATTTATTTCAACTATTAATGTATACATATATTATTATAATTTCTAATTGTTTCCAAAATTCAAAATTTGTATTATATGCTGACGATTTAATTTGTTGTAAAAATTATTAGAAATAGAAAGATTAACAACGGTTCAATGGTCTAGGGGTATATGATTCCCGTTTTGGGTGCGAGAAGTCTCGCTTAGCAAATATAAACTCCAGGTCAAGGCAGTGTACATAATGCGTACGAAAGTTCGCAAACTCTACCTAGTAATCACAGGCTACAAATAAATATTATACAATAAACTCGAATTTTCCACGGCTAAAATGCAATACGTACATACCTCAGATCTCACTGCACTGAAAAATGTTTCGAGTTGAACAGAATGACACTGTTTACACTTGCGCAGTTAGTAAAAATATATAAATATTAATAATTAGAAATAATGAATACTATTAAAAATAATTATGATTACTAAATTTCAAGAAGAATTTATTTTTATTTTAAACCGGCTACAAAACTTTTCAGAATATCATCTTGTCAACTATTGAAAGGATTGTCAAAGTGCTATGATACTTTTTAATTTTGAACAATTCGTTGAAAATTCACCGCCCACAATTCACCGCGAAAAGTTCACCGCACACAATTCACCGCTCCACAATTCACCTCTCCACAATTCACCTCACCACATTTCACCGCTAGGAAAATTCACCGTATGGAAGATTAATTGCCACTTTTACCTTCTGCCACATCTGTAAAGAGAGGGACAGGAATAGTACTAAAAATTTGGGCGGGATGGTAGGAGGCCACATCACATTTTTTAATTGTATATTCAATAAAACAAAAGTTCAGTTTTAAAATATATTAAGAAATTGTTACAAATCAAAGTCAAATATTAAAAGAAAATAACATCATTATGGGCAAAACCACAGAAAAAATTTTTTACAAACATAAAATAATCAAACATAAAACAACAAATCTGAATTATATATACATATTGTTTATTTTAAAACAATAAAAACTATCTCGAAAAGACAATTTATAAAAAATTAAACAAAAGTCTACAAACAAAATCAAATGAGACAGTTTAAAAATAAAATAAAATTTTGTAATAAGACATATCATGAGCAAATTCAACCAAGATTATTGCTTGGATCGTACCGAGGATCATACTTATCAAATCAAACATATATGTTAGTTAAACAATTTATTTCAAATATTAGTGATAATTAATAATAACATATTTTAGTATGCAATATTATAAGCAACACCTCTAACAAAATCAAGAACATTATCTTGGTCAACTACAAGTTATCTTAATCGTGCCGCACAGTCTCTATATTTTTTCTTGGGCCTTTGTGATTCATATCCACTTACATATTGTTCAAATCGCACTTCGTTTAGGCTTTGTTCTTTTTTAATACAATTTATAAATTTCCATATATTTGGATGATGACAGCTCAGTATATTTCAAAATTTACCAAAGCTTTGCCGTGAAAATAAATGAATAAACTATTTAAATTTAAACCTTATGTCATCATTGAAAATGAGTTCTGAATCCGAAACAGACCTTCCTTCTGATATCGAAGAATCTGCAAATTTGCCCGTCAACTGTTTAATACCAGAACAATTATTAAATGTATATAAATCCTAAAAATTTTAATAAATAGTTTTTTCCGTTTTTTGCATTTTGAGACAGTTCAAATTGTCAACATTCATTATGTAACTAGTTATGTAAAGAATTCTTTACATAATTTTTGAATGACAGTTATGAAAAAATTTACATTTCATAACCTCAAAAATTGATGTAAAACAAGACTTTTCATAACGGAATTAGGTAAAATATTTTTCGCGCGTTACCATTGAAAACGGGCGACAAAGATATTTTTCGATTGTTCCACAGAAAACGTCAACTTTACAATGACAAATAAGAGCGTAATTGTTAACTTTTCATAGCAATTGTAGAAAAAGTTATTTGAGAGAAAAATACTTCAAATAAAAGTTGTAGCAAATGAATCTTTCGACATGAAAATAACCATTTCCTTGCAGAAGTAGAAAAATTACTTACTGTCTTGTATTTATGGTTATTAACCTTTCATAACGAAATTAGGTAAAAACTATTTTTCTCTAGTAAACTCAAATCGGGGACATATTGTATAATAATTTAACCCAGATTTATCATGGTCGGCTGGAAATGCTGGAGCAGCTCGGACCACTGCTTACCGGCCACGGAGGGCGGCGCTGCGCCCCATAACGCGGTGTTCACTACCGTGTGCAATATACCACACTGTGTCTGGTCCCAACGCCACGGGTTGCCATGCAGGTATAAATATTCCAAACCGCTCACATCGTCTATTACATTTAATTCCAATGTTTGTAATTGATTATTACTTAGATTAATAGTTCGTAGACATGAAACGTTGACGAAACATCCTTCTTCGATAGAACTAATTTTATTGTAAGAGAGATCAAGTTCATTTAACATGACTAGATTTGAAAATTCAAATCTTTTAAGTTTTGTAAAATGATTGTTGTTTAATAAAAGTTTAGTCAGATGTGGTGTGTAGGAAAATCTGGTTTGGTCTAGTGTCGTTATATTGTTTTCTGCTAAACTTAATATTGTTAATTTAGCTAAATTTTGGAAAGAGTTGAATTCAATAATATTTATGTGATTTCTTTCTAAATGTAATTCTTGTAACTGGCCATAAGTACTAAAAGCATTAGCATGAAGCGTTGTAGTTCGTTGATCTAGAACAGAAAATAATAAATTAATTTCTTCAACAAATTAAATAAATATATCATCACACCTTTTACCCATTATTGGATGTGGCACTTTGTCGTAAGCAGATCTTGGTAAGTGATATATTTTATCACGTGAAGTGCGGTTACTGGCCGTCAAATCACAGTCCTCAAAGATGTTAGTGGAGGGGGAGGCACAGGGATAATTTGAATGAGGTGAAAATTGTTTGCGGCTGTGGGAATCGAACTTGGTTTCTAAAATCTACAGGCCGACTCGATACCACTGAACCACCTACCCCATAAATAGATTAAATACAGTTTATATGGGGTAAATGACTCAGTGATATCGACTCGGCCTGTAGATCTTGAGAACCTTGGTTCGATCCCCACAGTCGACAAACAATTTTCACCAAAGTAAATCTACCCCTGTTGCTCCCCTTCTACTATCTTTGGGGGCCGTGATTTAACTTCACGCGAAGAAATATATCACTTACCGAGATTTGATTCGACAGAGTGCCACACCCAGTAATGGGTAAAAAGGCGTGATGACATATTTATTTTTAATTATTTGATTATCAAAAAAATGCATACTTTTGCTCCCTTATTAAAAAAATTGTGACCTACATACTTAAATTTGTCTCTCATAAAAGTTATAGCTATTAACATACCTAGGAAAGTAATGAGTATCATAACAACCGCAGCTGTCAGTTTGAGACATCTAAGGCATGTTATGACTCATAACATCCGTGGTTTGTTCAATAGTTTACCGGTTTCAGAATATAAACACGTTAACGTCATTAATAAATATCATTTTAGAAATTCTTTGATGAATAACGTCATTGTCATTATTTTAGAAGGTGATCAAGTAAGTCTGTGGTCTGTATGATTTTATTTAAACGTCATAACGTGGTCATCTCTAATTTGAAAGACTGTACAATTAATATATATACCGGGTGTAACACGAAAAGTGAAATATAGGTGTTTAACATGGCAAATCAGTTTTTCCGTACGCATTGCCTCCCTAATTATTTTAGGAAAAAATGTTTCAAATAAATGTTGTAAAGCATAAAATTCTACATCCGAATCAATAAACAAAATTCATTTTGACTACTTCATAACTGCAGAAATTAAATTTGAAAATTCACGTAATTTCAATTTAATAATAATAGCCATGGAATTAAAAACAAGAGATGAACAAATGCGTAACGTTTTATACGTCAATGTCAGAATAAACTGTCAAAATCATTTTTACGTACTAAATATTTATTTTCTAAATCAAATTTAATAATAATAAGGCAAAATATTTTTTAGATTTATTATTTAAGAATAATAAAATAATAAACTCGATAAAATATTTAAGGTAGGTTGTTATTAAATATTTAACAAATTAATTAATGTAACATAAATTAAATTCAATAAAAACATCAACAAACTAATTATTCTTAAATTGTTAAATTAGATGTTCAAATAGTCCACCGTTTTGAGCTAAACATTAACCTAATCTGTTGTAGAAGCTTTCTCGAGCATTCCTTAATTGTCGATTATTTATTTTCTGGCATTCTTGTAATATAGCATTTTTAAGTTCTTCTAAATTCTGGTATCTTTTTTTATAAACATAAGATTTTAAATGGCCCCATAAAAAAATTCGCACGGATTTAAATCCGGCGACCGTGCTGGCCAGTTAACTGGTCCATTTCGTCCTATCCAGCTTTCAGGAAATTACATATGCAGGGCAGCCATCATGCTGGAACCACACATTTTCTTTGTTTGTTTCAACAATTTGTGGTCCAACAGCATTAATTAATAAATTCAAATATGATGCTGAATTTATTCGTTGGATGAAGAATGGGCCAATTATTTTATCACCAAAAATTCCTGCCCACACATTGACAGAATGACGATATTGTGTGGATTATTTTGTGACCAGTACCGATAATTATGACAGTTTGGTTCGCCATTCATGGTAAATGTGCATTCATCTGTGAATAAAATACTTCTTAAAAATTCTCTATTACAATTTGATTTCTCCATCATTATTTCACAGAATGAGGCACGCAGTTCAAAATCTCGTTCCAAAATATTTTGGTGGTTTTGAAATTGAAAAGGAAAGTATTTATGTTTTTTGAGAATTCTATGCACTGTCATTAAATTTATATTTAGTTCTCTGGAAATTTCCCGCACACTCATTGTTGGCCCCAGTTCTATTAAGCAAGAATATTTTCTTCATTGTTATAAATTCTTTCATTTATTTCTTTCTTGAAATTTAGTGTTCCTGTTTTTTCAAACTTTACTATAAACCTCTGAATAGTTGCCGTACTAGGAATATCATGATGCTGCCAAATAGCGCTAATATAGTCACGAATTAGTCGTAAACTACGGTCAGAATAATGACATTTAATTATTTGCAACTTTTCTTCATCTGAATAATTATTCATTTTTTTATAATAATAAACCCTAATATTGATTTAATATCACAGTTTGTCAAAATAAATACTAATAATTTGACGTATAAAACGTTACGCATTTGTTCATCTCTTGTTTTTAATTCCATGGCTATTACTATTAAATTGAAATTACGTGAATTTTTAAATTTAATTTCTGCAGTTATGAAGTAGTCAAAATGAATTTTGTTTATTGATTCGGATGTAGAATTTTATGCTTTACAACATTTATTTGAAACATTTTTCCTAAAATAATTAGGGAAGCAATGCGCACGGAAAACTGATTTGCCATGTTAAACGCCTATGTTTCACTTTTCGTGTTACGCCCGGTATATTATGATAAGCAGGAGAAGTAATCTTTGTATTATTGTTGTTTTGAGTTCCGTTTGTATGAATAGTGTTATATTATCATTGTGTTTTATTTTCATTTTCTTGACTATTTTGACAAGTCAGTATGGTAATATTACCGTACAGAATACAGTTATTACTTACTTACCAGCCTATTTTTGTGCATGGAAACATAGGTTTTATATCCTGAAACCAGTAAAACATGTAATGAAACTAATACTAAAACTACAACTAAGAACAACACATATTCTATATAATTTAATAATAAACCACTATTAAATAAAAACACTGAAATAAAAAAGACAGCAATACTAAGCTAAGTATACATCTAGTATATCTAGTAGTTGAATTTCCTAATAAGTGAGTCGAGTACAGTGTAGTGCATACCTGTGAAGTACAGGTGTGTGATGTTAGATGGCAACGTATCTAGTACCCGCGTGAGTTTGAGCGGGGTGGAGCACCGCACTACAGTGGGCCCCTCGCAGACGCAAGGACTGCACGCAGAGCACTTCTGCACCAAGGCAAGTTCCTTCAGCTCGCTCCAGCGTTTCCCCAGCAGACTCAGAGGTGTCGCGCATGTTGGGATGACCAATGAAGCCCACATCTGGCGGCTAGCTACAGACTCCATCACTTCACACAGCGACTCATCGCAATGCCACGGGTTGTTATGTAAGTAAAACTCTTTTAAACTGCTTAAATTATCCATTATAGTTAAATTTAGATCATTTCGACCTTGACTGAGTAAAGGTTACTTAAACAGTGCTAAGTGTCTGAATTGATTTTTACCAGGTAATTTCGATAGACTTTATTCCTAATTACACTAATAACCCTAATACTTATACCAAGAACCTCCAACGCATTTTATGCGGATTTTCCTTTTACCCTGAAAAACTAATCTACTTTAAGACACTTGCTGAGTAACCTCCCACACTGCAAATAGCGCTAGCTATTGAGCGGTAGAGAAATTACCCGCAGTCGCCGGGTTGCAAATATGTTACCTACATCTCAACAGTTTTTCAAATTTTTGGTATACGATACATTGGCGTCTTGTTGGTTGCTGGATCATAACAGCAAGGCGAATAACTAAACAAATAAAACAAAAAAATACCCGACAACCTACAACTACACTAAACAAAATGAACGCTACACAGACGTATGCTCAAAAGGCAAATAAACCAAAACAAAATGTACCTCAGCCATTTCCATCCAAACAACAAGCAATAATATTGAACTCAGTTGATGAACTAGTAATAAAAGATTACATAACAGCAATTCCTAATATTGTAGAACCAAAAAACATAATATTTGCATCAAAAATCTCAAATAACCGTATATGCATATATTTATCAAGCAAGGAAATTGTAAATATATTAGTCGAAAATCACAAAAATATTGAAATTAATAACCACCAAATAGAAATCAGACGATTAAATACGACAGCTGTAAGAATTGTTTTATCTAATGTCTGCCCTTCAATACCGCACCAAGAACTAGAGAAAATACTAATTATATCAAAAGTATGAGCCGTTGGCACTTGGTGAAACATTATGAATAAGAATAAAGAACGTAGACACTTGATGTAGTTTCACAAATTATTGATTAACATTTAGAACAAAATTATTTCGAATTTAATAACCGCTTTTATCAACAAAAAGATGATCTTCCTATGGGATCCCCTTTAAGTCCTTTATTAGCTGAAATCTTTATGGACAATTTTGAAAAATCAATGTTTAATTCTAAGGCTAAAATTATTAACGAGATCAAATTCTGGTACCGTTACGTAGATGACATAATCTGTTTATTCTCAGGCTCTGACAGACAATTACAAATTTTAGTATCACTTCTCAATAGTCAAAATAAAGCCATTAAATTTACTATTGAAAAAGAAGAGAATTGCCAGATAAATTTCCTTGACATCACTATTAAACGGTTAAAATCATCTTTTGAATATAAAATCTATAGAAAACCTACTTATACAGACACCATTATACCAGCACACTCAAACCATCCTAACAATATTAAAATGTCTTCCCTAAATTGTTATGTACACAGACTGTTAAATATTCCTTTATCTACAGTTAACTTTAATTTAGAACGCAACACTATCAAACAAATAGCTTATAATAATGGTTACAACCCTTGTATAATCGATAAGTTAATTTCTAAGAAGAACAAGAAAATCATGTTCAATAAAATCTACGGAAATCATTCTTCAAATTCAGAGTGTAAACCATATTGTAAATTGTTTTTGTAAACAATATCAGTAACAACATAGGTTATCAACTAAAGAATTCTAATATTAATGCAGCCTATTATAACAACTATACTATTAAGCATATTTTAGTCAATAACAAATAAACCGTTAAAGATAAATTAGATAATAGTGGTATTTATAAACTAAATTGTAACGATTGTAACGCTATTTATATTGGTCAGACAGGGAGATCTTTTAAGATTAGGTTTTACGAACATATGAGATCCTTCAAATTAAAAAAAAACTGACTCCAATATGGCGATACATCCGAATGAAAAAAATCATACCTGCAACATTGATAATCTGGAAATTTTACACTTTACCAATAAAGGACGTAGAATGAACTTCTTAGAAGTATTTGAAATTCAGAAAGCTATTCATAGCGGCTTAAATGTCCTCAATGACCAGTTGGATTTGTTTCATTCAGATACTATTAAGATCTTTGTAAATTAACTTTACCGTTAATCACTGTACTATATAAACTGTGTGTAACTTGTATTTTAAACAGTCAACGTTCTGAAGATGGCCTAATAAGCCGAAATCGATCAACTTTGTTAATAAATAATTTGTGAAAATACATCAAGTGTCTACGTTCTTTATTCTTAAAATACTAATTAATTACGGACTAAAGCCCATATCACCAATCTATTTTCAAAGAGCGGGACTTCAAGAAGACATATATGCACATATATGCAGTTTTAGAAGACAGCTTTACGTAGCACCTGATAGTCAAGAAGTCCCTGATAGTATTCTGTTCAAACACGATGATACTGAATATAGGATATACCTAAGCGGTGAAAAAGTACTCTGCCATCATTGCAATAAAACGGGACACCCGACATCAAAATGCGAAGTACAAAAACAAAATCCGGAACTATCACACTTCCCCGAACTTACCGAAAAAACAACAAAAAAAGACCAGCTCCAGTAGACTCCGAAACAGACACACTAACTAAAAACCTCACAGCAAACAACACTGTTGTAACAGAACCTAATCTAATAATAAATCCATACAATAAACCAGAAGAACGAAATACTGGAAACAAACCAACTATAGAAGACATACAAATTAATACAGCAGATTTAGAAAATAAGGCAACATTTAAACAGCCAACTAAAAAAACGAAGAAAAGCACAGGAGATAGATCAAGATCTCAAAGCCCAGCCAGCCAAGAATCACTAGAAGAACAACTAAAACCAATAGCTGAAGATATGAATAAAAGCTCTGACAAATACATACTAACATATGACCAAATAAGTATAGCCAAGGAGTACACACTAAATATTGAAAAATTGCTAGAAATGCTCGAACATATGAGAACGATAACATTTAGAGTACTTAAAAGCCGATTATCTCGCACAATTACAAGAATAAAAATACAATTATTGGAAGAAGCAAAACAAGTGACAAAACTAAATACTAATCAACTATGAAAATAATCCAATGGAACAACAATGGTATCCAAGCCCATCTCCCAGAATTGCAATATTTAATACAACATCATCAACCACAATATATATGCATACAGGAAACAAGATTACAGGAGGGAAAACAATTCAAATTAAAATACTACGATTGTTTCAGACAAGACAGACTAACAGATGGCATAGCTAGCGGAGGAGTGGCTATATTTAGCAAAAACTCAATCCAAACCACCCGGATTAATCTAAACACCGAAGTGGAAGTAATAGCAATCAGAACCATCTACCCCACACCGCTAACCCTATGTAACATGTATATTCCACCTAACAAAATTATAACTACAAATGAAATTCAAAATATAATTGATCAGTTATCTCAACCAATAATTTTACTAGGAGATTTCAACGCACATAATATTTTATGGGGCTCTACACATAACAACTCAACGGGAAAAATTTTGGAAGACACCTTGTTAGATAATTACATCTTACTGAATGACGGATCACCTACCCATATGTCTGGACGTTCTGGCAATACAAGTATTATAGATTTAGCATTTGTAGACCCTAAACTAGCATCAAATATGACTTGGGAAACATTACCTGTATTGCTAAGTGATGGCCATTTTCCAATAAAAATCACATACGCTACAGATGATATCAAAGTGAAGAAACAGAATGTAAAAAATGGAACTATGCAAACGCAAATTAGGACAAATACCGAGACACAATAAATAACCTAAACACTGTTACCACATTTAATGATATTAATGTAATTATAGAAAATCTCAATTAAAAAATTATAGAAGCAGCAGAAATAGCAATAGGATATAATGAAAATAAGAAGCTAACCAAGAAGGTCCCGTGGTGGAATTCTGAATGTTATATGGCAATAAAACAACACAAAAAAGCACTATACAAAGTCAGGAAAAATAACACCCCTGAAAATATTCTAGAGCATACAGTAGGAAAATATTACGCCAAAGTAAAAGACGCTCGTGGAAAAATTTCATAAGTACTATCAACAAAGCTACACCAGCAAAACATCTATGGAAAAATATAAATAAAATCAAAGGTAGTGATACACCCAGAGAGATAGTTAGTATTACAACAAGCAACGGCACAGCAACAAACCCAAAAGAAATTGCCAACATACTAGCAAATACTTTTCAGAGAGTATCCAGTGATGACTCCTACAATAATAAATTTTTGCAATACAAGAACGAAATCAAAAAAACTAAATTACCATTGAGACAGACCCCAACGACCCACTGAATAAAATTTTTTCTAGATGGGAACTTAACATGGCAATAGATGAGATGAAGAAGGACTCGAGCCCTGGTCCAGATAACATATCACCGATACTAATCGAACAGCTCCCAGATAAAATAAAAGAATATCTGCTAACAACCTATAATTACATATGGAGTTCTCACACTTTCCCAGACGCATGGCGTGATTCAACCATAATACCAATACTAAAACCCAATAAAAACAAATGCGATCCATTAAGTTACAGACCAATATCGCTTACTAACTGCTTATGTAAAATTCTAGAGAAAATGGTAGCAAAAAGTCTTAACTGGTACTTAGAAACAAATAACATAATAACACAAAATCAGACAGGTTTTAGAGCTGGAAGATCCACTATGGACAATCTTACGATACTAAATTCAGAAATACTACAAACATTTAAAAATCGGCAACACATGATAGTAGTATCGTTTGATATAGAAAAAGCATATGACACTACGTGGAAGTACAACATTATTAAAACGCTAAAAGAACATAACATCGATGGCAATACACTACATTTTATTCAAAACTTTCTCCAAAATAGAACTTTTAGAGTCCGGGTTAATGACTGCTATTCAGAAATATCAGAACAAATAAATGGAATTCCGCAGGACTCAACTCTGAGTGTTTCTCTCTTTATGATTGCTATCAATAATATAGCAAAAACAATATCAAGCCCCGTCAAATTTCTACTTTACGCAGATGACCTAATCATATATCACAGAAATACAAATATAAACGATATTCAAAATCAGCTCCAAAAAACTATTAACAACATACAAAACTGGTCAGAGAAAGTTGGGTTCAACTTTTCTGAAACCAAAACAAAAGCCATCCATTTCTCTAAACATAGGAAAAATAATGTTGACCCAATAATTACTTTACGGAACAAAAACATACAATATGACAAAGAAATAAGAATACTTGGACTAACAATAGACAAAAAACATACATGGAAGAAACATATATTAGAAATAAGTGCGGATTGTAGTAGAAAACTAAACATCATAAAAGTCTTAGCGCATCACGACTGGGGATCTGATAGGGAAACACTATATGCCATTTACAAAGCCATAATACGAAGCAAACTAGACTACGGCGGAATAATATTCTCTACTGCAAAGAAATCAGTACTTCGCATCTTGGACTCAATATATTCTGATCATTTCAATAAAGTTACGGAAGTTAGTTTTCGGTTGTGTAATGAAGCATTTTTAATAGTTGGTGATTTACAATCTGCCACACATTGACTGGACTCCTAAATCTACTTATTTTGAACCATACAATATAAGAAGAAACAACTTATATTTCGAACTTCAAAACACAATAAATATTTGTAATATGTTACAATACAATGGAGTTCTAAATCATAATAACAGGATTTTAGACCTAGTTTTATGTTCAGATGAATGTAAAGTTATTCTGAGTCAAGCACCTATAAGTAACGTAGACCTTCATCACCCTGCATTGGAAATAAGCCTTAACTTAAAAAACATTAAAACACTTTCTCAAAATGATTCGTTCGCGTTCAATTTTAACAAATGTAATTACGAAGAATTAATTTATAAACTATCAGCTATTAACTGGACTATTAAATTTAACAATCCCGATGTTAACGTTAATTTAGAAACTTTTTACAATATCTTACCTAGTCTATTAATTGAATTCGTTCCCGTTAAATACATAAAAAAAGATAAACATCCACTATGGTTCACTAAATCTTTAATAAAACTACTTAAAGAAAAACGTAAATTTCATAAAAGATGGAAAACTTATAGGCGAATCGCAGATTACACTACGTTTTCATTGTTACGTGATCGAGTAAAAACCAAAATGAAACAGGATTTTATCACTTACATTAATAATATTAAAAATAACATAAAAACAAATCCAAAATCATTTTGGAATTACTCAAAAACTTTGAAAAAAACAATGGAATTCCTAATATTATTCATTATCACGATCGTGAAGCTCACAATGGAACCGGCGTCTGTAATCTTTTTGCCGAATACTTTTAATCAGTCTTTGTTAACCTGAACGATTCACTAGTACAAGTACATAGCGACATTACAAACACTGCACTAAATATAAGTTCTATGCACATCAATTATGATAGTGTTTTTAATTATTTATCAACACTAGATGTTAGTAAAGGCTGTGGACCCGATCAAATTCCTGCTAAATTCATACGAACCTGTTCATTTTATCTCACTGAACCTTTAGTCATATTGTTCAATCAATCACTTGAATCTGGTATATTTCCTTATAAATGGAAACTTTCATACATCACTCCTATTTATAAATCTGGAGATGTAAATGATGCCACCAACTATAGACCTATTTCTATCCTTTCCACATTTGGTAAAATTTTCGAAGCCCTTGTTGTGAAACAACTGAAGAGCAGCATAGAAAATATTATAATTCCAGAACAAAACGGCTTTTGTTCAGGTAGATCTATTATTACTAATTTAGTCCCTTTTACTGAATTTGTAAGTGGAAACATGAACAATAAATTACAGGTAGACGTTATTTATACTGACTTTAGCAAGGCATTTGATAGAGTACATCATCCTACTCTACTGCATAAACTGAATATGTTAGGAATTCATGGTAATTTGCTCAGATGGTTAGAATCTTATATCACAAAAAGATCACAATTAGTGTTTTGTAAAGGATTTAAATCCCGTTTAATATCTGTCACGTCGGGAGTTCCGCAAGGATCCCATCTGGGCCCTTTGCTCTTCAATTTGTTCATTAATGACATAACATCATGCTTTACATATTCTCACTTTTTGCTGTACGCCGATGACTTAAAATTTTATAACTTAATTAAATGAGAAAATGATAATTTAATGCTTCAAATGGATTTAAATAATTTGCAAAATTACTGTAATAACAACTATCTGTCTCTGAATGTTTCTAAATGCTATGTTGTAAATTTTACTAGGAATCGTAGATCAATTAAATTTAATTATAATATAGACAACATAGTTATAGAAAACAGATCAGTTATAAAGGACTTAGGCGTTACTTTCGATTCTAAATTATTATTTAATCTTCATATTGAGATAGCTGTAAAACAAGCCTACAGAACGTTGGGTTTTATATTGAGAAGTTGCAAGTACTTTAACGACCCATGGTCAATGATTTCCTTGTATAACTCCATGGTTCGTACGAAGTTGGAATATGCATCAATAGTTTGGAATCCATTTTATAATAAAAATAAACATCTCATTGAAAGTGTCCAAAAAAAATTCTTAGCTTCACTTTGTTACAAATTTAATTTTGCAGTAGCAGACTATGTAATGAGACTAAAAAAGTTCAATATGTCTTCATTGGAGAACAGAAGAATCTATAACGACATAATGTTTCTTTTTAAAACATTCAATAATTTATTGCATTCCGAGTTATTGATTCACTATTTTAATATATATGTATCCAACAGAAACACTAGATCTAATAACATGTTTCAATTGCTTTCAGTTAGAACAAATAACAACAAAAATTCACCAATCAATAGAATCATGTCCTCTTATAACTCCACCTTTAGTCATATTGACTTTTTCTCTCTCAATTCAACCAAATTTAAACATGCTATCAGGGCTGAATTAAGCTGAATTAAACAAATGTTTATGTTGTAACCTTATTACCTTCCTAATTTGAACATCTGTCACTATTCATGTATTCATGTAAATTACCACTTTATATATGTATACAATCCAATATGTACAATTTGTTTTATTCTTAAGAAATTTTTGTATCAATACGTGGAAACCTATAATTAGTCATTCTTTGACTGTTGGTTTCCCTCAAGAACATAAATAAATAAATATATATATATATATATATTAGGGTGTCCCTTAATATGAGTAAAAAATGTGGTTCTCTTCTCACCCCTTAAAGTCTCCAAATGTGTCAAAAAAATGCTAAAAATACTCGTACATTTTTACTCGTTGGTTTAATGACCCCCCTAAGCCCATTTCTATTTTGATAATCGAACTTATGAATGAATATTTTCAATAAATTAGTTTTCCACTAAATAACGCCACAAAAAAATTGTGAAGGTATTTCACGGCGCTGAGTTCAGATCTGAGGTTAAATTTGATTTTTAACCATTTCCAGATGGCGCCACTATGACAAAAAAATAATATTTTCCGAATTAATTAATAAGTCCATATATTTTATAGGATTTTGGGGTCGTTAAAATCAAATCTGAAATCAAAATGAGACTTCAACCATTTGTAGGTGGCGCTGCTCTGCGCATTTACAATTTTCAGGATAAAATATGCATTATTGAGAGTTGTTCAGGTTTTCAAATTAAATGTCTTATTTCTGAAAAAGTCTTTGTATATTTAATATAAAGATATATGTAATTTAATACATTTAATACAAATATAAATATATACATTTTGACACGAATCAAAGTACTTTTACAAACGTTGCAATGGGTTTTAAGCCATATTTTTCAATAATTTGACCGTTGCGATAATCTGAATTTTCGATATAATGCTATCGGTTCCAACTAATTAGATATCTTTAGAATATACAGAATTAAACCAGAAGCCCCTTTTATTTATATATATATATATATATATATGAATTCTGAAAGGTTTTTCCCTATGTTATATATATATATATATATATATATATATATATATAGCTTGAGCTTCGCGGTACTATGCAGCCCGAAGTCATAATAGGTGACCGAATTTTGAACCCCAAAATAAGTTCGTAGCCCGGGTTCCAAACTTTGATATGTTTCTAACAAATATCTGTTTAATTAGTATTTAATTATTAATAAAACGATTCCAAGCGAAATCGTTGTGGCATTCTTGACCTACATTTAAAAAAAGTACTTATTCGCATTACGTTTAGTTTAAATAATTTGTAACCAGGGGGTTCCAAACTTTTTTTCATGGCAGCACTGTGCCAGGAATCTAAGGAACTATTATGCGAGTATATATATCTTATGACTTCTTGATGATAGATGTCAGTTAAGGTATATTTTGGTTAAAATAAAAAACTAATTACACGAAAGCGTATAACGATTTCTACACATTGGAATACATATATTACAATATTAATTAATACTATGCCAAAAAAAGAAATATTTGTGAGAATTTGATTCGATTTGATAATTATAGTTTTTAATTTTATATAATATTACAATATAGTTTCAGTGTTTCCAATGCCGTCTTAAGGATAAATGAAGCCATGGGCACTAACAGTTAAGGAGTCTTTTTTATTAATTGGATTTTTGAAATAAGGAATATTATTAGTTGAAATTGGGGGAATGATACAGATATAGTATATGTACATACATATACAGGTCAAAATTGTTCATTTTTATATCGAAATTATATTTAAGATTTAAAGGAAAAAACGTAGTTTCAGTTCGTGTATGAGCTTTATACAATAATAGGTACCATAACTTTATTGACTTTTTTTTTTATATGCATTTATTAGATAAACGATAGTAGTAGGTAAGCTATGACAGTTCTGGACCATATTTCAAAATGGCGGCGTGGCGGTGGCGTGGCGGTGGCCGTGGCGTGGGGTGCGATGAGTCATGGGGTGCCAACGGTCAGCTTGTGGTCATTGAACTTGCACCTGGTATTAATTAGGTCATTGGCTAGCACACCTGCAGTAATTGCTCCCTGGAGGTGCAACTGTCAAACACACGTGCGGCACGCGTCATAAGACACCTGATATTGTCCGTCAGTACGGTGGTGTGAATAGCGATACGGAATTCGAATCCGGAGATCCCGAGTTCGAATCGCACTCAAGCTAAAAATTATATAAACTATCACACTGCGGCTCGGTGAGTGCGGACCCTGTACTGTAATTGGAATTAAATTTCTGTTGTACAGCGTAACATAAATAAATAAATAAATAAATAAATAAATAAATAAATATTAATTAGGTCTAACGGAATGTTACTGACCTATGGTAAACACACGCGTCTCAACTTGTAAAAACTAGTTTTTATGCGGGGTGATGACATCACGCAGTCCACCCAGGCACGCGACTTATGCACCTGGTATTAATTAGGTCATTGTCCTGACGTGCACGTGCAAAGGTATGAGTCACACGGACTGTTATTGAAACACACGTGTCTCAACCCGGGTACGCCACCCCACATATGCACCTGATATTAATTAGGTCATTGCCCGGCGTGCAATTGAGTCAGACATGTCTAACGGAATGTTACTGACCTATAGTAAACACACGCGTCTCAACTTGTTTTTATGCAGGGTGATGACATAACGCAGTCCACCCAGGCACGCGACTTACGCACCTGGTATTAATTAGGTCATTGTACCGACGTGCACGTGCAATGTTACTGAAACACACGCGTCTCAACTTGTTAACAACTAGTTTTATGCGGACATAACTTATTATGTTACACTAATTCCTATATCTACTAAGGTTGAGAAATAATACAAATACATACAATATTTAAATATTTTATTTAAAAATTTAATTATAATACATATCATAATATACATGTTTATTTATATTTGCGGCTGGTACCCCCATAGAGTTGTATCTGTAAAAATAAAATTAACAATCCTTTTGTTATCATAAGGACTTAAAACAATTTTTTGCTGATTTACCGTCCATACATTATGCCGTTTAGATAATATTAAAACTTGGTTTTTCGTTATTATGGTATTACTAAATAAGCAATTGTAATAATCATCAAAACTGATTGTATTCAAAGTAGCTTTTGTAATACCTTTAGCTTTTTTACTTACCATTTCATCATCAGTGTTCTGCACCTTATATGCATACATTTTAGCTCGTAACCCAACAAATTCAGTCATTATTTTACCACAATTTTCATCTTTCATTAATCCCAAAACTTTTTTGTTAACTAGGGGTATATTGTATATATTATTAGGTGGATAGTCTGATGTATCGAACCGACCGATGTCCTTTTTCATAATTTCATAAATATTAGGTACATTAAAACTATAAATAAGACTATCAGTGTCTGTATATAAAAGTTTAGATTTAATTCCAAATTTTTGCTTTACATATTTATAATGAAAGTCATAAATGTAAGTTTTGGAAAGATCTAGAATTGAAAAACCTACATAAATAGGTTTATTGAATACAATTGACGTTTTAGTTCTATGATGATAATATTATCACCAATTATAGTGCAACTATCAAAGTTTGGTTTTGCAATGTAATATTGCGCTCCATAACGTCCATCCCACTTAGTTACTAATTTAACTTCTTTGTATTTACGAAAGTTTTCCATGGTTTTACCAAAAACAGCATTATACATTAGTTTGAAAAAATTCTTTTGAAAATCGTTTGTAGATTTTTTTCTTAACTCTGTATTTAAATCAATATATTTTTTTAGCCACGGTGATTGCTTGAATTTAAGTATTCTATGAATTTTTGTCAATTTTAATCCGAGTTGTAGACATTGTATTAAATTTCTGTAATGAATAACGTAACGAGACTTAGAATGCAGTGTAGTAATTAATTTCGACTCTTTAGACAAAGGTGGTGTAAAATGCTCTGGTAATAACGGTAATTCTTTGTGTAATTCATGAAGTTCTAACGGATAATCAATATCTACCTCAAAAATGTAGCCTACATCGGAATCAGCTCTAATGTTTAGTATATCAATTTCATACAAATCTAGAGGTTCAACCCACTCAAAGTCAGCGTATGGTAAATACTCACTCATAGCAAATCCATATTGATTATTTATATCAAAATACATCAAGTATGTGTCTTCTTTATGAACATCATAATTTTCATCCATATACTTATTATTAGCTTTTGCATAGCGATTAGCACACTGAGCAACACCGCCTCTTAAACCTCTCTCTATAAATAAAATTTTATCGATATCTGTTAGTAATTCCAATTGAATATCCGTACATTTTAACATGGCATCGAACGCAAGCCCAGGAGCTGTATAATAATGAAGTGCGTCTAGCTTATACGTATCTAAACATGTTTTACGAAAACTTTCAAATACATCTGCTAAAATTAGTACATCTGTTTTCAAATACAAGTCAGAATACTCTCCTAATGAATTTATATTAAATGTTTTCCATACATTTGCCGCATGCCTATAATCATTTTCACTAATGTTTTCATCTTTTAAAATGCTATAGAAATGTTCATGAGCCGGTAAGTTTACCTCATTTAATTTCTCCCAACTGTCTAAATAATCATATCGAAACACACCTTTACGTGTTAAAAGTTTAAAATCTACCTCATTTGGATAATATTTTCTAATAATGTTTTTTTCATCATCTTTCAAATACGCCGATAATTTATCCAAACTACTTGCCATGAATCTAAACGAGTCAATGAATCTAAACTGAACTTTGCTGCCTTGAATGCATTTTTTATATGAAATAAACCGTTCTTTATTTAGAGGTAGCAAATTTATTTGTCCGGGGATATTTGCAGCAATATTTGTTATTATAAAATGCGCATCATAACCACTTAAATTGTGAAACACTACTGGTATAACGTGCGAATCTTTATAATTTAAGTTACAGCCTTGATGAGCTGGGCCTCTGTACTTAGAATTAATGTGTGAGTGATCGCGAATTTTTATATCAGTAAGTTTGAAGGGTTTACCACAAATATGGCAAGTCTTTGACGCTAAAAATTCATCCTCTTGCATCTTATTTAATTTCTCCATAGGCATTGGATTATCATAAATTGGTTCTATGTCAGCACTTAACTCTAACAATTCATTTGAAAACCATTCCATGCAATCCTTTCCACGATATAATTTAAATTTTGATTGAGCATCATCAAATGAACACTTTTAATAGTATGCTATGCTACATGGGACATGTTTTTGTATATGTTTAGTATTTTGATTAGTATTATCCTCAACCTTTTCTAATATACATTCCAAGTCAGCATATAAGACATATGGAACCATTTCTTGGTATCGGAAATTTTTAAATTTAATGAACTTGTTTTCATCGGATGGCATTTCAATTCTGCATTTATTTAAATTATTGCAATCTACAGCATGTGTCTGAAGTAGCAATTCGGAATGAAAATAATTAAGACAGCGATCACAAAGAAAAATTTTACCATCATGATTAGACACCTGTTTACTTAAGAGTCGTGATACATTTTTAATCCACATAAAGTGATAAATTGTGTTACTGTTAATATAATCAACAACATTTTCCTCCTCACCATCAATTTCCATATCTAAATCAGATTTTAATATTAATAAATGAATAATTTTTTCAAATTTATTTGAACTTAAGTAAACGGGAGCAACTTTATTTTTATTCTCTAAGGTATAATATACGTGAATAGATAAATTATTCATTACCTCAAATTTTGCTATATCTTTTAACTGCATAGGGAAATTTATGTTTTTATACTTTAATACTTCGCTAAAATGTGGGTAAGATGTTATACGATCTGCATGTTTATTTACTGGATATAAAGCAGAGACTACTGCCCACAGAAAACAATAGTCATCCGTATTTTTTAAATTAACAATAGCATGTTTATTTTTTATACTAGGTGGCAAGTCTATATATGAGCCGATAGTTATAGGAACATATTTATTTATGTTAATTTTCAAATGTAAAAGTTCATACAAACTCCAGCCAGAATCAGGCTCTTGAAAATCTTCCAATTTTGAAAGTAATTTTTCAAACATATTTTCTTTGTACCACTGTTTCAAGTTAGTTGACATGCTAATAATAGAATTAGCTGTAGTGAAGGTCTTTAACTCAATCATGTGACTATCAGGTTTTACAAAATTGGCGCTGAGTATGACATTAACTTTTAAAGTATTAGATGATTTTAAGACTTGATTAATTTTATTTGAAAAAATTCTAATACATTTTTCGAGAAACAATTTTGGATCTTTAAAGAATAAATTAACTATTATGCCCGTCCGAATTCGTGAATTAAAACATGTTTCAACATCTTGCCATAACAATTTTTTACTTTTTCCACGCTTAGATTTAAGTAATTTAATCTTTTCCCGGTGATATTTTAAACGAGCCAAATTTGCCTCAATTTTAAATAAGTTTTCAGAATTTGTACAATTATCTTTACCACGTTTAATAACTTTACGTAATATAAAACTAGTTTTATTAATGTGGGTAATCCATCGATTACATTCATTATCAGTTTTTAGTAATTTACAAGCATTCGAAATATTCGCCAAAACATTATCGCTCAAGTGACACACCGTGTGCTCAGACATGGTAACGAATGCTGAAATCTAAAGCGCACTACTATATAACTTACTCAGTACCTTTAAGCCACGCCCTATTCAACCTATCGCCTAACATAAGCCACGCCCTCCACCAATCAGGGGCAGTGAAATGAAACAAGTAATATTATTTTATTTCATTTATTCAAAAATACATGGTACATTATTGTTACAAACTACTTACAGCGCTAGTTAATGGATTATACTTAATTATTCTACCATGCAGAATTAAACAATAAGCAGATGTATTCTCGGGTACATTTGCATTCGTTTCAAATTCCAATCTTATATCTACACTACCAGATTTTAACAATTCTGGCTGATAGGTGCAATCTATAACTGCCAGTGGAGCTATAATAGAAAACTCATGAGGTGTAAATATTGGTTGACACTGACGTTCATAATAAGTCAATTGAAACTGAGCATACATTTCATACAACATAGCCCACTGGTTGTTATTAAAATTCAAGTTTAAGCTGTCGTAGGGATAGATTTCTGAGTTTAAATAAAGTTTAATATTCGTTAAATTACAGTGATCAAACTGACTCATATTTTTATCATGTTTATTTTTACGATCTGTCTGCAATCCAACGATGACGAAACGTGGTGTCTCCAGCTGTGTTGCCGTCTTGATGGGCCAAGAGTGCCGCTGTGTTTTCTGCAGTAACGGGTACTCATGCAGCTCCCAACTTCGGAATGCAATTTGCAAGTCAACACTCTTCTCCAAAAATCGTAAAAGTGACAGCCGCTCAGCATCAACCACAGATATATGTGGCATCTTCCAATACACTTTACTTAATTTGATTTTCATATTTTCACTTGCAGAACTGTTTTCAACTGCATTTACATCTGAACTGCTACGTATAAGAACTAATTCTTGACGTAAATTTAAAATTATCTTTTTAAAATCTTCACAAAAACCCAGAAGCATGTTTAACGGAATGATTACATTAAAATTCCCCTTACTGTCAATAATGTGTTTGGTAATATCAGTTGTAGGTGACCAACCTGCGATTTGTAAATGTTTACTTTCATCGGTATTATAAGATGCATAACCTTTCATAGTCGAAGTTAAACCGGGATTTCTTACTCTATCTATAACTACACCGCCAATTTCATAACGAATTTCATTAAATAGAAATGCAAAGGCATTGTTAACTAATTTGGCTGTACTAGACACTTTGTTATCATGTGTAAGAAGTTTACCTTCAATGTAAAGCATGCTATTCCACGGAACTGTATAAACATCCTGTTGTTGGATAGGAATTCGAATTTCATCATTATTATTTAAAGTTGTAGAAGCATAAGGCTGATGGGTATGTTTTTCAGCACGAATAATAGCGTCATCAAATAAAGCCTTTTCACTCACATTTAGTATATTAGCATTCATGATGGTGAATACAGAGAATAAAATTTTTAGATTTTTTATATTTAATTCTTATCCAAACAACAATAGCAGTGAATCGCTACCGGTGTTTATCCAGATTGAACTTTGAATCCCAGAGATTTAAGGAACTGATAATTTATAGGTGTTAACTCACTAGCGGCTTTCACACTAATGCAGGCACTATACGCACGTTCGCCGTATTTATTATTAAACTTAATCCCCATTTTGTCGCTTAAGATGTAGTCTTACTGTGATCACTTCTCGTCTGAAATTGATCAAATCCCTATTTTGGTCTACTATATTAAGGGTTAAGGATGATATTGTACTTGTATTGATTGGTAAATATATAACTTGACTAGGAGTTTCTATAATTTTAAATCCAGGTGGAACGCGCGGGAAAAATTCATGTAGTATATGAACTGTGTTACTGTTTGAATAAGAATTAGTAGTTATGCTACACTCAATACATATTGCATTTACTTTAATAATTGATACGGGGTTATCAGACACGTGTAATTGATTTGCAGCTAATTTACGATGTTCAAATCCTAATAAACTACCGATTGAATCATTTGGCTCGAAATTGATAATGTGATTACTTTTTATTTCACACTTAAGCGTATTATTATTTGCCTGAATATCAAGTTTAGTTTTCGAATCTACTTTTCTCTGCAAATATTTATTTATATCATTATTTAAAATTATGTCACACAAAGATTTATTATATAGGTAACATTCAAAAGTAGATCTTTACAAAACAGATATAAAACTTATATATATATATATATATATATATATATATATATATATATAAATTATATGATCGTGGTCGATATATAATAAAAAAAACAATATTTTGATTTCAACACAGACTTTATTTAGCAGTTGTAACTTAGAGTTTTCACAGTAAAAAGGATAACATGTCTTTGTTTCACACGTATTTATAGTGTGTCTTATCAGAAAGGTTCTTATTACAGCGTGAGAGATTCCGTTAGACATTCATCACATATTTGTTATGTCGTCATCTAATAGGGTTACATAATACCTCCCATTCTAGATGATGGCTAAGAAATAGTGGATGGAAAAGAAATCTGATTTTCTACTTTATTAGTTGAAAGTGGTAATTGAATGATATTTATTTTATCAGATGTCTTTCCTTTACATATTTTATTCTTATATTTATTGATTAATTTATAACATATGAGGGTTAAAATAATAATAATTAGTAATACATACAATATAGTAAAATGTGTTTCATGTTTAGTGTCTAATTCTTTCAGTGGTCTTATAGTAGGAATAGCTTTTGTAAATTCTTCTATATTTTGCAAAATTTCATTTTTGTTTGTTTTTATTTCTAATATCAATGGTTGTGGAAACTGAAGTTTTATTTCTTTATATTTATTTACAAAAGGTTTGAAAACATAGTCATTAATTTTACATTGACTTGTACTGGAAATCTGAAATATTCCTTGTATGCTTTTTATTTCTTTAATATTTTTGCAATCAATTTCAACGTTCTGTTTATCAGGGCTAAATATAATTAATTCATTCGAATTTTGAATACGAATTATATTATTATGGGATGTTATTTGTTTAATTTCACATTTACTATTATTGCTGTACAATAATTGGTTAGAACATTGACTTATTTTTATATTGTTAGTTTTACAGTAATATTGCTTATTATTAATAAAACAATTATCAACCTGAACATTATTGTCAATATACATTGTTGTATCTTGGTCATATAAATAGTACATGTCGTTTTGTTTAAAGGGAATCATTGTCATTTGGTACAAATCGTGAGTTTTCTCTGACATGACAGGAATGGTTATTATAAAGTATATTTTGTTTTCATCATGATTACAATTAACAGTAATTAATTTTGAGATTTCAACTATATCATACATGGGTAGCATTTGTTTTAAATTTTCAAAAGATATTAAACTTACATCGAAAGTGTGCAGAGAACAAAAATTTATAAATAAATAAATAAATATATCATCACGCCTTTTACCCATCACTGGGTGTGGCACTCTGCCTAAGCAGATCTCGGTAAGTGATATATTTTTTCGCGTGAAGTGCGGTTACCAGCCGTCAAATCACGGCCTCCAAAGATATTAGTGGTGGAGGAGCCACAGGAGTAGATTTTTTAAATTGGTGAAAATTGTTTGTCGTCTGTGGGGATCGAACCAGGGTTCTCAAGATCCACAGGCCGACTCGATACCACTGAGCCACCTACCCCATTTTATTTGAGATAAGGATATTATCTGTAACAAATTATAATTTTAACTTGTCGATTTTTACTTTTCTTTTATGAATTTTCCCTTTTACTACAATAGTATGGTTTTTATCATTATAATTATCAATTTTTACTTTTTCGAAAAGTGGTTTTTTGAATTTTGTTATCAGTCTAGGATTTTGTTTAAGGAAAGCTTGAGAGGCGTTTTGGAATTTTGTGTGGGTGTTATTTGGATTAAAGCGTTTTAATTTTTCGTTCGCGATTTTATTTCGTAATTTATCATGTTCAATTTGTTTATTTTTTTGAAATGATTCTATTTGTTGTTCGTCTGTTAAGGTCGTTCTTGGTCGGATGTGTGAGTAATCTCTACCGTATAGTATTTCATTCGGTGATAATTTCGTGACAGAATGTATGGTGTCGTTGTAAGCTAGTATAGTTATCGTCAATATTTCGTCTAAATTTTTATTCGGATATTTTTGAAATAAAAGTCGCAAATGTTCTATAAGGGTAGAATGTAGTCTTTCTATTGCGTTTGATTTTGGGTTACCAACTGATGTAATATGTAAATTTATTTGATTATTGTGACAGAAAGTTTTGAACGCTAAATTATCGAATTCTTTCCCTGAGTCGCAAATGATTGTTTGTGGTTGTAATCTTTCTCTGATGAAATTTGAAACTATATTTATGACGTTGTTACAAGTTTTATTTTTTATAAAATAGATTTGAGCATATTTTGAAAACTGGTCAAATATTGTTAAATAGTATTTTGAATCGAGGGTTAATATATCTAGATTTATAATTTCGAAAGGTCGTTCGGGGGTTGGTGTAAGTTGATCTTCTAATTTTGGGGGTTGTCTATCATATTTACATTTCTTACAAGTTTCGCATTTATTTATGAATGTTGTTATAGTTTCTGACATTTTTGGCCAATAGTACTTTGTTTTTAATTTATTATAAGTTTCTAGTATACCACGGTGGTTTGTCTTTCCGTGATGGTAGTTAAATATTATTTCGTCCTGTTCATTCTCGTTTTCTACGTCTTCAACTTGTTGGTTAACTCTTATTAAATTTACTGTTCCGAATTCAAACTTACTCTGTATTATTTTATTTAAAGTGTTAGCGATTTCGTCCGTGCAAATACAATAATATCGTATTTTAGGTACTATGTAATTTTGAATAAATTCAAATAGTTGTGTTTCTTTATTTTCTGGTTTTAATGAAAATATAATTTTTAATTTTTTATGATTAAATAATTTTTTTGTTTCTACCTTATTTTCTGTATCTTCCTGTATTATTATTTGATTGTTAGCAACGTTAATTCGGTTTTCTAAAAATTTTAAACCATTTATAGGTTCTTCTGGTGAGGAAAGAACAGTGTTGGTTGATAAACTTTCTAGTTCTCTCTCTATATCTTCGACGTTATTTAATAAACTGTCTACCGCTTCGTTTGAATGATTTTTTAAGAAATTCTCGATTTCTTGTGAATTTGCAAGATTATGAGGTAATTCATAAATATTAATTTGTATATTTGTATCTTTAAAAATGTTATTTAATAATTGAATTAATTTAGATTCTTCTAAGTTGTCTAATCCACATGATAAATATGGCATGTTGATTTCAAATAAATCATTTTTGATTAAATAATCTCTTAGAGAGATAAGACAAGATTTTAATTGTTAACGTTTTCTTTATAGGTGTCTTTTGTATACAAATGTAAGATTACTTTATTTTCAAAATTTTGAATAATTATATTTTGGTTTTTGAAGTTATTTTCGCAATACTTTTTACTAGCAAATTGTTCATCTATTTGTAAGGCTAATCCTTTACCAAAACGATTATCTTTAGAAACGCAATGACAAAATATATCTGTTTTAGTTACATCTCCGGTTACATAATTAATTTTGAAAGTTTCTCTTATTCGTGATAGGTAATCAGCAATTTTGTGTTTAGTGTAAGTAGTATATGATAAATTTTCGCCATCTTTTGGGAAGAGTTTAGGATATCGTTCTAATGATTTGTAATTTTTTTGTTTTTGGGTGAATTTTCTACCGTATAAGTAGGGTCTAAAGTTTTGCACTGACCAGACTATAGATTTTAACACTTTTTCTACTGTAGAGTAATTTTGTTCATGATTATTAAAAGTTTTCGACGCGTATGCTAAAGGTTTCTCTACGTTTTCACAGTAAAAAGGATAACATGTCTTTGTATCACACGTATTTATAGTGTGTCTTATCAGAAAGGTTCTTATTACAGCGTGAGAGATTCCGTTAGACATTCATCACATATTTGTTATGTCGTCATCTAATAGGGTTACATAATATATATATATATATATATATATATATATATATATATATATATATATATATATATATATATATATATATGGGGTAGGTGGCTCAGTGTTTCACCAATTTAAAAAATCTACCCCTGTGGCTCCTCCTCCACTAATATCTTTGGAGGCCGTGATTTGACGGCTGGTAACCGCACTTCACGCGAAAAAATATATCACTTACCGAGATCTGCTTAGGCAGAGTGCCACACCCAGTGATGGGTAAAAGGCGTGATGATATATTTATTTTATTTATATATATATATATATATATATATATATATATATATATATATATATATATATATATAATAATATATAATAAATTTTATTTTTAAAATTAATAAAAAATTCTAAGAACAATAATTATTTACGTAACCAGCTATGAAAAGGTTGATATTGTTTGACGAATAATATTTGTCAATACGAGCGAAGCGAGTTTTGCAAATTATGTGAGTCAAACAATATCACGTTTTCATAACGTATTACGTACAAAATTTTATCGAATTCTGCTAAAATAATTTTTAAAACACATAAAATTTTAGGTTTATGACAGCTCAGGATATTTCAAAATCAATTTACCAAAGCATTGCCATGAAAATAAATGAATAAGATGTTTAAATTCAAAGCTTATGTCATCATTGAAAATGAGTTCTGAATCCGTACAGACCTTTCTTCTGATATCGAAGAATTTGCTAATTTGCCCGTGAACTGTTTAATACCAGTAAAATTATTAAATGTAAATTATGTATCTTGAACCTGTTGTTTCATTACATTAGTCATAACATCATCTAGCATAGGTTGCACATTTAGAAGATAAGATAAATGTAAATTATGTATCTTGAACCTGTTGTTTCAAGACATTAGTCATAACATCATCTAGCATAGGTTGCATATTTAGAAGATAAGAGAAATGTATAAATAGGCTAGTTTAGTGAATAAGCACGCTCTTTGTATCGTAGACTCTGCACAGTCAAGTACTGTGACTCATATGTAACCATATACAAATTATAATAAAGTTATAATATTAATAAAGATTTTAGTATTCTTTTTAAAAACATAAAATCGAATACTCAAAATTTAATTGGCGCAGTCGGTAGGATTAATAGCTTCGAAACACAATAAAAAAAATTGTGTGGTGGATTTTTATCCTTTACCAAGCAAAACCTACAAAAATCTACGAAAACCGGTCGAACAGGACCCATCAGGCCGCAAAGGCACAACGTTCGTCTACAAGATTCACGTACTCCAGAGTGCTGTTCCGAGATCACGTCGACCAATCCACTAGGAAGACTTGCTGTTCCGAAACACGTCACTCATCAGAAGCACTTGCTGTCTCTACTAGACAACACGAAAACTACGAAAAAGAAGCCGCAACAGAAGATGATGTTCACAAGAATCATCATAATCACAATCACGATACAAATGTAAGAATATCTTTATAAGTTTGTAAAACATTTATATTATAATACTCAGGGGTATTTCTAGCTACGACTAGTAATAAAAATACCGAGACCCGGCACAGGTCAATCACACACATAATACAACTTATGTCAGAAAGCGATAGCTCTGAATCAATAGAATCAGACGATTCCTTAACACCGTTACCAACAACTAAATATATCAAAATTAAATTAAAACCTAGTAGATTAAATCGCATAACAATGGCTACCACAACTGTACAAGAAATAGAAATGTATCTCAAAACAATCCCATGTTATAATGGAAATATTAAAACATTAAATAATTTTATAAAACAAGCCACAAAGATTATGGACATTTTTAATACACTAGAACTCACTGCAAATCAGCGAATGTTTGCATTCAGCATGATAAAATTAAAACTCACTGAACAAGCAATAGAAATTACAAGTAATAACGAATTTGCAGAATGGGAAGATTTAAAATTATATCTGACCACAAACTTTGTAGACAAGAGTACATCAGAAACACTGATGATAGAACTCATGGATACGAAATTTTCAAAATCAATAGAACAAACTTTGAAAATAATGCTTGAAAAATTTTCACTTTACAAATCAAAAATACACTTAACTAATTATTCACAAGATCAGAAGAACGCAATAATTCATGAAAACCAAAAATTTATAGTAAAAAGATTTATATCTCTACTACCAAATCATGTTAGAGGATCATTCCTTATTAAAAACCCTACAACTTTGGAACAAATAGAATTAATGATTAAAAATGAATTTAACTTTATTAATACGTATAATCAATCACCTATGTTGAGAAACAATGTAGAAAGACCAAAATTTGGCAATGGGCAACCTCCACAAAAGTTCCCATCACAAACATTCCCATCAACATCATTTAATCCCAAACAACCACCTCAATACCAGAGAACTAACCCAAATTTTGCACCTAGACAAAATATAAAAAATTATTATGAGACGAAACGATTTAACCCAAAACCTATGACACAACAAACACGAATCACACAACCAATGTCTACACAAACAATCAGACAAAATAATAACATAGAAGAAGTAGACTTAGACGAAATAGATTTCGATATGGACCAAGAATTTCATAAACAAATAGACGAAGAGTTAAACAACGAAAGATTAGAGAAAGAAAAACAAAAGAAAATCTATGAAGATTCTTTTTTAGATTTAGAGACACAGATAGAAGCGATACAGTAGTAATGTCTTCTATAACAACGAACTTACCAGCATTAAAAATTAATCCATATGTCATACTGTTCGATACAGGCTCTTCAATAAACTTTATACACCCGGATTTAGTAAAACAATTTAAAGTAAAAACATATAACGAAAAATTAACTTTTAAAACAGTAAACGGAAAATCTAATTGCGATAAATATACAATAATAAAAATTCATAAAAAACCTTTAAAATGTTATGTTTATAAATTTCATAAAACATATAATATATTACTCGGAATAGAAGCATTTAAAATATTAAATATACAACTAAACTTTAAAGACAATAAAGTAAAATTAGACGATAAAATATATAAATTAGAAGAATCAACAAATTTAAAAGCAGAAACAAATAATATACAAATTAGAAATAGTCACTTAGATAATATAGAAAAAAGAGAGTTAGATAAACTAATAAACACATACACAGATCTGTTTCCAAACGAAAACGAAAACCTAACCTGCACTACCACCATAGAACACAAAATTCACGTAACAAATGAAACGCCGGTATACACAAAAAATTACCGACTTCCACAAATTTACGAAAAAGACATCGAAGAACATGTAAAAAAATTATTAGATAATAAAATAATACAAAAATCATTTTCACCCTGGTCATCCCCTATTTGGATCGTACAAAAAAAATTAGACGCTTCAGGAAAACAAAAAACTAGAATGGTAATAGATTTCAGAAAACTAAATTCAGTATCGAAAGATGATAAATACCCAATACCTAACATTGACACGATATTCGATCACATCGGACCCTCCGAATACTTTACAACCCTAGACCTACATTCAGGATTCCACCAGATAAAAATGAATAAAAATGATAGAGAAAAAACAGCTTTTTCCACAAGTTCTGGACACTACGAATACATTAGAATGCCTTTTGGACTTAAAAACGCACCTGCCACATTTCAACGAATGATTAATGAAGCATTAGGCGAATTAATTAATAAAATCTGTTTAGTATATATGGACGACATTATAATATTTGGCAAAAACTTAGAAGAACATTTAAAAAATATAAGACTAGTATTCGAAAAACTACGTCAAGCAAATTTAAAAATACAAATAGACAAGTCAGAATTTTTACAACAAGAAGTTAAATTTTTAGGATATAAAATTAATCAAACCGGACTAACAACAGATGAAAAGAAAATAGAGACAATAAAAAATTTAAATTTACCAAAAACACAAAAAGAAATAAAACAATTCTTAGGAACTTTAGGATGGTATAGACGATTCATACCTAATTACGCAAACTTGACAAAACCTTTTACACAATGTCTAAGAAAAAATGTTAAAATAGATATAGATGATGAAAATTATAAGAACGCATTTGAACAATGTAAAAACACATTAATAAAATCCCCAATATTACAAAACCCAGACTTTAACAAAGAATTTATATTAACTACAGACGCAAGCGACTTTGCAATAGGCGCTATATTAGCACAAAAAACAGACGATAAAGAATTACCTATATGTTATGCCTCTAAAACTTTAAATAAAGCGGAACAGAATTACAGTACAATAGAAAAAGAACTAAAAGCAATAGTATGGGCAGTTAGAAATTTTAGACCATATATTTACGGACGGAAGTTCACCATAAAAACAGATCATAAACCTTTAATCTGGTTATTCAACATGAAAAACCCGAATCAAAAACTAATTAGATGGAAAATAGAATTGAGTGAATATAACTTTGAGATAAATTATTTACAAGGTAAAGAGAATGTTGTTGCAGACCTACTATCCAGACAGAAACCCAAATTTAAATTAAATAATTTAATAGGAGACGTATTAGAACAAAATCCCATCGCACACTGTATATCAAAAAACTGCGAAATGTCACGAGGTCTGGCGGAACAAATAAATTTAAAATATGAGTGCAAAGACTTTTGCAAAGAACGAAATAATAAAAATATCATTATTCAAAAAATAAATAATAAAATAATATTTCACCTAATTACAAAAATAAATCATTTTGATAAACCATTATTAAAAAATTTGGACAAACCTTTAAAAGAATTAAGAGATTACATGATTATAAATGAACTACCTATAATAAACATCCCAAAATTAGGATGCGGTTTAGACAAATTAGAATGGGAAAAAGTAAGAGAAAAGATAAATAAAATATTTGAAGATACTAATATAGAAATAAACGTTTTTACATTACCCGACGTTAACCATAACGAAACAGAAAACAGTAGCGAACAAAATAATATAGATCAAGAAGAAGATAACCAAACGGTACACAGCGCAAATGAGAATCCCATAGCAGGAATAAAATATTTAGATGAGAGAATTAATATAGCGGATAATCAAATAATAATTTATAAAGTAGACAGGGATACTGAAATAAAAATAGAAAAATATTTTGACAATAAAAAACAAAGACTTATTTGTAAATTTAATAAAGTAACTTTTAAACAAGATGTTATAGATTTTATAAAAACTTATCTAACCCCAAAAATTAGATATTTAGCCTTATTTCAAAAAGATTTAGATAAAGAAGTTTCAAAAATATTACAAGAAAATTTCCAACCAAATTCTATAAATATCATAGCGTGTACAAAATTAGTAAACAACGTAGAAAATAACGAGGAACAATTAGAAATTATACATGACTTTCACACAGGCCTTACAAATCATAGAGGAATTTTAGCCACCATAAGAGAATTAAAAGAAAAATATTATTGGCCAAACATGAATAAAGACATTCAAGAATATATAAACAACTGTGAAACGTGCCGATGTAATAAATATGAAAGAAAACCTATAAAAATAACCGACAATCTTACAATAACACCAAGCACACCATTTGAAATGATAAACATAGACTTGTTATCACTAAATAAAGAACCTTACTTGACGATATTAGATCAGTTCTCCAAGCACGCACAGATTATCAAGGTCGAAAATAAGAGCGCAAAACAAATAACAGATAAATTAAGAATATACTTTGAAACATACAAAATACCTAAAGAAATAATAATGGACAATGGTACAGAATTTAATAACACATTAATGAAAGATCTCTTAAGTAAAAAGAAAATTAAATTACATATAACTTGTGTTAATAACCCTAAAAGTAATGCAGTGGAAAGACTTCACTCAACATTAATAGAACAATTGAGAATATTACACTCAAGACCAGACACTAAAAACATAGCAATGTCAGAAAAAATACGAATGGCTACATTAGCGTATAATAATACAAAACATAGTACAACACAACTCAGTCCAGTTGAAATACTTTTCGGAATATCAAATGAAAACATTTTTATAAAAACAGACCAATCCAAATTAAGAGAAAATTATGAAGAACAACAAAGGAAAATTAAGCATATTATAAAAGATAGAATAGAAAGAGAAAAATTAAAACGAAATACAGAAAATGACAATCCTTTAGAATTAACAGATAAAGTATATGTTAAACAGAATCCTAGAATTATTCATAAAATAAAGAAACCAATATACAGAAAATATTCAGTTAAAAATTATAACCCTCTATTAGGAAAAATTAAAATATTAGATAAAAAGAACAGAAGTAAAAATATAAAAATAAATCAACTAAAAATTAAATAAAAATTTCAGATGTCAAGGACAAATTCAAGATATCTCGAACAATAATGGATTCCACCTTGCCGAATTAGGTGAATGCAAAATCAAGACTGGTGAACAACTAATATACTATAACTACAACATAAATCCCATCTATGAAGAATTCCTAAAATTAAGAACAAATAGAGATAATTTATTAAAGAATATAAAACCCTATAATGAAACATTCCAAACATACATTAATATTTTAAATTATAATTATTTAGACTTAAATAATCAAATTCAAAAACTATTTAATAAAAGACAAAAACGCGGACTTATAAACGGATTAGGCTCCATTGTTAAATCAATAACAGGAAATTTAGATTCTACGGATAGTCAAAGATATGAAGAAATGTTTAATAAATTAAAAACAAATCAGGAAATACTACAAGGACAGAATGATGAAGTCATTAAACATAATAAAGATATGACAAATAAATTTAATACACAACTAGAAAATGTTAGACACAATGACAAAGAATTAACACATCAAATTGAGAACATAATTCAGGCTTTAAAAGGAAATTTAGATTGGAAATTACAAATAGATATGGAAAGTAAATTTCAGAAATTAATATTAATAATAATGAATTTAAATGAATTAACAAAACAAATAGAAACAAGTTTAACCTTTTGCTCATTACACAAACTAGACGTTAGTATAATATCTTATGAAAATTTAAAACAAACTACACAAAATAATGACATTTGGAATTTAAACGAACTAATAGAAACCCATTGTAAATACTATAACGGAGAAATATACTTTATAATATCAATACCAACCTTCTCCCAAGAATCCTTCAAATTAAACCAGTTTACCCCATTACCAATGATTCAGAATGATAGATTCATAATAATGAGTGAACCTCAACAATTATATTTCACACAAGATAAGACTTATAAAATAAGCGAATGTAGTTATATTAAGAATAAATACTTGTGTATTACACAATTTATAGAAATAAGTAAATGTATGGGAAATATACTAGATAAGCAGAAGGATGATGATTGCAAATACCATAATATTGAGAAAAAGAATACTTTTGAATTAATTCAAAATACAAATGAACTAATTATGATTAGTCCAAATAAGCAAGAAATTCAAATGAACTGTAACGAAATAAAAATAAAAAGAAATATTCAAGGAATCTATAAGATAAAAATTAACCAAGAATGTCAAATAAATAATTTCACATTTAAAAGAATTCTACAAAAATATAAAGAAATTGAATTTAAAACATTTGAGAAGGAATTAATAAGTTCAAAATTTAATGATACTAAATTACAGAATATCTCCGATATTATATTAAATGAACCGAAAATTATAAAAATAAAAGAAATCAAAATTGAAAATAGCAGTCATCACTCTTATATAATATATGTTATAATATTTATATTAATAAATTGTTATATTTTAAGAAAATATGTATTACCTAAAATAAAATTATATAGAAATGAAAGAAAATTAAGAAAGGTAAAAACAGTAAGAAAAAAGTTAAGTGAACTAGCTATGCAAGAACAAATATAATGAAAAAACTAAAAGGGGAGGAATTATGTATCTTGAACCTGTTGTTTCATTACATTAGTCATAACATCATCTAGCATAGGTTGCACATTTAGAAGATAAGATAAATGTAAATTATGTATCTTGAACCTGTTGTTTCAAGACATTAGTCATAACATCATCTAGCATAGGTTGCATATTTAGAAGATAAGAGAAATGTATAAATAGGCTAGTTTAGTGAATAAGCACGCTCTTTGTATCGTAGACTCTGCACAGTCAAGTACTGTGACTCATATGTAACCATATACAAATTATAATAAAGTTATAATATTAATAAAGATTTTAGTATTCTTTTTAAAAACATAAAATCGAATACTCAAAATTTAATTTGTATATAAATCCTAAAAATTGTAATTAATAGCTTTTTCCGTTATTTGCAAACATTTTTGAGAAAGTTCAAACTGTCAACATTCATTACGTAACTAGTTATGTAAAGAATTCTTTTATAACTATTGAATGACAGTTATGAAAAAATTGACATTTAATAATGTCAAAAATTGATGTAAAGCAGGACTTTTCATAATGGAATTAGGTAAAATAAATTAATTAAATTCGACGCGCGCAATATAATTAATAATGGTAATAACATTCTTCGAGGAATAGAAATATAAGAGGGAAAAAATAACAACCAGAAACAATAACAGAATCAAAATCAAAAACATTTATAAAATTCTTAAGAACTCTGGTTAGATTCCCACAGCCGACAAACAATTTTGCTCAATTTAAATCTGCCACTGTGGCTCCCCCTCGACTAACATCTTTGTGGGCCGTGATTTGACGGCTGGTAACCGCACTTCACGCGAAGAAATATACCACTTACCGAGATCTGTTACAGTAGAGTGCTACACCCAGTAATGGGTCAAAGGCGTGAAGATATATTTATTTATTTGTTATAGAATGTATTTATTATTAAAATAACGAAACTTTTCTTAAAAATATTTCACTTCTTACTGCATCCTTTCCTTTTTTAATATTCCTGTTCACATGTTAATTTTGATACGTGTTACTTCACTCCGAATTTACAGAAACCAGTTCACGTTAGCTAGTATAAGGACTGGTTACATTAAAATAATACTAATTGTCTATTAGATAATAACATGAAATAAAGTTCAGTTGCGTCAAACTAATTGTAGATTAATGGTCAATCTTAGAAAACAAAGTAATTTAATTAGAGATACATTAAGTAAACAAGTAAATGTCAAAGTTAATATACTGTTATCGCAGTCCTGTTATGTACACAGGTACTTTAGGGATAATTCTACATGTGGTTGATTTATGGTCGTTTAAATAATCTCGCAAAATTGTTTGAAAGATTCAGAGCTGAAACTGACATTTTCAATTTAATTGTACATACTCATTTGCTGTAAACATTTAGTTAATATCTGTTTGAACCGGTTCACATGGTCGGTTTGATACTAAATGATCGTTCGGTTCCAGGTTCAAGAAAAAGAGCCGGTTCGAATTGGATATTCTGAAATTAAATTCAATTTCATTATATATATTTTTTTCATACGAATTATTTCGTTGTCTTATTAAACGTAGTTTTTGGGTATATTTATTACGTTTCACTTTAATCCTGAATTGGAGTCTAATGAAAACGATGACATATTATATATTAATAATAATAATATAATTAAGACAAAGTACACAATTAAACAATTATAATATGTCAAACTACTGAATAATCTCTATTTAAATAATATCATTGTCCAAAATAGTCAATTATTTTAATTTAATTTGCTATAACACAATTCTGACTTAATGCTAAATAATGAATAACTTAGGGCCGATTGGCCCTAAGGAATCTAAAGGTACTTCGAAATTATTCTCATATAGCGGCTTACAAATCAAACTTATTATCAACGAATACAACATGTTGAAATTATTACCTTTTTGAAAATAAAAAATATATATTTTTTTCTTTGATACCTACCTATTTCATTTGATGCATTTTCGTCAGTTTAATGTCAGATTTACTTACTCAATTAAAATAAAACTTAAATTATCAATTAAATTATTTTTAATTAATTCGTAAATTGTCATATTTGTTCTTTATTTGGTTTATTGTAGTACACCGCGCCATCTATGAGATAAATTTTGTACTGATTAAGTGACGCCACCCGTGACATCACCAATAATCGTCATCGTTCTGACGTATTCCATGATAAAGTGAGACAGAACTACATTTGGTGTTGTGGACAAAAGTGGTAGGTGTCTATTTCGGCCGGGTGGACAGTAGGTGGCGTGGAAAATGGGGCGCGTGGAATATCGGTGGAGTGGGATTCAGTGGCGTGGAATGGACTCTTCTCATTCTCGTGATTATAGTTTCTTCTTTTCGGGTAAGACTTTTGTGATGTTTTATGGTTTCGATGTTTTCTTGAATTATTTGTAGTTTATTAGATAATTGGTTCTTCCAGTGGTTGTTCCAATTTTCTAATATTTTTTGTTTAATGCTGGTTTTGGCATCGTTTGTTGGTACTGGTAGCTTTTCATTGTCGATTCCGTCATCTATGGCTTCTTTTGCAGCTATATCCGCCTGCTCGTTGCCCGTTATGCCGACATGCGAAGGGATCCAAATGAATATTATGCGGATGTTTCTTACTGATAATTGGAAGAGTAGTTCTTGAATGGTTTTGATGAGGGGGTGTTTCGGATAGATTATTCTAATTGATTGGATCGTGCTAAGGGAGTCGGAGCATATGGCATAAGATGTGTCGTGGTTACTGGATTGTACTATGTTGGTGAGGCAGTGGCATATTCCGTATATTTCGGCTGTGTATATACTCACTTCGTCCAGTAAATGGTATTTGTGAACTTGATCTTGAGTTACAAATGCTGCACCCACTTTGTTATTTATTTTCGAGGCATCTGTATAAATGAATTGGTTATCGTAGAGATCTTGTATTGTTCGGAAATGATTCCTGATTGTCAGATGATTTGTATCTTCATTTTTATATTTATTAAGATCTAAATTAATGCTGGGCATTTCGATAGACGACGGAGGTATTATGGAGGGATTATTTATTTGGATGTTGGGTATTGTGTGGTTAATAGAGTTAAGCATTTGGGAGATATGGTTTTGATAAACTGTATGGTTTTGTATGGATGTTGTTTGGGACAGTGGGTTGAAAACGTAATTATAACAAGGGTGGATGGTTGACTTGCTACTTTCGTAGTATATGTTAGCTGCAAATATTTTCTTCGGTGGTAGAGTGATGGCTCGGACATTTCACAATAAAGACTTTCGACTGGACTAGACCTGAAGGCTCCTGTGATTATTCTTAGGGCAGAGTTATGTATTGAGTCCAAGATGCGAAGTACTGATTTCTTTGCAGTAGAGAATATTATTCCGCCGTAGTCTAGTTTGCTTCGTATTATGGCTTTGTAAATGGCATATAGTGTTTCCCTATCAGATCCCCAGTCGTTATGCGCTAAGACTTTTATGATGTTTAGTTTTCTACTACAATCCGCACTTATTTCTAATATATGTTTCTTCCATGTATGTTTTTTGTCACTTGTTAGTCCAAGTATTCTTATTTCTTTGTCATATTGTATGTTTTTGTTCCGTAAAGTAATTATTTTGTCAACATTATTTTTCCTATGTTTAGAGAAATGGATGGCTTTTGTTTTGGTTTCAGAAAAGTTGAACCCAACTTTCTCTGACCAGTTTTGTATGTTGTTAATAGTTTTTTGGAGCTGATTTTGAATATCGTTTATATTTTTATTTCTGTGATATATGATTAGGTCATCTGCGTAAAGTAGGAATTTGACGGGGCTTGATATTGTTTTTGCTATATTATTGATAGCAATCATAAAGAGAGAAACACTCAGAGTTGAGTCCTGCGGAATTCCATTTATTTGTTCTGATATTTCTGAATAGCAGTCATTAACCCGGACTCTAAAAGTTCTATTTTGGAGAAAGTTTTGAATAAAATGTAGTGTATTGCCATCGATGTTATGTTCTTTTAGCGTTTTAATAATGTTGTACTTCCACGTAGTGTCATATGCTTTTTCTATATCAAACGATACTACTATCATGTGTTGCCGATTTTTAAATGTTTGTAGTATTTCTGAATTTAGTATCGTAAGATTGTCCATAGTGGATCTTCCAGCTCTAAAACCTGTCTGATTTTGTGTTATTATGTTATTTGTTTCTAAGTACCAGTTAAGACTTTTTGCTACCATTTTCTCTAGAATTTTACATAAGCAGTTAGTAAGCGATATTGGTCTGTAACTTAATGGATCGCATTTGTTTTTATTGGGTTTTAGTATTGGTATTATGGTTGAATCACGCCATGCGTCTGGGAAAGTGTGAGAACTCCATATGTAATTATAGGTTGTTAGCAGATATTCTTTTATTTTATCTGGGAGCTGTTCGATTAGTATCGGTGATATGTTATCTGGACCAGGGCTCGAGTCCTTCTTCATCTCATCTATTGCCATGTTAAGTTCCCATCTAGAAAAAATTTTATTCAGTGGGTCGTTGGGGTCTGTCTCAATGGTAATTTAGTTTTTTTGATTTCGTTCTTGTATTGCAAAAATTTATTATTGTAGGAGTCATCACTGGATACTCTCTGAAAAGTATTTGCTAGTATGTTGGCAATTTCTTTTGGGTTTGTTGCTGTGCCGTTGCTTGTTGTAATACTAACTATCTCTCTGGGTGTATCACTACCTTTGATTTTATTTATATTTTTCCATAGATGTTTTGCTGGTGTAGCTTTGTTGATAGTACTTATGAAATTTTTCCACGAGCGTCTTTTACTTTGGCGTAATATTTTCCTACTGTATGCTCTAGAATATTTTCAGGGGTGTTATTTTTCCTGACTTTGTATAGTGCTTTTTTGTGTTGTTTTATTGCCATATAACATTCAGAATTCCACCACGGGACCTTCTTGGTTAGCTTCTTATTTTCATTATATCCTATTGCTATTTCTGCTGCTTCTATAATTTTTTAATTGAGATTTTCTATAATTACATTAATATCATTAAATGTGGTAACAGTGTTTAGGTTATTTATTGTGTCTCGGTATTTGTCCTAATTTGCGTTTGCATAGTTCCATTTTTTACATTCTGTTTCTTCACTTTGATATCATCTGTAGCGTATGTGATTTTTATTGGAAAATGGCCATCACTTAGCAATACAGGTAATGTTTCCCAAGTCATATTTGATGCTAGTTTAGGGTCTACAAATGCTAAATCTATAATACTTGTATTGCCAGAACGTCCAGACATATGGGTAGGTGATCCGTCATTCAGTAAGATGTAATTATCTAACAAGGTGTCTTCCAAAATTTTTCCCGTTGAGTTGTTATGTGTAGAGCCCCATAAAATATTATGTGCGTTGAAATCTCCTAGTAAAATTATTGGTTGAGATAACTGATCAATTATATTTTGAATTTCATTTGTAGTTATAATTTTGTTAGGTGGAATATACATGTTACATAGGGTTAGCGGTGTGGGGTAGATGGTTCTGATTGCTATTACTTCCACTTCGGTGTTTAGATTAATCCGGGTGGTTTGGATTGAGTTTTTGCTAAATATAGCCACTCCTCCGCTAGCTATGCCATCTGTTAGTCTGTCTTGTCTGAAACAATCGTAGTATTTTAATTTGAATTGTTTTCCCTCCTGTAATCTTGTTTCCTGTATGCATATATATTGTGGTTGATGATGTTGTATTAAATATTGCAATTCTGGGAGATGGGCTTGGATACCATTGTTGTTCCATTGGATTATTTTCATAGTTGATTAGTATTTAGTTTTGTCACTTGTTTTGCTTCTTCCAATAATTGTATTTTTATTCTTGTAATTGTGCGAGATAATCGGCTTTTAAGTACTCTAAATGTTATCGTTCTCATATGTTCGAGCATTTCTAGCAATTTTTCAATATTTAGTGTGTACTCCTTGGCTATACTTATTTGATCATTGGATCCTTGAATATTTTGCAAAAAATCCTTGATTTGGTCATATGTTAGTATGTATTTGTCAGAGCTTTTATTCATATCTTCAGCTATTGGTTTTAGTTGTTCTTCTAGTGATTCTTGGCTGGCTGGGCTTTGAGATCTTGATCTATCTCCTGTGCTTTTCTTCGTTTTTTTAGTTGGCTGTTTAAATGTTGCCTTATTTTCTAAATCTGCTGTATTAATTTGTATGTCTTCTATAGTTGGTTTGTTTCCAGTATTTCGTTCTTCTGGTTTATTGTATGGATTTATTATTAGATTAGGTTCTGTTACAACAGTGTTGTTTGCTGTGAGGTTTTTAGTTAGTGTGTCTGTTTCGGAGTCTACTGGAGCTGGTCTTTTTTTGTTGTTTTTTCGGTAAGTTCGGGGAAGTGTGATAGTTCCGGATTTTGTTTTTGTACTTCGCATTTTGATGTCGGGTGTCCCGTTTTATTGCAATGATGGCAGAGTACTTTTTCACCGCTTAGGTATATCCTATATTCAGTATCATCGTGTTTGAACAGAATACTATCAGGGACTTCTTGACTATCAGGTGCTACGTAAAGCTGTCTTCTAAAACTGCATATATGTGCATATATGTCTTCTTGAAGTCCCGCTCTTTGAAAATAGATTGGTGATATGGGCTTTAGTCCGTAATTAATTAGTATTTTAAGAATAAAGAACGTAGACACTTGATGTATTTTCACAAATTATTTATTAACAAAGTTGATCGATTTCGGCTTATTAGGCCATCTTCAGAACGTTGACTGTTTAAAATACAAGTTACACACAGTTTATATAGTACAGTGATTAACGGTAAAGTTCATTTACAAAGATCTTAATAGTATCTGAATGAAACAAATCCAACTGGTCATTGGACATTTAAGCCGCTATGAATAGCTTTCTGAATTTCAAATACTTCTAAGAAGTTCATTCTACGTCCTTTATTGGTAAAGTGTAAAATTTCCAGATTATCAATGTTGCAGGTATGATTTTTTTCATTCGGATGTATCGCCATATTGGAGTCAGTTTTTTTTAATTTGAAGGATCTCATATGTTCGTAAAACCTAATCTTAAAAGATCTCCCTGTCTGACCAATATAAATAGCGTTACAATCGTTACAATTTAGTTTATAAATACCACTATTATCTAATTTATCTTTAACGGTTTATTTGTTATTGACTAAAATATGCTTAATAGTATAGTTGTTATAATAGGCTGCATTAATATTAGAATTCTTTAGTTGATAACCTATGTTGTTACTGATATTGTTTACAAAAACAATTTACAATATGGTTTACACTCTGAATTTGAAGAATGATTTCCGTAGATTTTATTGAACATGATTTTCTTGTTCTTCTTAGAAATTAACTTATCGATTATACAAGGGTTGTAACCATTATTATAAGCTATTTGTTTGATAGTGTTGCGTTCTAAATTAAAGTTAACTGTAGATAAAGGAATATTTAACAGTCTGTGTACATAACAATTTAGGGAAGACATTTTAATATTGTTAGGATGGTTTGAGTGTGCTGGTATAATGGTGTCTGTATAAGTAGGTTTTCTATAGATTTTATATTCAAAAGATGATTTTAACCGTTTAATAGTGATGTCAAGGAAATTTATCTGGCAATTCTCTTCTTTTTCAATAGTAAATTTAATGGCTTTATTTTGACTATTGAGAAGTGATACTAAAATTTGTAATTGTCTGTCAGAGCCTGAGAATAAACAGATTATGTCATCTACGTAACGGTACCAGAATTTGATCTCGTTAATAATTTTAGCCTTAGAATTAAACATTGATTTTTCAAAATTGTCCATAAAGATTTCAGCTAATAAAGGACTTAAAGGGGATCCCATAGGAAGATCATCTTTTTGTTGATAAAAGCGGTTATTAAATTCGAAATAATTTTGTTCTAAATGTTAATCAATAATTTGTGAAACTACATCAAGTGTCTACGTTCTTTATTCTTATTCATAATGTTTCACCAAGTGCCAACGGCTCATACTTTTGATATAATTAGTATTTTCTCTAGTTCTTGGTGCGGTATTGAAGGGCAGACATTAGATAAAACAATTCTTACAGCTGGCGTATTTAATCGTCTGATTTCTATTTGGTGGTTATTAATTTCAATATTTTTGTGATTTTCGACTAATATATTTACAATTTCCTTGCTTGATAAATATATGCATATACGGTTATTTGAGAGTTTTGATGCAAATATTATGTTTTTTGGTTCTACAATATTAGGAATTGCTGTTATGTAATCTTTTATTACTAGTTCATCAACTGAGTTCAATATTATTGCTTGTTGTTTGGATGGAAATGGCTGAGGTACATTTTGTTTTGGTTTATTTGCCTTTTGAGCATACGTCTGTGTAGCGTTCATTTTGTTTAGTGTAGTTGTAGGTTGTCGGGTATTTTTTTGTTTTATTTGTTTATTTATTCGCCTTGCTGTTATGATCCAGCAACCAACAAGACGCCAATGTATCGTATACCAAAAATTTGAAAAACTGTTGAGATGTAGGTAACATATTTGCAACCCGGCGACTGCGGGTAATTTCTCTACCGCTCAATAGGTAGCGCTATTTGCAGTGTGGGAGGTTACTCAGCAAGTGTCTTAAAGTAGATTAGTTTTTCAGGGTAAAAGGAAAATCCGCATAAAATGCGTTGGAGGTTCTTGGTATAAGTATTAGGGTTATTAGTGTAATTAGGAATAAAGTCTATCGAAATTACCTGGTAAAAATCAATTCAGACACTTAGCACTGTTTAAGTAACCTTTACTCAGTCAAGGTCGAAATGATCTAAATTTAACTATAATGGATAATTTAAGCAGTTTAAAAGAGTTTTACTTACATAACAACCCGTGGCATTGCGATGAGTCGCTGTGTGAAGTGATGGAGTCTGTAGCTAGCCGCCAGATGTGGGCTTCATTGGTCATCCCAACATGCGCGACACCTCTGAGTCTGCTGGGGAAACTCTGGAGCGAGCTGAAGGAACTTGCCTTGGTGCAGAAGTGCTCTGCGTGCAGTCCTTGCGTCTGCGAGGGGCCCACTGTAGTGCGGTGCTCCACCCCGCTCAAACTCACGCGGGTACTAGATACGTTGCCATCTAACTTCACACACCTGTACTTCACAGGTATGCACTACACTGTACTCGAGTCACTTATTAGGAAATTCAACTACTAGATATACTAGATGTATACTTAACTTAGTATTGCTGTCTTTTTTATTTCAGTGTTTTTATTTAATAGTGGTTTATTATTAAATTATATAGAATATGTGTTGTTCTTAGTTGTAGTTTTAGTATTAGTTTCATTACATGTTTTACTGGTTTCAGGATATAAAACCTATGTTTCCATGCACAAAAATAGGCTGGTAAGTAAGTAATAACTGTATTCTGTACGGTAATATTACCATACTGACTTGTCAAAATAGTCAAGAAAATGAAAATAAAACACAATGATAATATAACACTATTCATACAAACGGAACTCAAAACAACAATAATACAAAGATTACTTCTCCTGCTTATCATAATATATATATATATTAATTGTACAGTCTTTCAAATTAGAGATAACCACGTTATGACGTTTAAATAAAATCATACAGACCACAGACTTACTTGATCACCTTCTAAAATAATGACAATGACGTTATTCATCAAAGAATTTCTAAAATGATATTTATTAATGACGTTAACGTGTTTATATTCTGAAACCGGTAAACTATTGAACTAACCACGGATGTTATGAGTCATAACATGCCTTAGATGTCTCAAACTGAAATCTGCGGCTGTTATGATACTCATTACTTTCCTAGGTATGTTAATAGCTATAACTTTTATGAGCGACAAATTTAAGTATATAGGTCACAATTTTTTTAATAAGGTAGCAAAAGTATGCATTTTTTTGATAATCAAATAATTAAAAATAAATATGTCATCACGCCTTTTTACCCATTACTGGGTATGGCACTCTGCCGAAACAAATCTCGGTAAGTGATATATTTCTTCGCGTGAAGTTAAATCACGGCCCCCAAAGATATTAGTAGAAGGGGAGCCACAGGGGTAGATTTACTTTGGTGAAAATTGTTTGTCGACTGTGGGGATCGAACCAAGGTTCTCAAGATCTACAGGCCGAGTCGATATCACTGAGTCATTTACCCCATATAAACTGTATTTAATCTATTTATGGGGTAGGTGGTTCAGTGGTATCGAGTCGGCCTGTAGATTTTAGAAACCAAGTTCGATTCCCACAGCCGCAAACAATTTTCACCACATTCAAATTATCCCTGTGGCTCCCCCTCCACTAACATCTTTGAGGACCGTGATTTGACGGCCAGTAACCGCACTTCACGTGATAAAATATATCACTTACCAAGATCTGCTTACGGCAAAGTGCCACATCCAATAATGGGTAAAAGGTGTGTTGATATATTTATTTAATTTGTTGAAGAAATTAATTTATTATTTTCTGTTCTAGATCAACGAACTACAACGCTTCATGCTAATGCTTTTAGTACTTATGGCCAGTTACAAGAATTTCATTTAGAAAGAAATCACATAAATATTATTGAATTCAACTCTTTCCAAAATTTAGCTAAATTAACAATATTAAGTTTAGCAGAAAACAATATAACGACACTAGACCAAACCAGATTTTCCTACACACCACATCTGATTAAACTTTTATTAAACAACAATCATTTTACAAAACTTAAAAGATTTGAATTTTCAAATCTAGTCATGTTAAATGAACTTGATCTCTCTTACAATAAAATTAGTTCTATCGAAGAAGGATGTTTCGTCAACGTTTCATGTCTACGAACTATTAATCTAAGTAATAATCAATTACAAACATTGGAATTAAATGTAATAGACGATGTGAGCGGTTTGGAATATTTATACCTGCATGGCAACCCGTGGCGTTGGGACCAGACACAGTGTGGTATATTGCACACGATAGTGAACACCGCGTTATGGGGCGCAGCGCCGCCCTCCGTGGCCGGTAAGCAGTGGTCCGAGCTGCTCCAGCATTTCCAGCCGACCATGATAAATCTGGGTTAAATTATTATACAATATGTCCCCGATTTGAGTTTACTAGAGAAAAATAGTTTTTACCTAATTTCGTTATGAAAGGTTAATAACCATAAATACAAGACAGTAAGTAATTTTTCTACTTCTGCAAGGAAATGGTTATTTTCATGTCGAAAGATTCATTTGCTACAACTTTTATTTGAAGTATTTTTCTCTCAAATAACTTTTTCTACAATTGCTATGAAAAGTTGACAATTACGCTCTTATTTGTCATAGTAAAGTTGACGTTTTCTGTGGAACAATCGAAAAATATCTTTGTCGCCCGTTTTCAATGGTAACGCGCGAAAAATATTTTACCTAATTCCGTTATGAAAAGTCTTGTTTTACATCAATTTTTGAGGTTATGAAATGTCAATTTTTTCATAACTGTCATTCAAGAGAATTCTTTACATAACTAGTTACATAATGAATGTTGACAATTTGAACTGTCTCAAAATGCAAAAAACGGAAAAAACTATTTATTAAAATTTTTAGGATTTATATACATTTAATCATTGTTCTGGTATTAAACAGTTGACGGGCAAATTAGCAGAGGTTTCGATATCAGAAGGAAGGTCTGTTTCGGATTCAGAACTCATTTTCAATGATGACATAAGGTTTAAATTTAAATAGTTTATTCATTTATTTTCACGGCAAAGCTTTGGTAAATTTTGAAATATACTGAGCTGTCATAAACCTAGAATTTTATGTATATTAAAAATTATTTATGCGGAATTAGATAAAATTTTGTACGTAATACGTTATGAAAACTTTATATTGTTTGACTCACATAATTTGAAAACCTTAGAAAAAACACAATTACAATTGAAATTGTTTAAAAACACAACTAATATTAATTGTATTGCCTATGGAAACTTTGTATAAACACATATTGATCAACGAATGATACCTACCACATCAAATGAATAAGTTTTTAAAATTTGTACGCTCTTGTTTTGGACCGAAACAAAAAAACAAAATCTAAATTGAAATGTAATAACAATGAAGCTGATATTTCACCGCAAAATTCTAAAATTTATACTTATTCATGGGAAAATGGCTACAAGAGAACATTAGTAGGTATATAATATCCATTTATTTAAGTAATATATTATTATTATATTACTAGAAATTAAACAAAATCAAGCTTTTTCGGAAAATGGTTCGTTTGGTAAAATTTGCGAGTGCTTTTCTTCCCCAACCGATGCGTACAGATATGGAAATATCCAAGATACAAAATTACTGGATTAGTTTGTCTGCCATAGAAAACATTTGATTAACCCAGGTAGACCTGAAACTTAAAAAAACATATTTTGTGTTTCTTATTTAAAATTGTGCTTAGCTATATAAAGATAATATTTTTTGTTATATAAAGTTTTTGTTTATTTTTTCTAGTTCTATAGATAATTTAGATAATTAGTGTACTTTTAAAAGGACAGTAGGATTATAAATGTCTATTAAAAAAATCTCAAGTTTGGTTTCAGATCAAATTTATATTATATTATCGCATAAGATACAAATTATTAATTTTATATATTCACTCTTTAGTGTGATATGAAATAAAACAGTTTTTGATGTGTAGTGCAATATTACATTTCGTACATAATGCTCTGAACTTTTTTATGGCATCTCGTTTGCTTTTCGTGATGTGCATGTAAATGATCCAATCTATCAAATCTTGAAACCTCCAAAAGAGATGATGAATATTTACTTGGGCCCCTTTTACAAAGCTTCCCATTATCTCCAGCAAAGCAGTAGCTGCACTTCTTTGGAAAGCTATTAGTTTCATCTAAAATATTCAGCAACAAATTATCGTCTAACAAATACTAAAATATTTCTAAACAAGAAGGATTATTCGCAGCTTGTTGTTCTGATTCCCATCCTGATTCACTATTTGGTAAATCATCTTTTATCCAATTGAATACTTTATGCCGTTTTGTATCAAGTTTTTATTTTTATTGACTCAACGAGATTTCGTCATCTGCATCATATTTCGCATCAGTATTCATTATCATTAATCATCAGCAATTGTCCCAAATCCTATTCAGCTCGTAATTGGCGTCCAGGTAAATTTTCAGTAGAAACATTATTTTCTTCTCCGAAATTCGCGCGCCGTTGGAGACGCGCAAAAGATATTTTTCGATTGTTCCACAGAAAACGTCAACTTTACGGTGACAAATGAGAGCGTAATTGTCAACTTTTCATAGCAATCGTAGTAAAATAATATTTATTTTACAATAGATAATTATTTGCCTACCGTCCTTTTAAAAGGACACTCATAGTTACATAACAATAAATCATGTAAGATTAATTTTTATTGCTAATAATTGCAACATAAATTTAAATAACAATAAACTATAAAATATTATTTAAATATATCAGAGATATTTAAAATACTTACTTAAATTTATCCATGAGTTCTGATCAGACGCTCGAAGAGAGCGGACGTGTTTAGTGTTCAGTGAATAGTGGTTACTTGTTCAAAGTGATTACGTACGTTCATAAACATAAATATTGGTCATAACATAGTAATTCTGTATAAACTCACTATTGTGTAAGTTCAAACAACTCTAATTAATAATTAAATATTCAAAAGCACTGCGGCCAATGGCCACAGGGCTTACTAACAGCCAAAATACATGGCAAGAAGTCAACCCAAGAAAACACAAAAGAGATGCATCCGCATCAAGCAGAGAAGTTCGTAGAAAAATCAACGAGACCAGTGCTCCAACAACTAGTACTCAAAACAGCTATGAACTACTAAGTGATAATGATGAAGGAAATACATCGCAAACAGAAACAATAGCTAAAATACCAAAACCACCACCCATATTTATCCCGGGAGTGACTAACGTAAATCCACTAAAAACATTGATCGAGGAATCAATACAAGATAAGTACTTCCTCAAAACCATTAACAACAACCAAGTGAAACTACAAACCAATGACATAGATAGTTTCAGAAAAGTTATAAGATCACTCCAAGAGAAAAATGTTATGTTTCACACATATCAGCCAAAAGATCAACGCAGTTACCGCATAGTGATAAAAAATCTGCATCATTCCACATGCTTAGATGATCTTAAAAGTGAAATAGAAAACAAAGGACACAAAGTAGTTAATATATATAATATTAAACAGAGATTAACAAAACAACCACTACCAATCTTTTTTGTAGAAATAGAACAGAGTAACAACAATAAAAATATTTTTGACATAAAAAGTATAGAACCCCCGAATCCTAAAAAAGAAGTACCACAATGTGCACGTTGTCAACGATATGGACACACCAAGAGTTACTGCTCAAGACAACCACGCTGTGTAAAATGTGCGAAAGATCATTTCACAAAAAACTGCACCAAGGCAAACAACACACCGGTTATATGCGTGCTATGTGAAGGCTCGCATCCAGCCAACTATAAAGGGTGCCTAGTGTATAAGGAAATCCAAACACGAAAATTTCCACCGAACCAAGAAAAACACGTGACACATAAACCACAGACAAAAACAAATACTAAAATACATGAAGCTAATGCAGACACCTCATACGCACAAATAACCAACGACAAACAAGAAACTGATAAAAAGGAACAACTGGAACAAGACTCCGCAACAAAAATAAATAAGTTAGAAGATATGATTTTAAAACTAATGAATAAAATGGATACAATATTAACCTTACTAACAGCTCTTGTTTCAAAAATAACAAACTGATACAAAACCTAAAAATTGCTCAATGGAACGCTAATGGCTTGGTTAATCATCACCAAGAGTTAAAATCATTTTTAAACCTAAACAAAATAGATATAATGCTAGTTTCAGAAACGCATTCCACCAGTAAATCATACTTTAAAATGCCGCAATACAATATATATATAACAAACCATCCAGATGACACAGCGCATGGTGGCACAGCAATACTAATAAAAAACACAATCAAGCACTTTGAAATTCCGGAATTCTGCACGAACTATTTGCAAGCTACAAACATAATTGTGGAAGATTGGACAGGTCCAATCACTTTCTCTGCAGTATATTGCCCACCTAATTTCAACATTAAAGAAGACAGTTTTAAACACTTCTACGATACTCTAGGGAATAGGTACATGGCAGTAGGAGACTACAATGCCAAACATACAGACTGGGGCTCACGCCTAATAACCCCTCGCGGCAGACAATTACTAAACTGCATTAGAAATAATCAACTTTCACACATCTCTACCGGAGAACCTACGTACTGGCCGACAGATCTCAATAAAACCCCAGATTTATTAGATTTTGGTGTTACGAAAAATATAGCCCAAGGATATATGCAAATCGAAAGCAGTTTAGATCTATCATCTGATCACAGTCCAATAATTATAACACTGAGTACAAAACGTCATACCCGTAACCGAATCACCAAAACTATACAATAAAAATACAGACTGGGAATACTTCAAAGAAATACTGGAAGAAACCATCAATACCAAACAACCACTTAAAAACTACGAAAACATAGACGATTGTATAGAGTATCTAGTCCAGAAGATCCAAAAAGCGTCATGGGAATCTACTCCAACTAAAAAGCTACAAAAAGTTCAACCAATGTTTTACCCAAATATTGTAAAACAGAAAATAGCTGAAAAGAGAAAACTTCGAAGAATATGGCTAAACTCAAGAAACGCAACAGATAAAACCAGATACAACAAGGCAGCTAAACAATTGAAAAACGAATTAAAACAATGGAATGAAAAGAATATGGAATATTATCTGTCAAATCTGAGTGCTACTCAATTAACGGATTCTCCTATACGCAAAAGCGATCACACATGGGCAAAAAGCAACAAAGAAAAGGCAGATGCTTTCGCAATGCATTTCGAACAAGTTTTCACAGAATTCCCACAAGAAATTGAAGACGAAGAAGAAGAAGAAATAATAGAAATTCTGAACTATCCAACGCAATTATCACTTCCTCTTAAAAGTTTTAGCATAGCAGAAGTTGAAGACATAATCAAGAATAATATTCACCTGAACAAAGCACCGGGATATGATTTAATTACGGGCAAAGTCCTACAAGAACTACCAAAAACTGCAATTAAATTAATTACCTTTGTGTATAACGCCTGCTTAAGACTGCAGTACTTTCCATCACAATGGAAAACCGCCCAAGTTATCCTAATACCTAAACCAGGCAAGCCCACAGAAGAAGTTACTTCCTACAGGCCAATAAGCCTACTGCCAACCTTATCCAAACTGTTCGAAAAGCTTTTACTGAGAAGAATGAAGCCACTTATTAAGGACATAATACCAGAACACCAGTACGGTTTCCGTGAAAAACACTCAACCATAGAACAAATACATAGAGTCACAAATGTAATTAATAAAACTTTCGAAGATAAAGAATACTGCTCTGCTGCTTTCCTCGATGTGAGTCAAGCCTTTGACAAGGTGTGGCATACAGGACTTTTATGTAAATTAAAACATATCCTGCCAAGTAATATATACTTACTAATAAAATCTTATCTTAGTAACAGATATTTCCAAATAAAATATAAAGACGAATACACATCACTAATACCCATTAAAGCAGGCGTGCCCCAGGGTAGCGTTCTCGGGCCAATTCTCTATACTCTTTACACCGCGGACATACCAATAAAAGCGCACACCACCATTGCAACGTATGCAGACGACACAGCGATATTATCAACAAACAAAAATCCTGAAGCCGCATCACAGGGGCTTCAAGAACACCTAACCGAAGTGCAAGAATGGCTAAATAAATGGCGTATCCGGGTAAACGAAAACAAATCAGCTCACATCACGTTTACGCTGAAAAAAGAGACATGTCCAGTAGTTCAATTAAACAATAAAAACCTGCCACAAGTTGAACACGTTAAATACCTAGGCCTGATACTAGACCGAAGACGAACCTGGAAGCAACCTACTCGTATTAAAACGAAAAGAATGCAGTTAAACATTAAATTTAGAAATCTTTACTGGGTATTGGGACAAAAGTCGAAGTTGTCCACAAACAATAAAATCCTTATTTACAAAACGATTCTGAAACCAATTTGAACTTACGGAATTGAATTATGGGGAACAGCTAGTACATCCAACATCGAAATTATACAAAGGTTTCAAAACAAAACATTAAGATCTATTATAAATGCACCGTGGTATATCTCAAATAAAACAATACAAAATGATCTCAATATATCAACAGTAAAGGAAGAAGCAAGACTTAGAAGCAAAAAATACATCAACAAACTGGAAAACCATCCCAACAACAGTGCATTAAATTTATTAGATAATAGCATAAGTAATAACAGACTAAAAAAATGTAATCCTCTGGATTTACCATATAGATTATAAAATTTATAATTTTGTGTTAGGGTAAATATCAATGAACATAATCCCCCTCTTGTTAACTTAATGTTATACCATTTGCTTATTGTCCAAATGCGACAGATTGTAAATTAATAAACAATAAAAAAAAAATTAAAAATTTATCCATGATAATCAAAATATAATTACCAATTTTCAACAAAATATATTTTTTTAAATTTAGTAATCACATTTATTTTTAATAGTATTCATTATTTCTAATTATTAATATTTATAAATAAACTGCGCAAGTGTAAACAGTGTCATTCTGTTCAACTCGAAACATTTTTTAGTGCAGTGCGATCTGAGGTATGTACGTATTGCATTTTAGCCGTGGAAAATTCGAGTATATTGTATAATATTGATTTGTAGCCTGTGATTACTAGGTAGAGTTTTCGAACTTTCATTTGCATTCTGTACACTGCCTTGACCTGGAGTTTATATTTACTAAGCGAGACTTCTCGCGCCCAAAACGGGAATCATATACCCCTAGACCATTGAATCGTTGTTAATCTTTCTATTTCTAATAATTTTTACAACAAATTAAATCGTCAGCATATAATACAAATTTTGAATTTTGAAATTATAATAATATATGTATAAATTAATAGTTGAAATAAATCTAACCGTGCGGATGTAACTACACGTATCAGAATTACTCTTCTTGGGTTGTTTGCCACAAACATTTTGATGAGTCAAATTTTAACATATTGTTCATATATAGTTGAAATTTAAAGCCAATTAATACGACAAGTGCTCAAACGCTCCATAAAAGTCTACCAAAATTTAAAAATCACAATTCTTCACCTTATTTCCCTCTCTACATCAAAATTTGCAATCGTAATCTGTTATTCACTCCCAGCTCGACATGTTCCATTCCAACATATTCCACATTAACCCTCATCCCAAATTATATCACGTTAAGAACATCCTCTAATTCTCTCTCAAATACTAGGTTATTGAGGGTAGAACAATACTCCCTAGACCTGACCAGTGCAAGTTGAAATTTTTTGTTAATAATTTAAGTATAAATACAAACGAAAAAGAATTTATGTTTTATCATATTTTAGAGCTTTTTAAATAATTTATAACTATGAAATTCAATGCTCAGATGTATACTAAATATAGAATAAAATTTCTAACTAATAAATAATAATTTAATCAAGAAATTGTAAATATTTGGTCAAGAACAGACTATTTTATCTATAGTTATTTATTTACAATAAAGGAACCACATAGTTTTCAAATTGAAAGTTATGATTTATTTGATTCTGTTACAAAGACTTTTTTGACAAATATAATAAAAAACTACAATAGTTTAAAGATATTATAAAGAAAACAATATTTGTTAAATGCAATATTATTGATTTTTATCGAAACTTAATTTTAGTTAGCACAGATAAAATAGTATTTTTAAATAAACTAGCCAATTAAAAAATATCTCCTTCATTGTGTATAAAGTTTGTTCTTGTTCTAATATTTTTTTTTGTCATGACATGATTGAAAATATTGTGACGATGATAGATTTAAAGTTAAATTTATGATTCGGATGGCGCCTGAATTCGAACCAGGAAGCTTCTACTTGACGGGCAGATGAGCTACCCGAAACACCACTTCACCTAGATACAAAGTATAGCGTCAATCGAATTCTACTAACGCAGCATCGATCCCGAGATACCTATATGATAGGTAATGACTTTCTGTATTTTCAGTCTTGTCATAAGATAAAAAATTACTTTGTGGCATAATTTTTTTTTAAATCAGAAAACCCGTTGTCAATACCTTATAAACCCGTATTGTAAAATGTGTAGTTTTTTGTTTGTTTGCCATTACGGAATATATTATATTCTTGGATAAATAAAATTATGTGTGCGCCACTGCTTTGTACAACAGGAGCTTAGTCGCAATTACAGCACAGGGTCCGAACTCATCGAATAGCAGTGTGGTAAATAAATGAAGCTTGAACACGATTCGGTAACCATAGAAAAGGCACAATTAGAATTTAAATTGTATAACAAACACAACCGATATTAAAGGTAGTTTCTAAGGAAACTTTATATAAAATATATTACATTCGTCAACGAGTTTATGTACTTCTTGAAATGAATACTTTTATTAAATTTTTACGCTCTTGTTTTGGCCAGAAAGAAGACACGAAAGCTAAATCCAAGTGCAATGATAATGAAGAGCTAAATTCAAAGTCTTCTATAAACACATGCGAAAAACAAATTATACCGGCTACGACAGAACGTAAGTCTCATGTAATCTCATTATTTGAGTAATATATTATTATTATATTTTTAGAAATTAAAGGAAATCCAGCTGTTTTTGAAAATGGATCGTTTGGCAAAATTTGCGAGTGTCTTTCTTCTTCAAACACCGCGAACAAAATTCTCAAGATTCAAGATACAAAATTATTTGATATTTTTGCCAACAACAGACAACTTTTGATTAGCAAACCATTATATCTAAATTGGATAAATGAACAAGTCGTGACGTTTTTCAACACATTTTGGCTCCCGGACAGGTTTACATTTCACGTGATACTCATAGGCGATGATAAATTCAGAAGTGAATCCACAATATATTCGGATGAGTTTATCAAAATTTGTATCTTACCCATTTCAAAATGTCTGTATTTTTCGAATGATATGATGGTGGCGAGTCAAATTGTGCAAGTTATAGATGAAGTGATCAAAATCAAAAAGTATTATAACGTTTTGACCACGCTTTCAAAATCATCAAGTTCAAGAGATGATGTTTACAAGAAACAAAAGAACAAAATTCTGGGGAAAAAATTTAAATCATTTAAGAAGTTTTGTAGCCGGTTAAATCTTTTTCGTTATGTAAAGAAATTAAAATAAAATATAATTTTGATATTTAATAAATACTTCTTTTATTATAAGTTATCACTTTAATTTTTAATAGCATTTGAACAACTTTTTATTTATATAAAAATAATACGTATTTTAAAATAATTAATTTGCTTCTTCCTATTATTTTTAATTATTAATATTGATACATTTCTTACTTCCTTCGCAAATGCAAACAGCTTCGTTCTGTTTGTTAGAACAATAAGCACAGACTAGATTTCTTCTTATTATTTTGTCTATTCATTTTTGAGACATGTGGTAACATGATTTTGGTTAAAAAAAACGTTAGGTTATGTTTTTATATTTGACAGTTGTTGTTGTTTTTACCTTGTATGACAAGTGAGAAAAAAAGGAAATAAATGTGTGTTACAACAAATTTGTGTTGATATATATAAAAGAAAGAAATCTGGAGACGGGTAGTCGAAGGATTTAACATTTGGCGACCATGACAGGACGTTGTGACATTCTAACTATTCGTGCAGTGTGGCTTTGAGCGGGACGCGCAGATGAGCGGTCTATGCACGCGCGTTTGAGTTTAGAAAAGTGGTTTTGTGTACTTACGATCTACGTTCTTTGTTATAACTAAACGTGATGACGGATGAAAAGAAGCTTAGATCAGTTGCGCGAACGCTATTTACAAAGACAGCTAAAGAATTTGAACAGTTGTTAAAAGTTGCAGTACCAGATATAACCACGTTGACAGTTACGTGGACATTGCTAAACGAGAAATATGAAAGTTTAAAAAGTGCAGATCGGGAAGTATGGGAAAAGCTTTTGCAGAAAGAAGCTGAGGAAGAAGAGCTTGTTGCCGAAGTCTCAAAAACTGATGAATATGCAGTTACATATTTGAAATTGGAACAACTCTGCAGTCAAAAGGGTGGCATGAAGGATGGCGCAGCGTCAGTAGCTAGCAATACATCAATTCACTCAGAGACATTCCGTAAGTTTAAATTGCCTCTAATAGAATTTAAAAAATTCGGCGGAGATATACGAGAATGGCTGCCATTTTGGAGCCAATTTCAGAAAATACACACCGATGAAGCGATACCATTGGAAGATAAGTTTCAATATCTTGTACAAACTACGATTGTTGGATCCAGAGCACGAGCTGTGGTGGAGAGCTTTCCGCCCACCAGAGAAAATTACCAAAAAGCGATAGAGAGTCTGCAAGCTCGGTTTGGTCGCGATGAACTTTTGGTTGAAGTATATGTGAGGGAGCTACTCAAGATGGTATTGCAAAACACAATGTCCAAAGGTAAATATGAGCTTACGTCGTTGTACGACAAACTTGAAACACAGCTACGGGCACTCGAATCACTCGGTGTAACATCGGATAAGTGTGCTGCCATGTTGTTTCCGCTGGTGGAATCCTGCCTGCCTGAAGATCTATTGCGTGCATGGCAACGATCCTCAAACGTTGCAGAAGAAAATGAGGACACAGATAAATTACAGAAGGTAATGAAATTTCTAAAGAAAGAAGTTGAAAGTGAAGAAATAATTGCCTTGGCTAGAGAAGGTTTTGGGTTTTCTTCAGTCGAAAACAAAACCAAAAATCAGAAGATGAAATATCAAGGTTCTTCCATTCCCACAGCAACGGGATTAATTAATAATGAAGGAATTAGTTGCATTTTTTGTGGAAATCGGTTCCATTCCAGTGCGGACTGCTTTAAAGCACAGAAAATGAGTATTGAAGAAAGACGAAAAGTTTTGAGCAAACAGAAAGCCTGCTTTTCGTGCTTAAAATCTGGACATCAGAGTACAAAATGTCGAGAACGTCTGAGATGTTTAATATGTAAAGACAAACATGTGATACTGATGTGCCCTAACCTACGTTCCGAGGTGAACAATAAAACTAAACAAGATGACTCGAATTCTGGATCATCATCGGCTGTACCAACAATAAAAGAGCTCAATTTGGCCAATCACACGGAAATCCCTGTATTCATGCCAACATTACTTGTGAAATTGCGAAGTAACACGAAGGAGAAAGAAGTTCGTGCGATTATAGATACTGGATCCCAGAGGACATATATCTTGAAATCTACGGTTCAGTTTATGGGTTACATAACTAAGGGAAACGAGAGATTGATTCATGCATTATTCGGAGGAGTTTCATCGTCACAAGAACATCATAAATGTTATGAAATAACAGTAGTGAGTATAGATGACGAATACTCATGCAATATTGAAGCATTGGATCAAAAAGTCATCTGTAATAATGTTTCAACAATATCGCAAGGACCATGGATTCAGGAACTAGAGAAATTGGGCGTCTCATTGAGTGATACTTCAGGAGTTGAACCAATAGAACTGCTTATAGGTGCAGATAGAGCGGGTTTATTATTTTCCGGACGGAAACACTCATTGCAATGTGGTTTAACTGCAGTACATACTTCATTAGGATGGACTGTAATGGGGAGAGTAAACAGTAAAGTTAATATTCAAAATGTTTCCAAAACTTTTATTTCATTGTTGAATAAAGATATGTCAGTCACTGAATTATGGAAATTGGAAACAATAGGAATAGCCGATCCCATTGAACGAAGAACAAAAGAACAGGCGGATACTGAAGTCCGTGAATTTTTCCAACAAACCATATCAACAGACGAAGATCAGCGGTACGAAGTGAGTCTACCTTGGATTGATGGTCATCCTCCGTTACCAAGAAATGAAGATCTCGCTCAGAATCGATTAAAAAAGACAATGACGAAGCTGAAAAGAGAAAGAATTTATGAAGAATATAAGCAGGTTCTTACAACTTGGTTTACAGAGGGTATAATAGAAAAGGTGCCTCTAGAAGAAATATCAAAAGTTGCGCACTATTTACCTCATCGAGCAGTAATTAAAACCAGTAGCCTCACAACGAAAGTACGACCAGTGTTTGACGCTTCAGCTCACGAAAAGAACATGCCGTCGTTGAACGATTGTTTAGAAACGGAAGAAAATTTGATAGAGCTAATTCCACAACTATTAATAAGATTCCGACTTTTTAGATATGGATTGTCAGCAGATATTTGCAAAGCCTTCTTACAAATCGGAGTCGGTAAAGAAGATCGAGAATTCTTGCGGTTCTTGTGGATTAAGGAAGACGGAAATATTCTTCATTTACGACATAAAAGAGTTGTATTTGGATTGTGTGCCAGTCCATTTCTGTTGGGTGCCACAATCAAACACCACTTAGGAAAAATGCGAGAGTTGTATCAAGCGGAAGACAACGCAATGAAGGAAAAGACAGTTGAGCTTCTAATGAACAGTTTTTATGTGGATAACTGTTTGATCAGTGTATCAACCAAAGAAGATGCGGATATTTTCCGAGAGACAGCTAGTCAGATTATGATGGAGGGCAAATTTGATCTGAGAGGCTGGGAAATAACACAAGGGGATCAAAAGGTAAAACAACTATCACCAGTATTAGGAATACAGTGGGATCGTGGATACGACACTCTCTGCATAAATCCGATTCAAACCAGTGAAGATATTGGGAAGATATCAAAGAGAGAAATCTTATCGCTAGCTCAGCGTATTTATGATCCAATAGGCTATTTATGTCCAGCGTTGCTCACACCGAAGCTGCTTCTCCAAAGACTGTGGAATTTAAAAATTAGTTGGGATGAAGAAGTTCCTACCGATGTTCGAAAAGAGTTTCTTCATTGGAAATCGGAAGTGGATCTTTTTCATACAATAAAGATTCCTCGGTGGATTAATGGAATACCAGGTGAAGAAAGAGAATGGTGTCTTCATACATTTGTAGATGCAAGTCAGGAAGCCTACGCTGCAGCTGTTTTCTTGAGGGTAGAAACAGAAGATTCAGTACACGTCCATCTCTTGCAAACAAAAACGCGAATATCACCCTTGACAAAAATTACCGATACCACGTTTAGAACTTTTAGCTGCGACCGTGGGAGTGCGGTTATACAACAATGTGAAAAAGGCATTAGGGATGTCAAAGCTCAAATCTTATTTTTGGAGCGATTCACAGTTTTGGCTTGGATTCAATGCGAGGAACAATGGAGAACCTTTGTTTGGAATCGCGTAGTAGAAATCAGAATGTTGACATTTAAAGGAGATTGGCGGCACATACCGGGAACTCAAAATCCGGCGGATCTTCCTTCACGTGGGTGTACACCCAGAAGATTACTCGAATCAAGATGGTGGGAGGGTTCAACATGGCTACGCAGAGATCCTGAATTGTGGCCTATTTCTACAGTTTTACCTGATAAAGAAGAAGTGAATTCTGAGATGAAGAAGGTAGTTGCGTCAATGACGACAATCATTACTGAAGAAGTGGCTCGGTTTTATGCATACTTTTCATGCTACTAGTAAGAATGATAGCATGGCTGAATAGATTTTTGTACAATTGTAACATACGTCATGAGAAAAGACGGGGTGAATTGTCGAGTGCAGAATTCCAACAAGCTGAAATATTACTAATTTGTTTAGTACAACAAGAAATGTTCCATGTAGAAAACAAGCAGTTGAGAACATTAGACACTTTCGTAGATGAAAGAGGAATTATTCGTTTAAAGACTCGTATCTCTTGTCGAAACGATACTATTGATTTTCGTTACCCTATGGTGCTACCGGCCAATCATCCAGTTGTCACTAGATTAATCAGAAAGCATCATGTACAGAACTGTCATGCAGGAGTACAGACTCTTATGATGTTATTACGAGAGAATTTTTGGAACTTAGGAGGCCGCAAATCCATAAGAAGCGTTATTAAAGCTTGTGTTATTTGCAGAAGACATACAGCACAGGCCATACAAGCCAGTACACCAAAATTATTCGAAGTCATTGGAGTAGAATACACGACTAAAAGGGGACGATTAGTGAAAGTGCCGGATAGATTTAAGAATAATTAAATTTTGTCTAAGATGTCTGTGTTCATTGTTTATTGTTATGAGTTCCATGCATGTTACTCAGGTGGGAGGATGTTAGAACAATAAGCACAGACTAGATTTCTTCTTATTATTTTGTTAAAAATTTATTCATTTTTGAGACATGTGGTAACATGATTTTGGTTTAAAAAAACGTTAGGTTATGTTTTTATATTTGACAGTTGTTGTTGTTTTTACCTTGTATGACAAGTGAGAAAAAAAGGAAATAAATGTGTGTTACAACAAATTTGTGTTGATATATATAAAAGAAACAAATCTGGAGACGGGTAGTCGAAGGATTTAACACTGTTCATCTATAATTTTTTTTTAGTACATTGAGGCGTAAGTGCGATTATTCGGACACACCTACTTGTAAACAATTTCGTGGTGCATAGAAATAATTCTAGTTTTACATGAAATTAAAAGGTTCGATACATATAAATGCAGCAATTTATCGAAAGAAAATACAACAGTTACTGATACGACATTTGAGGTTGTTGTACGATATTTATTAGTAGCCTGTGATTATTTTCAGCGGTTGGACTGTACAGTTATGTCGATGTTATATTAATTTATATTGATTTCGTTATAAGAGAAGTATATCAGAAAATAAACTACGAGCCATGCAGAAATATGTTTCTTAATAATTCTATTGAAAGCGATTTGATTAAAATAATAATCAAATGTGAACTTCTCAACCAATCAGTAGACGTTCTACATGTGACATTCTGCCGTAGCAGATCACGATAAGTGATATATTTACACGATTATACGTGTATAGTACGGTTATCAGCTAGTAGGAGTAATTTTAGTATAGTGAAATTTGTCTGTTGGCTGTGGGAATCGAATCTGGGTTCTGAAATCCTCAGTTCGAATCGATACCACAGCCAGCTACGCTATAAAGGATAGGCTTTCATAGAATCTTCTTTTGTTAGTTGTAGGCTGAAATGAATCGGATAGTGTTCTCGAAAAAATAGATTTTGGAATTTGTTAGATAGTGTGATGTGTGATCCAGGTGAGTATGTTATCGTATGTGGTGATTTTCATAGATAGGTAAGAGTAATGTTTGCGAACGTGATCTCTTTTTATCATTGATCTTACAAAAAAAAACTCTTCATAATAGTTTTTGCTTGTCTTCCAACTATCATACATTTAAAAATATTACATTTATCATGCTCAGGGCGGCCCTGAAAATCAGATTTCTGTTTTTAAGTACTAT